>CM043122.1:7357889-8039447 GCA_023701765.1 Hylyphantes graminicola
GTCCAATCCTAAGTGAGTGGGCTGTAGGGAGCCTAGTGGCCAAGATCTTGGTCTCCAAGATCGGAAGGATTGAGAGATTGCGGTCCCGGTGCCACTGGAAGACCTACCGAGTATATGCGGACGTACGTGCTCGTTAAATCTGTTGGGTTGCGAAAGTCCTGCGATCGGTTACTTGCGCAAGTTTACCATGGGTAACAGGATTTCCTGGAGAAAATTTTCCTTTCCCCTTCAGGGGACATGTTCTAAATTGTGGTGGTGGAGGATAGATGGCTAGCATCTGTTATTTGTGTATGTTTGTTGTCTTGTGTTTTCACTGCTTGACGATGGCTTTAAGCGGGTCCTTGAGACGAAGCACACACACCAGAAAATATATGTTAATCCAACCAAATCCTAAGGTGAGGTCCAAAACTTTTTGAATTTGAATTGCACCTGCACCACTTGCAACTTGGCATAACATAAAGAATGTGTGAAAACGTAGAAATTAAAGCTAGAATACACAATATTTCCAGCAATTTGTGTGAAAAAGCTAAACTATACTGATATTAAGACCAGTGGTTTGTGTTTTACATCCAAACAGATACATTAGCTTTTCAAGTACGAATGGAAGACTAAAGTTACGACAAAATTTCAGGTAATATCGTGTGTATGTTTTCAATTTAAAATTATATTTTATTCTTTAAAAAGAATTGTACTTTTATAAATAACTGAAAACCCTGCGTTGCATGGGGAGTACCCTTAAAAACTGTTGGACATTGTATGCTATGTAAAACTTTAATTTTATGATATTTGATTTCCTCCCCCTCACTAGACGGTACCTGGTCACTATATTTTAACCGAGCCCCTCCTGGGGCTGGGGAGCCCAGAGTCGGTTAGGCAATCGCCTAGCCATGCCAAGGGTCTTAGGTTTCGTGGCATCGCCAAAATATCTGCTGAACCCGTATAAACGGCCTGTGCAGCCAAAAATTTCCGACGAATAATACCCTGTATAAGGGAATGCAACATAAAATATCCTTCAAAGTCCCTAATGCTGCGTACGATGTACCGTCCTTAAGGTAGGCGAATAATCCCCACCCCCCCCCCCCCCCCCCCCCCCCCCCCCCCCCCCCAACCTCCCATCCCAAAATTCTCCCAAATTCTAAAATTTTTACTATTACTTTAATCTTTTCCAAATTTGGGTATAGTGATTTCCAAATATAGATGAGTAATGATCTATTTAGGCATTATTTTTAAAGTTAAATATAATTTATTTCAAACGGTTTGGTTTTTCTACTAAAAAAAGAGGTTTACGCTAACAAGTCTGCCCACATTGAATATTTCATCCTATAAACATTAATTTTATGTATTAAATTCTTCGTTTTTTGAACTGATGCATGCAATGACCCTCTAGAGTTACATACAAATTACAACAAAAGAAGTTATTAAGAAAAAGAAAAAATGTCATAAATTAGCCACAAAAAAAGATTTTTTTTTTATTTTTTTCGATTATTTTACACTAAAACACAGCTGGACATTTTTTAAAAAAAAAACATGTATTTACACCAGATGTTAGAGGTTCATCAAACGGCACAGATATATATTAAAATAGCATCTGTAAAAATTTTCAGGTAAATTAATGTAAAACTTTTTATACTAGAACTGTTGGCTGGCAGTAAGCCCCTTTTTTTAGGTGAAAAACACTGTTTAAAATAAATCAATTATATTTAAATAAAAAGAATTGCCTAAAAAACATTGTTCATTATATTTGAAATCACTATGCCAAATTTGGAAAAGATTAAAGTAATAGTAAAAATTTTAGAATTTCGGGTATTCGCCTACCTTAACGGCTGCGTTGGGTGCCTATTCAGGTGCTGGCTCGTCACTTGACTGTGGTTCTAATATTACGACGCCCGTCACCAATAGCCCTTGTTTAGTTCTAGTGGGACGATAATTCAAAACCAAAACCCTCCCCGCCCCCCCTGCTGATATCGGATTTTTTTTGGTAAACCCCACATTTGTTCATGAATATGGATCAGATTTACTGTATGGTAACCATTGGCGAGGTTTTTCGGATTTGGTGATAATTTTTTGTGGCAACATGTCTGACTTCGACTGATGATTCGAATTCCTTGACTTCCAACGATGTTTTCCGGCAACCCTATCTAACCGTTAGTTGCTCATTTTGTTTGGGTTTCTGGTTCTGGGGGGGGAAATTCGCCAGAATACGGACTTTTGGGTTATTAATGTTTTAGCGCGATTTCGATGGTTAACCTAACAGTAAATTTCTATCCAAATTTGAAAATGTTATAATGCATTTTGGATTAAGAATCCAATAGAGATTTTAAAATAAATAAAAAAGAATCAAATAATATTCAAATGCAATATTTATATATATATATATTAAACACTTACGGGCACTTTACCTCCGGGGTCGACTGACCCGTAGACTAAAAATCTTCTAGACCAGCAACTTAATCTAATGCTAGCTCTTCTAACGATAAAGTGTCGAAATGCAACTAAAACACTATTAAAGGTTGATTTGTTGATTGTATAATTGTACTTTCAATTGTAAGGCTACTGTTTCTTCGTAATGTTCTCTGTTAAAAAAAAGTTACCCACTAGTGATTATTTCAACCGTTAGTCATCCTTTTACATCAGACCTTTTTGACTATGTGAACAAATAACATTTTGAGTTAATTGCATGACACAAAATTTGCATAAGGGTCCGTCTTAATATTAAAAATGTTACGAACTTTAAAATTTTCAATAGCAACACCCAATTTTAATTACTTAGAAATGTGAAAAACCCTCGAAAACCCCTAAATCTAAGTTTTTGTTACATTTGGATGAATATTTGACGAGTTATTCAATCGAATCACTTGTGGATCTTTGGGGGACCATGTCTAAAATGACAAGCGTAGTCAGTCTGTAGGTTTAATGGAGAAAAAGAAGCACAAGGTCAAATATCTTGAGGATGGGCCTACGAGGGATATAAAAGTCAATGAGTAGCTGTATATATTCAAAAATAAAGTCGAAAATAAGTTGTAGTAAAAAATAGATCCCTATCGTCACTTGATAAGGGTTCCAAATTACGAGATGTCATTGGCTCTGTTAAATCTCCTAAAGGTGACTGCAAATAGGCAGCCAGAAACCATTACATTAGTTCCCTTAGACACAAAGGGGGCGCGCTAGTTTCTATGTCAATTTCAATGTAGAAATTCTCCAATGAGAGTTTGAAACTTAGAGTGTTCTTAGTCTATGGGTCAGTCGACGCCCGGAGGTAAAGTGTTAAACATGCCTGCTTTTTTGTAATTATGCTTCATTTTCGATCACGCTGACATTTCTTTCAAATTTAAAATTGCCATCAATCCAATGCTTACAACAATCTGTGCAATACTATACCTATGGAGAAATTGCCTCCCTCATTTAGTGAGAATTTTAAAAAATCTTTACACCTTCAGTACAAAAGAAATAAGCTCGGTTCTTAAAATTTAGTATATCTACCCAGAATAGTTTTGGCTGGTTGTTGATACATAAGTCAGTCAGGACTTCTTCCTTTATAAGATATAGGTCAACCTTTAAATCATTTAAAAGTATGCATGTCTTGTAAAATTACCATTTTGGATGTATAGAATTTTCTATTAATGAAAACTTTTACTAGTACAATTATCGGCAATGTCATTTAGAGGAATCCTTGATGGGTCAAAGAACGCTCAATAATTTTATTTACAACTACTGGTATATACTTATTTTTCAGCTTCATTAGGAAAAAAAGTGAAGGACGAATTTTTATATATTGTTAAATTAAGGAGCTGTCTCGGATGGCTTCGCCAGTTGGATACTACATGTTTTAGTTTGGGCAATATAAAATATTTACTAAATATAATAAATGAAGATTATAATTTTTAACTAAAAGTTTTTAAGGGAGGCGATACATTTAACCACCTGAATTTTGATCGTTTTTCTAAGACGTTATTAAAAAGGAAGGAATACATGAATCGTTTTAAAATTCAGTATGCTTATACATTATACAATAAAACACATAAATCTGATTTTTGGTTTAGTTTTTTTTCAAAATGGGGCCGTCATAGAATCTCCTTTCCTGTGACCCTCACTGAAGAAAGTATCAATTGGCGGTAATACTAGCTTCTCCTATAGTGACCTGAAACAAAAATTTTGACTTGCAAGTGTTATTAAAACTTGCATCTTCTAGTTAAGCCAATAAAAAATAAAGTTGAAAGATTTATCTTGCAAGCCAATTTAAAAAATAGTTTTGAGATAAACATGCTTAAACTTTTGACAAAGCCCTCAAGCACCGAGTTGAGGTGAAGCATTTAAATGAGTTTTTAATCAATAAATTATACTAATTTAATTTTAAAAATATTGTATTTGTATCTCTTAGGTTTTTTTTTTTTTTTGTAGGATAAAAGGACAGAGTTAATTTTCTATGATCGGCCAGATAGTGAAGGACCAAAATTATCAAACTCAATGGATCAACAATTTCAAACTTCACAAGAAGCTGAAGGTTTAAAAGTAAGCATTTTTTTCATTGATATACTACATAAAATATTATATACAGGTCATACTAATATACCCCACAGTACTTAGAAATGTGATACACATATTTTCAATAGCTAATGTCACAATAATTACTTGTTCAAAATCGAATTAACTCATGTTTATTTCTTTAATATTTTAATCTGTTTTATGACTTATACATTAGTGTAGCAAGCTTAAATTCTTTTGGTAAGTAACATAGCATCTGTAATAATAAAGGAGTCTGTATGTCGGTGGATCGCAAAAGACCTACTTAGACTGCTCTAAAAAATTCGAATTTTTTAGTATAGATTCCTTTTAATACCTACGTATGCACCTGAGGCTTAGTTTTTTCATATTTGATTGTGATTTTTAATTAATATAATTAGTTTTTAAAAAAACATCATCCACGTGGGATTGCGGGACCATAACAGGGCTTGAAAATACATGGACCGGGCCGAAACAGGGGCTTGACGCCATCCTCTATTAGTTTGGTTGAGATATGCGCTCGCCCGAAGGCTGCTTCATCCTCTATTAGTGTTTGCTTTTTTAAGTGTGCATGCGCCAACACAAATTTGATTTTGAGTGTATTTTCAAAAGTAAACATGCCTCTAAAAGGAAGCAATGCAAAGTTAACGGGTTCCCAGTAAGGTGGGACCATACTGCTAGTATAGAATATATTATTAATGGCTGCTATTCGAAATATGATTTTCTAAAGACCTGCATTATTTTTACGTGAAACTGAATTGTGTACATCTCTGTATTTTAAGCACTGCCTGTAATGATAAATACCTTAACCGATTGGAATCACAAAAGAATGCAGATTAAAAGTATAAATAAAATTACTTTTTCTACCGAGAAAAAACTTACTATGATAAAAGTAGATTAAATGGTTGACTTATACTGTAGAATTTACCAGGCCTACAGACAAATAATAATATAAACTCAAAAGTTCAAAGCAGGAAATTGTTAGAATAATTATCTTTCTAAAGAAGATTGATGTTGGATTTTTTAGGTGTTGGGGACTTTTGTGCGCCTTTAGTTTATATGACACTACTGAGCAGATGTGGCTACAACAAGAAGTTTTAACCAAGAACCTTAATTGTTCAATAAAATTCTTTTACCAAGTGCTTTAGGACGGGATTTTCTTATTTCACTAAACTTATATAATAACTTCCCTCTAAAGGTTACTAATAAGTTTTACAGTATGAACTAGTTTTAGTTTTCTAAATATATTATTTGTAATGTTATTAATATATTAAACCATTTTTATAGAAAGTATTGACATCTGCACTTGGGATTATTGGAGAAGTTAGTAAAGAAAGGCATTTGTTGATGTGTGGTCAAACTAGAATTCATGTTGATAATGTGAAGGGTTTAGGCCATTTCATGGAACTAGAAGTAATATTACCTTTAGTCATGTAAAAGCTTATTATAGTATTTTTATAATCAAATAGATTTAAATGTATGATTTAAAAAAAGTAATTTGTAGGCATTATTTCATATTTAATATAAACTATAGAAATTTCACTAAGATATCATAATATTTAAATAAACTAGCCTTCATCCATGAAAATACATACAATAATATATTACTTAAAGGTAATTTTTATTGAATTTCAATATTACTTTTTTTTTTGTATTTTATATTTTCTTAAACCGATTTTTGATTAGATTGAACTTAAGATATAAATTTATTTCATAAAATATTGAAACTACATATATTTGATTTAAAAAAAAATCCAGCTTTCTCAACCAAATTTAAATGAATTGTATACTATTTTATATACGAAAAAAATTTATATTTAAATTTTTTATCTCTAGGTAGTTTTGAATGAAGGTGAAACTTCAGAAGATGGTGAACAAGTAGCCAAAGATTTAATGGAAAAATTAGGTATTTCAAAAGAGGATCTCATTTCAGGATCTTACATCAATCTTTTAGCAAAAAGTAAATAAATTTTCTAAAATTTGTACTGTGTACTTGAATAAACTAATGTCATGGAAATCTATGCCATGTTTCTATGAAATATATTTATTTTTGTAAACAAATATTCAAAACAATAAAGAATAGTATGTATAAGAAGTAGAATGAAGTTTAGTTTAATCTTAATTAAGATTACTTTAAAATATTTTTTTAAACTTAAATGCCTTAATAAAAGCACCATGGTACTTTTAATTTATTGTACCACTATTTTAGTACAAATATTTGTTCAAGATAATTTATAATAAAAGAAACAAGTTAACACCATTTTATTAAAATGTTATATTAAAGATTGCTTTAAGAACAATTTATACAAATTACAAATATTTAAATCTGAATGCCTTGCGCCTTGCGACTCGTCACGCCTTATAGGCGCATGAGGCCGCAATTGATGAAATCCAGTTCCTCCGGTTCAGTGCGGCCTCCCTGGCAACTGCCCAGCTTGGCCAACCAAGATGGTCTCGCTCCTTTAAGATGCTTCTTCTCCACGTCAGTCTTGGTCGTCCCCTCCTCCTTTTACCGTCTGGCGACCAAGTTAAAGCTATCCGTTCATTAGAATCGGGGCTCATTCTTAGTACATGGCCGACCCAACGCCATCTCTTTATGTCTATTGTCAAGGGTTTGTCAGCTGTTTTAATATATAGATTATGGTTTGATATTTTTTCTGGCCAATAAATTTTTAGGATCTTTCTTAAACATTTAGTATGAAATGCGTTGAGTTTATTTTCCTGTTGTTTTGTAATTTTCCAAGTTTCACTGCCATAAAGTAGTATAGATTTAATAATAGCGTTATAGATTTTTAGTTTAAGAGAAATGTTTAAGTTTGACGACTTCCAAACCTTGAAAAGCATTCTAAAAGCATTTTGCGCTTTTTTAATCCTACATTTGAGATCTTCATCTGTTCCACCCAGTGTGTCAACAATGGAACCGAGGTATGTAAAACTATCTGTTTCTTCAATTTCTTTTGAGTTGATGATAACTTTTGTCCTATTTTTACTGTTAATTTTCATAACTTTGGTTTTATTTTCATTTATTGCTAAACCAACCTTTTTTGCATTCTCTTCGAGATGACTAGTTTTTTCCTGCATATCTTGGAATCTGGATGACATCAGAACAATATCATCTGCGAACTCTAGGTCCTCTAGAAATGTGTTAAAATCCCATCTTATTCCTCTATGTATGGATCCTACAGTTTTTCTCATTACCCAATCCAAAACAATGATAAACAATAACCCCGATAACACGCAGCCTTGTCTTACCCCTGTTTTAATTTCAAATTTTTCAGTCATATTACCATTTACCAGTACCTGGGCACTACTTCTATTGTACATATCCTTTATGATGTTTATGATTTTTTTTGGAATTCCATAGAACCCCAATATTTTCCACAGACTTTCTCTGTCAATGCTATCGAAAGCCTTAGAAAAGTCTATAAAGTTTAAATAAATTGTCTCATTTCGTTCGACACACTGCTCAATTATGTTTCGAAGAATAAATATTTGGTTCACAGTGCTCTTTCCACTTCTGAATCCAGTCTGTTCTACCCTAAGGATGTCATCGATTTTCTTCTTAATTCTGTTAATGATGACTCTCGAGAAAATCTTTCCGGGTACTGAGAGGAGGCTGATTCCTCTCCAGTTGTTGCATTCCGTGAGGTTTCCTTTTTTTGGAATTTTTACAATTTGAGATTCCCTCCACGATAAAGGGACCTTTTCTCCTTTCCAAATGAGGTTAAATAGCTTATGGAGTGCTGCCGCAGATACATCGATATCAGCTTTTATGAGCTCGGCAGTGATGGAATCATTTCCACCAGTCCTCCTGTTCTTTTGTAACTTTATTGCTAGTTTAATTTCCTCTATAGTAATGTCTTCCATATCAATATCAAGTTGAACTTGGTGTTCAAAGGGAGATTCAACTTCACTTTCACCTAAAGTGGTGGTAACGTTTAAAAGTTCTTCAAAGTGTTCCTTCCATCTACTTGCGATTTCTTTTTCATGAGTGAGGAGTTTGCCATTTTTATCTTTAACAGCACAATCATTATTTGGTTTAACACCGCCCAGTTTCTTGAAAATTTTATAAACTTCTCCGATATCACCGACATCATTAGCTCTCTGAGCTTCTTCTGCAAGTGCACGGAAAAAGTTTCTTTTGTCGGTTCTGGCGGATCGTTTGACGCTCTTGTGCACTTCTTCGTATTGCTTTCTTACCATCTGTTTTATTCTTTCCGATTTTGTGCTATTTATTTTGCCCTTTAAATTTTTTCTTTCTTCTGCACGTTTGAGAGTTTCACCAGATATCCACTCTCTTTTTGTTTTCCTCTTATTTATGCCCAAGATCTCTTCTGCTGTATTATTGTATATTTCCTTACATTTCTTCCAAGTCTCTTCAACCTGTCCAGAATCTTCTTCGTTTTCTTCATTAAGGTCAGTTAATGCTGCAAATTTGTTATGTAGCTCAATTGAAAACATTTGCTTTAAATCTGGCTCTTTCAATTTTTCTAAGTTGTACCTAATTCTTTTATTCATTTTGTGCCCTGGGATTTTGCATAATTTCAATTTTACAATCCCTACAAGCAGAAAGTGGTTGGATGCTATGTCAGCACCTCTTTTAACTCGTACGTCCTGCAAAGATCTCTTGTATTTGCCATTTATTGAGATATGATCAATCTGATTACCGGTTTTACCATCCGGTGAAATCCACGTTATTTTGTGAATGTCCTTATGTTTGAAAAAGCTTCCACCTATGCTGAGATCATTCATCTCGCATAGCGTTGTAAACAACTCTCCATTTTCATTTTGGTCTCCAATAGCCTCATTGCCAATTGCACGTTCCTCATTGGTCACTCTTTTACCAATCTTGGCATTTAAATCACCCATTACTAATAGTATGTCATGTTTGTGAGTCTCATCCAATATCCTTTGTAGCTGGTCATAGAATCCTGTTTTCTGTTCCTCGTCAGCATCATTTGTGGGGGCGTATACTTGTATGATTGATAGTTTTGCATGTTTTGAGTAGAACCGAGCTTTTATTATCCTGTCGCTTACTGGGACCCAACTCATCAAGCTGCCCCTAGCTTTCTTACTCATGATCAGAGCAACACCTCTCTCATGTTTTTCCTCATGCCCTGAGTACACGATGCTGTAATTATCGGTGGTCTTAACTTCTCCAAACCCAGTCCAACGGGCTTCTGCTATTCCTAAAATGTCTAAACCGTAGTTGCACATTTAATATTATGTTTAAGACAACTTTTGAATAATAACAAAATGGACCTGGATAGGAAATGCAAACATAGTACAAACAAATTAGATATCAGTTGCTAACACAACTTTGTACTTATAGTCTAAGAGCTAGCAACGTTTTTGAGAGAGAATTTCAGGTTGGCCAGTCTTAAGATATGCTATCTCTCTCACTCTCCCGGACATCATACGGGCTATCTGGCTGGCGGTAGTGGTTGCGTTCATCAGTGCGCATCCTACTAATACAAGTAAAAAATTGATTTTTCAAATCATTTTAGGACGTTTTATTTTTTTATTGTAATTTTAAGCGAACTTTTTGCAACATAAATCAATTATTGCCAGACATTTTTATTGTTGTTTAAGCTGTGCCAGACGCTAATTTTGATTTTGAAAGCTCAAGTGTTGCCCAAATTAACAGCTCAGGTGTGAATTCGCCGATCATTGTAATTACGTCATCGTCATTCATTGCGCAATACCATCTGGCAATACTTGTAATGAGCTGATAATTTGGGCAACACTTGAGCTTTTAAAATCAAAATTAGCGTCTGGCACAGCTTAAACAACAATAAAAATTTCTGGCAATAATAGATTTATGTTGCAAAAAGTTCACTAAAAATAATAATAAAAAAATAAAACGTCCTAAAATGATTTGAAAAATCAATTTTTTACTTGTATTAGTAGGATGCGCACTGAGGAATGCAACCACTACCGCCAGCCAGATAGCCCTTATGATGTCCGGGAGAGTGGGAGAGATAGCATATCTTAAAACTGGCCCACCTGAAATGCTTGTTTTTCCGACGTTGCTAGCTCTCGTACTATTAGGGCTATCGGTAGGAATATGGTAGAAACAGAATGCATATTTATGCAATTCAAGAATCGGCAAATATTCCCGAAAGATTGGAAAAACACGACAAATTGGACTACACACAGTGAACAAAGTAGAAGTAACAGAACAAGGTAAACAAACATTTATATTGATTCCTTAAACGTTTAAAAACCAAAAAACAACTGCATAACAAAAATATAAAGTCATTTAAAAATAACTCGAGACCAACATAACAAATTCAAACCTAGTATTAAATATATATCCATGAATATTTTGTTTTACTGAATCCACCTCGGATGACTGAAGATACATTCCATATATATGTACATGTGACGAAACATGTTTAGAATCCATCTACTTCTCGTACTTATTGAACATGGAAATAAGAAACAAGGAGACGTCAACTAAAAAAGACTTAGAATCATCATGTAAATAAAATGTAAGTAATACTTAATAAAAGTAATAATATCACAAACGAACAAAAAAATTCTTGTGTATATTACAGACTAATCAAAACAAAGAAGAAAATGGGTAATTTGACTTTTATAGATTCAAATAAGGACTTTAATTTGATTTTAAATAATTTTTTTAATCTGTCTTGAGAGGACATTATAATTTGATTACAATGGTCATTTGACTTTGATTCAGATTTAATTTTCTATATTTATATCAGATATATAAGGCTTTAACTAGGGACTTTAACTGTGAACTTGGCATGTGTTGTAGCTCTGATTGACAGATAGGAATTTTTACTTGAATCTAACTATGACTCGGATAGGGATAATAACTGACTTTTATTATGGCAGATAGATAAGGACTCTACTATAACTGTAAACTCGTATAACAACAAAAACAAATGACGTCATCAGATCTAGAAATAGAACATTAACAAGGGGAACAAGGAAGGTTAAACACTCTTCCTCCCACACTCGTCTAATTAGCATATCTATAAATAGATTACGTCAGAAGATAACAAATAAAAATGGCGTCAATAGTCAACACATTTTTAAAAATAACAAGTGATTGATACATAGGAAAATGGACACAAAGTGTACGCACTTCCCCATGGGCTCTATAGGACACCACCGTTCTAGACCAGCAGCATGAGGTGGGTACACTTTGTACCCCCCTATCAGAGATCAATAAATTAAATCAGTAACACATTCACAAAACTTCCTAAATTAAAGGTATTTCTTATTTAAAATTATGTCCGTTTCAGGCAGTCAAGAGAGGGGTGATTTCGAAGCAGAAACCGTAAATTTAAACGTGGAAGAAGACTTTGGTAAAAAAGCATTTAAGAGAAATTGATGAAAAGTTAAAGTGCTGAACGGCAATAGAATCGGCAAGTAGCCAGTGAGGTTGGTTCAAGTTTATAAAATAGCTTCAATTAAAAATATTTGTTAATTCCATTTAACTATAGTGCAAGTCACAATTTAAGAGGAGCTTGCATGCTTTTTAAATTTGAAAAATAAATCCAATTAAATAAAGCGGCTTACATTATTTGGTTTGAATAAGATCGACTATTCCGCTAATTTTTAGCCTACTTTTCTTTTTTAATTCAAAAGAATTTTTTAAAAATGAAGAAGTAGGTATTGACATGCGGTCAATGACTAGTGTGACAAAAAATTCAGCTCATGGAAATTGGAAGACATGGAAAATCTCAGAAAAAAATTCTAATTCTAAGTAGTACTTCAATTATTAAAAAAACTGAAAAATTCAATGTTTATTTGTAAAGCATAAGAAGCCATTTTTATAGAATTAAATCATTATTGCTATTCGCAACAATCGTCTCGAGGAACTTAATTTCTTTTAACTAATAAATTAAAAGAAATTCATTTTAGCGACACAAATCAGTTTGATATAACATCAAATATATTTCACGAAGAGATTCTTTGATTTGATTCTTCTATGTAAAAGCGAGGGATATAATATTTTTATTTCTTTGAATTATAAATTAGTTTAGCAAACGATAAGAAATAATTATTGAATTTTCCAAATGAAAATTATCAAATTTAGCATGTTAATGTTTAATATAGGTTTGCTTTTGTTGAATTTTTGTTCTTGTCGTATATTTGCCTTGTGTTTGTTCTTAACTGTTTTAGATTTTACCTTCCACAATACATTTATAAAGTTAAAAGTAGAGAAGCTTTCATGGAGGAAGTTGGGACAAGTAGCCATGTATGTGCCCATATAACCCTACATCGGTCATGTTTTCTTATACCCGGTCTATCTTGAATGTAAGCTTCGAAAACATTTTCCTCCCTCACCTCGCGTGTGGTTTTCTTCGAAGCGGCTTTAGCTTGTTTTTTTCCCACCCTACATAAGTTTGAACTGTTAACCTCACAGCAGAACCTTGGTTTAGAGAAACGACGCTCCCCTGTAACTGTTACACGCTTTTTTTCCAGCATTGTACATTTAATGTTGAACACACCTGCCACTCAGAGGCTGACATTTGTGGGACAATATTCCCAAAAACAAATACTTTAAAAACCTTAACTTTTGAGATCAAACCTATTCTTAAATTCCAACAACTTGAAATAGCCCTTGTGTAGCTCTAGTGCGACGTTAATTCAAACCTAACCTAATCCAACAACTTGAGATAGTCTAAAAAGTTTGATTTTTTTGCAGAATAATCATTTTTAATTTACTTTTCAGTGTTCTTCAATGTATAAGTGTAGCCTGTTAGTGAAATGGTTAAATAAACATGTGTTTTTCTTAAGGGAACCACCTCATAACAGCGATGGAGAATGCTTCCCTCTGCATCCAAATGAATATGCTACTGCAGGATGCTGGCCAAGAAGCATTGCACAACCTGCACGTTGATGATGATGCCTGGTTCCCCACAAGAAGACTCCGATTAAGTGTGAGGATACCATTATCAAAACTTTTGTGTTTACCCATTAACACATTCTTTACCGGAACAAGCTTTTGTGAATACTATACAATCAACCAATGCGACAAAGGGGCAATACATGTAACGGTCTTAATTTTGATTTTTTTTTCAGAGACGTTATTAAAAGGGAAGGAATACATAAATCATTTTAAAATTCAGCATGTTTATACTTCATTCTTTACTCATTACATTTATGTATAATTCTTAATTACTTTTTAGTTACATATTTTTTGTATTTCTACCTTAATTAAATGAAAGAACATGAAATACATTTTCTTTATGGTGTTTTTTTATTTTAAAATTAAATTTTCAATGGCCCATTGCTTTTTTTTTTTTGTATAGAAGAGTCTTTAACCTAGGAATTTTCTTAGTTTTGCATATTTAATTTTGAAAATGTTATTTTCAAACATTATTTAATTTATTTTTATTAAGTTTAATTATGTGTGTTCTAAATATGTTTGAGCGTTAATGATTGTAACCTCTATTTTCAAAGAACAGTTTTAAAACAATTGTTTTTCTTAAACTTAAACAAGGTTTTCCTTTCTATTTCAAGTTATGTTTCTCTTTTCAGCAAACAAAACCATGATGTTCTTTTGCATAAAATTAACACCTCTTATTTAAAAATTTTTTGTTATTGATAAGCCAAAATATTTTATTTTTTAGCTGTCAACTGTTGGTAGCCCAGCACTTAACAGAGTGTCCTGGACCCACTCTGGCTAAAACTTTGCAGTTGGAGATTACATGGGCAAAATATGGCTGCATAATGTTGCTGAAGTAAGTTTATATTTTTTTTCATTCATTTAACTTTTTTTTTTAATATTTTGTGTAGCATGTTAGTTAAAAATTAGTTTGTGCTCATTGCAAAAGTTATTTTTTAATCATATTTTTTATACCTTTAAGTTATATGATGAATATATTTGAATCTACTATTTTAAACCGATGACCGACATCTTAAATATTGACAAAACAAAATATCTTTAAGGTTTAAATTCTAAAAGTATTGATTTTGTTGTTGGAAAATAAAAACAAAACATGACAATTTTAAAATATGGTTCAGTTTAACAAAAGTCTATATATTAAGATTCAGATTAACAAAAACACTATAATAATAAATTTAATTAAAATTATTACTATTTTAATGAAATTGTCATATCATTTACTACAATTTTAAAAAAAACTCTCCTACAGGGGCTAGCCAATGCCAAAGCCGGCGACTGGTCGAAATTCATGGAAACTCTCAAGGAATTCCAGAGCAACCAATCATACCTTAGCAGTGAAGTCTCCTCTCCTCCACCTTTTCCAATTGTCCCCACTACATGGCGCCTACCCCTGTACGATGAAAATGTACTATGTGATAAAGAGCTTTCCTATCTATATTGTTGCTATATTTATCCAGTTTTTTTGATAATTTATGTGTATGACGAGGATAGCTCCCGACAAAAATATTGCTGGTTATTGAAGATTTCCATGCAGGTGGTTATTTTGGTTAAATCTTGTTTCCCACCCTCTGAGTTTTGGTCAAAATGTAATTTCTCCAAATTTCTAATGCATTTCCTTACATACTTTAAGGTAATTAGTATTGCTACGAATCTTTTTAGTAACTAGTGACAACTGCATTATAATCTATCACTCATTTTTAATAAGATTACCCAAAAAATCTATATGATTGAGGAAAGATTGTTAAAATCTTTAAATGTTTTCTACTCGGTTGTGATACTCAGTTGGTTGTATACTAGTAAATATAGAAAAATACCTTAGAATAACTTCTATAACAGTATTTTTTTCCTATTTAAAACAATGTTTAAACTACCTTTAAAATTATCCAAATAGATTTTTTATAATAAAAACTACTCTAATGGTTTCACCTTTTAAAGACATTTTTCATAAAATAAGTTTATAAAGATGTTTTTGTTGGTGGTTTAGTAGCTTTATAAATATTTAAGTTTTTCTTTATAGTATAACTGAAAATTGTAAAGACTTGCATTGTAATAATGTATCAAATTCTATTTTTTTAAGCTGGAAAATAATTATTGATGATTGTAAGTTTTTGTAAATATAACAAAGTTTTAATAATTTGTTTAAATAATACCAAAAGTTATCTTGGGTGTGGGAGTTGCGAAACAGCTATGTTTCTGAGTTATGATGAACATTTTAACATTCAAAATGACCTTTAACATTGTTGCATTAATAAATTTATTTATAATAAAAATATTATGAATATTTTAGAATATGCTCATGTTGCCTTAAAACTATACTGATACCCATTGACTTTTTATGTGTTTTTCAATAAAAAGATTACTAAACCTATTGGTTTTTTTTATTTGTAAACAAAATATAAAACATAAAACTGAATATATTACTATATTTGATTAAATGGAAAGAGAAGTTAAAGCGTCTTCTGAAAATAAGAAATTATTTTTTGAATTAAAAATTCTTAAATTTATTTTGTTTGTTACTTTTAAAATTCAATAGTATGAATATGATGTATAGAGAAAAGGCATTATAACAAATTGGGTGCCTACTTACTATCGGTTTAGACTCGTCACTTGACATGTGGTTCTAAATTATGGCACCCATCGCCAATAGCCCTATGTAGATCTAGTGCGACGATTATGGCCTCAGGACGAATCACCGGAAATATGTAGATCTTATTGCATGCTATCAGGCCCCTCACTTCTTCGCACGGCCTGCATGTGCCGATTTTCAGGTGATTTTAGAGGGCCCCAAAATTAGCTTATAAACCTATAAATTTTTGTTTTACACCTCACAATTGAAGACCTTATTGAAAGAACGTGCTAAGTGACATTTTTGAAAAAAAAATTGGGATTTTTGTGCCATTGAACACATTTTATTATAGTTCACACTTTTTGTCACTTAGCACGTTCTTCCACTAAGCTCTTCAATTGTGTTTGCTTTTATGAATAACTCAATTAAAACTAATCAGGTATTTAAGCTTTCTGCAACTAAAAGCAACCTTTTTTTTAAAGTATATTTGACGTGGACTTTGCTTTCAAAGGTAATAACTTTGCATTGCAGTATGCACATTAAGTAACAATATTGTTCAGGAGAAATGCCCTCCAAATGTATTGGCCTAGGCCCCAACTTGTTATATCAGTCATTTATTTTGATAAAAAAATGAAGTTGAACGAGGGTAAGTGAGATATTAGAGTTCTTATAAAAAAAATAATTTGAAATTTTTTTTCAAACTTTTCAAAAAGTTCTTTTAGTAGATAATTTAAAAGACATTTAGCATTGAAAACAACGTTAAAATAATCTGTTAACTACAAATAAATGATAAGCGGCCTTTTTTGCTTCATGAATGGGGGACATTCACGCCATATCCACCTGAGCTTCAATTCCAAATCGCTGCGCAAAACAAGCTGTTAGACAGGTTAGAGCAGTAGGAAAACATTAGCACGTGCTTCGAGAGCAGTAGCATAACAAACCGCGTGACATCATGTGAATGTTCCCCATAGCACAAATGTTTATCAGGTATAAGCTCGCATCAACGAAGCAATAAGTTAGCTGCACCACCTAGCCAACCAACTTATGTCAATATTTTAAGAGGCTGTAAAAAGCCTTGTGGTCAAGATCTTGGTCTCAAGATCGGAAGGTTGAGAGATCGAGACCCGGTGCCACTGAAGACTTACCGAGTATATGCGGAGTACGTGCTCGTTAAATCTGTTGGGTCCGAAAGTCCTGTAGTCGGTCATTGCGCAGTTTACATTGGATACAGGTTCCTGGAGAAAATTTCCCTCCCCTTCAGGGACATGTTTAAATTGTGGAGGTGGAGACAGATGGCAGCATCTGTCATTTGATTATATGTGCGTCTTGTGTTGTCCTACTTGACGATGGTTTATAAGCGGGTCCTTGCGACCAAGCACACAAGCTTGAAAATATATGTCAACCAACCAATCCATATTTTAATTCGTTTACCCGCTCTCTTTGTTTAACGTTGAGGAATTATAAAAATTTAAGTATTAAATTGAAGTTTAATTTTTTGCGTCAATTTACAACTGAAGTTACTTCTCTCAAAGAGGTCTCGTAAGTAAGCTTTATTAAATGTTTTGTCGTAGTTTCGTTTTTGAATGGGAATTTTCTCTTGAAACTAATTTTTTGGTTTTGTTTTGTAAAAAATAACAAAATGTTCACAAAACAAAACTAACTTGCCCGGGGCGCCAAACGAGTGTTTTAGGCTTTCAATGGGCCCTACAATACTGTCCCATGTTGTATACTGATGTTTTTTTTTAGAGAAAACCAAATTCAAAACTGTCTGTGTCCCCAAACACAGGGATTAACGCTTTTAGCCCATTGTGTAGCATAGAGTGCCAAAAGCAAAGAAGCACTAGTATAGCTCTTACAACCAATTCGATGGAACTAGGGTTGTTGCATTGGCGCGAAGGAATCTGGCAACCAAGAAAACTGCGAATTTCACCAAGTTGGCAAGCTTTTGGAAATGCGTCAAGCAGCACTGTACGATTAAAATTTACAATGCTTTTCACAAAACATTTTTAATACAATTTTCTATAGGATATGGATCCTTATACATCCGGAATCGTCTCGTCAGACTCTGTTCCTGACACCCCAGCTAGTCATGAAAATAAACCTAAAAATACTGTAAGTAGTCTTTCATCCAATAACCTAAAAAAATTTTACTAAAGAAGGGCCCAGTACTAGAATTTTTGCATCATGTTAAAATGTATATTTGCAGTTAAAGGCAGTCCATCAACTCACGCAAAAACTCTACAGGATAACGCTGCCTTAGACTGACAAACTATCTATACTAAGGGCTTGGACCATTGTTGCAAGCACTCAATAACTCTGACCTATAAAAAATTTACTGAAAGTCTGATCATTTCATAACAAAATGGCCCAATTCATTGTTATGGTTAGTGCAGTTTACCTGCCTATTGCAAAACACTTTTATCAAAGGGAAAGTGCATACAAAACAAATCTAAATGAAAATTTTCTCTTGAAACTAATTTTTTTGGTTTTGTTTGTAAAAAATAAAAAAAAATTACAAAACAAAACAAACTTTAAAAAAAAATGCCCGGGTTCCCAAACAAGTGTTTTAGGCTTTCAATGGGCCCTACAATACTGCCCCATGTTGTATACTGATGTTTTTTTTTAGAGAAAACAAAATTCAAAACTGTCCATGACCCCAAATGCAGAGATTAACACTTTTAGCCCATTGTATAGCATAGAGTGTCAAAAGCAAACCAAAACCGCGAGTTTGGTCTAATTTCCAAAGAAGCACTAGTATAGCTCTTGCAACCAATTCTATGGAACTTGTTGCATTGGCACGAAAGAATCTGGCAACATAGAAACCTGCGAATTTTGCCAAGTTGGCAAGTTTTTGGAAATGCGTAGAGCAGCACTGTAGAATTAAAATTTACCATGCACAAAACGTATTTAATGCAATTTTCTATAGGATATGGATATGGATCCTTGTGCATCAGGAAGCGTCTCATCAGACTCTGTTCCTGACACCCCAGCTAGTCATGAAAATGTATCTAGAAATACTGTAAGTAGTCTTTCATCCAATAACTTTAAAAAAATTTACTGAAGAAGGGCCCAGTACTAGAATTTTTGAATCATGTTAAAATGTATATCTGCAGTTAAAGGCAGTCCATCAACTGCTCACTCAAAAATTCTACAGGATAACCCTGCCGTCGACTGACAAACTATCTAGACTAAGGGCTTGGACCATTGTTGCAAGCACTTAATAACTCTGACCTATAAAAAAAGTTTGCTGAAAGACTGTTCATTTCATAACAAAATGATCCAATTCATTGTTATGGTTAGTGCAGTTTACCTGCCTATTGCAAAACACTTTCAGCAAAGGGAAAGTGCATAAGGGATTGGAAAGTTACTTTTAAAAAGTAACCCTGTTTTAGTTACAGTTACTTATTTAAAATATTAACTCTGTTGCAGTTTTACTTAATATGAGAAGTAACATGTTGCAGTTACTTTATACGGAAAGTAACAACTCACAGTTACTTTTTGAAATGTCAAGTTATAAGAAAAAGAAACATAAGCAGAAACAAAACGCCAAAATTATAAGTAATAAATATTTTTTCATTTAATTTCAATACTGTTCGCTAATCAGCCAACAACAGAACCGGCAGCAAACTCTCGGGCGGGTACTGATAGAAATACTAGATGTGAACATAACAACTCTCGCCCCCCCCCCCCCCCTTCTTCACTGGATCATTGTTGTAGAAACCATTTAGGTTCAGGTAACACACACAAAAGTGTTTGCACTGGTCAAAACTGGTCTTTCGACAACCTGCTTGACAGTTAACGTGATTCATTTCAAAACCCTTCTTTTCGGCAAAAGCCTGTAGTTACAGGTCTTACTTTCAGCGTTCCTGATTGGCTGAAGCCGCGTAAGTCACATGGCTTTCAAGCCTCCGCCGATTACAATTTTATATTATATAGAGATACAGTTTTTTCTGGCGAAATTGTGGGTAGATGGCTCAGGTAATACTTGTATGGTATTGTTGGTTTGTGACGTTAGCGTTATGTGAAGGGTATTTGGTTTTTAGTGTTTTCCTGTCATTTCTTATCGGTGTGTTTGACAAGTCGGTATTTTATGTTTAGTTTAATTTTTGAACGTCAGATGTTATTTCTAGATTTAAAAAGGGCTGGTAAGTAAGCTTTTTTTTAAAAAAAATCGTAGTTTTGTTTTTGAATGAGAATTTTTTCTTGAAATTAATTTTTTGGGTTTTGTAAAAAATAAAAAAAAATTCACAAAACAAAACTAACTTTAAAAAAATACCCGGGTTTCCCAACGAGTGTTTTAGGCTTTCATTGGGCCCTACAATACTGCCCCATGTTGTATACTGATGTTTTTTTTTAGAGAAAACAATATTAAAACTGTCCGTGACCCCAAACGCAGAGATTAACACTTTTAGCCCATTGTGTAGAATAGAGTGTCAAAAGCAAAACAAAACCGTGAGTTTGGTCTGTTTTGCAAAGAAGCACTAGTATAGCCCTTGCAACCAATTCTATGGAACTAGGGTTGTTGCATTGGCACGAAAGAATCTGGCAACGGAGAAACCTGCGAATTTTGCCTAGTTGGCAAGTTTTTGGAAATGCGTAGAGCAGCACTGTAGGATTAAAATTTACTATGCACAAAACGTATTTCATACAATTTTCTATAGGATGTGGATATGGATCATTGTGCATCAGGAAGCGTCTCATCAGACTCTGTTCCTGACACCCCAGCTAGTCATGAAAATGTACCTAAAAATACTGTAAGTAGTCTTTCATCCAATAACCTAAAAAAATTTTACTAAAGAAGGGCCCAGTACTAAAATTTTTGAATAATGTTAAAATGTATATATGCAGTTAAAGGCAGTCCATCAACTGCTCACTCAAAAACTCTACAGGATAACCCTGCCGTAGACTGACAAACAATCTAGACTAAGGGCTTGGACCATTGTTGCAAGCACTCAATAACTCTGACCTATAAAAAAGTTTACTGAAAGGCTGATCATTTCATAACAAAATGATCCAATTCATTGTTATGGTTAGTGCAGTTTACCTGCCTATTGCAAAACACTTTTATCAAAGGGAAAGTGCATACCAGGGATTGGAAAGTTACTTTAAAAATGTAACTCTGTTTTAGTTATAGTTACTTAATCAAAATTTTAACTCTGTTACAGTTACTTAATATGAGAAGTAAGTGTTACAGTTTCTTTATACGAAAAGTAACGACTCAGTTACTTTTTGAAATTCCAAGTTATAAGAAAAAGAAACATAAGCACAAGCAAAATGCAGAAATTATAATTAATAAACATTGTTTTATTTAATTTCAATACTGCTCGCTAATCAGCCAACAACGAAACCGGCAGCAAATTCCCGGGCGGGTACTGACAGAAATACTAGATGTGAACATACCTACTCTCTCTCTCTTTCTCTCTCCCCCCCCTTCTTCACATGATCATTTTTGTATAACCCATTTAGGCTCAGGCAACACACACAAAAGGTTTGCACTGGTCGAAACTTGTCTTTCGACAACCTGCTTGACGTTTAACGCGATTAATTTCGAAACCCTTCTTTTCAGAGTTGGCACTGTATTTACCATGTACAGTTTTTACCGTTATTTACCATGGTTTTTACCGCCTTGGTAAAAACATGTTTTTTCCATGGTTTTTACCACTCTTGGTAAAAAGCATGTTTTTCCCACCCTTGATAAAAAATCATGTTTTCCCACCTTCTGAAATAACATTATATTTATTACCAAATAATAAAAAAAGATAAATCAATAATTTATGTTCTTATTGATAATGATGAATTCTAGTTTTCTTTTTATTATGGCATGGATGTGTTTGAAGAACGAATATTCTATGCAAATTACTATATATTCTTTTTTTTTTTCCAAAAATATTCATACCACAAGAGGATGAAAAAAATAAACATCAAGAACACCTTACTATTTTTTACATTCTGCATGTGTTCTTCTCTAATTATTTGAATGACTTAGTTTTGAATCCAGAACATAGATTCATCCAACTGATTAATAGTTACAGAATGTTGAAATGTGTAATGTCCTAAAAGTCTTGGCCAAAAATGCTATCTTTTGATAACAATATAGAATATCATTTTTATTTACTAGGAAACGTCCAATTATACACACATGTGTGTCGACATATAATAAGCGTAAATTATATACATATTGGGAAATATTTATTTTTAAGCATACAAAGTAAATTCTTGTTTCCCAGTAAAAACCTAGTTTTTACTGGTAAATACCAAGTTTTTACCACGTCTTGGTAAAAACTAGTTTTTATCGGTAAAAACCCAACCCTGCTTCTTTTCGGCAGAATCCTGTAGTTACGGGTCTTGTAAGGTGTTACTTCTCGTAAACAGACAAAGAGAAACATTCATACTTTAACAATTCTGAATGAAACAGCAGTCACTTCTTTTAGCAGTCAAAGTGGAAGATGCTATTTTGCTTTTTCCCTCCCGAGAAAAGCATGTATTTCAGGAATGCGAAGCATCAGACAGCCTTTGGAAAGTAACAGAAAAGTATGCTAATGGAGTGACATGTTACCAAAAAAGTAACTGTTTACAAGTAACGTGTTACTCCAATCCCTGGTGCATACCCTATTGCTAGAATTTATCTATAGTGTTTTTTGAGACCAATACTAGTTTATACCATATCATACCTAATTTTTTGCAAACGTTATAGTGTTAGCCGTTTCAATTAGAAACACAAATTTGCATTGAATTCATCAATCGAAACACAAATTGTATTTCCTTTGAAGTTCCTAAAGAGTTAAGGTCAATTGAAGTGTCTAAGATTCCTTATGAATGTCCAAATTGAATTAAAAATTTTTGCTAAATATACCACTTATTTTATGCTGTAAAATGCATTGTATTAAGTACCGTTTGTAGTGGACAATTCCCCCAGTAATAAAATAGACAAATACATATAATAAGGCATTAGTTTATTAATTGGCAATTTACGCGTATTACTATAAATTAACAAATAGTTGCTACCGTCAGTGCGGGTAACTTAGGCCAAAATCATAGTTTTTTTTACAAAAGAAGAAAAATTAAGCTACAAAAACTATTTAAACACTTTAAAATCATTATGCATTCTAAGTATTGTACTTTTAGGAATAATTTTCAAGCATTTTTGTTAAATTTTATAAATAAATAAAAAATTGGTATTAATTTTAAAAATTAGGACACTGTTAGGAGCCGGGCGGGTAACTTTGGCCACCCATGAAATACATAAAAAGCACACTTTTTAACATCCTTAA
Source organism: Hylyphantes graminicola (assembly GCA_023701765.1). Classification (NCBI taxonomy): domain Eukaryota; kingdom Metazoa; phylum Arthropoda; class Arachnida; order Araneae; family Linyphiidae; genus Hylyphantes; species Hylyphantes graminicola. The sequence continues at coordinate 7,381,114 of CM043122.1, forward strand.
CGGCTGTATTAACGAATTAAATAGCAATATTAAAACTTTTAACTTAAAATAACAAAGTTATAAGACATATAGTAATTAAAAATGGCATATAACTTAACATTTACATTGCAGTGCATCGTGGAATGGCATTACACAATGAATACTAGTATTGTTTGTCGCTTAAAAGAAAAATAAAATTCTTATTTAGTAAGGGAAAAAAAACTCTTTTGAAGCAAGATGTAATAACAAATATATTCATAAAAGGCAAACGATTTTATTATAAAAGGGGAAAAAATAATGTACTCATAATTAGGAATCTGAAAATGTTTACCTTTCGACATTTACGATTTTGAGTGGTATACGTTTCTTGCATTCTATCTTTATCTTTTTAATGTTTAAAATCGTTTTATTTTTTTTAAAAATATCTGAAAAAGGAGTAATCATAAAAGTAAGAATTTTTCAAAAATAGTTAAACAGAATACACTTGTACGTATATTTTTTAAAGTGCAAAGTTCCACAAATAAATATTTACATCTGTGGCCAAAGTTACCCGCATTCATCGGCAAAAGCTTCCCAATTACCAATATTTAAATACAGCATAAAAAGTATTCAATTTAGAATAAAACAAATGGTGTAATATTCTTTCCCATAAATAAAAGAATCGAATAGAGTGTTTTATTTAAATATTTTCAATATTTTTTTAAGTGTTCCAGACAAAAGTTGGAGGAGATAGATTTTTGTCATTTTATGCTTGTAAGAATGAAAACAGCATTTGTAGTATTGTCAGAATTAGAATGAGAATTTTTTTTACATGAAATGAAAGGAGATGTTTCCACCTTTCCAAAAATGTCAAACAATTTAAGATGAGATCATTTTATGAAGAGAAATTAAGAAACGAATCTTTTTCCGACTCGTGGCCAAAGTTACCCTCCGTGGCCAAAGTTACCTGCTTTGACGGTATGTCTGTTGAATTGTATTACAGTTGAACTGCGATGTTTGCAAGTGTCTTTCATCCAAGTATCTACAAAAATTGTATTACATGCCAGTTAGTTGTTTTTTCATACCTGACCTTGTTTGTTTATGTTCAGTTGTATTTTTACTGCATATGAATTCATTTCTAGTTTAAGCTTCCACACTATGTTTATGGCATAAAAAGGTGGAGGTATATTATAATCGTTCAGTCCAGCCATCTATCTGTCACCCACTTTCATATCTCAAACTACAAGTTCATCAGGCAGGTATGATGCGTCAAATATTCTGTTTGGTTTGGTTTGGTTTGAATTATCATCGCACTAGAGCTACACAAGGGCTATTGGCGACGGGCGTCGTGTTTTAGAACCACAGTCAGGTGATGAGCCACACGTGAATAGGCACCCAACGCAACCGTTAAGGGCGACATCGTAGGCAGCGTTAGGACTTTGAAGGATATTTAACGTGCACTCCCTTACACGGGGTATTATTCGTCGGACATTTTTGGCTGCACGGGCCGTTTATAGGTCGGCAGCTATTTTGGCAATGCCCGGACCCGAACCTGGAACCTTCCGCATGCTAAGCGAGTGCTTAACCGACTGGGCTCCCCAGCCCCCTCAAATATTCTGTGCTTCCAAATTAGAAGACATTGAAAATCTCAGAAAAAAAAAGTTTAATTCGAATTACTTCAATTATTAGAGAAACTGCAAAATTTAATGCTCTTATAAATACATAAGAAGCAATTTTCATTAGAATGAAATCACTATCTCCATTCATAACCATCAATTGAGAAACTTTATTTCTTTAAAATAATTAAAGAAAATTATTTTTGCGACATGTTGAAAAGACCTCAAATATATTTCGCAAAGAGATTAGTTGATGGTGTGCTGATCTGAAATGTTGTTTCTATTTAAAAGTGAGAAATACTATACGATATGTAAAATAAGTCGACAGGGAAACTTGGATAAAAGTTAGTCTTCTTTATTGAATTAGGTATACATTGTTATAGGGTTAAGTGATCATCTGTAGTCGACGATGGATAAAAATGAAATGCCGCAAAAGTGGCGAAAAGTGTAAAGCTCTGTCAGACGGACCAATCAGAAATTATGAAATTGTTATAAGAAAGGTTTTAAAAGGTCAACATGTAGGCGGATGATTAAAAAACGTTCTGTGGGAAAGAAACAAACGATTATTAGGTGACTGTTTGTTGCGACAGAGTGCATTTGGGATGTTAAAGTACTAAGTACTTAAGTACATTTGAAAAGGTAATTTAAGTTTAATTGAGGATAAAAATCTAAGTGTTTGAGGGGTTTAAGTCAGGATATGTCGTATATTTATTCTTTGAACATAAATTAATTTACCAAACAATAAGGTGAATTTTCGAAATAAATTTAAAAGAATTATTTTATCAAATGAAACTAGCAAAATTTAGTGTGTAAATGTTTAATATAGAATTAATATTGTGTTTGGCACCTTGTTTCCCTGATTTAACACTAATGTTGTGGGGAAGCAGGCTAAGTGACAGATTCTGTTAAAACCTACTTGTTATTAATTGTGCTTGTATAGAAATGCATTATCAAACTTAAATAACATTGTGTATTAATGCATTTGATTTCTTTTAGGAAGCTGCCCGAGAACTCTTTTATGAAATGGTAGAAGATCATGTTCTAGGAACCTGTTTCAAAGTGCACCGAGCCTTGAAGTTTGGTTATTATGATTTTGAATTTCAGTAAGTTTTTTAAAATTTAAACTTAATTCAATTCAGTTATGTAATTTTTAAAAGTACAATTTTTTAAGTATTTTGATTAAATCGCCTAATATTTTAATATATATGGTTTATCCAACTTAAGTTATTATATCAGTTATGTTTTTTTTATTTATTGTATGATTTTAATAACTTTTAAAACTAAACTTTTCTTTCTCCCTATTCTGAAAATGTTCTTGACCCAAAAGGGATGACCATAGTAAGTATATATATATATATATTTTATGATTATATTATTGATAATTTCATTTATATTTAGAGATATTGCAGAAGTAAATTGTATGTATTTTATATTCTTAAATATATAAAATATATCAAAATTGACCATTTGTGATTTATATAACTTGTAGAGTATTGAATACTAAAAGCATGTTTATTTTATAGTCCATTTGTATTTACAAATTAATATTGTATTTACAAATTAATATTGTATTTACAAATTAATATTAATATTTCAATTATTTAATTGCTAATTTTGGGAAACATTTAAATTGATTTTTATTTTTTTGGAATCTTCACAGGTTTTTAACACTCATTTAGTTTGTACTATAATAACTGAAAATGATCTAGGTTCTTAATAGATAATTGAATTTTTGGGATTCTTAAAATAACATTAATTTAATTATAGACAAGAATTTGCTTTTAAAGGTTGAGATGGGTTATTCTTAAAATAAACAGCAGACTTTTTTCTTGGTGGACCCTTGAAATAGTTGTAGCTCATCACACTACCACACAACCTTGTTTTATTAGTCAACATTTAAATAAATCTGCTGGTTGTTTTGAGATAAAATTTTGATAAACATACAAGGAACAGCTATGATATAATACCCATTCTCAGTTTCAAGATTCCTGTCAAGTTGCCAAGCAACAAAAATTCCTAAATGTGTTAAATCTTCCACACTTCATATTTTATGCAGCTCAATAGGTATATCAACCCTACCTAAAATTTTCAATCTTGCAAAAAGTTTATAATGATCAGACTGACCACTATATCAAAACTGTACTATTTATTATAAAAATATCTTATTTTATCAATCTCTGTTAAATGTTTGTTCACTGTAGTACTGCACGGTGATCCATCTACCAGTACCAACGATCCCAAACGCCATGACCTTCCTGCACTTGCTACTACTTCGAAGAAATCCTTGCCCATAAACTGCCCACACTGCAAAAGAAAACTGGGCACAAACCGGTTTGCTGCACATCTGAACTCCTGTATGTGTGAAGGAGGTCGACTAAACAGAAATGCCAAAAGGTAAGCACAAGCAAGGATGAGCAAAAATGCATGTCCATTTGTTCAACGTAGTCGGATACCTTAAGAGGATCAGTCCCATAGAGCTAATGCATTAGATTTTGGTGTTGGAGAAGTCTGTACATTGTTGATTATGGTATTTATTGCATATTTTTTTATTAACAAAAATAAAATTCGACTCGTAACACTCGCACTATCTTGACCAATTAGAGGACTAGTAGCTACCTGATTACTCTCAGACCTCCTTTTTTGGAAGACAATAATTTCCAAATTAATTTTTTTTAAATATAAAATCTGCATTTTTTTTTCAAATTCCAGAAACAAATGGAAATATTAAAATTAATATTTCCTTTAAGGAAGGAAGGGTTGCAACAACGTTTCGTAATTTTGGGGGGAGGGGTTCGATCAAGCGTGATGCAGCTTCACATAGAGGGAGGAAGGGGTCCAAAAAGTCAAAATTTTGCATGATGCAATGAATATATGTCCCCTAGTGATAGAATATATTACATAAATTTAGCATTTTACAAGTTTTCTAAACTAGCTTTAAGGGGCGTTACATACGATTATACAGTTTTGAAATCACAACTTTTGCAAAAGAATAGCTTTGCCATGTTATCCCACTTTACCAGGTATAGGAATCTCCATAACATTAATTTAAAACCAGATTGAAAGGAAAATAACATCTGGTTATTTAATTATTCATTGATAAAGTTTTAAAAAAGTGCCGCCATCTGCTGTATATTTTAGGCTATTTAAAACTTCAAAATTAAATAACGTAAAATTTTTGTTTCTAATTTGTTTCATTTCGATGTTGATTCCCATACCTGGGTGAAATGGGCTAACATGACAAAGCAATACTTCTGCGAAAATTGTGATTTCAAAACTAATGCATTAGCTTTATGGGACTGACCGTCCCTCTTAATGGGTACATGCATTATGCTAAAAGGAAAAGGTATGTGGTTTATGGGTAAAGCTAAGTATTTTATGTGGGTAAAAGAGATTCCAAAAGTCCCTCATCTTAAAAGTAATGTTATTATTTGTAGTGGATTGTTTATTGGATATCTCCAAATTTCTGTCTTAAAACCTGCTTGGGTTTAGGTATAATTTATATGTAAAATTATTGAAATTGTTGATCTAGTTTGTACAGAGCTACAAAACTTATAGACAAAAATTTGCTTTTAAAGATTGTGTCGAGTGTCTACTCAAGTGTTGGCTTGTCACTTAACTGTGGTTCTGAATTACATTGACCGTCGCCAATAGGCCTTGGTAGCTCTAGTAGCAAAAATACTTCAAGGTAATTCTAATATTCTAGGCATGAATTTAATTAGTTTTGGGTGAAGCTTATTTCAATAATCACCAATTTGGTTTTGCTTTGGGATATAATATGAATACAATAATTTTAATTATAAAATAATAAGAATTGTAATGTGTAGATTAGGTCACATTTGGGGTGTGATTATGATTTCTTACTTAAATATTTTTGCCTGAAAAATATTTGCATGATATTTTTTTGAGAAGTCTTTACTGATTACATTAAATACTTTATTTTCACTTATATTTGCCTTTAAACTTTTTTCTGATTATTTTTCTGTGTTAACATTTAAACAATTGCATGGTTTTGTTTATTTTCTTTCCAATTTTGTCTTGCATTATCTTTTGTTTTAACCAGGATCTGTCAAGCTGATGCTGACAAGGATGAAGATATCAGGGATTCAGGAAAAAAAGGTACATTTTTTATGATTTATCAAAATGTAACATTCACTTAAAAACTAAAGCTGCATTAACTGCAGCTTTAGTTTTTAAGTGAATTAACTGAAGGATGTAGTTTCAAAACTCACAAAGTTTTTCAACTAGACTCTTCAAATACAGTAATATAATCAATGTAATTTATTGTTCAACAGCATGGTTATTTTTTTCTGTAAAAGTTGATAGAAATAGTGTTTTTTTTTTAGAATACTTTATTAAAAATGAATTTATTAGAAAAAATTCAAGTAAAAATACTATTTTTATTCATTTCAAGAATTAGTCAGTCTCTATTTTTGGCTTTTATTTCAGAAAATAAGAAAGGAAAAAATCAACGGAAGGCAAATAAAACCAGTGTAGAAGGAAATAAGGGTAAGATAACTTCAATGCTATTAACTACTACTATACGATTGAATCTTTTCTGTTTATTACTAATAGTTAACAAATCCTTGTAGTTTAAATTTTATTTTGTTGTAAAGTTAAAATTATTGAATTTTGTTTTTGAAAAGTAATTATTTATTGAATTTATGGTTTTAAATGTATACATTAATAATGACTCCCTTAAGACAGTTTTAAATTAATATTTTAATTGTTTTTAAGTAAATTTAAAGGATATAATCATATTTTCCTTAGTAATACTCATTTGATTGTCTCAATGGGTAAGTTTTGTTTATCCAATTTCGGGAATAAACTAGCATTATCTTTTAAAATTTGAAAAACCTATAATATGAGGAATTCAATGTACTTGTAAGTTGCTGCATACTTAGTTATTTGCTATGAGTCAATCTTGGAGAAAGTTAAGTAATTTACATATAAAGTCTAACATAAATTCAATTTGTAGTGTACTCTAATAATTGAAGTATAATTCATTAAAGAGGATGAGGTTTTTCAACCCTTATGATCAATTTTTCAAATCATCAAACTTTTTAAAACAAAATAGAGTCGTTTTCTTTATAATGTTAACCATCACCTTCTACTTCAATCACTAGGCTGTAGTTACTAAAATTTATATAACCAAATTGTACAGTAACCCAGCATTATATTGGTCATTTGGATACATCAGGGTTAAATTATGTCTTCTATTTATTTTTATTATATGATTTTTTCATTTTTGTTCTGTTTTATTTTCAACTTCCCTCACCTTATACTTGTTGACTTTTTTTCATTTGGATACATCAGGGTTAAATTATGTCTTCTATTTATTTTTATTACATGATTTTTTAATTTTTGTTCTGTTTTATTTTCAACTTCCCTCACCTTATACTTGTTGACTTTTATACAATACCTGAAGAAGTGTCCCACCCCAAGTTTAAGTGGATTTTCCAGTAAAAAATTTATGCAAGAGTGAGTAAAAAATTTGTAAAGCAGTATGTAATACTGTGCGTTGTAAAAGTAAAAAAAAAATAAAAGGTTTGTTGGATTTTTTTTTGTTTTTTCTATTTACTATACTTTTATCAAATTGTGATATAAACTCAGTTTTTACAAAATTAGAAAAAATAAAATTTTCAGTAAATATTTTATGCTGCAAAAGCAATGAGGTATTGTAAATCTTCAAAATATTTTTCAGAAAATTATCAATAGATTTTTTTAGGAAATTTCTTTTGGTGGACTGTTAATTGAGACTCTTAAAAGTATACTTTTAATGTAAATAATGTTGCATTTGTATATGAACCTCAATAAAGTGTCTATATCAACATGTTTTGTTTTATTATTACTTCCTCATTAGTTTAAATTGCAAATCTCCACTTTGATATAAATCTCTGTTCAAAAAAAGTTATATAACTTAAAATTGGATTTTTTGTTTTTTTAAATACATATTTAAAAAAAAAATATCACTGTAAAAGTATTTTTTATGCTGTGAAATATCCCCAGTTTAAACAAAAGAGCTCTATGTAAGGAACAAACTATAAAAAAAATTATAATGATATCTCGTATAGTTCCTGAGAAAAATGTTCCTAAAGTTAATAAAATGTAGCATGGCCGATAGAGAATCATCCAACTCCTTATCCTCAAGGGGGTTCGGTACCTAGACCAACTTTTTCTTTATTTTTGCACTTGCTAAGTCAAAAAAAGTTTCTGCATAAGGAACATCTAGAACTACTATTTAGCAAAAAAAACCCCTTTAAATTGTGTGCAAAATTTGACAATTTTTATTTTCAAATTTTTTCCTGTTTTCAAATTCCTACTCCCCTTCGGTTTTTCAATTTTGTGTAATCAAACATATATTCGAGGTTTTTTATTAATATCCTAATAAAAGTAAGCATTCCAATTTAGTTAACACACTCTGTTTTGAGAAAAAAATATTTACGAAAAAATCACCGAGATCATCAGGGAAGAAAAAAAACAATTTCAACTTTGAACATTGTTTACGAAAAATCAAATACAAAAATTAGCAAAAGAAATGCATACTTTTATTAAAAATATTTTTTGTACTAAAAAAAGTAAAGAAAGCAGTTAAAAGTGCTGCAGTTAAAAAAAAGTAGCATTTTGAAATGGCTCATATGAAAATCCGGAGATACGAGCCTCTTAAGTTTCACTTAAGCGTTACAAGAATATAAAGATATTGAATCAAATTCCTTATACTCGTATGTTAATATGAATTTTGCTATCTCATCTGGTTTTCTGGAAGAGAAATATAATATATTCGGGTAGGTTTGAGAAATATTTATTGCTATTTTGATTGGTTTTTTAGATACTCCTTAATACTCTACAAATTTAACATTTTCCAAATATTTTTTTAAAATATTGTACCGTAAATTAGTAATTACTGCGAAGTATTCAGTTTCATTGCGCTTGCAGCTTTTTTTTCCCCCTATTTTTGTGTTCTCATGCCTGTTATTAGCATAAATGCGAAAAATATAAGCAATTTATAGAAATCTTTTTTAAAAAAAACAAGTAATTTTAATACCTATAATTAAAAAAAATTATTAAAATTAAAATCGGAAATTTTGTCACTGGGAAACTTGGCATGCAGTAAAAACATTATTTAGAATAGTAATTTTAGTATTTACAAAGTGAACTTAATATTAATAACTTGAAAAATATTAGAATTTATTTTTATTTTATAAATTTCAACATAATCGGATTTTTATTTTGAACTACTGATATCAAAAGTAGGTATAAGTGAAGACCTTAAGTTCAAAACAAGTTAAATCACATTTTGGAAAAAAATTGAGTTGGTAAGCTTTTCATACAGATTATATTCGTATTGATGATTATGAGTGATTTAAATCGTATATATACATATACATACGATTTAACTTTTTTTGTGCAAATCAAAATGTTGGTTTATCCTTCCTACAATACCTGTATGAAAAGCTAACCAACTCAATTTTTTCCAAAAAGTGATTTAACTTGTTTTGCACTTGAGCTCTTCGAGTATCCCCCTAAATTCATTATTTAAAACTAAATTTAAGGGGTTTTTTTTTAAAGGTACAAAATTAAAATTTTATAAGATTAAAAATATCCCACTGGAAGAATATAGTTCAAAAACTTATAAAATGAATATATATTATTTTTGATTCTATTCCAAAAGTTTATAAAAAATATAGTCTCATTTAATTTGAAATTACTATTTAGTTCCTTATAATATGCCATCAAATTCGTAGTCAATTCGTAAATGTTATTAAAACACACTGTACACAAGTTACCGTAAAGTGATTTAAATTTTGTCGCAATTTTCTTAAATTGAAACTTGCATCAGGATTAGAAATATGCAATTTTATAAACTTAAACTTTAATTTATAGTTATACCTCAATTTCACAGATGGCGCCACGTAGCGCGTGATAGATGGAAGCATCTGGCACGTATGTGTGTGTCTGCGTGTGGGCTGTGTCTGTACTCTGTCTCACTTGACGAAGGACCCAACCAACCTTTCTCACGTGACTAGTGATGTCCGTACCGGAAGCACTAAAAAAAATGAAGATCTTCACAGTATTATCTTATCTCCGCTTGTGATTTCACATCCACCTGATCAAATGACTCAGAGGGACGTAGGCAAATGGCAAGAATCTTAGCGCCATCTATCATTTCAATGGCAAAAAATCTTAGCACACACATTTATATTTAATAAGCTAAACCCAAACTAATGAATAATATGCTTTTAATCCTGTTGAAGGCAATGGACTAAAATGTAAGGGATGTAGTATTGAAAACAGGGCCGGACTGGCTTCCTGACAAAGGCGCAGTTTTATCGGCCCTTCCGCCTCCAAAGGGCGCAAAAAAAAAAATATATTGAAATATTTATGAAAAACGGGTTAAAAGTGTCTATGGTAACATTTCTTTTAAATTTAAAAAATATGTTATAAAATATAGTTTAATAAAGATATCCTGAGAAAATAAAAGATATTCATAAGTCTGTATACCTGATTTTTTTTTAAATAATTCAAATTGTTTTAATTATATCAATTTAGTAACGTAATATATGAATCTAAAAAGTTTCTTACTTTAATATTAAAATATATTAGGAAAATTTCGATAGTTATTTTTTCAAATTTTAAATATCTTTCGACAGATTAAAATGTTTTGATAAAACATGTTCTAGCTACACATATCAAATTAATGTTTTTTAAGTTATCTTTCAAATAAGCATAAGGGCTTTTCACTTATCTTCCCAAAAACTGTTTTAGAGGTTTTTTTTAATTAGAAGTTCAAGTCAAAAATTTCGAAAATAATTTCTATAATGCTTACAGAGTATGAATAATGTTTATTTAAAGGACCTTTTTCTGGACTTGAATTTGAAACAAAATAAAATAATTGATTTTAACTTGTTTAAGTGTTAAAAAATTCAAAAACTTCCGAAATTGTAAGAAGTATTTATATTAAATTAACACTATGAACATTTTATTTTAAATTATATATTACATTGCTCTCTAAGTACAATAGAAATGTTTTATAAGTATTTAAAAAAAAATCAGGTCTACATAATTTTATCGATTTAAATAAAAGGCTGTATGTTGGCCCAAGCTTTTACAGCATACCTTTATCAAAGGATATTTGAAATGTATGTAGCTTTTAAATACTATCTTTGAATTTTTTTTCAGTACTTTTTTAAAAAAATTTCGAAGAAAATTTATTTTTTCAATTTTTTTCTTTAAAAAATATGATGATAAATTTAAAGCGCAATTTTTTCCAAATGATAATGTAGAAAACTCTATAAGCTCCATCGATCATTAAAAAAAATCACTCCGATTGTTTTGAATAGTTATTTATGCAACAAATGTGCAAAGTAATACTTTTTAAATCGAGTGGATTTTGAAATAATGACACGGTTTTAAAAAGTTTACTTTCACATGTGTTGCATACACAATTTTTTTTTATAATTACGAGAAAAATCAAATGTAATTTGCTAAAAAAAATAAGTAACAATGTTATGAAATGAATGTTTTACTTTGAAATGTTAGCATTTATGAAACTACACTGTTTTGAGAGGTTTGGCAAATCACCTTTATAGGGTTTGATTTCAAGTACTAGTCATGTATTTGCATAAACTAGGTGGTTTTAACAACTTGCAATTATCTCTAAATAAATCAATACACACATTTTAAAGATAATTATATACATTTTATGGTAATTTCAATATCTTTAAAACCCTCACAAAGTTATATAGCAGCTATCGTTTGCGCATGATAATTTTCGAAAATTTTGTTCTAACGTCTGACAGGTACTGGAAACTCGTGTACCGAATTTGAAGTACGTATCTCATTTAACTCGACCTGTAGAGTGGTTTCAGCTGCTTGACCAATGTTTAAAAAAAGTTTTTCAAAATCATCACCCTTCTAAACATAAAGAAAACGCAAAATCTTCAATTCGGATTTTGAACACCTTTACAATACTTCCATTACATTATATTTCATATTAGGTTATTAGGTGAAAGTAAAAATTACATCGCAGGTCGCAGGAGAATCAAGCAGAATGTTTAGGTATTGCAAAAAAGCTTGTTTTGGTCTTGCTTGTTTTTTTTCAGCAGTAAATTGTCAGCAGAAACTAAATGAGTACTCCGAAAACTAAAAATGCATCGAAAGAATGCTAAAAGTGCCAATATAAAATTAAAAATGCCCTAATACTCCTTAACGCATGTTTTTTTTATATCCCTCATTAAAAAAATATAATAATAAATACCGACGACATGGCATGTATGAAAGAAACCCCTGAAATACTTTTTCGGCACCAGATACTGCAATTGTCAACAACAAAAGCCAGTAGCGCCTTACGTGATATCGTAGGCGCTTCAATGAACAATTAAAAAAATATATATTTGGCACCCGGTGTTGAAATTGTAAACAAGAAAGTCCAAGTTAGAATGTAATATTAATTATTTTTTCCCTTCGATTTTGACGTAACAGGGCGCACGAATATCAAGGCGGACTTATCGCAGAGGAGCGACCAATCAGAGCAGGCAAAATTTCGGCGCCTTTGCTTGGCGACAGCGTTGTTTACTCCGTTTCTCCGCTTAGAACATTTCGATGCTGCAAAATTAAGGTGTGTTTTACTGTAGACAATGAAATTGTAAACAAGTAATCCCAACAGCGCCTTATGTCATATCTTACACACTCTAATGAAACAATTCAAATGATGTTTAGGCACACACAGCCAGAGGTGCTGATCCCCCCACCGAAACTTCCTTTTTAATTAAATTATTTTCAAAATCAATAAAAACAGCCGAAAACGTGATGATATCAAAAACGGCATTCAATTGCTAACCCTCAGTTATTAAATCTTAATTCTTAAAAATGCTTCCTTTCTCACAGATTTTTATCTAATAAAACATATTTGGCATTATTAAACAAATCAGAATTATTTTGTAATGTGTACAGCGATAGTTTCTTTTAAAACAGTTACTATTATTTACAAAATTAAAATGAAAGTTAAAAAATAAAACGAAATTCTTACCGAGGAACTCGAAATTTAGCTATTTAACTACATTCAATGTTACTTTGAATGCACCATCCATCACTCACATAAGAACAAATATCTTCCTGTTGTAGTCCAACTGTTTCTAAAGCGTGTTATCGATATTCATGGCTTAGAAAGAGCTACGTCGCATCATTATTTTCGCCTCCTCCAATTCTAATTTGGCGGGAAAAGGTGAAGGTCATTAATTCGTAGAAATAATACACAAAATTCGAAAGCCAGCTGCAAAATAAAGCGGGAATGTCTCATCTCATGGATATCATATCAAGCAAATGTGTGGACGTCACCAATTGATCGAAATGTTTTAAAAACTGCTTGAGATTTATGAGTCTACTAGCTATAATTGTTTAAGCTTTATTCGACTGATCGAATTGTTTATGATAAATAAGTGTCAGACATCTCCGTCTACCAGACGCCATCGAAACATATTTATATCCTCTTTTTTTCTTTATGTTGCTTTAGAATATGGTTGCTCATTTTCATATATTTTTTGTATAAAATATTTTGTTTTAGTTTTATGGTCTCGATCCCCCAACTTTTTTTCTTTTTTTTGTAGACAAGATAGACAGTTTATTAATATTTTTTATAAAAACGGCACCAGGTTTTCAAGATTGATTTTAAGAATGAATTTTTTACTAATACTTTATTGAAAAATGTTCCACTAGAGCTACTCAAAGCCGATTGGCAATAAGTCTCGCATTGTAGAAACGCAGTCAAGTGACGTGGCCGAAATCTAACCCGGCTTCCAACGCAACGTTAGAGCGACATCGCCCGCGGAGTCAGGACTGTAGACCACAACATCTTTAGAGTACATCAGTCCCATATACAGGGCGCTATTTTTCTCAGAAAATTGATAAATGAATACAAGAAGCCTAAAACTGGTGTGTAAATGTGAAGGCGCCCTTATATTAATACTCCTTGACGAATATTTTTTTAGACCTCTCATTCAAAAAAAAAAAAAAAAAATTCCGACGACAAGATATGTAAAAATGATACGTCAGAAATACGATTCTTGTATCTAAATTGTATACAAGAAGTCTAAAGCGCCTTTTGTGATATCGTAGGGCAGTAGGTGCCTAATGCTGATTATTAGCCCAAGGGTTTTTCGATGATTTATTTAAGCACTAATTTTTTTTTAATTAACTCCTTAACGCATATTTTTTTCGATCACTCATTTGAAACCAAATGACTGAAAAGCCGAAAATATATTTTGGCACCCGGTATAAAAATGGTATAAAAGGAGGTTGTTTCATTTGAGCGCCTATGAGCTCACAAAAGGCGCTGATGTTGGACTTTCTTGTTCACAAGTCAATTTCAATACCTGGTGCCGAATATTATTTGAATTGCTTCATTGGAGCGCCACCTACGATATCACATAAGGCGCTGTTGGACTTCTAGATTACAATTACTTCTTGGTGCATGAAGCCATATGGTGCTCCTATGAAAAGGGAGGCGTTATTAAGATCCGTTTTTAATATTTGTCAAAATGTTCCATTTAAAATTTGTAGTTAAAAGTGATTCTATCGAGTGCGTTAAGGCGTACGGCCATGGGAGTTACCTTTGAAGGTTCTGTTTCGTCCAACCATCTCCTAAACGGATAGCGTAGTTTATCCACGAATCCATAATTCCATGTATATGAAAATGTAATCGTTTATTTAACCGGCTCGTCAGCGCTCTGTATGGAAGCGAAGGCGCCTTGTTAAGTATCGGCTTAGTTATTAGAACTAAAACGGCACAAAATGACCCACTCCTTTCCTCAAAAAAGTAAAAACATCCTTCTACTGCCGAAGTTTTACGACCTTACAGGAACCTATGCACCATATGAATTATGAAAGTGCGAACAACCTACGAGAAGACGAATCTGGGGTTAAAAAAACTATGATAAAGTTTTTTTTTTTTTTTTTTTTTTGGAAGAGGGCGCACCGGCCCGCCGGCCGACGGGCCGGCGGGCCAGTCCGGGCCTGATTGAAAAGGGGAAAAATCATTGTTCATCGAGACGCAATACCAGTTTTTTTGTTAAAAAATCGTTTCAAATCGGTCTCTGCTAGTTTTGATGGGATAGATGGCGCTACGATTTTTACTATTTGCTTATGTTTTTTTACGTCATTTGATCCGGTCATGTATTTAGAAAGTAGCAGATATGCCCATTGATTACGCAATCCCGTACAACGCAATAGAAACCTTGCGATTGTGTGATGAATCCACATTTTCCCGTTTTTACAGTGCATCACGGGATATTAGTTCACAAAAAATGCTTTTGCCGAAGAGTTACATGCAATAAAAACTGCATTTTTAAAATGCTTCTTTTATGAATATGTACCTCATGTCTGCAAAAAATTATTAATGCATAGTCAGCTATAAACTTATGGTAGCGAAACAGGTAAAAAGTTATAATTAGTAAACATTGAATATATATTTTTTATTAGTCACGATGCCATCTGGTGCCGTATGGCATGTCATGTGCTAGGGCTTGCGAGCTGCCTTATGGGATACTGGTTCACAAGTGGCTTCACCTTTCCCTCTAGGGGCAGATGTGCTACTTTTTAAATCTATGAATATGGTGGATGTGAAATAGCAAGCATTAATGAATGTCTGCTCCATAGCTGCCATCTGCTTACTCTATGGTCTGCTCTGCTCCCTCCCCCGCTCCCCGCACTTTTCAGTCTTCAATTTATTTGGTAAATATATAATTTGTATTATAACATTATTGAATTATTTAAATTTAGTATAATTGCTATTTGCATTTGCTCAATAACAATGTTAGTATTTTTTACATGCGTCTTTGATAGTTTTTGTTCTCCATGGATCTGTTTCACGTTGTATATAACTTGTGTAATGTACTTTTATTTATATAATAATTTGATCTAATTATTTAAATTTGTCGTTATTCATCCTTGTCACCTAATTCGGATTCATCATCTAGAAGAGCATATTCATAAAAAAAAATTATTCTCAACATCTTATTCATTCTCAACGACATTTTAAAAGTGTCAGCACAAAATTTGGGTAGGTATTTTAAACAATATTGTGTATTACCAAGCAACGATCCCAAACAAACATCCTCGAAAGTTCGGCTATGGTGCCTCTATAACTTGCTCTTAAATTCTTAAAATCCCTCCTCATTCTTTGGATTAAAAGCCTATTTTACACATTTAGAAAAAAATTGAGGTGCTAATAAGAAGTCATCACCATTAAATTGAAAATTCAATTGAGAGCAGTAATAATAGAAGAATGGAACAAGATTGCAGAAAACCAAAACTTTACTTTAATCTATGCCCACACTCTTAAGAGCTGTTATAAAGGATTTTAATTTTTCTATTAAATGTAGAATATTGTGTAACTAATTCCTTATTCTGATTAGTTTCACAGTTAGTCTATAATTTTCAAGCTTCTAGTTATTTCAGATTAACTATGATTTTTATTTTACAAATACTAAGTTTATTCAAAGCCAAATTGATATATAATTCAAGTACCTCAGTAATTTCCAGCAATTTAATATTTTCTTAATTTTTGCTTATTTTCTGATAGTTTCAACTATTTAAATTTTCTGAACTGTCGGATTTGTGTGTTGCTAAATATTTTATATTTGGAACTACTTCTGAATTCTAAGTGTGGTCTCAATTTTTTTTGTTTAATATCTATAATATGTAAAGTTCATTTAAATTCTGTATCATATCTATTTTAGGATACTATTGTATTTTAAATAAGTATGACTTAAGTCAAGTTTTGTTATTTTATTACTTACTAAAACATCTGTAGTCTAATTTGTTTAAAATAACTATTTAATAATTAGTTAAAATAACATATAAATATATAACTGCAAATTTTAGACGAAGTGCACATTATTTATCGATAAAAACTCATTTAAGTAGTCCAAATTAACTCTGCACTTGAGCTCTAAGCCTGTAATTGAATTCTCGACTCTCTGTAACCTCTTTTTAAATTTCTGACCTTGGGTCTACTGTGTGGTGCGAATAATGCTCTAGACTGGGAATTTTTAATAGAAGCCAGTGGCTACCAGAGTGAAAAAAAAGGGTGGACACATTTGGATTTTTAGTAGCCAGTTTTAAATTTAAGTATATACGACAAAAAGAAAGTGCGATTTTCCACAAAACAAAATTTATTAAGGACATTTTGGTATGAAAAGATTGACAGTAAAAAAAGGATAATACCAAATATGTAAGTATTATGTGATTGGCCATTTTTGAAAGGAGAAAATAATTTTATGTACATACACACACAGCCATGTATGTATGCCATGTAGCCATGTATGTTTTATGTACCATTTCAACTTCTATTAGTTTCGGAGAATTCTTGACGTCACCCATGATTGTTCATTCAATTTTCCCATATATTAGAATTTTTTAAATGAATAGTTGAGTTCTTAATCAGCTGTAAATCAATCACCTGTAAATTGCCAATATCATACAGCAAGATTTAAAAATCAAATTTGCATGTCAGATTTTCGTCTTCTAGCTTGATTTCCGTCACACCGAGGCCGACTCAGTGATATCCCACAAAACACCGACCAATGATGAGGGGAAAATTTCACCGATGAGCAACAACTGTCATCAAGTCTTTCTTTAATACAGAATCGAATCAGAGAGTTTTTTTTTAAATTGTTATTTTAGAAATGCAGCTTCAGTATTAATTATTTGTTGAACAAAAAGGAAAAATTATGATCGCCACTTTTGGCGACCACTAACCTAGAGCTTTAGGTGCGAACCCACCAAAAGACTTCTATATTGCCCTGGAATCGCTGATTGATAGTTATTAAGCGACTGCAACCGTGAGATTCTGTGTGTCAAAACTTTTTTTTAATTGGTGGGCAAGATAACTAAAAAGTTTTCAATTGATTCGTATGAAATACGGTATGCTTCTTTTCTATTGTATTAGACTAGTTGAACTGCAAAAGTACCAAATAAAATAACAAAATTACAGTTTTTACTCAAAAACCATTGAACAAAAGGGGAAAAAATTGAGCTTTTTTTCTTCTGAAGTGTGCCAATTTATTATTTTTAAACTAAAAAAAATATATATTGGTTTAACCTCAAGATATGTTTTATGAACATGTTCATATACAAAAAAAAAATGGTTCTGGTCTCACTGTAGCAGAAGCTAACAATGCCACCGATTGATGCTTTATGCAGCATGCAGGAGATTAATTTGGTGGCCATTTAAAAATATTAAAACAAAATAATCTCGTCCTTGTGTTTTAACCCTTTCAGTCCCAAAAATTTACTACACTACAGAAACATCTGATATTCACAAAATAAGCTTATTTTAGGTCAAATATACGAATTCCATAAGAAAAAAAATTCATTAATTTTTTTTATATGGTTTTTGAAACAATGCCAAAATTTTTTAACTGTGGAAAATAACAAAATAAAAATATATCTATATTACCTAAAAACACTTCGAGTTGTATATTTTAAGGTATCTGACCATATTATTAAAAAAAATTTCGGAATTATTTTAACCGAAATAGTTTAAATTGTGTTTTAAATATGTGGAACCGAAGTGAACATATCAAATATCAGGAGAAACGCTTGTTGATTATTTTCTAAAAAAAAAAAAATAGTAGTTCTGACTTCTATTGAGATTAATGTAAAATATTTTCTGATAGAACAAAGTGTGAAGAATCGAATGATGTGTGTTTGGACGTCATAATGGGACACAAAAATTTTGAAAAAAATATTGAAAGTGATGATGCCAAATGGCATCACTGGGGCTGAAAAGGGTTAATATATTACGAATAACCATACTTAATTTCAAAAAAATTCATCTCCCCTTAATTTTAAATAACAATTCTAGCTTTTTTTAATGTAAGCATTTCTTTTTAATCAGGCAGACAATAGTTTAATGAATGTATTTTTCCGTGCCAAAATTTGTTGTTATTTTTCTAATTGAGTTAGTATAATAATTTTCTTAAATACTATTTTATTTAATATTAAATTTGTTTAAATCTTGAATTCATTTCTTTTGTCTGGGTTTTATTTCTGGCCTACAACATAATGAACATAATACTATTGTTGATACTAAATGAATGTCAAAATTTGTTTTTTACTCCTAATGTACCATGTTTATAGGTTAACTGTATTGACAATTTGATTTTGCATTTACAGATGAGAAAAAGAATGAGTTATCGCAGTGAGAAGGGGGATAATTCAATGAAGGAGAATTCTGGATCACGCAAAGAAGAGGATGAGGACAAGTATTTGGCAATGAAAATCTGATTATAAATAGGTATATGAAAAAAAAATCCTGCAGAACCAAATTTCCAATTTTTGACCACAATGCATTACTTTCATTACCTTATATACACATCGGGTAATTCAAAGAACTAATAATATTTTTTTCATAGTTATTATTGAGCACATCCACATATAGTAAGTTACTCAGCACAATCAAGTCTTCAAGTATAATGAAGTTTAGGCATTATAATTTATTAGTATTTATTTCGCATATGGCAGTGAAAATACTTAGACTCCAATAGGAAAATGCTTGATGAGCAGCATTCATTTGATAACTTAT
This sequence comes from Hylyphantes graminicola, assembly GCA_023701765.1. Classification (NCBI taxonomy): domain Eukaryota; kingdom Metazoa; phylum Arthropoda; class Arachnida; order Araneae; family Linyphiidae; genus Hylyphantes; species Hylyphantes graminicola. Next base: position 7,400,269 of record CM043122.1, read on the forward strand.
CACCCTTAATTATTCCATTGTCATTTTAATTCTGGGAAATAGATAAATTCTGCAATCAATCAAATCAAAACTTATTATTTTTCTTCAACGTGAGATTCATAACAAGTCTTTGTAAAATATTAAATGTATGTTACAACTAAATTTGAAAGTTTGAGTCTCTTAACAAAAAGGTATTGAGTAATTTTGCTTTTTAGTTTCATTGAAGTGAATTTTTTATTAATTTCACAATTTAATTTTCTGTATTATTTATTTGTATTTATTTTGAATCTTAATTGCCAGGATTTATTTATGATTGGTTTAGATAGTAAGTTAAAATAATAAGTAAAAATAAATTGATGTTGAAAATGTGAAGTGATAAAATGCAGTATTTTTATTTGTGGCCTCCCAGGGGAGTTATGTAGCAAGGCATTTCAGTGAAATTAAACATGAATGCCTTGTTACATAATTCACTTGTGTGGTTGGCTTCTTCATCAATTGTTAACTTATTGTGTATAGAAGGTAAGTGAGGATAGAATTTGAAGTCCCAGTTGTAGAATTGATGAAATGCTTGTAATCTAAATTTCATTGCTTGCATTTTAATATTTTGTTAATAAATTTCTTGCAATAATTTTTAGCATAGATGATTTAAAAATTAAAATACAGGAAAGGACTATAATATTCAATAAATTTTTCTCAACTAAACTTGTTTATTTAAATATTTGTTAAAGTTTTCATTCTGTTCATTTCACCCAATTATTTCCTTGTGTGTTTTCCCTTACCCTTGATAAAGTTGCTATAACATCTGCCTGTGACGTTAGTGATTTTTCAAAGGTTATTTTGTATTGATATGGCAAATTGCCTACCTGTGATGTCTTTAGAAATTAGGTAAAAATTCTTTCGTATAGTGTGTTCTTAATACAGTACAGGGATAGGTTATATTTATGATATTAATAATTTTTGAAATCTGGCTGAAGAAAACTCTTGCATTTTTTCCCTTACAACTGTGGTTTGAAGCAAAGATATCAGTTATGTAATCATGATATTTTTGTTTTTAACTGCCGATGTGGGGTTATAATTCTATCGTGTCACAGTTATTTTCCCACTTCCTTTATTTTGTCTTGCCGATGGGGGGTTTTGGGGGCTAAGGGGGCTTTTGAAGCAATTTGTACCAACCCCAAATCCCTGATATGATGCGGTGGTATTAGCCACCTGCAACATCGAGCCAAAGAGTCCATTGCTTCCTCTGCGGCAAGGATGAGGGCAGCACAACCAATACCAATTTTGACGCACAGATTACAATGAATCTGGGCTCTCTGTGGATGTTAAAGTGTGCCGAGATTTAATTTTGCCGAGAGAACCCAGGCCAAATCCAAATAGGCCCTCCGGGGATCTTTTACATGCCCCATAATCATATGACATGCATGCCCAGAATTTTCCCATCCAGAAAATCCGAATCAGCCGGGGCTCGAATCTGCGATCTTGGGCTTACGAGGCAGACACGTTTAACCTCTCAGCCACTGAGCCTTTTTTGTCAAAAATTATTAAAAATTGATTGTGTTATATTGCAGGAAATAGAAATCTAAATTATGTTACAAATGTGAAGTAATGGAAAGTAGCATTTTTTTTTAATGTGTGGCCTCCCAAGCGAGGTGTGCAGCAAGGCATTTCAGTGAAATTAAAACATGAATGCCTTGTTGCACACTTCACCTGTGAGGTTTGACGTCAACTTTTAATCATTGTGTTACTCCAGGTATATTAGTTTCCATACTAGGATTATAACATTAAAAAAATCGGAGGTATAATTCATTCGATTGCCCACTTTCATAGTCCACACTACAAATGCTGCAGACAAGTGCGATACATTAAAAAATTCAGTGCAGCATTGAAAATGTTGTAACAAAATTCCAATTCGAAGTATGTACTTCAATTATTTAAAAAAAATTCCCTGCAAAATTTAATACTAATTTGAAAATCGTAAGGAGTTCATTTTATTAAAATTAAATTATTATTGCCACTCCCTACAATTGCACGAAAAACTTTCTTTGAAATAAAAATTTATTGAAGAAAGTAATTTTTATGACATAAATCATTTTGAAATGATGTAATAATACAATATGTTTAGGAAGAGACACAATTCTTTCTATTTTTTTACTCTAAAATCCAGACTTTTCTTTTAAATTTTAGATGTATGAATAAATGTGTTAATATTATTTATTCCTTTTTTTAAATAATATTTTGTTGCTTTCATTTTTTTAGTGGCATTAAAAATCCTTCAGTTAAGGTTTCAAGGAAATGAGAAGGTCAGTCGGAATCTCGTTTCTTCACTTTTTAATTTCTTTTTGTATTTATATTCATTAGATAACTTTACACTTTTCCTTATCATTCCATACTTTTTTTATTCTGTGAAATAGATGCATGTATCAAAATTTTATTAATTGCTTTCCAAGTGAGGTTCATAAAAAAGATTCCTATTCTTTTCAAAATATTAAATGCTTTTGTTACAACTACATTTAAGAGTTTGAGTCTCTTAATGAACAGGTTATCGAGTGATTTTAATTTCATTGAAGTTATTTTTTGTTAATTTCACAATTTAATCCATTGTAATTATTTATTTGTATTTTTTAAATTCTTATTGCCATGATTTATTTCTGATCATTTTAGATAGTAAGTTAAAATGATAAGTAAAAATAAATTGATGTTGAAAATGTGAAGTGATAAAATGCAGTATTTTTATTTGTGGCCTCCCAGGGGAGTTATGTAGCAAGGCATTTCAGTGAAATTAAAACATGAATGCCTTGTTACATAATTCACTTGTGAGGCTGGCTTCTTCATAAATTGTTAATTGAGTGTGTACAACCTATGGAAGGTAAGTGAGGATAGATATTGAATTATCAGTTGTAAAATTAATGAAATGCTTGATTGAAGTCTAAATTTCATTGCTTGTATTTCAATAACTTATTGTTAATAAATGTCTTGCTTTAATTTTAGCATAGATAATTTTAAAATAAATTTTTTAATAGTTATAGAAAAGTAAACATCTTGTTTAAAAAAGTTAATAATTTTGTATGCAATGACGAAAACGCACATTCTCGGAAAGGTAGCTGGTCAAAGGTAGCTGTCAAATAAATTTTTAACTTATTTGATTATACAAAAACCTATTGCCATGTTCCATTTGGGTTGGATGGTCTCACTAGATCCGATTGACACCTCCTCCTCCTTTACTGTGTTCCTGAAGACTCAAGCAAATGTTGCCACTGACAAAATTAAAATCCTTATTATTAGATAAATACTTTTAATTTTTGATTAATTTGATTATATGAAAACCTATCGTCATGTTCTATTTGAAACACTATTATAGCTTTGTATTTATTAAACATGCATATTGTAATAAGATATTACTATATAGTTTGTTCTTACGATGTTTTTTCTTTGGTTTGATTATACCATTTCTGTTGTAATACTTTATTAATTGAAACAATTTTATTATTTTTTAGGGTGACACGGGGTAATTATTGGACAAAAATGAAACTTTAACTATAGCTCCCACATATGTGTGATTTTCTAATCAGTAATTTTTTCGTAAAGACTATATATATATATAAATATATCATGTGTTCAAATTTACCCCTCCAATTGGGATATTTTGGACAGTAATTTTAATCTGTTCTTCACAGTATTTAGACTAGCTACCAAATCTAGTAAAAATACTTCATTCAAATTTCTTCTTTTTCCAAGTTCAAACATTGTGTAGATGGTGTTTCTGAATCACACAAACTATACCAAGTAAATTTAAGCAAATTGTGGTGCTGACTTACCCCGTAGCATTTCCAACAATTTCCCCACTTAGTCCAGTAAGTGCCTTGTAACTAAGCATGCATGTCATAATGTTACTATTCATCCTACAATATTGTTATTCAGCACAAGCCACCTTCATAAACACATCTAAGACTGGTCATTACAAAATTAAGGATGGTAATGAGGTGGTTTCTGCACTCACCAATTCAATTATTACCCACGATTTTCCGTGTCCAATAATTACCATAGGTCACCCCTATAATTTGTTCTTTGTTGATACAGATTATTAATTGTAATCAAGATTTGTTAAAAGTTATCTTGGCTTCTCTCTGTTATATTGCAGGAAATAGAAATTTAGTTAGTGGCCTCTCTAGCGAGGTGTGCAGCAAGGCATTTCAGTGAAATTAAAACATGAATGCCTTGTTGCACACTTCACCTGTGAGGTTCGACTTCAACTCTTCAACATTATGTTGTTCCAGGTGGATTTAAGCTTGTATATTTGAAGAGTACACAGGAAAAACCGATTGATTTTGTAGAGAAGTTTCCTTAGCAGGCCACTTTGGTGATAATAGCGAGTGATCGCCTAAACTCGTGTAAGGAAGCCAGTTCCTACCACAGAGATCATAGTTAAATTAATAGTGGCAGATCACGTGACCTCTAATGCTAACGACGGGTTGCGCAAGGAGCTCCCAGAAGAGCCCCAATGAAGCCAGTGTTGTAGGTCACGTGATTTTCCACTCTAATACTTTAACTAAGATCTCTATGGTTCCTATCTACCAAGATTCAGGCGATTGACGATCCCGGCGCTTGGACCAAGCGAAGAAGAGAGAAACCGGTTTTCTGCCGCCAAGCAGACAATTGCGGGAGTCCGCCTGATAAATTAATCGGTTCTCCCCGTGTACTCTTCATTTGTGTTTTTGTTATTGTATTAAGTTGTTATTGATTAATACGGTTGTTGTTATGTTAGTGTGAATAAATTTTTTTTGTGTTACATATATAGTTGTTCTCATCTTTTGGTAACAATCGTATGCACACATAATAAACTGTTCCTTCACTTTCGCATCTTTCACGTTCGTTTAAAACTTTGCTTCAGTTTTTTTCAAAATAGTTTATCACAAATATATTACTATGTTTGATGTGATATCGTTGGTGTAATGACAAAACCACGAATGTGCAAAAAACACTTAGATTCAAACCGTTAAACCGGTTTTAGCTTCGGTTAAACAGACAAGAACCGTTTTTGAGCCGAACCAGTTAAAACTGACGAACCGTTTCGAATAAAAAAACTTGGAAAACGGAAGGAATAATTTTAATGCTATTTTATCCATAGAGGTACTTTTTTTGCGTTACATCTATAATTCTCGTCTTTTGGTACCAGTCATATGCACACACAATTTTTTCCTCCACGTTCGTTCCCGAAAGGAGAAGCGATGCCCTTATATATGCGCAGAAGCGTACAAATGAAGCAGGCTAGAGCGCTGCATCTTGGGATACTTCGGTCTCAGTGTGTTATGCGCAGTAGCTCGAAAACCCTGACAGCCCTGCTTCAAATCATCTCAACTGGAGGACCCTTCTACCCCTCCTTCCTACCTCTATGGGTAGACCAATTAAGTTACGACGCGTGATTGGCTGTGTTAAAGCTACTAAAGGATGCTAGACATAGAAAGCTGAGAGAATTACGACTTTTCTTTTTTTCAAAATTTTGTCAAAAAACTTAATGAAATTTAAAATTCAGTCAAAAAGTTACGCGAGAAAACGCTGACTGGCTTTCATGTGGTTTCGTGACGTCCTAGTATATATGAATGAACTTGGAAACTAAGTTTGCAATCTACTTGAAGCAAATTTGAGCTTTCCACTTCCTTTTTTGGTTTGGTTTGAATTATCGTCGCACTAGAGCTACACGAGGGCTATTGGCGACGGGCATCGTATTTTAGAACCACAGTCAGGTGACGAGCCAACACCTGAATCTTTCGACTAACGTAAAACCGTTTTCCATTATCTCTACAATTATTAGGGCTGGGGAGCTCAGTCGGTTAAGCACTCGCTTAGCATGCGAAAGGTCCCAGGTTCGGGTCCGGGCATCGCCAAATTGGCTGCCAACCTAAACGGCCCGTGCAGCTAAGAATGTCCGACGAATAATACCCCGTGTAAGGGAGTGCACGTTAACTACCCTTCAAAGTCCTAACTCTGCGTACGATGTCACCCTTAACGGTTGCGTTGGGTGCCTATTCAGGTGTTGGCTCGTCACCTGACTGGTTCTAAAATACAACGCCCGTCGCCAATAGCCCTCGTGTATCTCTAGTGCGACGATAATTCAAACCAAATCTACATTTATTATTTTAATGGTTAATTATATCAAGTTTAATTGCAGAATAAAAAAAAACTCATGCTGGTTTGTTTATATAAACTAGTAATAGGCGAGTTATTATATGAACTTTCGAATCCATAGAATGTTAAACCCGAATGATCGTCTGTGGCCGAATCCATGGAAATAAACATCAAACCCTTTTCATTGGAAGGTTTGCAACCCCCCCCCCCCAATAAACCCTGCAATTCCGGTTCAGCCTTCGCGAAAATCCTACAGAGGGAAAAATTGCCGAGCTCGCTCTTCATTCCATGGATTCGATGGCTCATGTAAAAGCGCCAACTGTGACCCAAATCGACGTGTTTTTTTCCCCTGATAGCCGGCGAACCGCCGGCGTTTGCTCTGCATGAGAACGGGCCCTTTGAGTTAAATAATGTTACACAGTCAAGTACCCTAATAATGGTGGGCGACTGAAAAATATACAATGGGTTTGATGGTGTGATTATTCAATCATTTGATTTCGATTTGAACATATGATAAAAAGTTCAGCACAAAATATATTTATTCATTAAAGCACAACGGAAATTTGGCAATCACCCCCAAAGTCATCTCAAAACAAGGTATCGGCACAGGATGCGGGGAAATTGAACCATTTCATTCAGATCCCGACCATCAAAATATTTTTTTTTCATTATAAATAAAATACATGTGCAAACTAAATTTTTTAAAATTTAATATGGAGTTTAAAAATTGATAAAAATATTATAGTTATTTATATTTTTTTAAAGTTTTATTTTTCAGAACTGGTATGGCATTCACAAAACCAGAAGTGCCGATTCAGCGGCGTAATGGTTAAGGCATTGGCCTACGGAGCTGCTGGATCTGGGCTCAAATCCCGTTTAGGCATGGATGTTTGTGTTTGTCGAGTATATGCGGAGTACGTGCTCGTAAAATCTGTTGGGTCCGAAAGTCCTGTGGGCGGTCATTGCGCAGTTTCCCACGGGTACAGGTCCCTGGAGAAAATGTCCCTCCCCTTCAGGGACATGTCTAAATTGCGGAGGTGGAAACAGATGGCAACATCTGTCATATGTGTTTGTGTGTGTCTTGTGTTGTCCGACTTGCCGATGGTTTATAAGCGGGTCCTTGCGACCAAGCACACAAGCCTGAAAATATATGTCTACCAACCAAACAACAGACCAGAAGAAAAACAGAATACGAATTTTGATCTACTTGGTATTGTATGTCATTTTAAATTTCTAAAGGTAGTGTATAATTACATTTATTTTTATTTATTACTTGTATCATTTTATGTTTTTGTTATTTTAAAACTTGGTTTCAAATATTTGCTTTATAAGCCAATTGAAGTAGAACATTTAAGGGTGTTTACAGTCGAACTGCTTTCTGATGCAGTTTTTTTTTCTAAAAAATATTTTTTAGTTTTACAGGAATTGATAAAAACGACAACATCTAAAATTGTCTGTTTTCAAATAAAAGAAGCCGGAAACCGAATTTCTTGCAGTATTTCGCAACGGAATCTTAAAAGAGTTTAATTGAGGAACTTAGAAACCAAAAGTGCCAAAACTGCTAACTAAAGTCACTATTTTCGCTAGTCCATATCGTGTGTCCCTTTCTATAGTCTGGCTGCCACAACTTGCCATCCAAAATATTTTGATTGTGGAACAGTCCACTTTGAAAATAAGTAAGGAAGGTTTTGGTTTTAGGGCAAGAGTTACCATCTTTGGCTATTCATTGCTCCTTCTTTTAACCTTTAAGGTTTAGAAAAAGGTTATCAATTGTAGGGTATATCAACAACAACAATCCTCTTTTGCCGATAACTGGTGTGTAGTTCTAGTGTGATACATTATCAGAGGCGCCGACTTATCAAAAATATTGAGGGGGCCGGGGGCCCATACCGGCGGTCTTGTCCCAGAAAATTTTCCGAATTTTAGATGAAAAATAGCGAGTTTTAAAGCAATTTTAAGCATTTTAGAGTCATATGCTGAACATCCATTAGGAACCCGAAATCTCGACACTCCGCGAAACTCGACAAGCATGACTCATTTGTTCGGCGAAAAAACGAAATAAAACATAAACACGCACGGTATTTTCGTAAAAGTTAAAATAATTTACAGTACTAATTATGCTTATAGACCAGTGGTTCCCAACCTTTTCTGAATCATCGCCCCTCACTTTAGTTTGACTACCACCCATCGCCCCCCTTTAATTTTCATGTTATGTATAATTATAATTTGAGGTGAAATGTAACGAATAAAGCAGTTTTATTATTTTAAACACTTACTGCACCATATATAAAAACAACCAAAGCAGCTTCAGATGTCACCGTTTAATTTAAAAAAGAAATAAAATGTATATTTTCAATAGATTTTTTAAAGAACAAAAGTGAAAGAACTAAGATCTTTAAACTGAAATCTGGATAATTTAACAGAGTTGATAGTAAAAATTGATTGGTTGGGTGTGGTTAGAGAATGGTTCTACTGTACAGTAATATTTTAAATTTCTCCCTTTGAATACTCATCACCCCCCAATCGCCCCAAAACTGTTCATTGCCCCCTTTGTAGCACAAATCGCCCACTTGGGGGCGATCGCCCCCAGGTTGGGAACCACTGTTATAGACTATTACTGTGCGTACATACCATCACTCCTGTAAACTCGTCAAACTCGACACCCTTCAAGTCCCGAATTTCTGGGGTTCTACTGTAATTTGTATGTATTAACCATTTATACCGGCGGTCAGATGGCGCTGATTTAAAATTATGAGACTAAATTTGGAGTTTTATCGAAAAAATATGAGTTAAACAGCATCAATGCCAGCAAATCCTTAAAAACAAATTCATTTTTTATACAAATAATGAATGGTACAAGCCAGCTGATTTGGGATTTATATTTTTGATGAGATAAAGTGGATTATGTTTCTTATTGCCATATGGCACTAGACACTAGAAGGTTAATAAGTGAAATAGTTAATTACTTTGAATAAGGTTTAGGGTTCGTTAAATAAAAACAATACATCAAAGTTAATGCTAATACAGTTAATACAGAGTGCCTAATACTTTCAGTCAGAAAGTATGTAAATAGCGGGTTTTAATTGGGTCTTACTCCCTAAAAATATTTAATTATTTGAAAATAACTAATACAGTAATATAGTAACACAGTACTAAACTAATTCAATTAATTACTTCTGAAAATTCAACATTCTGTAAGTACTTATTTCTCTATTCAATAAAGATTTTTAATAGTGCTCTAGGCTCTAAATACCATCATTAGGTGTCAGGTGCAAATGTTGACCGTCTGACTGACACTATAAATAATATTACAGTAATTATCGTCAAACAATGGAAATAAATATATATATACACCAACTTATTATTTTGTGATTTTACAATGCATAATATAACTAATAATTTTCTTAAATTATTGGGGGGGCTCTGCCCCCCTAAACAAATTTTTGAGGGGGTTCGGGCCCCCTCAGGCCCTATGGAGTCGGCGCCTATGTACATTATTTACAATCGAACTAGACCAACAATCCCCTCTTCTCGCCAAACGCTTTAGCTGGCAATCCTTTTTCCTTCAGCTTAAAAATTTAATTCAAAGTGGAATCTTCCACAATCAAAATGTTTGCATTGTTAAGTTGCGGCAGCCAGAGTATACAACAATTTCTGCCTGATATCGGGGCTATTCTGGTTTGGTATTAGTTTTGTTTTCAGTATAGTTTGAGTTCAGTATTTGAGATATTCCAAAATGTTAAGAAAATAATAGTAGTTTTGGAATATTTTACTTTTCAAAGGAAAGGTTATTTATTTTTGTTTAAAAATTATTGTAAAAGATTTTTTTTGTTATTCCATTATTATATAAGAATAATGGGTGTGTATGAAGATAATAGGGAACCAAAGATACATGACCCAACTTTGTAGTTTTGGCTTGTAACTTTTAAAAAACACTATTTATTGATGTGCAAATGCAGTCAATTTATACTTAATAAAGTATTACATAATATTAGTATTTTACTGAAGTATTTACTGCAAAAGTAGTAAACGTAAATTATTTAAAATTTTAGTTTTGGGTCATGTATCCCAATGTATAGGGATGCAAGACCCACCCATTAAGGATATCTGACCATTAGGGTGGGCGAAAAAAACTTTTTATTTTATTTCGGACAAGTATGGGGACGTACATAAATTACGTCACGCTCAGAGGGGGGAGGGAGGGGTATGCACCAACGTGACGGATTGTGACATGGAGGGGGGTAGGGGTAATCACTTGCGTGATGTAACGCTTCGAAAATTTCCAATTTTGCAAGGAAAATAAAATTTACTTTTAAATGACAGATTATTGATGAATTTTACTTTTTTTTTCTTTCCAAGTTCATTTTTTTGGTATAAAAATATGCATTTTTTTCCCAAAATTTCAGAAACAAAGGGAAATATCAAAAGTAACTTTTCCTTAAGAGGGGAGGGGGGGTACAACAAAGTGACATAATTTTAGGGGTAGGGGTTCGATCAAATGTGACGCAGTGTGACATAGGGAGAGGGAGGTTTAAAAAAAGTCAAAATTTTGCGCGACGTAATATATATGTACGTCCCCTATAGTGCAGAAAAGTTGCCATTGGTAAAGACATGAAAAATGCACTAATTATTATTTTTTTATTACTTTATCTTCCGTTCACGCAATGCCATCAAAATTGAAAAAATTTGTCAAAAAACGAAATTTTTTATATTTTTTTATACCCGATAGATGTTTTTAGTTGTGTTCCTATATAATGAATTAACTACTAAAAGTACGTAAAATTAATATATAAGCACTTATTATACATTTGTGCTCATTATGATTGGATGTGTACATATTGTGATTGGAAGATCTGACACAAATGTTGTGAACTACCACAAAGTAAAATCTTTATTAGTTATCGCATTAATCACAAGTTTAAGTCAGACAGATTACTCCAGCTAGATACACCCTCGCCGCTTTTTATACGGCAAATTGATGCCCCAAAACTTTGACAAAACCGAGGCACAGGAATTAAATCGTTTAAAAATACCTTTAAGTATTTAAAACATATGGTCGTAGTAAAGGTTTAAGAGTACTCACAATTAGCATATAATAAATATAAATAGGTGATGCAGGGTGCGAAATTAAGAACACTTTATACTAGCCAACCAGTCTCGTAGGAACTTAAAGTACAGGGTGTCCTAAAAGTTCCCGTAATGACGATTCATGAATTTTTTACACGCAAAACAACAAACTTTAAAACATTGTTTTTATGCTAATGGTGTAAAGCACTTTTAATAAAACATAGGAAAAAATTTGGAACTTACATTTACATTAAATGATCAAATTGTCCACCTCTTTCATTGAAGCTTACCTGAAGGCGTTTTGCGCATATTTTTTATAAACGCGTTTTAAGATGCTGGGAGTGACTTCTTGTATCCTTAGCATGATGGCAGTTTTCAGATCCTCTATTGATTGTGGATTATCTTCAGAAACTTTGTTCTTTAAATATCCCGACAGGAAAAAAAGTCAGGTATACTCAAATTAGGGGAACGAGGCGGCCCAAGATTTCTTGATAAGAGTCGTTCGCCAAAAAAATGTTGAAGCATGTCCATGGTTTCATTACTTGTATGGCATGTTGCACCGCCTTTTTGGAACCAAGAATATCATTCATTCACTTCTAATTATGCAACAAATTGTTGTAAAAGTTATCTGTATACAGTTCCATCAACATTTGACTCGAAAAACAGATTGCAATATCTTTCGTTGAGTTTCTTGCACAAAATCTGGTGTAACAATTTTCGGTTTGCCAATTTACACTTTACACTCTTCCACCGAACCTAATGTCACACGAAATCCCTGGACGAGTTTATATAGAGTATCTTTACTCGGTATAGCATCAACTGGATATTTATGTCGCCAAAATTCTTTACATCTTTCATTATGATTTACATCCAAAATGAGCATCAAGCAGCACAATTCTCTGAATGTGCGAAAAATTATGTTGCAATGAAGAACAAAATGACATGGAAATTTTATTACCAAACAACTTGAGCACGAAAAAAACTAAGCAATAAAAACAAAAGATTTGATGAAATAATAAGCAGATGATTATATTTGAAAAATTAAACACGAATAATGATTTCTTAAAGTTGGAGTACGGGAACTTTTAGGACACCCTGTACTAGACATTGAAATATTTTGCTAGACCAAAAAAAATTAAATAAAAAGTCAATTATATTATCTAAAACTAAATGTATTTCCAACTAATTTTTACAGCAACACTTGTTAATCAGTTTTCTGATTCTTCTGTGAAAGTACTGAAGTTACACTCACTTTCACTAACTTCCGACTCTTCTGCAGAAGTACTCTTGCAGTTAGACTCGGAAGCTCCTCTTTCTAAATATGGTTTTGTGTTTAGTTCTTTTTTTTTTACATCACTTTTCCAAAATTGAAAGGCTTGCACTGGATCACATAGACTTATTTCTGTTGTGTCATTTGGCGACACATTTAGAAATTTATCGCTAAATGATGGCGATTAAGTTCTAAAAGAGCGGAATCTTAATTGGTGAGCTCGCGGTTAAATTTTTTGCTAGACTGGCAGCCTACCTAAGTTTTAAATTTTTATTGGCCTTTCCAAAAAAACATCAGCATTGTCTAGAAGTCTTGTGCTAATTTCGCGCCCTGGTGATGGTTATAAATATTTTAAATTAGAGTTTGTATGGCACCAGGAATACATTCGTAAAAATAGTACTGTTGAATTTTCGCTCAGATCATGGGCGGTTTGACGTTTTATGCAAATTCTCCTCTGCTACGTACGTTCGACCGTGACGTCACAACGGTATGACGTAATGACCGGAAGTTGGGCGTTTCTGCTTCTGGACGAATCGCACCTTGCCATGTGTTTTGAGAGGGCTTTATAAACGGTTGTTAAGATATTTTTTTTATCAGATGTAGTCTTAATCAAACTTGTTTTCCGGTGTTGTTCCTCTTTTAAATTTTCTTCGGTTAGGAGACCGGCAACTATTTAAAAGAAATGCGGTGAATTAATTAGAAAGTAATTACACGATACCGTTGGTCGGTTGTCTCCTGTGTTTTTTTTTTTAAGAAGAAAATTTAAGTGTCTTTTCAAGCCAGTGTCCTATTTTTGTGTAAAGTGTGCCGGTTTTCGTCAACGTGAGTTTCCCGTCATGGACTGCATGAAGTCAACGTACTGTATGTAACCTTTTTGTTATTTTCGGAACTATAACTTTAAAGAATTTCGGAAATGTATTTATAACTTGGTTTGGGATTTAACTTTCTTTTGTAAAGCTGTTCGGGTATTTTTTTTGACGTCGTAGTTTAATATATTTCATTTTATTTAATTTCGGTAAAAACCTAATCCAGCCTATTTAAGTAAACATTCTTTAAGTAGTTTAAGAACCTGTTAAATCGTGCAATATTTATATACTTTTGTTTCTTGATATACTTATACAAATTTCTTTACATATATACAATATTTATTTACAGTTTTTCGAATCAATAAAATTTGTTCTATTTTAAACTTATTTCAACGTCTGATCATTTGGCTTGTTTACTTTTCTATACTTTAATATTATAGTTCAACTGAGCATTTTAACTATAATTGACTTAAAAGTCAATAAAAAATACAAGAAGTTAGAATTTAAATACAAGAGTTAGTTGGTCGCTTCGGGTCTGATGTGGCTGGCAGCGGACGGAAACCTTAACCAGACTCCTGCAAAGCGTCCCCGAAAGTCAAAGGCACTAGAGGTCGGTCTGGAAGGTCATAAATGGGAACAGGGAACTAACTGGTCACAAGAAAGAGGCGTCAGATGGCAAACCAAAGGCACCGGTGGTTGGCCAGGAAGGACATAGATGTGCACAGTCTAACTGGACTCTGGCCTTATCACGTAAACCAACCTCCCGTCAATTGGCGTGGACCCAACATGAGCTTAGCCCTGCTTCAGCACGAACAACAACTCCCATTGAAAAAAAAAACCAAAAGCCCCGAACTCAACTACTCGTTACAAGCCTTTTATATAACACCCACCTATCCAACTCTAAATTTGTATAACTCAATTCCAAAAATTTGCCACCATACCCAACTTGGTTAAAACATCACCAGTACAAGAACTACACAAAAACTCAACCCTCAATGCAGCTACACCAGACTTGTAACACTTATTAGAACACACATTTGTCTATTAATCTGTCTCGATTCTAGTTTGCTGGTACTCAGAATCGGACCAGAGTAAAAAAAAAACTCGCGGAATCTACAGTACTAACATGTTCTTTTATTCCCAGGGTGTGAATCTAATATTAAAACTATCATATCAATAAATTTAAATTATTTTTTATTCACAGGCACAGTGCTACTTTTTAAAAGTTGAAATGGATGATAATGAGGTATGTATTTGTTTTGCTAACCCATTTATAATACTCACCTATCTATTTTCAAATAAATTATCCTGAAGTATTAGATTTTTTCCAAATTGTTCATACTGTCAATTGTCAAACAATTAGAATTTTACCCTTGGTGTGAATATTTAATATAACGCAACACCATTTTTCTGTGTCCAAAAACATATTTTTTTTTTGGATGCATAACGTTTGTCCTTTCCATTTTACTAGTCTAAGTTCTAATTGACCCAATAAACTTAAAATTTCACGTGAATGATGCATGTTAAAAACTTTTCAAGGCTATGTCACCTGAGACATCTGTATTCAACCAGAGCAGCGTTCCTATGCAAGTCACCGAATTTGTGGAGGTAGGCTTCTGTTTACTAAGACTAGACTTTCTTTGGTTTACTTAGACTGTAATATTTCTAGTTGACTCTCAATGATGGTTTTAATAACTAGGGGTGCGTAACACTATGAGACTTTCAATTACTTCTCAATGAATCGATACATACATTTAAAGGTAATTATGTATATCTCTATAAGGTAATTTCAATATCTTTAAAGCCTAAACAGTTCTATGGCTACCCATTTCCCAATTTTTATCAAACCTTATTATGATGTCCAGCAGGAAATTACATTAGGTTTAACATGTTAGGTAATTGAATGTAAAAATAATGTTTTGCTTTTATATCCACATTAGGTGTGCAGCCTTGTGCATGAAAATACACTTTAATGGATAAGAATAACAATCATGAATTTGTTTAATAAATGAGCTACAGACATTACATTGATACTGTATCTTTATATTTTATAATTTAAAGCTAAGTGCATTGATTACAAAACAGACTAGATACTAGCTGTTAACTCTCTAGGAAGGTAATTGTTCTTGGTCACACAGTTTTTATAGTATAACAATTTGTAAATGATTTAACGATTTAAAGTCTTTATTTGTACAAAATATAAATTAAATATAATTGTGAAAGAATACGTATTTCATTTAATAATTTTTTTTTATTCCATCATATAATTCTTAGGATTTGATCCTAAAAGTCGGACATTGTAAAAAGGAGGATTTACAAAAGCAGATCGTTGCTATGAAAGAGAAGCTGGAAAATGAAAAAGAAGAGTGCACAATGAATAGAAAAAACAAAATTGAACATCTTATAAAGTGAGTAGTTAAAAAAGTTTGTTTCAAAAACTGTCTTCAAAAGTTTACTATATCGAAAATCTTATGTTTTAAAAACTATAGGCTTTGATTTCTTTCTTTGAAAAGCATACACATTTTTTCTTGCTTTTGCATCAATGGTGATATTACCATTGAATATATATCTTTAATTAATAAAATGCTTATTAATGCAGTTCTGTGTTTTCTGGCAAATTTGTATTGGACTAGGTTTTTTTCTAATGCACACAATCGTAATCATTATATCAAACTTAATAATAGCCTTTTCCTTTGAACTAGTATTAAAAATGATAATTGGATAAAAATGTGTTTTTGGCTTTAAATAAAATGTAGTACTGTTTATTTTTAGTACTCAATGAATTCTAATAAAAATAAAATTATGAATCGTTAAAATGTTCAGTTTATATAATCTTCCAAGTGCTTGTAATTAAAAGCACATTTTTAGAAATCTGTTCTTTGTTACAGGTTTAGAAAATTAATTGAAAAAGAAGCCGAGACGAACAAAGGAAAGTGTGAAAATTGTCCTTTCTTAGAACAGGAAATAATATCAGTTAAAGAAAGGGTATCATACTTGTTAGATAAGCAGAAAGCAGCCGCAAAAAAATTATCTGATACTATAGGAGTTGCAGAAAGAAATCTAAGGAATAAAGAAAAAAAGTGGCATGAAGTAAGATACTAATTTATAGCAACAATCCATTTATCTCCGAGTACCGGAAATCAATGTTCAGAAGGGAAGCTATAAAACCTTAATTTTTAATGCTTATCTTTGATTGGTTTCACATACGTATTTGTGTATCCTACTACACAGCAGTTATATTTACTCATTTCAGAATATTTTATTTAAATATAGTTGATAAATATATGAAAAATAATACTTGTAGAAACGGTTCTAATGGTGAACAAACGGATTTCAGTGCAATGTTTCCGCAAGAGTTTTGACCTTTTTGTTCTGCAGATTACCTAAACATCTACTCTTGCGGTCTCTATAATAAAAAAAACTTAATCAATCCTTTTATTTTTGGATTCAGTATGAATTAGTTTACTAGCAATCCTTCAAATAAAGGGGGAGGATTGTTCAAATTATGAAGAGTTCTTTCTAATTGTCTTGTATGTTTTATATTTGTTATTTTGATAAAATTATGACTAAACTCCTTGCCAACCTAAGTTGGGTAAATATAAATATGCTATGAAGGAGATCCTTCAGCGTATGTAAGGAATTCCATAAATAATTCGTGAATCCATCCTGAAACATGTTTAAAACTTTAATTTCGTTTAAAGTCTAACATTTCAAAATTATTTGAGAAAATTTGGCAATTTTTTCGGAATGAAATATAAATTTGTGTTAAATTGTATCAGATTATTTTGCATGTAAATATTACCTTACAAGAGTTTCCAACTAACAGAACAATCACGCTTTTTCTTATGCCTTTTTACTCTTTGTTTTTACCCAAGTTAGGTTGGCACGGATTGTAGGATAACAAGTGAGAAACCTTAGAATTTAACTTTGAATTGAGTAGGCTAATGAGCTTTTTTATGAATCTGGAACAGTTGTGCGCTTCATCCTTTTCATGAAATTAAAAATCTTATAACTCAGACTGTCAATAATCAATGCACACAACTGTTTGTTACAAATTTCATCTATTGTGCACACTTGCCTACAAGTGGATAGAATGTGGACAAATCTTTTAAATGTTTTAATACATTTAAACGCAAGATTGTTATTGATAAGAATATCCTTTTACAAAAAAAAATGTATATGGATTGTGCAATAGTTGGATTTATTGCTTTTAAACCCTTTTTTAATTTGCATTTCCTACTTTGGCCCATGTACTTTTCTTATTTTAGATGGATATTTGGTTGCAAAATGATTATTTTATATGCAAGTTATCACTTTTTCCCCGCCTGCATTTGTTACTTTAAAAAAGTTAAAATTAGAAAATTTTAGTATTAAGGTGGTAATTGTTTAATCATCTCATATTAAAAAATTTTTTAAAATTAAATTTCAGATTAAAGTACTTGAAGCACAAATTGAAAAGAGAAAAGCTGATACAGATAAACATTTCCGGAACACCAAGTTCTATGCTAAATGCCTTAGGCAGCAGATTGAAACGGACTTGCAGACCAGAGCTACTACTGATGTCATCCTTGCCATACAGAAAAAAGCCACTGAACTAGCTTTAAACAAAGCATATGATGAACTTCCAAATAAAATGGCTACATTTGAAAAAGAAGCAGTAGAAGAAGCCCGGATGGAAGCTAAAGCCGAAGAAGATGCAGTAGACAGAGGCATGTAGCAGTATATTTAAAAACTGTTTCAAGATTAAAATTAAATCCTTCTAAACTTAATTCCAATTTAATTTTAAATCCTGCAACCAAAATCCCCCAAATATCAAACTAACTTCTTTATCGTAGATATAAGATGCTCTACTGTTTGTGTGTCTAATAAGTCTGTTGAATAATTCTATGTGTAGAACGAGTGCATGTTAAATATGATTTGAAGACCAGATGCTGTATATAAAGTGGCATTTAACAGTTGCATTGGGTGCCTACTTAGGTATTGGATCATCACTTGACTAGATATAAATTGCGGCAATAGCTATATCAGCAGTAGCCCTCGTGTAGCTCTAGTGTGACAATATTTCAACCTAACCCAAATATAAAATGTTTTAACCTTTCGCTGGTCATTATGTTCAACTAGAACTCTCTCTAAAGCTTTCCCCTCTGAGTTTTTATTGATTCTCTTATAAATGCTGAAACTTTACAAGCATTAAATTTAAATGAGAGAGGGCCTGGGCTGCTCAGTTTTTATTTATAATATATTTTTTGTACCCGTCTTAGTGTAAATTAAGAGCCAGCGTAATAGTAGAAAAGTTTCTCGGTACTGTTTCTAAAATGGCTTTTGGAAATTTTCGTAAGTGGTTTTAGAATGGATTAAAGTATTGTTACTCATGTTGTAAATCTTATTATTTAGGTACTGTATAGAACGATGATTCAAAAGAGTGATACAAAATTGCATAATTATATACAGATTTCAATACAAAATTGATTCATTGCTGATTTCTCCTCTCACCTGCTTTTAAAAAAGTTTTCAAAGAAGAACATTAGAGTTTAATATTTATTGCTCAAATATCCCCTCTCCACGACAAGTACTCAACTTACAAGGCCAGAGAAGCTCTTCCAAAAAACGTGCATAGACAGAAAGTTTGATGTCACTGTTTAGAGTGCTGCGGTTCAGAAGATCTGGAAACCTCAATGTCAGACTTTTCTACCATGTGTTTACGAGTGCTTCTCTGGCCTTGTAAGTTGAGTTGGCCATGCCCCCCCCCCCCCAACACAAAAACCTAGTGTGACCACCTCTTCTCTCCTATGGGGTGTGCATTCTGGCAAAAAAATATTAGTGCAACAACACTACATCTGGCAGGGTTTATGTTTTATAAATTTATTTTCAAACTCTATTATCAATATTTTGATATTTAGTATATCTATAGGCATTCTATATTTAGTATGTCTTACAATTGGTTGTTTGATTTTTTTTTTTAGGTGATCAACGTCTGTTTGACAATTATGATGTAGAGGATATAAACCTAAGAAGGTAATTTTTTAATAGTAAAAATTCTTGAATAAGCAATGTAATTTCCTGGTAAAAAAAATGTACAGTAAAACTTCTTGGGAGCGACCACCCTCCGTTCTGAAGAAAATCGGTCGTTGAGGGAGGGTGGTCTCTTTGAGAAGTTTCATCACTGAGCTGCTTAAATGTTCAAATCAATTTTATAAACAATGGTTTAGTAGTAAAAATAAAAAAAAGTATACAATTTTCATCATTTTATTTAGTTATTTTAATTATATCCAAAAACAAGGTCCTAATTTTTGCAATTCAAGTTACAATCTTTTAAAATAAGAAAAAAACATTTTTGATTAATTTTGTTTCGATTTTTCGGAAAGTACCTCATATTTCAATGGGGAACATTCATGTGATGTCACACGGTTTGTTGTCCTGCAGCTCCCGAGCCACGTGCTAATGTTATCCTACACAGCTCTCAAACCACGTGCTAATGTTATCCTACTAGTGCTAAGATAATTCAAACCTACCTACCTTAAACTTGCCATCAGCGTTAGCCCCTCACTTGTGACAACGATCAGCCCTAGTGATTTGTTTTTGGAAGGGCGTGTCCAAGCGTTACTTTGGCTAGGAATGTCAACGTACATAATGGATGACCCTTCCTTACGATTGTTAACTGCAGTGAAGTGAAAGAAGCTTCCTATTGACAACTCAGACAATTTGTGGAAGGGTCTTTCGAAATGATCCTTTTAACAACAAACAGGGGAGAGGGGGAGGGCTGAATTTGTTCCAACTATTCAGGCTTTTGAACAAAGGATGAAAAGGGCAAACAATGACCAGTAACGGCGGGAAAGCAAGACTTTTTGGAAAAGTGACCACCGGATGAGACCTGTAATATGGTCGTAACCGGAGGTTGGTCTGTCCGAGGTATTTTTAACATTAGGCCTATAGGGGGAAAAACCGGTGCCTTGAAAAATTTCAAGTTTGCGGAGGTGGTCGCTTAATAGAAGTGGTCTGTTGTAGAAGTTTTACTGTATTATGTAATATTTATTATGAACATGGCCATGTTTCAATTGAAACAAGGTCTATCTTCATCAGGTACACAATTCAAATTCAATACAAAATAGTTGAACGACACTAGATGAAACATTTAAAGATGAGACAGGGAGCAAGTTATTTGCTCTTTGCAGCAAGATGTTGGCATGTATCATTAGTAACAGCACATAGCATGGCAAAATGACATGATTCAAGTACTTAAGAAGTTTGGATTTAAGCCGTATTTTATGGACAAATATTATGAAAAGTACCTATGTTCTATTGTTTGGTCACACTTTATGATCCTAATGTTATGTTCTGAGCTTTCCATCATGATGAAATAGTTGTGTGAGGATGTGAGTATGGCTGTATCAATAGTGTCCATACCAAGATACCTGCATTGTATATTACTTTTGGTAAAAAAATCTTTTTTTTGTATTTTTACTTGTATTTTTGTTACTTCATCGGAGTTTAAAAAAACAGCCTTCGTAATTGATAAATTTGTTCATTCATGAGCCACTATCTTGGCATCAGCAATTTAATCTTAGCTTATCCTTAGTTTTGCTCTTATATTTACATTTATTATTTTTCTGTCTGTAGGGAAAGTTATATAAAGTGGATTTTCAGAGACTAAAGAAGTGGAAACAGATACATAATAAAAACTACTTATCACATTTTTGCTTCAATTTTTTTTCACTTTTCAAACATTTGGTTAACATTTCAAAAAATGTATCACTCATTATCCTTGTATTTTGTATTCAAATATTTGTAATAAATCTGTTTTAAATATTGTCTGGTTTGAAATTTCTGTTTAAGAATGTAAAATAATTTATGAAATTGTAAATCTCTTCACCAAAGCTCATTAATACATTGTAGTATGCTGCTGTGAACAGGCAATTGCAGTATCTAGTCTATGACTGTAACCTATAAGAAAGTAATATATGACTGATTACTTCGGAGCAAACTGGTCCAATTCATTGTTGTGATTTCTGCAGTTTACCCGTCTACAGCAGAATAACTGTATGCCATGTAGGAATAAATAAAGATTAGTAGTCAATGGTCATTCTCCACTGTAAAGCATATAAGGGAAACTGAATACAGGGATTTAGGACAGGTGTCGGCTCGTCACGTAAGGAATCCGATCAACTTTTTTCAGCAAAAATCGACTACAAATAAAACATTTGTTTTTTTGCCTTTTAGTATAAAATAAGCGTTCAGCTTTCTAAATGTGTTTCATTTTAGTTTCTAGTTTTTAATAAAACCCAAGTTATGGCACTTTAAAGCTTTTTTTTGCTTGTTTCTGCATTTTTTTTTTCAAAACGCATTACGCAAAACATAAAAACTGAAGTTCTTTATTATCAATTGCTTCCAAATTTTCACAGTAGTTTTGTAACAGTATGAAGTAGGTTTTGAACTAGAATCGGGTAAAACTATTAAGGGGAATTGAATATTTTAAAACTATATGATTTTTACTCTCTTGTTTCTATGTGTTTTCAATATAATGCTGCAAACTTTTGCCTATAAAAAAATTTGGGAACTGATATCTTAATGATTTTAGTTCATGACCTATATTATTGTTGGTTAAGCATATTTAAATTTAAACGATAAAAAAAATTAACAATTTGTAAAGATATCATGTTCTGCGTAAACGTGATTTTTGAAGCATATTATACTATAATTTTCCACAAATGCTGAAAAAAAAAGTTTTTTATGATTTACTTTCGAAAATTTATTTTTTATATCCCCCCTTCCCATAACGAATTATAAAATCCCTTAACTTCATGGTTGGAATAGATTTTTCAGAAAATTGCTGTCAAAGGTGATCGGCCACCTTAACTGTGGTTCTAAATAAGCCCGTCGCCCCGTCGTCCCTTTGTGTAGTTGCAGTGGGAAGATATTTCGACCTAACGTATCAAGGCGTCGGTTTTTGGTTGACTGATCGTCTTTAACTAAAACTAAACAAATAGTGGAATAGCAAATATGCTTTGAAGTTTGATAAGCAAATCGTTATAAGTCCTTAAACTAAAACTATCGTAAAAATGACTTGACATTTACTGCGGTTATGCTATGAACTGGCAATTATTTTGAGACATCATGATATATTATTATTAAATTGCAGTTTAATGGAAGTGGCAAAATTTTGAATTAAAAATTTATAAATTAAGTTATAACTTTTCAAACAATGTCACCTACATAAGTACCAAAAGCAAGCATAAGGAAAATAGTGTTGGCAGCCTCCAAAAAGTCATTTTCAAAACTTAAATAGTTGTAAAAAAAAAAAAGGTTCCTTTCTAAAACTGCTTAACTGCAAAAAAGCTCCGATTCCTAATTGATGATAATTATAATTATGATATTTTTTTCTTTTAAAACTGCTTAGTTGCATCTTAAAACAGCCTTTGTTTTGTGTCTAAGCAATACTTACCAATGACCAGGGCCTGCTCTAGGAAATCTAAGACTATAGGCACAACCTATTTTGGGGGCCCCTTTATGGAAAATATTATGCATGATTACATGATTTCCAATAATAATGGTACTATATGACCCATGTATAAAATTTTTGCTACAATTTTTTAGGCTTCCTTAGAAACATTGATCAAAACAATAACGTTAGGTCAATTACTCACTTAAAATTGAGCAAAAAACAAAGTGGAGTATCTGAATTTTTTTTAGTTTACTAATATTTTGGGGATTTACAGCATTTAGCATAATAGAAACTGAAATTTAGGGGCCCCTAAAATTTGGGGGCCCTAGGCCCGGGCCTAACAGGCCTTATGGAAGAGCAGGCCCTGCCAATGACCTACCCAGTGGTATTCTAATTTGTTTTCATCCAATTGACATCCAACAAGGCGCAGTTTTTAACTTCAACTGATAATGACAGATGGCGCCACTGTTATTATAAGCTTACCAAGAAATAAAATTTTTATCTTTATATATGGTGTATTTTTTTAATTGTATAAAATAAAAAATCTATTTAAAACCTTCAAATTTTCATTATCTAATTAATTAGTTTAAATTGTTGTTCACATAACGAAAAACCAAACATAATAAGTTGTAAGCAAAATTATTATTAAACAATAATAAGTTAAAATATAATTTTAATTATTTCTTATTGAAGATGCATATTATAATGAATTTGGAGTTGCATTGTTGAAAATAGTCGACATAAAAAAGGCACCTTGTGCACAAATTTGTTCTTTTACAAAGAAAAGGATTCTTCTGAAATCTATTTACGCTGGGTTAAGTTATATTGATGAAAAATTACACAGAATTCTTTGATGATTATCCTAATTTCAGAAAATCTGTTACTGTTTGTTTTGTTGGGTATCATGCCTTGCATTTTTTTATCGACTTTTAAAAATTATTAAGAATGAGATCCAACAAGACGAACAGTAACAAATAGGTTAGGTGTGAAAGTTTATATGTACCTTATAACTTTTGCATAGAGGGGCAGCAGGGCTTCAACATTAGTTGAATAAAAAAACTTACAAAAGCTTTACTCAAACTGTCACTTAACTCAAACTG
Source organism: Hylyphantes graminicola (assembly GCA_023701765.1). NCBI lineage: Eukaryota > Metazoa > Arthropoda > Arachnida > Araneae > Linyphiidae > Hylyphantes > Hylyphantes graminicola. Next base: position 7,424,053 of record CM043122.1, read on the forward strand.
ACTACAGCACCTTACAATTTGGTTTTGGTTGCGTAGATAAAACCGTAACTAGAACTACATGAGGGGCTGGGGAGCCCAGTCGGTTAAGCACTCGCTTAGCAGGCGGAAGGTCCCAGGTTCGGGTCCGAGCATCGCCAAAATAGCTGCCGACCTATAAACGGCCCGTGCAGCCAAAAATGCCCGACGAATAATACCCCGTGTAAGGGAGTGCACGTTAAATATCCTTCAAAGTCCTAACGCTGCGTACGATGTCGCCCTTAACGGTTGCGTTGGGTGCCTATTCAGGAGTTGGCTCGTCACTTGACTGTGGTTCTAAAATACGACGCCCGTCGCCAATAGCCCTCGTGTAGCTCTAGTGCGACGATAATCCAAACCAAACGTCTTAAGAATGTGCAAAGAAGGAACTACAAATTATAGTTTGATCTGTTATGTAATTTTTTAACTACTCAATATACAAGTATGATTTTTTTATATGTAATTCTACAAGATTTATTTATTATAAAACAAATTTTAAAATTCATGAAACTTTAGCCAAAACTAAAATAAATGATATTAAACATAAAGCTATTTAAACACATTGTGATTAGGCTTGCGCGGCAAATTTTGAGGTCAAAATTGAAAAAATCACCAAGAAAATGACTTTATATTGTACAAATATGTACAAACTAGGACTTATACCTAAATTCTCAGCTCAATTTTAATTAGAAATTATTTTAAGAACTTTTTTCTAAAAAAATTTATAAAAAAAATTTAAATTTTGATTTTAAATTCATTTTTAAATAATTTCTAATTAAAATTGAGATGAGAATTTAGGTATAAGTCCTAGTTTGCACATATTTGTACAATATAAAGTCATTTTCTTGGTCATTTTTTCAATTTTGACCTCACAATTTGCCGCGCAAGCCTAATCACAATGTGTTAAAATAGCTTTATGTTTAATATCATTTATTTTAGTTTTGGCTAAAGTTTCATGAATTTTAAAATTTGTTTTATAATAAATAAATCTTGTAGAATTACATATAAAAAAATTATACTTGTATATTGAGTAGTTAAAAAATTACATGACAGATCAAACTATACTTTGTAGTTCCTATTCTTTGCACATTTTTAAGACTCCTTAGACCCCTTAACTCAAACTGACTACAGCACCTTACAATTTGGTTTTGGTTGCGTAGATAAAACCGTAGCTAGAACTACATGATCTCATACCCCAATAATGCTGAAGTAGTTGATCGAATTTACCCCTTTTTTCCCGATTTACTCCAATTATCCGAATTGATTAGATTATACGAATGTGGTTACGTCCCAAATGCTTTGAATAATTGGAGTTCTACTGTCATTAATAACATCAATGAAGTATCAACCAAAATAATGTTATTGTTCAATAATGTTATGCTATCAATAACTTTGAAAACCAATAGGTTAGAAAAACTAGTTACAAAGATTTTAATTACTAATTTGTTGTAATAATTATTTACATGAATATTAAATTATTTAGAAATAAGTTGGTTAAGGCGTTCGTCTTGCATCGGATGGTCCCAGGTTCGGGCCCAGTCATCGTCAAAAATAACTGCCAACCTACTAACGGCATGTGCAGCTGCAAATGTCTGACGAACAATATCCCGTGTATAGGATGTGCACGTTAAATATGTTCCAAAGCCCCAACTCTGCATACGATGCCGCCCTTTACGGTTGCGTTGGGGGCCTAGTGCCTACTCAGATGTCGGCTCGTCACTTGACTGTGGTTCTAAATTATGACGTTCGTCGCCAATCGCCCATGTAGCTCTAGTGTAAAGAGAATTTACTTAATAGAAGGGTATTGAAGAAAATGAGAAAGCTGTTCATGCCGCTAAAAATGCTCCAGACAATAAAATTATTAAGTGGACTCCAATCGAAGAGTGTACAATCTTCTTCATTCTCAGTACTTCAACGAAAAAGCCCAGAAATGGGCTGACAGTAAATACGCCAAGGATTTCTATTTTTTAACAACAATTGATCCCAAGCACAGACTTCTCCCTCCAAATAGGAGATCTGATGTCTTGCTCTCGAGGATCAGAACTAAAACTTTTCCTAGTAATTCCAAACTCCATAAAATGGGGCTTGTCTCTTCGCCCCTTTGTGCTACTTGCAAAACGGAAGATACCATCGGACCATATGATTTTGGAATGTAAAAAATTCAACGCAGCTAGAACCAAATTAAGAAACCAACTCGGTTGGTTTGACATATATTTTTAGGCTTGTGTGCTTGGTCGCAAGGACCCGCTTATAAACCATCGTCAAGTAGGACAACACAAGACGCACACATACAGATATGACAGATGTTGCCATCTGTCTCCACCTCCACAATTTAGACATGTCCCTGAAGGGGAGGGAAATTTTCTCCAGGAACCTGTACCCATGGTGAACTGCGCAATGACCGACCACAGGACTTTCGGACCCAACAGATTTTACGAGCACGTACTCCGCATATACTCGGTAGGTCTTCAGTGGCGGCCGGGTCTCGAACTCTCAACCTTCCGATCTCAAGTTCGAGATCCTTGACCACTAGGCTCCCTACAGCCCTACCAACTCGGTATTATGCCCTTATATTTTCCTTGGCTTTTCGACATGACCGAAAACGCAGTGATCAAGACCAAGATTATAATTATGTTTATTAACAAGATCTTCCAATCCAGTTGACTCTCCCTGATGTTGAAAGTGTTCCTCCAACTCTAGTCTCGAACTCAGTATCCTAAAAACAGGAGCAATGTGATTAAGCAGCCTTGTCTGGCGAGCAAATATCACAATAACTACCCAATTTGCAACTTAATAGAAATGAATAAAACTATTTACAAGAATCTTAATTACGAATTTTAGGTGTTGTTGAGCAAGATAACTAACTTGTTTGAAAAAGAAATTATGACAACTCTCTTTTTCCCTCTAATGCATATTTAGATAAAAAAAGGTATGGATTAGTCAAGGTGAAGTCACCTGTATTGAAGAATTTTTAGTAGATCGGAACAGTTTTCTCAGGAAGATTTTTTTATAGTTTGCTCCTCACATATAGCCGTTTGATTTAATTTGAGAATATTTGAAGTTTAAAAAAATACTTTTACAGTGCTTTTTTTAAAATGTGTATTACCCCCCCCCCCCAAATAACTTTTTTTGAGCAGAGATATTTAAAATTCCTCAACTTAAATCAAATAGCTATTAATGGGGAAGAAATAATCAAATAAAACATAATGATATCTTTTATAGTTCCTGACAAAAATGCAATTTTTCAAACCTTATTTTGAAACCTCTTGTCCTGAAAACCTTATATTTTAGGACATGCAAAAGAAAATTAAGGTACAGGTATAAGAACTGATATACAGAGTTTTTGAAAATTACTTGTAAAAAGAAAACTACTGACAGAAACCAATAATCTTGGTCCTAAATTAAAGCTAAAGATATGCAGATTAAAAAAATAAAACACAGAAAATCGGCATTTTTGACCAAACCCGACTGCATATTTCTATTCCTTACATTCAACTGACACTATGACAGTGACGTCGGACTTGCTGGGCGGGAACGAAATAAATGTAACCAATCATTGGCCGTTTTGGTGCAATGAGCGTTCAACGTTGTGTAAGAATTATTGTCTTGTAGGGTTTATCATTATTTTGAGATTTTAATTATTCGCACAAAAAATACCAAAATTAGCTGAAAAAATATTGAATGGTGTTTATCTGTAAAAATTGAAGTGATGATTATTATAGCTAGATAATTTTAGATGTTCTGAACGCTAAATCACAGATTTTAGATCTCGAATGTTCGCTCGTGCTGCCATCTATATTCAAGTACAGCAACTAAATCCTGCATATAATAGCAAACATTAAAAAAAAAAACATTCTTGAATTTTACTAAAATATTTTTTAAAAATATTCCTTTTTCCGAATACATCGGAATTAAATAAGAACTCCCCTCCCATTTTAATAAATGTTTTTACTTAATTTTTTAATCGAATGTGCAATTAATATACAGGTTTCAAGGCTTCTGCCTAATATCATGTACCTAAAAATAGTTAAACTTCATTTTTACCCTGCTAAAACATGTTCGCAAATAACACACCGGATTCGAAATCTATGCCTATATTCGAAATGTATTTCTATATATTTCACAAAGCCTGTGATAATGTAATTACATTCCCTTAACTGGGGATTCAGTAAATATTTTTTAACTAGAAATTATTTACTGATAATATATTATTGATATTAATAATATAAAACACTTTGTTTCTCATTCTAATATTTAATGTCATTTAAAAATTACAGAATACATGTTTCTATGAATTAGCTATATGTGTCTATTAGATATAATAAATGTTCTGTTCTATTGAATGATAGTTAATAGTAGTCATGCTGTTAGAAAAAATCAATACGAACCCTTAAAAATTTGTCAGTCTTCTTTGACAATCTCTAATTTAACCTTTACGTAAATTTTCGCAGTGCAATCACAATTTTTTGATTGCCCTTTATTCTCTTCTGGAGACACTTTCATAAAGACTTTTCATTTCCCCGCCCAGTAGCCTGACGTCACTGTCATAGTGTCGGTTGAATGTAAGGAATAGAAATATGCAATCCGACTCCCGTTAGATTCGACACTTTGGGTAGTGCTGCCATCTATCAGTATAAATGCAAGTTAAAAGATACATAAGATGCATGTTGGAAAATTAATTAAAGTGCCGTTTAACAAATTTCTGGTCAGTTTTTTTAATAGCCCTTGGGAATCTCTAGTTTAATTTAGTTTGAATTATCGTCGCCCTAGAACTACACGAGGGCTATTGGCGACGGGCATCGTATTTTTTTTAGGAACGCACCATATCTCTAGTGTGGCGATAAACTAACCTTGTCAGTTTGTGGGGCGTATTGCTACGCCACTTAAAGCCACCGCCGTCTGCTCTAGAGGTTTTTTTTCACTATTAAATGTTTCTATTAACCATAACATGCTCTTCAACGATATTTGTAGTTCAAATTTAATGATAAAATTTCAATAAAAACTCCATTCCTAACTTTTATTGCTTTTGCAAAACATCGTTAATTTGAGTTTATTTGACATGGTTTGTTATAAATTGCCTTTAAGAAACGTTTAGAACCGAATCACCTTTCCAAACTGTCTTTCAACAATTGTTAGAAACCGTTGTATAAAATTTAATGATGTAACATACATATTTAACCCTTTCAGTCCCAGTGATGCCATTTGGAATCATCACTTTCAATATTTTTTTCAAAATGTTTATGTTTCGTTAGGACATCCAAACACACATCATTCGATTCTTCATACTTTGTTCTGTTAATCAATATTTTACATTAATCTCAATAGAAGTAAGAAGTACTATTTTTTTTATTTAGAAAACGGCTAAGAAGCGTTTCCCCTGATTTTTGGAAAGTTCACTTCAGTTCCACATATTTAAAACACAATTTAAACTATTTCGGTTAAAATAATAACGGAATTTTTTGTAATAATATTGTCAGATACCTTGAAATATATAACTCGAAGTGTTTTTAGGTAATAATTTTTTTTATTTTGTTGTTTTCCACAGTTACAAAATTCTGACATTATTCAAAAACGATATAAAAAATTTAAATGATTTTTTTTCCTTATGGAACTCTTATTTTTGACCTAAAATTATCTTATTTTGTGATTATCAGATGTTTCTGTAGTGTAGTAAATTTTACGTTAGGTTAGGTTTGAATTATCGTCGCACTAGAGCTACACGTGGGCTATTAGTAAATTTTTGGGACTAAGAGGGTTAAACTAAACACGTCACTTTCAAACAACCAAACCCATTGGACGCATATTAGAGAAGACTGTTCGTAACTAATCATCAGAAAAAGTGCTTTTTTTAGTTAAGTACAGTTCAAAAAATAGTTCAAAAAGTACAGTTAAAAAACCCTACCCCCTTACCAGCATCTAAGATAAAGCCTAAATGAAGTCATTTCTAATACTTACTAGGTTCAAAAAGGTTCAATTTTACAACTACCTAATATGTAATATGTAGTAGTAATGATAATGTCTTCGAGAGACATCGTACGCTGACGCCGTCGGGACTTTGGACTACACAGATTTAACGAGCACGTCAGTCCCAGTACGCCCAGTGTACTCGGGCCAATCCGATTTATAGGATGACTGGCAGTAGGTGGGATTCGAACTTGAGAAGGTTGAATCCTGAGGCTGATGCCTTAACCATTCGGCCACGGACGGGCCAGTACTAATAATACAAATTTTTAATACTAATTTTTAAAATAATACCAACCAAAAAACCTTGTAAAATTATTTTTTGCTTTGTTAACAGATTTTATACGCATCACAGACATGTACTAACTATTCACTTAATTAAATACAAGCTTTTCTTGTTTTCTAAACAATTTATAGTCAAAGGCACTTTAGTAAGTGTACAACTCAAATTCTTGTAATTTTTTTAAATTCAACTTGAAGCGAAAGGTGGCGCCACTATTAGACAAAGATTGACTTCCCAAAGTAATCGTGCTTCCTCGGGTTAGGGTTATGAGGTTGAATTAACATCACACTAGAGCTACACGAGAGCTATTGGCGTTATTTAAAATTAAGAGTTAATTTTAAGTATTTTTTTTTAATTTAAAAGCTATTTCACAATGAACTTAGGGTTATATTTCTAAAATAAAAAAAAAAAATAAAAGCTACTTTGTGTCAAACAATTAGTTCTCATGTAAATTGATAGAACATTAAAGGTTAGGTTAGAATTATCGTCGCACTAGAGATATACGAGGGCTATTGGCGAAGGGCGTCGTGCTTTAGATAAACAGTCAAGTGACGAGCCAACACCTGTATAGGAACCCAACGCAACCGTTAAGGGCGACATCGTACGCAGCGTTAGGAATTTGAAGGGTATTTAAAGTGCGCTCCCTTACACGGGGTATTAATCGTCAGACATTTTTGGCTGCACGGGCCGTTTATAGCCGGGCAGCTATTTTGGCGATGCCCGGACCCGAAACTGGGATCTTCCGCATGCTAAGCGAGTGCTTAACCGACTGGGCTCCCCAGCTCATAAAACATTAACGTATTCGCACTGATCACTAGTTTTCTCAAGAATATGATTATCTAAGGGTTGTAGTTGAAAAACATAAATATTAAATACCAATCAACAATTAAGGCAAATATAATTGTTCAAAGGATTTACAATTAAATAATTCTTCTGAATTCTCTTTACTTGGTTTAGTTACGCTATTTGGGCAGTGTTAATTTTTTTCTTTAAAAAAATGACCATTATTGGGCAATAAATTCCTGAATCGCCGAGGTTGCACGCTTGCCTATCTTTACTAAGATTTGTTGTATTTTTTTAAAGAGTAATTAACTGCTATCTAAAAAGTCATTGACTTATTTTCCTTTTTCAATTAAAACATATATGAATCCCTTTATAATAATGTTATTACCCTTTAACAAGTTTTTTAAAGTTCTTCTATTTTTTTGCTACCTATACACAGAGTAGGACAGAACCAAGAAGTTTTCTTGCAGTAGGTGCATGAAATTGCTCTTGTAACGCCATCTCTTAGCGTTTCTGGAAGTTAAATATTGAGTCGAGTTGTTTAATCATACAACATAGAAATACTTAACTTCTAAATTACCCAATAGATGGCGTTGTAATACTGTTCCGCATAATATTGTTAAAGAATGCGGGAGAGAAAAAAGAATAGAAAATTGTGCTAAAATTGAAAAAAAAAAAAGTTTTTGGAGATAAATAGTGATTTGTAATTATATTTAAGGGGGGGGGGGGGAATGACATGTTCATTGCACAAGATTCTCAACTTTTCAAAAAATGTCACTTACCACGTTCTTCTACTAATCTTCATTTGATTTTAATGGAAATAAGCACGAACCTAAATACAATCATCTATACATTCATTTAATTTTATTCATTTCATTTCACTCATTTCATTTCAGTCATTTCCTTCCACTCATTTCATTTCACTCATCCCCCCTATTTCACTTATTTCATTTCCTTCATTTAATTTCATTTCCTTCATTTAATTTCACTAATTTTATTCCCTTCATTTCATTTCATTTTCATTCATTTTTTTTATTATACACAACGTATCAAGAATCTCAAATGAAATAGAAAAATACATTTAATATAGTTTTTGATTAATTCATCATAGAAAAATACATTTAATATAGTTTTTGATTAATTCCTCATATAATTTTTTATTAGCGCATATAATATCTTGTACATTAACCTTCGAAGGATCTTCGAGCATATGTGACCCATAAACTTAAAAAATCAGTCATTACAAGAGCAAATACGAATAATTTATAAATTTTTTAATTTTTCCAAATTATTCCGACATCAGAATCCTAATATTTGCAAAATAAAAATGTTATTAATTTCTGGCATTGAAAAAAAAATGCAGGTGATCTACTTTTTGCAACACACTCTCATATCTCACTTCTGTATATCTATAGTACTATTATTTTGTAAATTATTTTCTTCAAAGTGTTATTTGCAGAGAGTAATTCGAATGTACCTAATGTCACTTAGTATACGATTATTTCAGAGGTGAATAGCAAATTAATCCAAATTTGAAATACGAGATGCAATTTTGGATTTTTCATTAGTACCATGGGGTGGGGTGGCGTAATAATTGGAGAATTAAATTTAATAAATATAAAGGTAGTAATTGATTGTAGCGCCCCCCCCCCCCCAAAAAAAAAAACAGTATCTGGATATACCGAAGACCTGAGATATAGTTTTATCAATTTATGAGAATTCTGTTGAGCGAATTTGTAGATGTGCAGGTTTTTTTTTATTGTCTATATTTACTCTTTAACTTTATAATCTTGCCTTGATTAACGTGTGGATAATAAAGTTAGTTGGAAAATGGAAACGCAGCAAAAATTTTTTAAGTCAAAGATTCTTTTCGTTGATAATTTTAATAATAATTTAACGGGTCCAGGAAAGATTCACCTGAGGTAATAAGAGACCTAAAACAATAATACTTTATTTTTTTTATGCAATTTAGATACACGTAACTATGTGGAATGAATATCATTTTTCTTGATGAATCTTAGAACTTACCGATTTATTTAAGTTATGTATAACGTTTGAAACAGTATCATAATAAATGTGTCGGTTCTATAATAAAGTACTCACACAAGAAGTTTTACTACAGTACATGAAAAAGTATTATATTTAACTCTGAAAAAAGTACCTATATCATTTAAATTTTGCATTCGATGCTACTTCCTCCTCTTCATTGGATCAATCTTGAACACAATGCATAAACAACAAATAATATTGCAATTTTTGTGCACATGATTGAAAACACTATCTTTAACAATTAAAATTTTACATGCTTGAAGTTAACACGTTTCTAGTTACACTGATAGAAGATAAAGTAGAATAATAAATGTTACTATCCGTTTAATGCACTTACCTGAATTCTATCTAACAAATCAAATTCCATGTGTTTCTAGACATAGATAAAAAAGCAAGAAGTACACTCTTAAAACAAAAGAGTGAAATCGACTCATATAGGAGAAGTGCATTTTCGACACTGGAAAGGAGTGAAAATTAATTCAGACTGAGTTAAAATCGCTAGTTTGGAGTGATTCTGTCGGAGTTTTAACTGAACGAAAGAGTGAAATCCACTCCAATAAGATAAGTGCATTTTCGACACTGAAAAGAGCGGAAATTAACTCAGACTGAGTTAAATTCACTCGTTTGTTTTAAGAGTGTAAAGCAACAAAAAAATACTGTCCGTTTGTACTGTACTGTACAACCATGTCAAAATATTTTTCTAGCAAAAAAATTTTATATTAAAGTTTACATGTTTCAAGTTATCAATCTGTTCCATGCAGGCTTTCCAAAAAAAAAAAAAAAAAAAAATCCCATCTATCTTCTCCCACCTATAAGTATTTTACCCGGAAAACGGGACAAATATTAATAGTGCATAATTCGAGCCTCAGAAAAATCCGAACTCCCACTCCCTTTCCTGGTGGGTTATTTTTCAAGCTGACCTACAAAGTTCGCCTTTCGCTTTGTTCGACTTTTGGAGACAGCCAAGAAGCATCTAACACCGCATATAAAAGACAAATAGCTTCACCCCCCCCCCTAGAATTTCGATACGTGGGTGATTTATTTCTCGCCCCTGAGCCGACTTTAGGGCAATAAATTTGCGATCGCTTTTTTTCGTTGACAGGTCGCATTCTTTTTCCGCTCAGTTTGTTTATTTTTCAATGTCGTCTTTTTCGAGATAATCACGTTTCCTAGAGGGGACTTCTCCCCTTGTTTCGAAGAGGTTTAAATATCAATATTTTTTAAACCGGGAAGATGGATCTACCCACTTATTCTTCCCCGGTCTTTTTTGTTTCTTTGTTTAATTACGAAGATTTATTAAGTTACGGAATTTAAAAAGGTTTTTTTTGTTGTTGTTCTTTGGATGATAAATTGACGATTAGTATCGAAGAAAGTTGTGTAATAAAGAGGTGAAAAATTGCGTTTTAAATATTTCCCCTCAAGTTTATTTATTGTTTTTATATCAAAGTAAGACATGATAGAAGTTTTTGAATTTGAACTTTTTTCTTTCAAATTTGGTTTGAAGTTGAGAAGCAATGTCTCGGATGAAATTTAGAACTCTTGCAGAATTGTGTATTTAAAATTTGTTTATTTAAAAATTGATTTTGTACAGAGTGAGTGTTTAAAATATATGAAGTTTTGTGAGTTAATGGCACATGTTAATTGGTTTTAACTATTTGATAAGATGGGAAAAGATAGTCATAATGCAAAAAGTATATTAGCGGTTCTCTGAACAAGCACATAAGCTGGAATATATATTATATATATATATATATATATATATATATATATATATATATATATTATATATATATATATATATATATATATATATATATATATATATATATGTTACCTACCATACCATACCATGCCAAAAGTCATGCATTGCATATCTTTTATAAACAAATTCAAAATATATTAAACTTTCAAAATAGCAAAAGTGTCAAAGCATTAGAAGTCCTGCACACCAGACTGGCAATTAGAAGCACCTTCCCTTATTAAATATTTAAAACACAAAATATAATTGCTGCACATAAAAACATTTCAAATATTTAAACATTTTATTTCTAATACTACACAAAAACATTTCCGTCTTAGTGACGAACACACAATTTGAACTCTAGTATGAGCATTTGCATATGACTTTCTTCTTGATCATATTGCTTTTGGCAATTTTAGAATAATGCAGATTAAAGTCTTATAAAAATTATATTTAATTACTTAACGTCCACCAGTGTTGGGAACATTTTAATTGCAAGAACAATTTAAGATTAACAATTAATTGGTAAATGTAACCCCAACAACTAACAATTCATCAATTGTATTTGTGGAAAATAACAATTAACAATTGTTTAATTGTTAACTATAGTAGTAACAAGTAACTAATTGGCAATTATTTTAATAGTGAGTTACAATTGACGTACCTTAATCAAATTTATTTAATTGCAAAGAGCAATTAAAAGTTAAATTGTGACTAATTTAATTGTAACTAATTTAATTGCAATTACTTTTTAGTCAATTAACAAGATAATTTTTAAATTAATTGATTAATTCAGAACACTGACGTTCACTAATGCTGGGTTTTGTTGAATTAATGTTGAATCTGATTGTGTCCTGGTGTATTATGACGTCTTTATCGAAAAGAGTTTTCCAATTTTCTTCTGACATTTGAATATTTACAACATCTAGTGGTGAACATATTTTACTAAAAAAGTAGTTTCCTATTATAAAGGTATTATTTTTATTAAGCATTATATCAACTTACAATTTTGTACGTATGTTTTTATTTTTTAGTAAAACCTTATTAAGCACAATAACTGTTAGTACAATAATTATTATTAAGTATCGTCTCTCTCTTTTAAACAAAAGATTGAAGACTCTTAGTGTAGTTTCGTTTCAGCCTAAGTTCGTCTTTTCCACCTGCAAAAAATAAAAATTATTACAAATTATTTAGGCATGAGCACTTTAAAAACTAAGTTTCACATGTATATTTACATCTATTTTTTAAAAGCTAGATTGATATTTATAATATGATTTTATAAGAGAGGGATTGACGGATTGTATTAATTAGTTTAAAGGCAAAAAATTTTCGACAGTAAATTTTATAAGCATTGAGCAGTAAAATATTTTAGAATGTACTATTAATTAAAAGAAATTAGAAAGTTGTATTGTGGATTTACAGTACAGAAAAAAATAAGTTTTAATTGTTTAAAATCTCAACAGCCTTATAATTGAGGTATCCCACAGCAAATATTTAATGTTAATTATTATTTAAAAAAAAACATACTTTTCGAATATGTCGTTGAATTATCGTCACACTAGCGATACGGATGTCGTAATTTAAAACCACAGTCAAGTGACGGTCCGACATTTGAGTAAGAAACTTACGCAACTTTTTAGGGCGACATAGACTTTTTGGAGCGACTTTTGGCTGCACTGGATATTTATGGATTAGTAATTATTTTGGCAATGCCCCGTCCGAACCTGGGACCTTTCGCAAGCAAGACAGATGCCTTACCGATTGGGCTAACCATCCCTTATATTTTTTTTGAAAAATATGTTTCTAAAACTATGTAAATACGATATAGAATATATCTGAGGGATTTTGTTTGGGTCTTATGAGGTAATGGGATCCACCTAGCCATTTGGTTGGTTGGTTGGTAGACAGATATATTCAGGTTTGTGTGCTTGGACAGAGACCCGCTTATAAACCTTCGTCAAGTAAGACAGACGCAACACGCACGCACACATAAATGACAAATGCTGCCATCTATCGCCACCTCCGCAATTTAGACGTGTCCCTGAAAGCCCTAGCCATTTGTGCAAGTATATTTTAAACTTAGCCCTCTCGTTACATCGAAAACACGTTCCTAAAACTACTCCCGTAAAACGGAGCACTTCGTGAATTACCCGATATTTGTACTACTTTTTCATTAATTCAGTGAATAGTCATTATCCCATGAGTATTTTTTTCTTTCTGACACCTCCCTTTGTTTAATAGATTTCATTTCATGCCAAAACTCCACCATCTCAATAAAAGTCTGCACCACTTAAGCACCGTTCCAGTCTATTTTACCCCGACCTCCCGCATATCTGAAGAGCAATCACAGAACTAATACCGATTACGAGCCAATTCCAATGCAATTAGGCTCTGTGACTGGCATACTTAAATCATTAAAGTATGAAAACTGATGTCATTAACTGGTATGAAAACTGATATGGAAACAAACATTTGCGGCGGGGAGGATCACTTCAATTTCATTCTGTGTTCAGTTCGATCGCTTGTTAAAAGATTTAGCAAAGCATGTCCAACCATGGTAACACTATCTCCTCTGAAAATGTGTCTTTGGCTTTGATAAAATGGATTTGTTCATCCTTTATACACCTTAAAGAGTAATTTAAGCTTGTAAAAAACAAAGAGAGAGAGAGAAAGAGAAAGAGAAAAAGAGAGAGAGAGAGAGAGAGAGAGAGGGAAAGAGAGAGAGAGAGAAAAAGATAGATAGCCGTAGAAGAAGACATAACATAAAAAGAGAGAAAGACAGATGAGAGAACAGTGATAATAGAGGAGTAGTTCTTAGTGAGAAAGCAAAATCCAATAAAACAAATTCTATAAAAAAAATTAGAAGACTATTCTTTATGAAGAATATTCTAATCTGTTATAAAAAGTAGAAGAATACTGAATAAATAACTTAGATTACGTTCTTAAAAATTATAAGTACACCAACAATAAAACTAATAATCTATTTTTAATATATAATTTTATTTAAAATCCAACTGCTCTCAAATAAAATAGTAAATGTGCAAAATATAATAGTAATGAAAAAAGATTTTTATGGTTGATTGGATGTTGGTCGTGTTATCCATTTTTGTAGTCACTTAATGATGATTTGATGCTAATTTGAAACATGATTATAAAGCATGATTTAGTTGGTTTCAAGATGGACTTTTTTCCAATTCATTGTCGTTCTTGTCAGTACCATATGGAACGGGAGGAGGAGTTAGGAGTTTCTATAGTTCTACTATTTTTTTTAAAAATTAAATAGGTTGGATGATAATATCTTTTTTTAACGACTTTAAAGCAACTTATACTTTTTACTAAGTTGTGATAAAGGGAGTAATTGGTTAGACGATATTATGGAGAAACGAAATGCAAAAACGGCTTTGGAAGCAGTACTGGAATTTTGAAATTATGGGGGACACACACTGCAAACTCTAAATATTATGAGCAAAATGAAAAATATTTTAGTTAACTTTCAAAATTAGCTCATATATCTCTGAATATTGTGGCTGTCATAAGGCATTTGTGTAAAAATTATCATTACTTTTTTTAAAAATAGGTTGGTATGACTCTGTTACAATAAGGTCCCCCTATTTAAATAAGTGACATGATGAACACAAAAATGCAAGAAACAAATTAAAATTACGTTGTCTAATTTTTAAATTGACTCGACAAGTATTTTTTAAAAAAGTCAGCAAAAGAAAAATGCCTGTCAATTTTGGGAACCATTGTATTTTGAAGTTCTTATACTGTTTACCAACGCAAAGCCACATTTTTTAAAATAAAGTGGATCCTTGATCCTTTTCCAAGTCCAACACTCTCAGGAATAACACTTTCATTTTTGACGATTCATGAATCCTCAAGCCTCATTTCGTAAATTTTGAGGATTGTTTCGTCAAACTATCACGTGACTGTCAAACTATCACGTGACTTTTGAGTAAACGCGAATCCTCACTTTTACGATCGTGATTTGACGATTCTGTATCTTGATTTTGAGGAAACTGAATCTCATTGTTGTACTCACATGCTCAAAAATGACAAAATATTTCTTTAGATTAGACGACATTCAAATCCACATAAAAATCACCGATTCGAATTCCCTCACTTTGAGGAAACGAAAACTCGGAGCATTTGCCAGTAACGAAATCGTCAAAATGAAGGAAAATTTCGCCGTTTTTGAGCATTCATTTTTTGGAGTGAACCTGCCCCGAATCTGTTTTCCAGATATTTGCTTCTCCGTGAGAAATCTCTACAACAAAAGTCTATTAATTTGTAACGATCGACATCTATTTTTTTCCCGCCATCGAGGTGTGCCCGCAATCTCCGCCAGCCAATCCCTCGATCTGCATGATCATGAATATTAGATCCCTTCGCACTCGAGTGACGTCACTCGTGCCCTAATGGCGCGATGCCGTGCGGGTATCATCCCAAGTGACAAACCAGAGAGGAATGTCTTACCGAACGCCTGATTCAATATTTAAGGGTTGCGCGCCTCTAATGGCCCCAAGGCATGGCATCGTTCGTGCCTGCCAATGTCCTCTGGATGCCATTTGCATGGGGAATTGTTAAATCGGTGATCGGATTTGAGGTTTTTTTGTTTTCACAGGGGGTCGGTTAATATTGAATGAGTTTCCTTGATTTTAGGCTGGTTCCATAAACTGGAGAAATATACACTTAGGTTGTTCCAGAAGAATCAGGAAGTGATCCCAATATGTTTGCTTGCACGTTCTTATATTTACGACCAGCCTGAAAAATAGATGAGAACAATTGCGAGTACCTAAGTAATAGGATGGGCCTTTTAAAATCATGAGGCCTGTTACCAAAAACCATCGAGTAGCTAGTGCAACATTAATTCATCCAAAAGCATATTTGGTTTACTTTTTAAGGGTTAGATTAGGTAAAGGATATTTTGCTTAATGTCTTGACACGGCCATTCTCTTTAAAAAAAAACACAGTTATATTAAAATGGCACTTATTCACTTATCACTTATTTATTTCTGTACAGAACCTTTTTTTTAATAGACAATATACAGATTTTGTGCATTAAATCAGACGTTTTCTTTCAGAATTAAATGAGATTAATAAGATGAATGGTATTTTTAATACACATCTTGTCTCACTTTAACGAATTAAACTCGCATGTTCAATGGCATCGTTATTTCATTTAACTTATATGTAAATTGACTTTTTTCTAAACATTTGTAATTAAATATTAAAATTCCATATGCCTGACTCCAGTGCCTCATATATAAAATAGTTTTGTGAATTACATTAAGGCACTTTGATTTGCAGTATAGGAATGTACCCTTTAAAAGATGCGCCTATTGACATCCTTCATAAATTACAACTAACATGATATTAAAATTTAAAAGTTGCTTTAATATTGAGGATATAAAAACGAGTTATTATTGCTCATAATTATTATCTAATAATAGTGAGTTGCGAGTTAAAACAAATAAAATCAGTTAGTTGGCTCGAATAACAGCCATAACATAACGGGTTCCTCTTGTATGATTCCTGTCATAGTAACATCTTATTTCAAGAACAAAAAAAAGTTAAAATCAATATTGTGTACCCTTTATACTTAATATATTAGTATTAAGCCATAACATAACGGATAGCCATAACATAGCGGATTCCTCTTGTATGATTCCTGTCATAGTAACATCTTATTTCAATAAAAAAAAAGTTAAAATCAAAATTGTGTACCCTTTACACTTAATATATTAGTATATTTGACTAATGTTATGTTATTATACTTATCTATTCAATTTTATTGATGCGGATGAGCAAATGGTTAACATGAGCATAATCAATATGAGTAACTCTAATGCAACAAGATGTAAAAACGTCGCGTGTTCAATTCATTCCCATTCGAAAAGTAAGTGAAAAGTGTGTCTGCGTGTGTTAATTAAGTAACATAAGCTGCATTGAAATAATGGAGATTAATATAATCATTCGCCAATTGGGTGAAAGGTAAATCATATTTTGATCGATGCACTTGTGTGGTTGAGCGGCTTAAATGCACACCACCTGCCCCACCTTGGTTTGATTTGAATTTGCTTTTGGGAGGGATGGGCTGTCCCGTATATCTAATATTATTTTTTAAATCGCAACACACTTAGAAATAACACTTTCAATTTTGACGATTCATGAATCCTCAAGCCTCATTTCGTTAATTTTGAGGATTGTTCGTCAAACTATCAATTGACTTGAGTAAACGCGAATCCTCACTTTTACGATCGTGATTTGACGATTCTGTATCTTGATTTTGAGGAAACTGAATCTCATTGTTGTACTGGCATGCTCAAAAAATGACGAAATGTTTAGTTAGACTAGACGACATTCAAATCCTCATAAAAATGACGATTCAAATTTCCTCACTTTGAGGAAACGAAAACTCGGAGCATTTGCCAGTAACGGAATCGTCAAAATTAAGGAAAATTTCGTCGTTTTTGAGCATTAATTTTTTAGAGTGAATACCTGTCAAAGGGGTCTGGGGCATAATAACGACAAGCCATAATCCGCAAAAAAGCAAAAATTAGCAATTAAATTGTCCTTAATTAAGCAAAACGGTATTAATTGATTTGTCAGGGTTTCTACCTAGTAGGAATTTCGTCCCTGTCGGGTTTCTGGCAAATATTCGAAATGACGGTGTTACGCAGATCCACATAATGTTAACATTTTCTTAAGGAGAAATTAAAAAGTACAAAGAAGAAATTGTTAAAGAAAGGCTATTTTGGACATTATCTTTTACATTATCTTCTGCAATTTATTATTGCAGCTACTTAACTTGTCAACATTAAAATATTTGGAATACAAATATTTTCATTGTTAGGAGGCTTACCAGAAATGACTACAATTTGAAAAGAACATACTATTAGAAGTATATTAAACTTTTTTATAGCACAATGAAAGTTTACAATTACAAAAACTTTTAAAGCAACGCATTCAAATAAAATATATTTTTTAAAAGTATGAAACGTAGGTATGCCCCATTATTTCTATGTTCATTATTTTACACAAAAGAAAGAAGCCTAGTAACCCCGCCATTGTAAAATATATGTTCAAAAAAATTAGTTACGGGCAGACATTTGAATCTGGTGAAGCACCGGAAATCTCTTGTAGTAGCAAAAAGACCAACCCATACTGGACACGAAAACTACTTATTTTAAGGGGTCATAGGAGTCTTAAAAATGTGCAAAGAAGGTACTACAAAGCACAGTTTGATCTTTCATGTAATTTTTGAACTACTCAATATATAAGTATAATTTTTTATATGTAATTCTATAAGATTTATTTAATATAAAACACATTTTAAAACTTGTGAAATTTTAGCCAAAACTAAAATAAATGATATTAAACATAAAGCTATTTGAACGCATTGTGATTAGGCTTGCCCGGCAAATTTTGAGGTAAAAATTGAAAAAATGACAAAGAAAATGATTTTATATTGTACAAATATGTGCAAACAAAGACTTATACCTAAATTCTCGGCTCAATTTTGATTAGAAATTATTTTAAGAACTTTTTTCTAAAAAAACTAATAAAAATTTTAAAATTTTGATTAAAATTTTTTTAAAAAATTATTTCTAATTAAAATTGAGCTGAGAATTTAGGTATAAGTCGTTGTTTGTACATATTTGTACAATATAAAGTCATTTTCTTGGTCATTTTTTCAATTTTGACCTCAAAATTTGCCGCGCAAGCCTAATCCCAATGTGTTCAAATAGCTTTATGTTTAATATCATTTATTTTAGTTTTGGCTAAAGTTTCATAAATTTTAAAATTTGTTTTGTATTAAATAAATGTTGTAGAAATAATATAAAAAATTATACCTATGTATTGAGTAGTGTAAAAATGACATGAAAGATCAAACTGTGCTTTGTAGTACCTTCTTTGCACATTTTTAAGACTCCTATGACCCCTTAAAGAAAACTTACAACCGCCATTTCGGTGGAACTCAAAGGTCTACCTTGGCCACTATGCCGCCTTCTTTCTTCAGACCACCTGGATTTGGATTCAATGAACGTCTTCAATTTCCCACAAAAACGAAGACATAGACCCAGTCTGTTGTCTGCTGTGGTAGTACCAGAACGAAACCCATACTCAACTTTGAAATACGATTGGCCGTTATTCAGGGGGATAGGTTCGGCTTCCTTAGCAGCTTGGACCGATTATACTGTCCAGAAAGAAAAGATATGCGATTCTTGAATCAAAAGAATGGCTTCGAAAGGGGTTTTGCACGTCGACAGGGCTACTGAGTTGTTGGCGTGGTCTTTTGTGTCTCATCTTGTTCAGGGTTTTATGTTTTGATAGCTTTTATTGTATAGCTAGTTATATAAAAATGGAAAGAAAATAAAGTTATTTATAACATTATTTTTATTTCTCACTACTCGTATTACTTGTTAAGTGTATGCAATGTCATTAATTGTATAATTATTATTTTTGATTTGAAAAAAAAAAATATATAAAATTTTGGCCAGTGGCGAATTTGAAACTTTTATAAAACTTTGCATATGTATGAAGACAAATATGCTCAACTAATTATGCAGAATCTTTTAGATCAACTTTTTAAAACTTAGCGTGAATGTTATTTACATTGACCTTTTTTAAGTTATAAATACTTTACTGTGCCCCAAATAGTATGGTCTTTAAAATAGACTTATCCATTTTGTTTCATTGATTACATATGACTATAAAATTACCGTATTTTTATAAATCTTTTATTTATGGGGTTGCTTTCATTTAGAAAAACTAACAAATAAAACCTATATATATATATTGGTAGTTTTTATAATTAGATTGTTGAATAGAAAACTAAACTGTATTGCAAAATGCAGTATAAGACTGGTTACTCTATTTTAAATGGTTAATTTAGGCGAATTAAAGCTGATGTTTTGTCACTTAAAGAAATAAGTTCACATAATTGTTAGAGTTAACTTCTCAAAACGGTAAAGGCATATGTTCTACTCAACACAAAACTAGGCACGCATTTTAAAAAATGAGAGAAGTTGCACCACTTTTAAAAGCAAGAATAACTTCGCATAATTGTTCAAATAATCCGCAACTTCTGAAATACATTTGTTGATGACACGACATCAGACTAGTCCAAGTTAATATCAAGAAAATGAACGAAATTGCACCACTTTTAAAAGTACGTATAATTTGTATAATTGTTTAAATAATCCGCAACTTCTGAAAACGATAAATACATTTGTTGATGACGCGACATGAGACCAGTCCAAGTTAATATCAAGAAAATGAACCAAGTTGCACCACTTTTAAAAGCAAGAATAATTTCGCATAATTGTTCAAATAATCCGCAACTTCTGAAAACGATAAATACATTTGTTGATGACGCGACATCAGACTAGTCCAAGTTAATATCAAGAAAATGAGCGAAGTTGCACCACTTTTAAAAGCAAGAATAATTTCGCATAATTGTTCAAATAATCCGCAACTTCTGAAAACGATAAATACATTTGTTGATGACGCGACATCAGACTAGTCCAAGTTAATATCAAATCCAATACCCATTCCAATAGCCCTTTCTTAAAGTATCGGAACTTTTCATTCTCTGTGTCAGTTTTATATAGTGGAGGTGGGATCCATAATTTGAATGAGTAATCGCCTTCAGAAGTCACTGGAGTGTGGCCGACATCTTTTCTTGTGCGCGATTATCGGAAATTACGGACAGTGAGTTACTTTATACATCCAGCTAGTCACTTCTTGCCAAAGTGGTCTCCATAAGTCCAACATCATTACAATAATTCTGCGCCGCGTAATGCGTTGCGCCGATTACCAAGATTAACAACTGCCAATTTGGGGACTTCTTACGCCTAATGCGCAAAAGATGAAAAACTGTTCACGGCTCAAGACTTCAAATAGATTTTCCATTATGACAACTGAATGGAAAAGAAGGTATTAATTGGGGGGAACAAAGAAAAAAAAAAGTGTTACGTTGTCGGATGTGTGAATTTAAAGATTTAGAGATCCATTGTACTATAATAAATATGGTAGAATGCATTTAACTCTGAACTGATACATTAACTGTAAAAAATCTGCTTCTGAGTTCGGATATTTTTGTGAATTTACTAAGTTTTTGTTATGTTCTTGTATGCAAAATTACCTCAATTAGATCTTTTATATCGACAATATACGCGTCAAAATTTGAAAATGACTTAACACTTTTGTAGCAAACACAATAAAAAATACATTTAGGAATTATAATACTCTGTTAAACATTTGGCGTTTTCTATAACCAAAAATATGGATACAGTAGCTACAACGGATGTGTGGCGCAATGTTTCACCATATTTTCGATAGAACCATTATCAGGTTTTTGTTTCTAAAACATGAAAAATGGTGAAACATTTCACCACACAGCCGTCGCAGCTACTAGGAACCTTTATTATGGTGAAATCAAGCTCAAAATTTGTAACAGTGTATTATACAGAATTATTGTGAACCTTGTAATCCGAAGTGGTGTGGACTTTTAACGCTTGATTCCATGGTCCCTTAGCACACGGACACGTGAAGTTGAAGGGTCACTTTAGGTAACCATAAAGAGTTACAGGCTAAATAAAAAGAGAAAAAAAACTAATCATTATTTTATTTTTGAATACTTAATTAAAAAAGAAAAGATGAATATTGTAAATCTGGTGAAAAATTTCCATTATTAACATATATATTATGATGTCTCAAAAATGTCAACTTTTAAAATGCTAAAGTCGCACCCTCTAAAAATGTTCTTTATGCCGACATAATATACTGATTTTTTTCAAAACTTCAAAAGATACTTAGAGGTTCCTCCAGGTCATCGGAATTATTTAAAATGAGGGTTAGAAGGGAAAAAGTTGAAATTTGTAAAATTTAGCATTTTTTTGTAAGCCGCCTAAGCAAATTTTAAAAGTCTCTCTCTCTCCCCCCCCCCCTTACAATTGTTCTTTATGTGAATACGAGGCACTCTGAAATTTTCAGAATTAAAAAAATATATTTGAAGGTCCCTTCAGTTATTAAATTCATGCAAAAATGACAAAAATAATGTAAAATTCATTATTTTACTTATCGGCCACCTTTAAAACTATTTATACTCAAATGATATTTTTTCATCTGGTGAAAGCTACTTACATATTATTTTAAATAAATCTTGTAAGTAATAATAGTTCTGCTATGGTTAGAGAGGGACATAAAATGCATTAAAATTATGAAAAGTAATTTTGTAGATATTTTAACCTTTCTGCATAATAATATAAGAAGACTGAATTTAACAGTAGCAGGAAAACAATAATCTTGAAGTTGGTAATAATATTAATGAGGAACTATTTTTTTAACTATCATATTTATACATTTTTTTTTGTTGTTCAATGCATTTCAAGAACATTTTAGCGTTTGCATTTTGAAAGGTTTTTTCTGTGCATATCTATTTTTATATAAAAAGTTGCTTTTGTACAAAAGAACACTTGGTTTTCAAATGGTAAACAAATGTCTATTCTAATATTTCATGAAGTAAGATTTAAAAATTCGGGAATCATACCTAAGTAGTTTCAAAACAAAATTATTTTCGCTGCTTTTATATTTATAACTTTTTAAACTTCAGATATTGCTTTTATGATAATACAGATTGCATATATTGATTTAAGGCAGTAAGTTTATAAATTTTTTAGAATATATTAAGTTAAAGGATTTCTGACTTACTAAGTTATCCAAAATACTCAATGAATGCATCAGAAAAACCTCGAATATGTGATGCCAACATATTTCTTGTGCTTTTTGCTCAAGGAAAGCGCATACTCTACCGACTTTTTACAGTTTGATGTGATTGTATCAAAAACATTACTAAAAAAAGATTCACATTTACAGGTAACTGTTGCGTTGGGTGCCAACTCAGGTGTCGACTCGTCACTTGACAGTGGTTTTAAATTATGACGCCCGTCTCCAATAGCCTTTGTGTAGATCTAGTGCGACGATAATTCAAACTCACCTACCACATTTACAGGATGTAAAGAGCTCAAACACAGCATGGCTGCTCCATTGCCAGTTTCAGACAATAATTCAAGCAGTTTTGTAGGGGAAACCGGGGGCAGTTTTCCAATGGGGCAAGTTTTCCACCTGGTTTTTATTGGGAATATAAGGCCAGACGCCTTAGTCGAAGTAATACGTCATATTGTCACCCAGATGCAAAGAACATTACTAAGTGCGTTAGCAAAAATCCTCTTAAGATGTATTTGATATCAATTGTATAAATAAATAAATGTTTGACCAAATGTTTTTTCATTTGTTTACTAAAAAATTGTAAAATTATTTACCTCTAAGTTCACTTACATTTAATAATTGTAAAGAGGTTGTGCGTTGCTTCCTAATTGTATTTGAGATTAAAATAACAATTAAATAGAATTTTCATGATCTCAGCAACATTTTATGAATATAAAGTTCACTCGTTGCATCAAAAGTTTATTACTTAACATGACTAAGTTAAAATTACAGTATTATGAATAAATTAAATTAATGTATTCGAAACATTTATGCGTTTACTTTGATTGAAGTAAATATAACCCAATACAAACAAAAGATTAATAAAGATTTATAAACAGTACAAATTAAATAAATATCCTAAAATTTAAAGAAATCGAAGAAAATCCTAAAAAACCTAAAAATTCCTAAAACACCTTTGAACTTCGGAATGTTTTAACTGGAATGATTAACAAAGCTTATGTTAAAAGACAGTTTTCTTATTTTTATAATAAAATTTAGATTCGAAAATTTCAATGTGAAATTCAATATTTACCTTAATAATAATTCATGACACTTTATACATACTGCAAATTGACCATGAATATAAGGATTAAAACAAATGGACCATAAAAATGTGATTAATGAAAGAATGAATCAAATAAAAGAATTCACGAATACTTTTAAGGCTACTTTCGGTACATTTTCGTCATAGGAGTAAAAAAACCCTATAGCTACTTTGAAAATCTGTTATCCGACAACGAAAATCTATTAATTTACCGGAGAAAGAAAGAGGAAAGTCGCCGAAAGAAATCCTCTTTTCGCCGCAGATGCAGTTAAGAAATTTCCATACAAAATCATCACTTGCCCCTTCTTTGCCTTCCCATGTTAAGTAAATGGGGTGATTATTAATACATTTTACCTTGTAGATTCCCACCCTACATTTGATTTAAAGTTTAAAAGGCCTTTTTTTATATAAAGAAGTAAAAAATGCTTTCTATGAATTAAAGGTTACTTTTTGAGTTACACAATTGGATTTAAAAAATTAAATTGAAATGTAAATTTTGAAAAATCTGACAGTATAAAGCTAAAAAGCGTTAAAAAAAACCAGAATACAAAAATACACACCTTGAACTTACAATTTATTTATTTAATGCTCATTATATTACATGACAGTTTTAATATCTTTACAATAATATTTTATATTTGAAACTTAAATATGCGATGGGATATTTGAAACATTTAAATTTCTACAACTTTAATTGCTGTAATTTAATGGCCCAGTGCAAAAATATTATCCTACAAAAGCTTTTTCTTTCGAATATTTTTTTTATTTGTTAATGTAATTTTTAATTTATTTATATAAAAAAATATTGGGATTTATCGTGTTAGACATTTTTAACAATCAACTAAACAAATCGTTATATGAAGAATTGAGGTGATCAATAAAATTATAGATTCGATTAAGCATAAAATGAAACTACTTTCGAAACATTATGTTATATATTTCAACAGAAAATGTAGCAATTCACCAAATTATTAATTTTTAAAATAAAAAACTTAACAAAATTACGCAATTTACATAATCCTAAAAAATTTGCATTAAACCATGTAAAACCTTTATTAAAGAGTTAATTTTTTTGTTATATATATCATTAAAGGCCAATAAGTACAACTCATAAAATATTTAAATAATTATTTTAAAAAAAGTGAGGGCAATGATAAAAAAGTAATATAGCATTTCCCAATACCAGAGAGAAAAACTCGTCAGCTTTCTTCCTAGAAGCTTTGGATATAGTTCTTTGAAATTTCATTTTAATTATCAAAATTAAAAAAAAACATTCCCTAATAACCGTTTGAAATAAAAACCGTTGGTAAAATAGTTTGAAAATATGATGTCGTTTGAAATAAAATAATTCGAAGCTTGATATCGTTTGGTTTTGAGGTAAAATAGTTTGAAAATATGATGTCGTTTGAAATAAAATAATTCGAAGCATGTTATCGTTTGGTTTTGAGGTAAAATAGTTTGGAAATATGATGTCGTTAGAAATAAAATAATTCGAAGCATGTTATCGTTTGGTTTTGAGGTAAAATAGTTTGAAAATATGATGTCGTTTGAAATAAAATAATTCGAAGCTTGATATCGTTTGAACCAGTCGTAAATTACTACTTGTTAAGTCCTTCACAGTGCAATTGACAATTGTTTTTATAATCAAAAAGAAAGGCACAGGATAAAATATTACCAAAAACACTTGTGGATGGATTTCAAAAGGGCTACATAGAATATATTAATGAAATTAAATCAAATGAGAAAATAGTGTATCCCATAACAATATATTCTCTTAAAAATAATGCGAATAAAAATGCAAACCAAAACAAGTAAATAATATGAGATTAACAGACATTTAAGTTTAAAAAAACTTAATAATATAAGTTCCATAAATATTTATTTATGTATTTCATTTTCCTCTGCATTTGAAATATTTCAAAGTTAATATATGTATTTGTATTGAAACAAAATTGCATTGAAGCATATAAATTCGTATTGATTTAAAGATACTTTTTGCATAGCTAAATCGGCACTTAAAATTTGTTATATTATTTTAAGATATGGTAGGCTACAACATGCAAACAATTACTAAACAGTAATATCTAAACAAGTTACTTATATATTTTAATTGTTTCAATAAATTAAGTCTTCTAAAACTACTGATAAAAATTTGCTTAAATTTTTGAAGTCACCTACAATTCCTTCACGTAAGGGCAAATGTATAAATGGACACTAAAGAATTTAATACCTATAAACAAAGTTGGTCAAAATTATAAGATGTATTTACTTAAATATGGGGGGGACACAGAATACACAAATATGAAGTTGAAATAAAGTTTTTTTCTACAAAGAAATGCAAGTAAACATAAATGCCAGAACCCAACAAGTGCAGACAAACAATAAATTTGTAACCAGTCCTTGAACCCAAGTTTTCCTTAATATTTTTAATAATTTACTTTTTTGATTTAAAGTCGCCAGTTCCTTTAAAAATAAAATATTGTAGTTTTTTTAGAAATCTTTGTTTTGTTTTCACAATGAGTTAACCAATATAAACTAATGTTTAACTGTTTTGCAATAGTTTTTATTTTTGCGATGTCATGGAGAAAATACGAACAGTGCTTCGTAATTAGGAATCGCAGTACAAATACACTTCTAAGTAGATTTCTCCTGACCAGATTCCTCTCAAACAAAATTTGCATAATTATGGAGTTATCGTTAAGTGAGCAGGGATGAAGATCAATTTTTTTAGCAATTTATCCAGAAAAACCAAAACATAGTTATATTTCTAACATAAGCATGAATAGTTAGCAACGTATACGAGGTTAGGCATAGTGCTAGACACATAACTGGTAAGACTTCAGCAATTCAAAATGAACAATTAGGCTTTTATCCCAATTTTATTTTCAACTTTATAAAGGAATCACTAAATACTAAGATGGATCATGACGTCAGGAAGATATCCATTCAAACCGTTTCTTTCACTGAAATATTGAAAGAAAGTAGGCTCGTGGGAAATTTTCTTTATGTGTATGACCCCCATATACATTTACCCAAGTAACACGCGATATATTTAGATCATATCTCGATTTCGAATAAATATTTCCCAGTCATACAGATCTATTAACTAACCTATCAGACAGATCTCGGAAAATAATCGTACGATATTATGTGCCAATAGGGTAGCGAAGCTCTTTAAATAAGAAGAGGAAATTTTAAATGGAAAAACTGTGACTTTAACTTTTTTCCAAGCATAAAACCCTATTACCATTTTTTTCGACATTCTTTTCTATTTATAAGCCATAGTAGAGACTACCAATTAAAAAAAACCTGTAATGTGAGATTACCCTATGAAGAGATTATCGATTTAGAGAATGAAGTTACCTTTGAGAAACTATGTTGCCCTCATTGACGGAATGTTAAGAAAACATATAAAATAAAGACTTTGTCCACTTACTCTGCATGCTGTTGAGCAATCCTTCGCTGGCTACCAACTTCCACCTCCTCCAACTGCGCACTGCAGCCAACAGACGCCGAATCCCTCGCGAGAGAAGAAATAATAATTGAAAATCATAGTCCTCAACCCATCTTTAATGAGAAGTCTCTTGAAAGCCCTCCGATTACGGTTATCAAGCGCGTCTTGAGGTGAAAGTCATTTTCATGTAAATAAGTAAGAGTTCAACTTAATGAAAAAAAAATCGGAAGCTGATGATACCAAATGGAATCATTGGGGGCGAAATGGTTTAAACCATGCATTCCCCTAATTGTTTTGAGCAGTGTAAATTTGAACAGAAGTTACCTTTGAGAAACTAAGTTGCCCTCATTGACGGAGTGTTAAGAAAACATATAAAATAAAGACTTTGTCCACTTACTCTGCATGCTGTTGAGCAATCCTTCGCTGGCTACCAACTTCCACCTCCTCCAACTGCGCACTGCAGCCAACAGACGCCGAATCCCTCGCGAGAGAAGAAATAATAATTGAAAATCATAGTCCTCAACCCATCTTTAATGAGAAGTCTCTTGAAAGCCCTCCGATTACGGTTATCAAGCGCGTCTTGAGGTGAAAGTCATTTTCATGTTAACTTTCCTTCCGAAGCGTGCGTAATTGTTGTTATTAAGGCCTCGTGATCCAAACGCGCGTTTTTTTGCTCAAATGATTTGACTAAAGAGTCCACGTCAATTGCAACAGTTGTTAGGGCGGTATGGTGCTATCATTTTGAAGGGTAAGGATAGGGTTCACTCCGAGAGATCCAAGCCATCGGAGACGTCAATTGGAGGCGTAATGGTGGCGGAATAATAAAGGGTAAAAGTTAGACTAATATTGGTAGGAACATAAATTGGTTGCGTAAACGTGGGGATTTACTAATTCTATGTATTCAAAATGGTGTAATAAAGCATCATCAAAATAGAAAAGGTTAACTACTAGAGAGAGCCGAGGCGTAATGGCGGTAAAATGATGAAGAATGAGATAGTTTAATTCTATATGAAGGGCCATTCTTTTTTCGTGCACTCAAACCTTTCACACGATGTTTGAAATATGACAAATTGGAGTTGTATATTTAATGCGTAATGGCGGTAGAATATCAAAGGGTCAAAGCTGTATTTATGTTAGTATATGAACATCAGTTGGATGTTTAAAACATGGAAACGGCATGAGGGGATGTAAAAATTCTATGATTCCAAACATAAGTTTTTGGTGTACTGAAGCATTCTAAAAGATTCTAATTTAAGCTCTGTGATTACGTTATAATGCTATGCATTTGCAATTATTGCAACATTATTTTTTAATTGTAATAAAGTATTATCAAATAGCTAAGGATATAACAGGTTTACTTTGATGATTAGAACCTGGTTTTTGAAATTGAAAATGCATTTCCTCAATTTAGCTATGAGCATTATAGGAATATGACGTGGAGCTTACTTTGACTCAAATAGATCATAAATATAAAAGCTTATTTTTAGAGTAAAATATTAAAATTAAGTATAAATCAATTAGAATGTCAACTGATACATAAATTTCAAAACCATTATCCAATAAGTAAGGAAATAGCAAACAAATTATGAATGTGTTAATTCACAGGTTTAGTTTAAAAAAAATATTCTAGTGAAGAGTTGTATTTAAATTTTTTAAAGAGGAACATAGGTTTAAATACCATATTGAATTAATAAGCTCAACAAATTAAATATCTTAAAATGTGATTGTTTAGTTCTTTAATAAGTTATTAATGCTGTGAATTTATGTGTCTTTATACAAAACAGTGTGGCATATAATACTCTACAGGTAAAACCTCGTTCATTAGAAATTCAAGGGAACTACAGAAAAAGTTCGTCTTAAGCGATATTTAACTTAAGTGAAAACACTACTTGTTAATACGATATTGAAACAATAAGATGGGACGGGGAACTCTACATCGTTCGAATTAACAGTTATTCAGATGAACAAGTTTAGAGATTTCTGTCAATTTTAGTTTATTTTCATTATTTGAGAACATTTTAATTTTAATGAACTTTGTCTTAATCAAGCCATCCTTGCAAAACAACTCGCTTGTACAAAAAACAAGCACGTCCAGGAAATCCCTTTGAAGGGACCTGGGATACCGAAAAGTAACAAAAAAAAAAGTGAATTTTTACGAGACAACAGCAATAATAATAATAAATAATAATAATGATAATGTATATAAAATAAAAATAAAAAGGCAGATGGAGAGTGGTCGAGGGGGGGGGGGGGTCAGAGCTGCACGTATGCTGTGTGGGGAAAAAATTACACCAGTGCCAAAAAAATGCGAAAACATCCTCGAAAAGAAAGAAAGGTAAAAAAAAAAGAAAAAGTAAAACTAGCAAAAAGTATCCCATGATCTAAAGAGAGACCAGAAAGCGGCTGATAGTAGAGCTGCTAAATGGTGAATTTCGGCGTCGCCAATAAAGGAGGCCAGAAACATCGCCAAATTTCAGTTGAAAGATGCTAGATATGCAATGCACATACGAAGAAAAGGGACAATGATTTTTGAGGATGTGTCTTATTATATATTAAATATGAATATTCAATTTGAACCATGTTTTAATGATTTTCCTAATTGTGTTTTGTTATACGCGTTATGTAAATCGTAGATTAGTAATCACTTTTAAAATACTCAATTTAACATTTTTGAATGGTTGAAATTTTTTTATTATAATGGATTTATACAATGTTAAATATTTTAGATTAGTTTTTGCAAGGTATTTTTGTTTACTACTAACATTATTACTATTTTTTTAAATCATATTTTTTATCAATTAAGAGTATTTTTTTCCAGTTTCAATGAGTTCAATGTAAAAGGTTTTCTGATTTTTTATTGAGAAAAACAAAATTAGGTCACAAAGCAATTTTTGAATTGACATTTTTCATTTAAAGTATAATATTTTCTTTAATCTTATAGCGTTTTAAACCAACATTCATCTTTAACACTACAATTATGCAATGAAAAACTGGTGCTTTATTAAACATTTAATATCTGTGCATACCTATATAAATGTGTACACCTGGACTTACAGTAAAAGAAAAGAAAGAAATATTCATTTATGGATAACTTATGGCCCAGGGACAAGAAAGTTGAAACTATTGTAGAATTGCCCACAGGAAATTTGACTTTCATGTTAAATAGCCCCAGTCTTTCCTTAAAATTACCATATTAAACTAAAATTGACATAAATAATTTTTATTTAATAAATGTTTAAAAAATGAGGTGAATCATATATTTTAGTTTTAAAAAAATTACATTTGTACGCGTATTTTATTATTTTATAACTAAGTTTCTACTCATGATGTCGTTAGCTTTCGCAATTGAATAGTTGGAAACGTGATATCATTTGATTTCATTGTAAAATTATTGGAATACATAATTTCGTTTGGTTTTAAAAAATGAAACAGTTGGAAGCTTGATATAGTCTTTTCCCCAAATAAATTAGTTTGAAAATATGATGTCGTTTGAAATAAAATAATAAGAAGCATGATATCGTTTGATTTTGGGGTAAAATAGTTTGAAAATATGCTGTCGTTCGAAATAAAATAATTCGAAGCATGATATCGTTTGGTTTTGATGGAAAATAGTTTGGAAGTATGATGTAGTTTGGAATTTAAATTAATTGCTTTGTGTGCACTTTCTTTAAGAAATTTGATTTTTGGAGAGATCTCTCGCCAAAAGTGTCCCCCTTTCGCAGAGAGCAGAGAGGTCAACTCTGCACTTGTAAGCAGATCCGGAGAAGACTCTCCAAAGAAGGAAAGTCACGATTTGCACCGAGCAAAAAGCAAATAACTGTCATTAGAACGCGCTAACCCATCATTAGTTGAGGGCAGACGATTCCATTGCTCCCCTCCCGCCCGCCCCTTGCAGACGAGAGTCCGGAATGATGCAAACGATAGATTCGGGGGGAGAAGAACCTTCGGGCACATACAAAGAGAGATTCGAGGTCTTCCATTTTTGCGAGATTTTTTTTATCTGTTTTCTTTTTTTGATGATATTTTCCCCCTTCGGTATCTGAAAGAAGATAGAAGGGGGGTTAGTTTTTTTTTTAATATTATTATTCGAAAAGGGCTCGTTTTGTTAGAGTAACGAGATCACTCTACGGATGCATTAATTCGAACCCTGTTAATGAGTGGAAGGGAGAGAGAGAAATGGAGATGAAGACTTTGATGGAGTTTAGAGATTTCACGTCACACTTTTTCCCCCGGTAAATTACTTGGAATCTCATACATATGCATTAAAAAAGACAATGTGTTTGTAGCACATATCCACAATGGAAAAGAATGTAATCAGCTTCAAAAACCGAATATCGTATAATAGCCTTCTGTTGTAAATCCGATATCCGATTTTGACAATGTAATAACGACTCGACATTGACTTTCGATGGTATGATATTGGGCATTTCTTAGGAACATTTTAACTGCATAAACTGAAAGCCAAGAAAAAATATGATAAATTAATATTTAAATTTTTATACAAATTTAAAAATATATCAGGATATTTTTTACACGTTTGTTGTAACCGTAGCTAAAAGAAAAGACAAAATTGTAGTTTAGGTTCTGCTGTTATTGCCAACTAGTACAAACTGGGTCCTTTTAAAAGTTGCAATAAAATAGTTACGACATGACATCATTCAAATCATGTCTGAAATACTTATACATTCAAATCAGAAAGAATATTAATTACCAAGTCTTAATAAATATTGAAGACTAATTTCATAAACAACTAAACTTAACAAGTAACGGATAAAACATTTGTAAAACCAATGGTTGGGAGTAATACTAAATGACAACTTTCTAACCAATTTTTATTTTAAATATTTTTTATGGTGGTTAAAAGATTATATCAATTTTAAATATTGTTACTTATAATTAGTTTACTAAAAAATAAAAAAACGTTCCCTTGAAATTGAATTTATAAAAAAAAAGGTTACATAGTTTGATTCTGTTTTAGGACACGCGATCATAGGAATTGACGATTTTCAACACTTTCTGACCTTAGCGACGTCCAGATTTACACAAAACAAAAAGAAAAGTCACAGTAACGTATACAGACAGAACGTTTTCAATAAAGATATAATACCGTTTCAATGCAACACTTTCCGCTAGATCCCTTCTTTTCAAAAAGTCACAAAGCTGTGGTGCCAGAAAAAAAAAGCCAGAATCAAGTATCCTAATCATGTTTTTTGAAGGGTGAAACAGGATCGGTCCCACACGACCGGCTAAATCCTCACCATGCGTCAATTGTCAATTAGCCTTAATAAATCCACTCTGGTCGGTGTCAGTGCTCAGGTTCAGCTTTAACCCCCCGACAGTGACACCCTTTATAGGATTAGGGGGGGGTTGTGACAAATAACCGGTCCGGATAAAAATCCGGGAGATCAAATCGGACATCGTTAGAGGGGCTTATCCGGCGGCAAAAAGAGCAAGTGGGAGATCGACAATTGATATTTTCAATCAGTTTAGAGGGGGAGGGAGTCAAGCTGTGAGAGTAATAGACTTATGGTTGTGGGGTGTCTTTATCAAAGGCAAAAATGAAGTGTGTGGGATAATTTTTGTGAAATGAAATGGATCATTTTATTTTTTTTTGGTAACTATTAGAAAAATGAGTTTAATATGAAGTTAAAATCATTTTTATTGCATTTTTGTAAAATATATTATGTATAAATATAATATGTGTTACAAATGTTTTATGAGTGTTTCTATATCTTGCATTATGTTGACTCTTTAATATTTAAAACAGTTAATTTCAGTTTGAATGTAATGTATGCACAAAAAATATTATAGTTTTTATTTTTCTGAAATTATTACATTTAAAAATTATCTTATTAATATAATATAGTGATTAATTTAATTATTATTTAAACATAAAATTCAATTTTGATTGCTACTACTGAAGATGTTTTTGGTCATAGTATAGTAAAAAAATTGTTGAAGTAGAAAATTATTTGTAGTAAAAATTATGACGGTTACTACTTTATGAAATCGAGAAGAGTACTTAGTTGATACTTCTTTCTTTAAGAATAAAAGTTCTTAAGATTTAACGATAGATGAAACTAAATTTCTAAAAGATGCATAAATACGGTAGCCGTGTACAAGAGTCATCGCTCCATTTATACAACTGCCGTCGATGAATGACTGCACCCAAACTCAAAAGCTATAATTCATCCCCCGATATCACCGCCAGGTTGTCAGATATAAAATCAAAACTGTATAATGTTCTCTCATGCCAACGACTCATTTAAACAAACACAGAAGCTCCATTACGCAATTTGTCAAGCAAATGTGCGATATCCGCGTGCAATTGATCAATTACACCTCAACACAGAAGTCCTCTTCAACGATTCGACAATACCAGCAATTTGACTTGAGGCAGTCGGAAAGCCATTCGAAAGGACGATCCCTGTATTATTTCCCCTACCTACTGCTGATTTCCTGTTTAGGGATCTTCTAAAAGTAGGTAATAATGCTAATAACTATAATAACAGTTGTTGAGTTTCGAAGCTCCCCGACTGGCATTCTTGTTTTTGCAAAGTGCCGGTAATTAGGGTACAAGGCGGTTGGTCAAAAAAGGCAATTGTCCTTGAAGAATTTGGAGGATTGGTTTCAAAAATACTTTCCAATGCTTCCATGCTATGGTTTTTTTACGAATAACAGTCGAAAGCAATTATAATATGTTTGGTTTTTCTAGGAATTCTTGCATACCGCAGGATCCCACTGAGAACAAGATCGTGCTTGAGTAAAAATTTTTGAGTTCACCACAATTATAGAATGGTAATTTTTTTCATTGAAACCAAAACACTTTTTTAGCAGGTTTTTTCAGGCTTTGGCGTATTTTTGACAAAAGGGATTACTGAACATTGAATTATAGTTTATTTTAAGATCAATTTATAACAAAAGTAACGATATATTTATTGATAAAAAATTATTTTATAAATAATTTGAAGGAGAAAGTGGTTAACATCTGCAACCAACAAGATTCTATCAATTGTCAGATTTCAGATTTTAGTGATTATTTACTAACCAAATACATAGAACCAAATTTATCCAACAAAAGAAATATTTGAGTGTTGAGATGATATCGTAGTTATAGGGTTCAGCCCTATATAAATTGCGTTATTTGTTTTTGTGATTTTTTCCTCTGTAGCTATTAATAACCACCTACTTGAGAAATATAATTTTTTAAGAACTAATTATATAGTTCAAAGTTTTAATTGAAATCTCATGCAGTATAAACACGTTAACACTTCAGTCAATTGGATTATCCTCATAGGGTTAAGATTAATAAGGGCTATACCTTGTCTATTTACTATGAGAGCCTCGAAAAGACTTTCATCCCCCATCCCTTCGCTTGGTTTTCTAGGAAACAGGGAGAGCATCGCTTTTCTAAACCTAGCGCGTTTGAGGTTCTGTTGGGAGGTTAACAATCCGAACAGTTCAAACCCAAGTAGGGTGGGGAAAAAACACACTCACGCCATTTCGAAGAAAACCACATGCGGGGATGGGGGGGGGGATGCCTTCGAGGCTCGCTTTCTGGATAGACAAGGTATATAGAATGACTAGATGTGAAAAGAGTGGCCTGTCCTCACTCTTCAGTGTCCGGAAAGAGTGAGGACAGGCCTGCACTCTCAAAAATAACACTTTCATTTTTGACGATTCATGAATACTCAAGCCTCATTTCGTTAATTTTGAGGATTGTTTCGTCAAACACGTGACTTTTGAGTAAACGCGAATCCTCACTTTGACGATCGTGATTTGACGATTCTGCATCTTGATTTTGAGGAAACTGAATCTCATTGTTGTACTCACATGCTCAAAAATGACGAAAAATTTCTTTAGATTAGACG
Source organism: Hylyphantes graminicola (assembly GCA_023701765.1). Classification (NCBI taxonomy): domain Eukaryota; kingdom Metazoa; phylum Arthropoda; class Arachnida; order Araneae; family Linyphiidae; genus Hylyphantes; species Hylyphantes graminicola. The sequence goes on from CM043122.1 coordinate 7,459,030, forward strand.
ACATTCAAATCCTCATAAAAATGACGATTCAAATTTCCTCACTTTGAGGAAACGAAAACTCGGAGCAGTAAACGGAATCGTCAAAGATAAGGAAAATTTCGTCGTTTTTGAGCATTCATTTTTGAGAGTGCAAGAACTATGTTCTGGGATAGACCTCCTCACCGACACGAGTGTTCAAGCGCAACTGTAATTCAATCATCCGAAGTCAAACATAGTAGTCTTTTGGGAGTTATTTTTTCCGGCTTAAATCCTTTTAAATCCCATTACATGGGGATTAGCAGAGCCTTCTTGTGGGCGGGTCCCTGCCGTGTTCCCACGTGCAAGCGCAAGTCACTTTTTTTCTCTCACACAAGTCACGTGGGGGCGGCATGGGAAAGCATGCTGGGGATTTGGATTATGTTTGGTTTTAAAAATTGCAAGAATTTTGTGGTTTTTTTAGGAATTTTTGTTTGATTACACTCTTAAAAAAAAGAGTGAAATCCACTCCAGTTGGAGAAGTGCATTTTCGACACTGGAAAGGAATGAATATTAACTCAGACTGAGTTAAAATCACTCGTTTGGAGTGATCCTGTCGGAGGTTGAACACGCAAAGGATCCACTCCAAAAGGAGAAGTGCATTTTCCAGACTGGAGGAGTGAAAATTAATCAGACTGAGTTAAAATCGCTCGTTCGTTTTAAGAGTGTAGGTTAGGTTAGGTTAGGTTTGAAATATCATTGCACTAGAGCTACACGAGGGCTATTGGCGACGGGCGTCGTATTTTGGAACCACAGTCAGGTGACGAGCCAACACCTGAATAGGCACCCAACGCAGCCGTTAAGGGCGACATCATACGCAGCGTTAGGACTTTGAAGGATATTTAACGTGCACTCCCTTACACGCACTCTAAAAAATGAATGCTCAAAAACGACGAAATTTTCCGTAATTTTGACGATTCCGTTACTGGCCAATGCTCCGAGTTTTCGTTTCCTCAAAGTGAGGAAATTTGAATCGTCATTTTTATGAGGATTTGAATGTCTTCTAATCTAAAGAAATATTTCGTCATTTTTGAGCATGTGAGTACAACAATGAGATTCAGTTTCCTCAAAATCAAGATACAGAATCGTCAAATCACGAACGTAAAAGTGAGGATTCGCGTTTACTCTAAAGTCACGTGATAATTTGACGAAACAATCCTCAAAAATAACGCAATGAGGCTTGAGGATTCATGAATTGTCAAAAATGAAAGTGTTATTTCTGAGAAAAATACGACGCCCGTCACCAATAGCCCTCGTGCAGCTCTAGTGCGACGATAATTCAAACCTAACCTAACCTATTTCTGAGAGTGAAGATAATTAGGATCGCAATGACGATTCAAAATGTCGAATTTTTGTGTTTAACCTTTTGCAACCTGGCGTCCCCATTTGGGGGAAATTTTTTAAAACCTCCCTTCAAACAATTAACGCGTTAATTCGTTCGAAAGTTTCGTTATTTAATCGAAATTGACCTGGTCCAAAAGAAGAAGATCCAAATATCAGTTTTCAGCCTTTGATTACAGGTATCAGTCATTTATTTCGATAAAAAATGAAGTTGAACGAGGGTCAATACGATATTAGAGATCTTAAAAAAATTATTTTAAATTTTTTTTCAAACTTATCAAAAAGTTCTATTATAGTAGTTAATTTTAAAGGCATTTTGCATTAAAAACAATGTTAAAATAATCTGTTAACTACAAATAAGTGATACGGCCTTTTGTGTTGCATTCATAGCATAAAAATCGTATTTTTTTAAGGGATCACAGGAGTCTTAAAAATGTGCAAAGAAGATACTACAAAACATAGTTTGATCATTCATGTCATTTTTTAACTACTCAATAAATGAGTATAATTTTTTTATGTAATTCTACAGGATTTATTTATTCTAAAACAAGTTTTAAAATTTATGAAACTTTAGCCAAAACTAAAATAAATGATATTAAACATGAAGCTATTTGAACACATTGTGATTAGGCTTGCGCGGCAAATTGTGAGGTCAAAATTGAAAAAATGACCAAGAAAATGACTTTATGTTGTACAAATATGTACAAACAAAGACTTATACCTAAATTCTCAGCTCAATTTTAATTAGAAATTATTTTAAGAACTTTTTTCTAACAAATTAATAAAAAATTTAAAATTTTGATTTTAAATTTTTTAAAAAATAATTTCTAATTAAAATTGAGCTGAGAATTTAGGTATAAGTCTTTGTTTGTACATATTTGTACAACATAAAGTCATTTTCTTGGTCATTTTTTCAATTTTGACCTCACAATTTGCCGCGCAAGCCTAATCACAATGTGTTCAAATAGCTTCATGTTTAATATAATTTATTTTAGTTTTGGCTTAAGTTTCATAAATTTTAAAACTTGTTTTAGAATAAATAAATCTTGTAGAATTACATATAAAAAAATTATACTTATACATTGAGTAGTTCAGAAATGACATGAAAGATCAAACTATGTTTTGTAGTACCTTCTTTGCACATTTTTAAGACTCCTATGGCCCCTTAAACATCAAGAAATTTCGGCGCCAGTCTCAAAGCCACATAAAGTAAATACGTCTGCTTATTACTTTGGCTCCAGAAATCGAAAAATAAATAACTTTTCATTTTACAGAAGCAACATCAGCTTTTGTTGTGTGTAAAATTATTATTTTCTACATAACTAGTTATTAAGTGGAATCTCAATGTTTGGAATTTTTCGTAATACAAACTTCTTTTTTTATTCGGCTGGATTCTGATTTTGCTTCAGGGAACTTTAAGAATATTCCAGTTTTCAACTATGTTAAAAGTCGGAAGAGTTTTCGTTTTTATTCCATTGAACTTCTGTCTTTTATTAAAGTTCACATTTAGCATTTTGTTAAAATCGATACTTTTAGCGATACGGAAACGGGTAAAAATGTTCTTGTATTTTCTTAACTTTGATGGTGAATTTTCAATCTTTCCAGTGTCGAAAAGGCACTTTTTCGACAATTTCACTCTTTTTTTAAGTTAAATCTTCGATATACGCTTTTAAAACGAACGAGCGATTTTAACTCAGTCTGATTGATTTTCACTCCTCCAGTCTGGAAAATGCACTTCTCCTTTTGGAGTGGATCCTTTGTGTGTTAAACCTCCAACAGGATCACTCCAAACGAGTGATTTTAACTCAGTCTGAGTTAATATTCACTCCTTTCCAGTGTCGAAAATGCACTTATCCTACTGGAGTGGATTTCACTCTTTTGTTTTAAGAGTGTAGGATCTCCACCACAGCCCCTACGCTTTGAAATTTGAACTGCGCAGATGACACCGGAGCTTTCAAACAATAAAAATTCGAGCTTTTTGAAAATTCAAAGTTAGGTGTTGTAAAGTGTTTGGTGGTAAGTTGTATCAAATATATTTTCTTCTAATAAATGTCATTCGTACACTCTTAAAACAAACGACCGATTTTAACTAAGCCTGAGTTACTTTTCACTCCTTTCCAGTGTCGAAAAAATCACTTCTCCTATAGGAGTGGAATTCACTTTATTGTTTTAAGAGTGTGAGCTGCTCGAAAATCACAACCACAATTAAATTGAATTTATCTCTTTATTGAGAGAACAATCAGCGAATCTCTTCAAAAACTGATTTATTACGAACAAATTCGATTCATTTCCTCAAATATCTCCTCTAATTTCACTCGATGACAAATCGCAAAACCGAGAAATTATGCTAATGGCGTCAGAGAGAAAAATGTCCCCCGAAAAAACAATTTATCGAATCAAAGATAAACAGAATTCCCGTCAAGAAGAGATAAATTCTAGTCGGAAGAAGGGAAAATTTTGGTGACACAAAACGGCAGACAAATGCCAAAACAGATGAGGTAAGGCTCGGGACATCTTTTAAATATCATTCGTCATTGTGTCATCCTCAAGTAAAGATATTGAGGGGACGGATAGATATTTAAATAGAATCGTCACTCCCATAGATTACATTATTTTTGGAATCATAATATTTGTTGAAGCATGGCTTTAAAATGTAATTTTTTTCAGCTGGTTCAATTGTAATAACAACAAAATAAATTATAATTAAATAAATTCTAGTCGGAAAAAGGTAAAATTTTGGTGACACTAAGCGGCAGACAAATGCCAAAACAGATAAGGTAAGTCTCATCTGTTAATAGAATCGTCGTCACTCCCATAGACATATTACATTATTTTTGGAATCGGAATATTTGTTGTAATCATAATATTAAAATTTACAATTCTTTTTAACCTGGTTTAATAGTAATAACAACAAATTAAATTATAAGGGAATATATCATTCGGTTATAGTAGTTATAGCCATGGTCTATCGACAGATGTCGACACTAGTCTTAAAATTTGAAAATCGTTAATAATTAAATAATCAGCTGATATTCTTTTAGGGGCCCTGATGACCGAGTGGTTTGGACCATTACGCCAGCGCTGTAACAGTTGCTGGTTCGATTCCCGCTTTCGCCATGGGTATACTTCCTTTCTCTGTGACAGTAAAAATTCTTTCTGTGTCTGTCTTACTTGAAGGTAAGCTTATAAATTGAGTTTATGATCAAGCACACAAGCTGGAATATATTTGTATCTACCCCTTCTCCCTTATTTTCTTATTTTTTTTTATTTTGTGGCCATTTCTATTTTCATAGCCCTGCTGAAAGAAAAACAGAAGTTTTAGAATTTTCGCTCCAGAGGTACACGTACATGAACCTTCGTAGTGTAGTAGTGTAATCGTTTCCGGTTGCCTATTTCTAGCCTCCATTAGGAGCTTTAACACAACCAATAAAGCCCCGTAATTTAAAACCCTGGTCAAGTGACGAGGCCGACACCTAAGCGGCCACCCAACGGAACTTCGAGCGACATCGTACGCTGACGCCGTCGGGACTTTGGACCCCACAGATTTAACGAGCACGTCTGCCCCAGTGTACTCGGGCCCATCCGTCACGAGTTGGATTTTCTACTCTTTCCCAGTACAGATATCCGATTTATAGGATGACTGGCAGTAAGTGGGATTCAAACCCCCGCACTCTTGAGAAGGCTAACCACTTAACCACTCGGCCACGGAAGGGCCAATACGCAAAGTTCGTGTGGTTTTAAGTGTTAGAACTTCATTTTAAAGGAAAGGATTCATCTCTAAAACTGAATTTTTCTGAGTCTTCCCCCTTTTTCATTTAATTTAAACTTAATAGAAAAGAAAAACTGCTTCAATAAATCCAGCTAAGGTCGAATCTTTAAAACAATAAAAAGATTTATTCCTTCCCCCTCCTAGGCAGCTTCATCATTGTCTCTATTGATCAGAAAAAAAGAATAAAAAACTTAAATGTCTTGAGAAGACCGAGCGAAAGAAGAGCTTGATGAAAAGAGGGCTATTTGTCATTTTCGCTAAAAATAATCGGAGTTTCTTCTCTTTTTTTTTCGTTTATTTTACCTTCTTCTTCGTCCTTTAGTTTGAAGAAAATTACCAGTTCCGATTTTTTTCTCCTCGTCCTCTTTTTCTCGTTATTTTTATAAAAATAGAAATAAAAAATAAATCATGCCCGAAGAAAAATAGCTCGTGGAGAAGAAGTTAAATTAACAATGGAAGGAAGATCAAGATAGTGAAATGAGATAGTTGCGTTTGTACGGTAGGAGAAATAATTAAGTGGAAGAATTCGTCGGTGTTTTTCTTTCCCTGTTTTGAATGGAATTTATTTATTAAAAAATTGCACGGGGTGGAGTTTTAGGTGAGTGATGAACTACCTACATTCGGTTTCCATTCTCGTATTTTTTCAGTTAAAAATTATAAAATTAATATTTTTTCTCGTTAAAGTAAAGTGTTAATTATTATTCAACATGAAATTTAAAATGGAGAAGATTTATTGCTTAAATGAAATTAATGAATATAAAGTTCCACAAAAAAACTAGAAGATTTATTTTAGTCTCAAGTTTCTAACTGCGTTATTTCCAACTCAGAAATATAAAATAGTTTTGTATTATTAATTTTGATTTATTGCAAAAGGTGTATTTCAGGAATAGAAAATTTGCTCTTCTTAAAACAACTTCAATATATTATTTAATCAGGTATAATACGTTTTTTTGTGTGAAATATTTAGCACGTCTAATCAATTTTTCAAATTTATTGTTAAGAATCGATTAAATGTTTAGTGGACATTTAGAACATTACATTAATCTAAAAAAGAATATAATCGTATTATCACATTTTCAATAAGTTATGTTGTGTGTACACTCTTAAAACAAACACTCCTAATTTAACTCAGTCTGAGTGGATTTCACTCCTCCAGACTGGAAAATGCACTTCTCCTTTTGGAGTGGATTCTTTGTGTGTTAAACCTCCGACAGGATCACTCCAAACGAAATTTTGAAGAAATATAGCTCATTATTTCATAAAAACGATTATATAAATTTTTTAATTATATTGTTTTTTTTAGTTATCTTTTTTATGTATATTTCTGATGTTATGCTGGTTTAAGTACGTAACTTTTATAATATTCTATTTCAATAAATGGGAATATAAATTTTTATTGTAATCAAGTTGTTTTAGAGCTACACATTTGGGAGTATTGAACTGCAGTTAAATAAAGACATTTTGATCCGAATTGGTCGACTTAAGTGAAAAGCTTGCTTAAGAGTTTCAGACTAGTATAAAGAAGCAAGAAATCACTTTTGAATAGACAAATCGAACTAATGAATTATTTTGAAATACAAATTTCCGTGGAAGAATTGCTTTGATTTGTTAAGCATACGTATGAAAATAGTAAAAACAAGCCAATTAAAGTAAGACAAATTTGAAGGGAAAACGAACATAAGGTTATTTAGTTAATAATAGCTCTTAATAATCAACATTTAATAATCGTGTCACTTAAAAAATTCAAAAACTTACAATTAAGCAACCAGGAGGTATTTATAATTAAAATTTATTTTATTTTTAACTGATATTAAGCTTTCATGCCTCTTGAAAAACTGCTTACGTGTCAAAGCAATACACTAACGGATAGGATTTAAAAAATCTTTTGGGTCCACATGGGACTGGCCATACTCTTTAACCCTTTCGCTACGAACGATTTTTGCTGCCTCGTAATATTCGATAGGAATAACATTATCGGATCCTTAGTTGTTCGGGCGTTTCAGTAAGGAAAGAGTTAACGAATACTTTGAGCATACCATTAAGATTCATTACCGAAAAAAGCGTTTACTTTTAAGCTTTTTAAATTCGTTTTTCTGCATAACTTAATTTCTCCAAAGAAAATTCCCGGCTATGGTCTAAATTAGCCTTATATTTCGTTTATTTAGATAGCTAACGGTTGCGTTGGGTGCCTTTTCAGATGTTGGCTCGTCACTTGACTGTGGTTCTAAAATACGAAGCCCGTCGCCAATAGCCCTCGTGTAGCTCTGGTGCGACGATAATTCAAACCTAACCTAACCGTTTATTTAGATAAATTTCTACCGAAAATTTATTTTCGGCGTGGCAAGTTTTCTTGTAAATCGTCACCAATAAGTTGAATTAATACAGCTAAATTGCAGCTCAATATAAATATCGCTTTCCCGGGGTGATTTACCTGAGACGGGGTGTCGCAAGCCGTGACAAGGCACGCGTTCCCCCAATTGCCCATTACGGGAAGGACCGATTTTTATGTCATTTGTCTTACTGACACTTGTTGATTTGGAAGCACGGACAATTAAGCAGTAGGATGTAATGCTAAAATGGTGTATAAGAGTAATGAATGTTATTCTTGATGAAAAATGAAGGAATGAATCTTGAACTTTCTATGGAAAGAAGTTACCCAAGGTAGCACAATAATATGGGATCGTTATGGGCTTACTTGGCTAGTTTGTTTGGGGCCCAGAAAAAAACGAACCCCTTTATTTTTGGTCAAAATTTGACGAAAATCAGAAAAAAAAATTCAAAATCAGTTTTCAATTATGTCTTACTTACATATATTTCTAGAGAAATTATTCTAAATAATGAAAGGTTTAACTTTTTTTTTCGGCAGAATGATATCAAATTAGCAATGACACAGAATCTTACAGTTAAATTATAATGACCTGATTCAAATAATAACTGTTGTCTCTTTGATTATTTGTTTCGGTGAGACGGGCTTTATATAGGTAGCCCATAATGATATTTATGGTTAGCCCACATAGCCAGTTGTTCATATACTTTTATTTGTTTGACAAAATACATAAATGAGATCAAAATGATTTAGTGATGAGTAAACCATAACTCTTGCTATAGACTCTCATATGACGCTTGTATTATAAAAGAAGTTCTTTAGGATATGGTGTTAAATAATACTTGAATAGAGTAATCTAAATGCAAAATTATATTTAAATGTAAATTTTAAAAACATTGTACTGTAAACAATTTATTTGTTTCTCATTTTGAATTGTTTTCTCAAAGATAACTGTAAATGGGACAAAATTGGGAATGTGCTAAAATGGAGTAGCTCAGCTGGGCCCATGTGGTTTTATCAAAAAAGGAGGTAGTTTCTTTTTTGGTCCCCTATTAGTAGTGACCATAATTACCCATATGGGTGGGATAATTGGCCCATACGGAACCCACATTAATGTGTTAATTGTTTATGATCTTTTAACAAAATTGCTGATATTCCTAGCCCTTAGCCATTGAAGCAAACTCCAGTAAACCTTTGTATAGTGGAAGTGAAACACTAGATTTGTATTGATTGACAAACATGATGATCTTTTCTGCGTTTATAAAAACAGTGCTATGCCCCTCTCCCCTTGAGGTAGGTAAATTATGCAAAAGCACAAAAAAAATTATTTTATTTTAACAAACCGAAAACAAGGACTTCCGATAGCAACCATCAAATGTCAATCAGCAAAAAAAGCAACATTCCATGTGAATACCCACAGGTGCTGCCAATGTAATCAATACACACGGACTACAGTGGTACACAGTCATTCAAACGTTACCTTTTATTAACAATTTACCTGCGAGTCAGATGGTCAGTACAATGAACAAAGCGTGTGATTAGAATGGACATAATTGTCAAGTGTCACGTAATTTTGGCATTTCGTTTTATCTGCTAATCGGTTTTTTTATCTATAATATCAAAAACACTCTTAAAAAATCAACGCTCGAAAAATTGGACGACGTTCATCAATGGAAGCATTCATTAACCAAAAACAAAAATAAGTTTAATTTTGTTTTTTTGGTTTCATGATATATAATCTACGCTCCAGATCATGCTACTTATTGTTATAGGTGACTCCATAAAACTGGTAGAAGCCTAGCTGCATGCAGATTTATGGAGAACTCGATGAATTTGGAGTAACTTTAGTGTTACGCATAAAAGTTTACTTCTATTTTGTGATGTAATATATCCATTTATATTTGGTGTAGCGATACTTTATAAAGAATGAGGTAGCACTTGTTTTCACCAGTTTTATACATTAAACTTCGTATTTGTGTAATTTTACTCTAAATATTTGATGTAACGTTAGACACAGAGTAGAATGTATGTTAGGCTATTTAACTTTATCGTTTTCTCAATAACACCTCACTTAACTGATGAGATGATGCAGAAATAACAGTCATTAATCTGATTGGCTGGTTCCCTCCTAATCACAAAATGACATTCCCTTTAGTTCCATAAAACGGCATTCATTTTTGTTCCCAGCATACGACATTACTTTTTTCCCAGATGACGTCGAAGTGACAAATTTGCTACATACTAATACAGTCTAACTACATACGTGAGGAGCCCAGAAAATTTTCCCTGGTCTCCTATCTTGTAACCAAAATACAAACGATAAGCTTTCTTAACTTTTGCAGTGATGTTCTTTTTTCGTGCGGAAAATTGCACTTTGCCTCAAATTTAACTGAAGTTTTTAGCGCTATTAATGCATTTACAAGGCCTTACAGTTATATATTTATCACTAACAATAATTTTTGATATTCTACAGCTTCTAAAACAACCAATTACGATATATACAAGGAATTTATTGCTATTTATTCTGAACCTCTTGACATGAGAACAATTATGTTGCTTAGAAGGGTATTAAGCTGTTAATATGGTTGCAAAACCTTGAAAGTTTCCACCTTCCATATTGATAATATAAAATAAAACCTGTATGAGCAAAAATTCGGAGGGTTTCTGTAAATAAAATTGACTTTAATTTTGCGTTTGGTGTGCTCTTGCATTTCGCCGTATTCTATGTAATGTTGAAACGACCGTAACTCAAAAACAAGAGCTAACTTAAATTTTTAAGGTGTGTTTAACACGTTGACATCCATTCAGAATAAGGTACTTTCATCTCAGTCGCATTTTCACTGTTGACCAGTGTAATAGAGATAACGCCTTATAGGAAGAAAAGTTTGTATCTACCATTAAGTTAGAATGAAAGAAGCGTTACTTTTCTGAGCATGGTGCGAGGGTTATTCTTAAAAAAATTGTTTCCCTCAGTTTTGATTCATTTAATTTTTAAAATTTTTATTTTTGTTCCAATTGGCACTTGAACTATAAGAATGGATACACTTTAAGAAATTGTATTCCAGAAACAGAACCCGATAATACAATTAGTCCGTTACTTTTTTCTTAACCTTTGCAGTCCCAATGACAATTTGGCATCATCATTTTAGAATTTTTTTTCTTATTTTTTATAGCCATTTATGATATCAAAAAACCCATCATTCGGTTTTCAAACTTTTTTTTTTAATAAATTATTTTTTCCCCAATAAATGTCAGACCTACAATTTTTTAAAAATTATGATCAGAAACATGATGGTGCCAAATGGCATCACTAGGACTGAAAGGGTTGAAATAGACTATCGAACGGGGCTTTGAGGCGCCCTGTGGTCAGTGTCTTGATCTACGGATCGGAAGGTCCCGCGATCGAGTCCTGGTCGCTGAAAACTCACCGAGTATATGCGGAGTACGTGCTCGTTAAATATGTTGGGTCCTAGAGTCCTGTGGGCGGTCATTGCGCAGTTTCCCACGGGTACAGGTTCCTGGAGACTATTTCCCACCCCTTCAGGGACATGTCTAAATAGTGGAGGTGGCGCGTGATAGTCATTTAGATGGCAGCATCTGTCACGTATATGTGTGAGTGTGTGTGTTGTGACTGTCTTACTTGACGAAGGTTTATAAGCGGCTCTCTGAGCAAGCACAATAGCTTGAAAATATATGTATATCAACCAACCAACGACTATCGAACCGTCGCCAATGCAGCTCTAGCGCGGCGACTACCCATTGACCGACCCAAATGTATGACAACCCGACTTGTTTCTTTACAGGTTATGTTACAGAAAGGAAAGCGCCGCTGTGGGCGTTGCTTATTGATTTTGACTTATTGAGAAGAGATTTGCAACATGTGCCTTAGCGTGTTCCAATACTGTACAACAACAATAAAGAGTAAACAAACGACGACTTGCGTCGGATTGCGTGACAAGGTGTGTTTAAAGTGTACAAATGGTTACTTGAATGGCTTTTCAGATCCCATGTGGTTGCGCTTTATAGCTTTTATTAGATTCGTTCAATGCCGTATGCGTGAGGACTCAAACAATAGATAAACAAGCGGACCCTCATTTGAGGATTTCGAAGAGAAGGCAAATAGAAAAGCATTCGGGATATGATACTAAAGAATCTACATTACTTGAAATGAGGGTTATGTTATTATGATGTTAGCCACTAGATGATCGTACAGAGAAAGTCTACATTATTTGAAATGAGGGTTATGTTATATATGAGATGATAGTAGAAAAATCTACATTATTTGAAATAATAGTTTTTATTCATTTTAATAGCTATAAGATGATTAAATAGTATCCATGTAATACGAATTGAGGGCTATGTTTTATGACTCTAGGCCTACGATGATCGTAGAGTATCTACATTATTTGAAATGAGGTTTATGTTATTATGATGTTAGGCACTAGATTATCGTAGAGAAAGTCGACATTATTTGAAATGAGGGTGATATTATATATGAGATGATAGTAGAAAAAATCTACATCATTTGAAATGATAGTTTTCATTCATTTTAATAGCTATGAGATGATTCTATAGTATCCATGTGATACGAATTGAGGGTTATGTTTAATGACTCTAGGCCTAAGATGATCGTAGAGTATCTACATTATTTGAAATGAGGGTTATGTTATTATGATGTTAGGCACTAGATTATCGTAGAGAAAGTCTACATTATTTGAAATGAGGGTGATGTTATATATGAGATGATAGTAGAAAAAATCTACATCATTTGAAATGATAGTTTTCATTCATTTTGATAGCTATGAGATGATTCTAGAATATCCATTCAATACGAAATGAGGGTTATCTTTCATGATTCTAGGCCTGAGATGATCGTAGAGTATCTACATTATTTGAAATGATAGTTATGTTATTATGATGTTAGGCACTAGATTATCGTAGAGAAAGTCGACATTATTTGAAATGAGGGTGATATTATATATGAGATGATAGTAGAAAAAATCTACATCATTTGAAATGATAGTTTTCATTCATTTTGATAGCTATGAGATGATTCTATAATATCCATGTAATACAAAATGATGGTTATGTTTCTTGATTCTAGGCCTAAGGATGATAGTAGAGTATCTACATTATTTGAAATAATAGTTTTTATTCATTTTAATAGCTATAAGATGATTAAATAGTATCCATGTAATACGAATTGAGGGCTATGTTTTATGACTCTAGGCCTACGATGATCGTAGAGTATCTACATTATTTGAAATGAGGTTTATGTTATTATGATGTTAGGCACTAGATTATCGTAGAGAAAGTCGACATTATTTGAAATGAGGGTGATATTATATATGAGATGATAGTAGAAAAAATCTACATCATTTGAAATGATAGTTTTCATTCATTTTAATAGCTATGAGATGATTCTATAGTATCCATGTGATACGAATTGAGGGTTATGTTTAATGACTCTAGGCCTAAGATGATCGTAGAGTATCTACATTATTTGAAATGAGGGTTATGTTATTATGATGTTAGGCACTAGATTATCGTAGAGAAAGTCTACATTATTTGAAATGAGGGTGATGTTATATATGAGATGATAGTAGAAAAAATCTACATCATTTGAAATGATAGTTTTCATTCATTTTGATAGCTATGAGATGATTCTAGAATATCCATTCAATACGAAATGAGGGTTATCTTTCATGATTCTAGGCCTGAGATGATCGTAGAGTATCTACATTATTTGAAATGATAGTTATGTTATTATGATGTTAGGCACTAGATTATCGTAGAGAAAGTCGACATTATTTGAAATGAGGGTGATATTATATATGAGATGATAGTAGAAAAAATCTACATCATTTGAAATGATAGTTTTCATTCATTTTGATAGCTATGAGATGATTCTATAATATCCATGTAATACAAAATGATGGTTATGTTTCTTGATTCTAGGCCTAAGGATGATAGTAGAGTATCTACATTATTTGAAATGAGGTTGGAGTAATATGAAATGAGTGTTATGTTTTCATTATTCTTGACCTGAGGTGATCCTAGAGGATCTACATTATCAGGAATTGCGACCCCAGAAAAACTCTGAGCATATATTCTTTATATAAACATATTTTTACTACAAATTTATAGTTAAATGTAAGTTTTTCAAAAAAATTTTTTAGCGAAGTAATGTTTAACATTCGACGAAGGAAACGTCAATTTAATGAAATTTGAGGTTTTAAGAGCTAAAACTACACATTTTTGAACTATAAACAAACAAGCATTGTCAGTTTATTGTCTTCAATAGTGCATTAAAAAATAATGCAAGATCAATTTAAAAGTTACTGTTGAAAAACTTTCTGTGCAAACCACCGAAATAGTGAATCGACTCTCGTTATACGTTATTTTTTTACAAATATAATAATAATAATAAGGATATGTTTAGTTTCAGATATTATCTATTAAATACTTTCAAGATTCTTTAAGTAAAATTATTGTGTGGTACCACGATTGTAAAACAAACATACATACATTTAAATGGAGGTCAAATCTCAGCGGTATATGGTATGATGTAGAGACATGGTGTAACATATTACACAATAAAATATATTGGAGAATCTCTATTCGATTTTACAAGATAGTACATATATCCTGAGGCTAGACTATTTGCTAGACTATTTATACATTATGAACTAAATGTGACAGTAATTCTAGTAGGTATTGTAAAAATCTCTCTGTTAAAATAAAGTATGTCTTCAATTACTTGATCTTTAAATTTTTAATGTCTAATAAATTGGAAATACACTTAATAAAAACGTTTCATATTGAGGTAAATAAATTCAACTGAAGGTTTTATCATACGGAATTATAAGAGATATGCAAGATTATATCGGTCTGTATTAGATGATTCCTAATCCGAATGGTTATAGAAATATTTATATTCAATTTTAGTTAAATTTTAAAAGATTGTGCAAACATATATAAAGGGCAAAGCAATATGGGTTAATCAAAGTGTGAATATTCGGCTAAAAACTTAGCTCAGTACGCAGTACATTTATAAAAAAAAATACATACTAACCACTTTATCAACCAAACATGACACCTTCAAGGAATAAGAAAAAAAAGCAAAAATTATAGATAAAAAAAAATCGCGCTTTTTAAAATTGAATATGATTAATAACGTGAAATTTATCGCGTCTATCCGTAGACGAAATATATCCATTTTCTCTTTGTATTGTTAGAAAAACCGATTGCACTGGTCAACAGTGAAAATGCGAATGAGATGAAAGTACCCAATTCTGAATGATTTCGACGTGCTAAACACGAATATCACCTTAAAAAATGAAAGTTAGCTCTTGTTTTTAAGTTATGGTCGTTTTTTCATTGCATAGGATACAGCGAAATGCAGGAGCGCACCAAACGCAAAATTTATTAAAGTCAATTTTGTTTACAGAAAACCTCCAAATTTGAGGCTTATACAGATTTTATTTTATATTATCAACATGGGTTTGGGAGGAAATGATAACTTTCAAGGTGTTTGCAACCATATTAGTAGCTAAATAACCCTTCTAAGCAACGTAATTGTTCTCATCTCAAGAGGTGCAGAATAAAAAGCAATAAATTTCTTGTATTTCTCACTTGGCTGTTTTAGAAGCTGTAGAATATCAAAAATTAGTATTAGTAATAAATCTATATAACTGTAATGCCTTGTAAATGCATTAATATAGCTAATAACTTCTGTTATATTTGCGGCAAAGTGCAATTTTTTGAACACAAAAAAGGGTCATCAGTGCAAAGGTAAAGAAAGCTTATCATTTGTATTTTGGTTTCAAGATGGGAGACCAGGAATAATTTCTGGGCTCCTCCCTCACTTATGTAGTTAAACTTGTGTAGCAAATTTGTCACTTTTACTTCATCTGGGACAAGATAGTGCCGTATGCTACATAAAATTTAATGAAAAAAAAAACCAACGGAATGGCATTTTCAGATTAAAAGGAAACCAACAAATCAGATTAATAACTTATTTCTGCATCATCTCATCAGTTAAATGAGGCGCTATTTTTAGAAAAAGATAAACGTTAAATATCCTAACATTCTTTCAACTCTGTGTCCGGTCCAACTATTTACTAAAGTCTCCAATATTTTTTATAGTTTTAACGAGGATAATAGCCATGCGTCTGCTAAATATGCTACAGCTTCTAAAAACAACCATGAAGAAATGCGAGGAATTTATTGCTCTTTTTTTCTGAACCTTTTAAAGTGAGAACAATTATGTTGCGTAGTGGGGTATTAAAATGCGAATGTGTGTAAAAATTCTTGCAAATTGTCATCTCTTACCAACCCCATGTTGATAATATTAAATAAAACCTGTATGAGCAAAAATTAGGAGGGTTTCTGTAAACAAAATTGACTTTAATAAATTTTGTGTTTGGTGGGCGCCCATGTATTTCGCCGCATCCTATGCAATGAAGAAAGCGACCGTAACTCAAAAACAAGAGCTAACTTTTATTTTCTAAGGTGATATTCGAGTTTAGCACGTTGAAATCATTCAGAATTGGGTACTCTCATCTGATTCGCAGAAAAATTTTCAAATTTTGTTGTCCAGTGTTGTTTGACATAAAATTTATTCAACAACAAAACCTGAAATTACTGTTAATTTACATTTTTACGAAACGTTTTCCTTTTCAATACTTTTACACAAAAAAAATCAATGCTTTTATTCCCAATTAATTAAATGTAACTTTTAAATATTTTTTAAAATTTATACAAACAAATTGTGGCCAAATTCATTTGAAATCAGCCCCTGTAAAACTTGTCTTTTGTCGCTAGGACACTTATAGCAGGAAAGCAGCTTCTTAGGGGTAAACATCACTTTAGGACTGTCCTAGAGGACTCTGTAAAGCTTGTCTTTCGTTGCATGTACATTTGTGACAGAAAAGCAAACAGTTGGGGATACTTTACCTCTGTCCTAAAGAGCCCTGTAAAACTTGTATTTTGTCATTGATATGCTAATAGTTGGGGTGTTGCATTGTACTAGACTGTTAGGGTTGAGTTATCGTCGTACTAGAGCTACACGAAGCTATTGTAGATGGGCGTCAGAATTTAGAACAAGAATCAAGTGACGAGCTAAATCGAATTCGGGTTGACACTGGAAGTATAATGTTTAATATACTAGAATTGTGAGGAAGTTTTCATGTAAATTCTAGTATCATAGACAAAAAACTAAAAAATAGTATCTACCTGAAATGAAATATAGGATAAAATTATACTAAAGGATCAATATTGAATGATTGTAAAGGATCTTATAAAGGATGATATAATATTACTATATCAGGTTATACTATATTTAGATATACTACAGAAGATACGAGGGATTTCGGGCCTTACTAAAGAAAGTAGTTAATTGAATTTTATTGCCATTTAATGACGAAAGAATTTCCGAACGTATTTAAGTCGTTAACCGTAGTTCAGAATTACGAGACACCGTTCGGGGGTCTTTCTTTGGGGGTAGATATTCAAAAGCAAGTTCTAGTGCAACATCAGAACAACCACCGACGGTTGGGGAGTGCAAAAGGTGGGAGGGGCGTGCGGTGTGATGAATTGATTGGTTGATAGGGATTCCCCGATCCACGCTCCAATGGCCAATCACGTCTTTTCATTATAATTACTTTTCGGCTGACTCAGCGGTTCAAACGCGCAGAGAGAAATTTGAACATGACATGGAGTTTTTTTTTGTTTTAATGTAGTTCATTTGAAAAGGTTTTGATTTAAAATGATTGAGTAAAATGTTAAGGAAAACTAGTTGAAGGGAGTTACAATTTTTAGTAAAATAGAAAAAAATAGTATCACCTTAAAAAATTAAATATTGATTTTAAGTATGAAAAACAAAAATTTCAAAAAAGTCAACTGACCATAAAAACATTTACATTAAAAATAATAACAAATAGATAATCCATAAAGAATTGCTGTAAATATATATAAAAAAGTTTTTATTTAAAAATTAATTAACTTTAAAAAATGTGTTAAAATTTTTAATTACTTTTCCATAGTAAACTGAGACTCTGATAACTGCGTCACATTGACACCAAGCTATCTCACCTTTTACTTAGGAGTTTAAAAATAATGGTGACAGTATGATTTCTTTAAAATATTTATACACGTTCCTTTTTAAAGAAAATCTTAAAATTTTGCAAAAATATTTTTTTTTTATAAATAAATTGTAGATTTTTTTCCATTTAAGTAAAAAATAGTTGAAGAAGAAAAATTAAATCGGTAAATAATATTTTAATTAAATTAAATATCTTTAAATAATATCTTCACAACTTTAAATGTTTGTACAAAAATAAAATATTCCTTGTGCATAAAAAATATTATAATACGTTTATTCTATCCTTCATGATTAAAAACTCGAAGAAAATTATGCATACAATCAATGAAATATGGAAGAAACGTATGCAACCTCTTAACGCTACAAACTCGATATATAGGTGCCTTACATATGAATTACAAAATTTAAATCTTCATTATTTACAAGTATTATACCCATTGGACCTATTAGTCAAATAAGTATACCAGAAATTACTCGTGTTAATCAGTGAACGGAAACCAATATCAATTAATTGGACTTTAATATTATACCCATTGGACCTATTTCAGCCAGTCAAATAGGTATATAGAAAATACTCGTAAACGGACACAAATATTAATTAATTGGACTTTAATATTATACCTATTGGACATATTTCAGCCACACTCTTAAAAATGAATGCTCAAAAACGACGATATTTTCCTTAATTTTGACGATTCCATTACTGGCAAATGCTCCGAGTTCTCGTTTCCTCAAAGTGGGGAAATTTGAATCGTCATTTTTATGAGGATTTGAATGTCGTCTTAATCTAAAGAAATATTTCGTCATTTTTGAGCATGTGAGTATAACAGATATTCAGTTTCCTCAAAATCAAGATACAGAATCGTCAAATCACGATCGTAAAAGTGAGGATTCGCGTTTACTCAAGTCACGTGATAGTTTGACGAAACAATCCTCAAAATTTACGAAATGAGGCTTGAGGATTCATGAATCGTCAAAAATGAAAGTGTTATTTCTGAGAGTGCAGTCAAATAGGTATAAAGAAATTACTCGTGTTAATCAGTAAACGGACACAAATATTAATTAATTAGACCGGACAACAATAACCATTACACACTTTAAATACTAAACCACCGAAGCGAAAAGGTTCCATCCAAGGACGCTTATATAACCCTTAATTTCCCTCATTTGCATTTTGTAACACATTTCCCAGAACAACCTGTCATTTCCCAGCTGAAAAGACTAACGAACTCCAAGAGCTTTTTTATTTTTCATTATTTTCACCAACAAGATTAAACCTTGCCAAAATAACTCCTATTCGATTTGATTTAGCTCCCCCAGATTAAATCGTGAGCGGAATCTCCATAAATCTGGTAAAACCAACTTAACAGCGAGACCAGAAAAGAAAGAAAGAAAAAAAATCACCTACTCTCTTCTATATATACTCGACTCTTACAAACCATCAATTTTAATAATTCTTAACGCACAATCCGCTCCTTCTCCGGGACATTTCTAACCCATTAAGGGGGAATGGGCGTGCAGGACCGGGGGTCTCCAAACTCAAGTGCCTCAATGTTAATCCAATGGGAAAAAATTATTTTCTTTGCCACATTTCTCCGGCTGTATTGAATATTTTTACAAGCGGGTTTTTTTATGTGATAAATGTAGCTGACTTACAGGTCTGTATCTTCCCACTTTTTGAAATTAGTACGAATATTTTTTTTAATATCCAATAAATTATTTTACACAAAATATTCGAAGCAATTTCAAAAAGTGGGAAGATAGAGACCTGTAAGTCAGCTACATTTATCACATAAAAAAATCCACTTGTAAAAATATTCAATACAGCCGGAGAAATGTGGCAAAGAAAATAATTTTTTCCCATTGGATTAACATTGAGGCACTTGAGTTTGGAGAACCCCGGTCCTGCCCGCCCATTCCCCCTTAACGAGTATCCACATCAAAGATGTACCAACCTGGCAAAAAAAAATGAAGAATATAGGGGGGGGGGGTATGTAAGGGCGTGGCAGACTCACCCCCCCTTTCCCCCAAAGGGGGGGATTTCAGAGGGGGGTATCTGCGCCGACGAAGCTCCACCTAAATGACTTTAATTGCCTCTACAAGCCTCGGCCTAGGATCCATTCGTCTTTTGCGAATAACAGCACGAGAGAGAGGGGGGGGGAAGAGAAATTCTCTCTATCACACCCATTATCGTAATAAATCATGGCAGGCCCATGCTATCATTTACTTGCCGATAACGGCGTGTCGCGAAGGGAAGGATCACATTGCCCCCCCCCCCCCAACGCTCCCTCCTCTGAGAATCCCTCGTGATCTCGTCGTTCGATCCCTTTGGGGGGGAGAGGGGGGGGGGGAAGCAGAGATGCTGCTTTGTTCTTTTTCGTGTTTCGAATTTTGTTTCTTTTTGTTCTTTATTTTTTTAGTATGTGTAGTAGTGGGGGAGGTGGGATTCTGTTTTGCTTAAGGGGGGGGGGGGAGGTTAAATTCAATTTTTAGGTGTCCGTTTTGTTGCAATTCGCAATTGATATAAGTTTTGTTGCGTAAGGGAGTTTTCGATTGAAATTTAGCCTTACCCAATAATAAGCGAATGATTCATTAAATTAAACAAGTTTTAATTATTTCGCTGGATTGTGTTTTAAAGGGTTACTCTTTTATTTCTGTGTAGTATGAATTAGAGTTAAGGGGGGACTGGCTCAAACAAGATTTCATCTTTTTTACTCACCTTTGCATCAATGGCTTAGCGAATAAAAATTTCGCAAGTGCACTGACGCTAGAAAAATTTGGTAATAGGCTCGGCAGTAGCTTATGCGATAATCAACTCAAACATACCAAGTTCGAAACCCTGATAACATATAAGTAAATTTTTCTGACCTTTCGCTGTGGCTTGGTTTTGTTCAAAAGCGCTACTATATGTTCTCTTTTATGATACGGGCACGGAGTATTTTACAGGTACGGGAAAAGAGATTAGAATTTAAAAAAATATTTTTTCCCCGTTGTACACGTCTTACAATAGGGTATTTGGCATTTGTTTTTCATCATCGTAAATAAAGTGTATGCTGCTGAATGTCCCGTGGTATCTGTGACGTCACTAGTTAGTATACACGAAATTTGTCAAACTGCAAACATTGAGTAACTTCACAGTATTGGAATTTACTTTAGGCAAGTTTGAACTATTTGATTCTGTAAAACAGCCCTTCCACTATCTCTTATAATTCTTATCTTAACCCCTTTAGTCCCAGTGATGCCATTTGGCATCATCATTTTTCTGATTATAATTGAAAATATAATAGGGCTGACATCTACTGGGACAAATAAAAAATATTTTCTTATAGAAAAAGTTTGAAAAATCGAATGATATGCTTTTTGATATCACAAATGGCTATAGACGATCAGAAAAAAAATCAAAAATAATAATGCCAAATTGTCATTGGGACTGAAAGGGTTAATTTCAAATTAGATTTGTCGGTATGTTTATACTTTAGGGACGTCAGAGGAAACCTTAGCGATATTTGATCACGTGATGTAAGAATGAAAAAAAGCATTTAACATGATTTTTATTGAATAATTAAAGATTTTTTTTGAATAATTAAAGAGCTAACTACCCTTTTGTAAATAAACAAATTCGTGACGAAATATTAATTTTACTATAAAAATCTTACTAAAGGACGAAGCATTGTGACAGCGTTTAATAACGCAATCTGTTATCTTTCAGTAAATGGTGTTTTCTTTCTAGTATTTTTTAAAACTCAGTTAATATTTCTCCGTACTCTACAACTACGATTTCATGTTTTAATATTAAATCTAGTAAATAATTCAAAGAATTACAATGTCAGGTCACCGCAGTTCAAAATAATTAACAAAAAAAAAAATACTTACAAAAATTGTGTGGGTCGAGCTTATAAAATGTCATCTTATAAAATGTCTGTGGCAATTTCTTAGAAGTCAGAATTCCATTACATCTTATCAATTTGGTTCTAAAGAAAGATAAAATATAATTATCATCAATTGTGATTTAAACTATTTTCTCGGTATAGCCAACTTAACGATAAATTTCATTTTATTTGTACATAACACAACCAAATTGTATTTTCATATTCCTTAATTTAAAATATTATAACAGGATAGGTTGAAAGATATGGCATATTTCATATACAAAACAATTTTTATTCCGAGAAAAGCCACAGATTTTAAACTTAACGCTAAGACTGTTATGATATTATACTTGTTTGGCTATGTATTTAACAATTCGATTCAATTTATTCAACCCCATTGTTGGTAAACAAACTGAAATACGAAACCTTTTGCTAACAACAAACCAAAACCGAATATTTTGACTTATTTTATCTTTCGTTATTATGAAACTTCAATCGAAAGGAACCAACTAATTAATTTCAATAATTAAATTAATTGAATTTTAATCAGTGGTTTGAAGTCACATTGTAAGTATAAATGTTTTTTTCTTTTGATGCCTATTAATTAAAAGAAGTACATTAAAAAAAATTGATAATAATACTCAAAATGAAAAGTTTTAATACATTGTTCTCTTAAAAGGTGAATAAAACCACTTTAAATTTATTGAGGATTTTATTTAAGAGGAGAATATGAATTTCTTTTGCTATTCATAAAATGCTTTTTGATTTGATCAATTTGTTAAAATATTCAATACAGCCGGAAAAATGTGGCTTACAAAATAATTTTTTTCACTGGTTTAACACAAAAGTACTTAGGTTTGTGGACCAACAGTCATTTGGTGTCATTCACTCTCAGTGAATCGATTATCCAAAACCTACGACCAAGCGTTGGATAAGAAAAAATTGTCTCCAGGTATCTGGCACGTGGCACCCCACTCAGCCGAATGGGACTCAGCCGAAACCGCAAAAGGTAGCCAATTTGGTGAAAAAGTGGGGTTGTGCTTGGCGAAGAGATCCCCCTCTGCTGATAAGATTTTGTGGTTGCTTTACTCCTGCCAAAGCGTTGGCGATAAGAATTCAACCGAATGGTGCATGCGAAGCCAAATATGAGGTTAAATTTGGACAATTGGTGAACGCTCCCTGCTCATGATGTAATTGCGAATACAATGCGATCTCCGTGCAGACCAGGAGTCATAAAAAAGACCCCTCGTTCTAAGAACTCTGGCGGGTCACTCCTGTTTCAGGCGACAAATATAATCAGACAACAGATAAGGATTTTGTTCGATGGATAGAACTTGTTCTCAATGTCTGCACCTATCTCGGTGAAATAAATTTACAAAATAATGTTCAAATAGAGTTAGGTTGAAGGATCAATATAAATATTTTATTTAGTAATTAGTATTTTATTTTAAGCAAAAAAATGAATGCAAGTAGAAAAATAGTTAATAATTTTATCACGATTAATATATATATATATACATATTGTTTCAAATTTAAGTTGTGTTTCTTTACTTCCGTACCGTTAATTATCAGCATATCGCTAAACATCAACAGATTAAATATATAAGTTTTAGAAGTTTTTATACACATGACGAAAGACATAGTTATTACTTTAAAATATCTTATAACTTGTCAGCTGTTTACCCTGATAATTGATTTTTTGTCATAACATACACTCTTAAAACAAACGAGCTATTTTAACCAATCGGTCTGAGTTAATTTTCACTCCTCCAGTGTCGAAAATGCACCTCCCCTATAGGAGTGGATACTTTATTTGTTAAACCTCCGACAGGATCACTCCAAACGAGTGATTTTAACTCAGTCTGAGTTAATATTCACTCCTTTCCTGTGTCGAAAATGCACTTCTCTTACAGGAGTGGATTTCACTCTTTTGTTTTAAGAGTGTAACTTTTGCTTTGCTCAGGCTTTTTAAGTCCTCAAAATTCGTTATTTGCTGTAAAAGACAAACTTTCATATTATGTGTTCAATTTGGGTAGCATAAAAGTTCGATGATGGTTATTTTTAATATTTAAACAATTCTGTCTGTAACAGATTTTGATATCATAATTTAAATACTATTAAATTCATATGTCAATATTTGATTTATTTGAAAGCGCAACGCCAGCGCGAAGCGCTGTGTTAAGGCAACATTTCACCGTAGATACCTTCGCATGTTCTGTTTCCGCCTAAAACATCTTATTAATGTTCCGTTTCAGACACACACACACACACACACCATCTCGTCAATAAACGCCGTGTATGTGTGGCTGATGCACGTTAAATCTGTTGACTTTCAAAGCTCTGACACCATGCACGACGTCGCTATAAGATTGCGTGGATTTCAAACTTTGTTCAGGTGAATTCCTCATCTGTTCCGTGTTTAAAACTTTTGGAGTTTGTCGCCCATATCCCCTGTGTAGCTTTAGGACGATATGAATCCCATTATCTCTACGTTTGTAAATCGTTAAACATCAACATATTAAAAATATATATAGTTTTAGAAGTTTTTATATACGTGACGAACGACAATTGGGTGTTTGCTGAATTAATGTCGCACTAAAACTACAAGAGGACTATTGGCCACGGGCCTCATATTTAATCAGTGTCAAGTGACGAGGCCGAAACCCAAACTGGCACTTAGGTAGCCGTATCGCGACTTCTTACGCGGCGTCAGAACTTAGGACTACGATCGATTTAACGTGCACCAGTCCAATATACACGG
Organism: Hylyphantes graminicola; assembly: GCA_023701765.1. Taxonomy (NCBI): domain Eukaryota; kingdom Metazoa; phylum Arthropoda; class Arachnida; order Araneae; family Linyphiidae; genus Hylyphantes; species Hylyphantes graminicola. The sequence continues at coordinate 7,483,216 of CM043122.1, forward strand.
CGCAATTTAATGAGATTTTTTTTTTGTGAAGCACGATTAGTTTATAGGATTTCTAAGGCGGGGACAGAAACCGGAACGTATTATCATTGCAATGGCAATACGCCTTAACTGACCGCGCCACCCTGGCTCTCTACAAAAATTTCACTAAGAATACTAAATTTACTCGACCTTCTAATGCATTCTAATTAACAAGCCGATGATATCAAAAGAAGATGCTTTTAAGGGGTGGGTGACTGGAGGTGCTAGGAGTAAAAACATTTTTAATCGCAAAAATATACATGTGTACATTGAAGCACACTCCACACATGTCTGCTTAATATAAGGTATATCATATATACAAATCATACATCTAAATTCAAACAAATTTTTGAAATATTTACAAAAACGTCCTGGTATTTTAATGATATTTGACCAATACTCGGCTTTTATAATTGCCCCTTTCTGAATTACATGTTTTAAGAATTTATTGTGCACAACAGGGGGCTGGGGAGCCCAGGCGGTTAAGCACTCTCTTAGCATGCGGAAGGTCCCAGGTTCGGGTCCGGGCATCGCCAAAATAGCTGCCGACCTATAAACGGCCCTTGCAGCCAAAAATGTCCGACGAATAATATCCCGTGTAAGGGAGTGCACGTTAAATATCCTTCAAAGTCCTAACGCTGCGTACGATGTCGCCCTTAATGGTTGCGTTGGGTGCCTATTCAGGTGTTGGCTCGCCACTTGACTGTGGTTCTAAAATACGACGCCCGTCGCCAATAGCCCTCGTGTAGCTCTAGTGCGACGATAATTCAAACCTAACCTATTGTGCACAAAAACACCATTTATATTATACCAAACCATTCCAAATGAATTGAAATTTTTAACTATATGTCAACCATATTTATATGCTTGTTTTCAATGCCGTTACCTAGCTTATGAAAAAATTGAAGAATAATTTCTATATATACAGAGCTATATTAACATTAAGAATCAATATTAATATTTAATTTATTATTAGTATCTTACATTTGTATTAACTGAAAGTAAGTAGAGAAATAAATAATTTAAGCACGATTGATTGTACAATGTACATTTCCTTCATAATTTTAATTACGTTTCTTTACTTCTACTTAGTTTATTAGTTAATTATTATTTTAAAACATTACGACTTCTCATCTGTTTTCACTGATAATTGTTTGCTCCGTGCGAATAATTTTATCATTATCATAAATTTTGGTTGTTTATACCTTAATAAAACTATGGTTTGGGGATAATTTTAGCCTTTTCAGTGCTCAAAATTCTTTATTTGTTGTAAATGATTAACACTGTCAAATTATATGTTCATTTTAGGTCTAAATTAAAAAAAATCGACAATGAACAATTTAAGACCACATATAGAAATGACATAGCTTGTATAAATGACAAAAATATATCTGATAATTTGAATTCGATAAATTCTAGATTCAAATGTTGCAAAAATTGATTTACTTCCAAAATATTTACAGTATTTTTTTTTGCTTGATTCTATCTTTATTTTCATCACTAGACTTCAAAAATGTATTTTTTGTGCACATGTATTTTTAATGACAGTCTCAGTTTCATAGAGTTTCTATTTTTTCCCTTGTTAGTTATTTAAATTATTTATTAGGCCCAGTGACTTAGTGGTAGTGCTTTGCATTGCCCCGCCACAAGTTCGGGGATCGAATCCCCGATTGGGCGAGATTGACCTATCCTTTCATCCTTTAAATGGGTTGATAACATTTGTACCAACATGTTTGGGAACTAAACACTGGAGGTTTCACGTGAGGCTGACCACATTACCAGGTGGCACGACTTGGCCCACTTAGCCCACTCCATGCGCCGAGGAGAGACTTCTATTAATTTTTAATAGATGATATGTACTCTTTAATTAATGTGTGTCATTCCCTGTCAAATCAACCAATTGTCTTAACCTTGACATTTCAAAAGTAGATATGGTTTGATATATCTAGGTAAAACTAGGTGGCCGCTCATTACATTAGTAAGATGCCACGTGAACACAATGCTCCAATCAAGACCATATTTTTATTCCTTTGGAACTGTTGCCACTCAAGACGTGAAACATGCTCCATTGACTGTCAAAAAGTCTGATATTGGCCTAATTCGACAACACTATGATGTCTTTAAACAGCTGTAGAAAATTTTACTGTTTTTTTTAACCGATGTCAAACGTACATTTTTTTTAGAAAAACAAGTTTAAAATTACCAAACAACCACTTTCAAATATCTATATTTGTTTCACTGATTGTAATTAACTATCAATATGCTACATTTCATAATACGATGATAGCTTTCAATAGACTCACTCCTCCAGTGTCGAAAATGCACTTCCCCTATAGGAGTTTATCCTTTGTTTGCTAAAACTCTGACAGGATCACTCCAAACGAGTGATTTTAACTTAGTCTGAGTTAATATTCACTCCTTTCCAGTGTCGAAAATGCACATCTCCTACAGGAGTGGGAATAGCCCTCGTGTAGCTCTAGTGCGACGATAATTCAAACCAAACCAAACCTACAGGAGTGGATTTCACTCTTTTGTTTTAAGAGTGTACCTAGTCAGGTGTCGTTTCGTCACTTGACTGTGTTTCTAAATTATAACGCCCATTGCCAAAAGCCTTCGTGTAGCTCTAGTGCGACGTTATTTAAACTAACCTGAAAAGGTATCTTTAGCTTTCACGCCACGTTTATAACGTAAAAATTGGAAGGTATTATAATCGTCCCGTCCGTCCATCACCAACTTTCATAGCCCAAACTACAAATGCTACGGCCAAGTGTGATACGTCAAAAAAATTAGCGCATCGGAATTAGAATACATTAAGAATTTCTAAAAATAATTCGAAATGCTTCAATTATTTTTTAAAAAATGCAAAAATTAATGATCATTTAAAAAGCATAGGAATTCATTCTTTAATTCTTTTAGACAATAAATTAAAATAAATGTGTGTGTTTTTTCTATATCGATCAGTTTGAAATTACGTCTAATATATTTCATTCCAAGATTCTTTGTATGTTGATATGAAATCTTTTCATTCTATTTAAATGGGAAGAATATTACATATTTATTCTTTCAAATTTTAGTTAATTTTTGCCAACGATAAGTGAATTTCTTAAGTAAAATAAACAAAACTAACCAAATTTGTTTTGTTTTTGAGACGGCCAATTTACAAAAATTTAGTATATCATCATGAAACCCCATGCCTGATTTATACATCACCCTTACCGTTATTGTCACGAGAAAAAAAAAGTTTTCATAAACCTATATCTAAATTAGTCATGTAAAAAGTAAAACTAAAATAATGTTTTAAATTATAGATGCTCTGTAAATGTTAAAACAAATAGTTGATAATTAGGCGATGGACTTAGCAAAGCATAACAAATTAGCACTCGTGCACCTCTAATTCGACATCCCCCCATTAAACTTAACAAAAATATAAATTAATTTTGTGCACACACACACATGGCGAATTTCGAATCGCCAAACCAAATCGCTTTGCGAACTTCCCATACAGTTTTCAATAGTAGACACTAGTCTCTCAGCCATCCATCCATCATTGTGACAGCCCTTTGTGATAAGCTTTCAACTTTCTTTGGAGGGGCGGTGTATGAGGGTTTGTTTTCTGGAATACTTTTACTATTTTAGGGCGCTAAACGAGCCAAATTGTTAGCCATCCTGAAGTGCAGGACAGGAAAAGAAAAATCTATGTTGAAAACATTATCGCCATAATGGTGAATATGTTGCCATGAAATTTGGCGAGATCTTGCGGTTTAGGGCATTCGGCTGAGTCTCATTCGGCTGAGTGGACTGTAACCATCTGGCATCGGCCGCGTTTTCAGGGTCACCGATCAAATGAGCCTTACATTTATAACCACTTTTTTTTGTCACAGATTTTTGTAGTATAAAAAATTGGATATTTGCGACGGGCCTTCTAAGTGTGAAATGCGGTGAAGTCGCGGTCATGCAAATTAAGCGTAAGCCATCCTCCATTTGATCTCAAACATCCTGTGATTGCTAGAAACGTTAGAAAAATTTTCAGAGAGTTACCTTCGCATTGGATCATGCACTGCTGTTTAGTGTCTATCCAAGAAATGCTTTTATTAATATTCAATCGCATTCTGAGGAAATATATTATTGTGTTTTGTAGAAATGAGAAACAAATGGCAAATTAACCTAGAATAACCACAAGATTGTGGTCTGTAAACTGCAACAGGAAATATAGGGTCAAGTGCAGTGGTTAAAAGTTGCTGGAAGTTGGAACCGATGGACTTATACTAAAGTTCACATATCGCATGATGGTTGAGGTTCATTCAGAGAAAGATGAGGAAACAGATCTTTGCAATTTTTGAACCACAATTAGAAGCAAATTATAACACATTGGCGTTTTCAAAAAATTACACAAAACTACATATTTAACTTTTAAAAAGACAGGGAAATGTTCAATTACTTTGGGTTCGAGCCAATCTTGGCAGACTGCGGGGTTAAAAAGTTAACATGTCCCAGCTCCTCCCTACATTCAAATATGCCGTTTTTGTTGGCATTTTGTTACTCTGGTGCATTACCAGATGAATAAAGCCAATTACGAATCGAACCGGAGACCAACCCTCCAGAAATTGAAGCCTAGTACAGCCTTCTCGCCAAACTTTTCAATTTGGAAAGTTAATTAAATGCGGCCGGGCCAACAAAGAAATGTCCGCACAGGTCATAGGCTTGATGGAAAAATATCCCTGACTACAAAAGGCAGGGCGCACCAACCATTTGCGAGCTTAACACTCGAGCAGAATGCCAAATTAACCAATTAGCTGTTACCGATACGAGGAGCTTCATTGGCGGTTGTTTTATTTTATTTTTTTTTGCCAATCCACCTGGCGATGTGCTCACATTGTGCAGCATCATAGGTACGCCCTGCGAATCTCGGGAGTAAGGCTGGGGTAACAATACCTGTGTAATCTACCTGAAAGGTGGTTAAGTGTTGATGAGCTTTTTCTTTATGGGTTCGGGATGCTATTGGATTTTATCTCGTAAAAGTTGTTTTTGGAAGTGACTGGGCTGGGGTGTCCGTATCCGGATCAAGAAGTTAAAGACTACCTTTTTTTTGTGCGGTAGATTGAAATTAGCTTCACAAAAACACTTGAATAACAATCCTGAAAGTGCACATGTTCATACGGGGCTAAATAGTTTAGCAGTGATAAGAAGAAGTTTAAATTTTACTATTTAAAAAAATAGTAATGGGTATTGATTTCATGACATTTTAGCGTACTACTTCTTCAAAATGTTATTCAGTGAAAGAAATTTAATATCACTGTCTGTACAAATTCGTACTTTCTGTATAAAAAAAGTATAGGAAACAACGAAAAGAACTTATAACACACATATTTACTAGCTTTCCTTTTTAAAGAAATCCGTTCTTAATCAATTGTCATAACTAGTTAATTACATTTAAGATAATTTAAAATATATCATTCAGCGTATATTGCATTCCTTAACACTTAAAAAGGATTGTTGAACACAATATTTATCTCATTTCTGTTATAAATATTTTTAGTAAAAATAAAAATATTTGTTAAGACAATCTGTTGGTTGTTTTTCAATCGTTATTCGACCATAACATTCGGAGCAGCCTTAGGCTATGAAAAATACCCTCCTCTCTTTGGGAAAAATGAAAGTTAAAAATAGCGATTCCGTCTTTACCATTCACTGGCTATTCAGGGCTTCCTGTATACTGTACAGATGTACTTGAGAAGCTACTCTCTTTTTGACTACCAACTACGCAGACGTTTGTTCGTTTCTCTTAATAAGCGTTTACGACTGTGGCTAAGTTTTTTCTTCCTTTGCTGTTTTTCTTTTATTTTACCTTTATGCTTCCTTTTTTCCATCTCCAAGGCCCATTTCTACCCTAACTGACCCCCTTTTAATTCATGTTGTTTCTGGAGGCAGTTTTTTTACCCTCTCCGCTTATGTTTTTTTTGTTGTTATTTTTCCGTACCTGAGAGTATTTTTTTCTTCTCCTGTGCCCCAGGTATAAGGAGGGGAGGAGGCCCTCTATGGTAGCGAAAGTTACTCTCGCGAGTTCTTTTCAAGACGAAGTCAAAAAAGGAGGGGAACGTTAAAAACTAAGCGGAAATCTGGACAAGAAGTCTATAATTTGAGAAGTAATGATTGTCATTCCTTCGGCGAACCTGTTTTTTACCGAGATCTCTCGCCCAATGACATGCTTGTCAAGGAATCATCAACGCCAGAGAGACAGACAAAGTCTTGGTACCTGAATAACACCACTCGGGGAAGATAAAAATAATAATCTAATGCATGCTATTTACCAGCGGGATGACGCTCTTTGCTGACAATGCAGCAACACTGGCAATTTCCATATTTAAGGATCAATTGCAGAAAAGGAGGTCTTACGGTTCTGGTAACTGCAGTGTAGATCAGCTGTACAACGGTGTCGTAATAAAAGCCCTCCATTTAATAGGGATCCGTTTATCGCGCTCAAATCATACGATTTACAACTATTTGTGTCTTGTTAAGGTGATTTCTTGAGCACACATCAACAGATCACGTGGAAGGGTGGGAAGTGGTCTTTATTGCGCTACCGATTGTTATCAAAGCGTTTGTTATTCAGAGAGATGCCTTTTTCATGAGTGGATTTGGATTCAGAACGCGTGCCAACGGTTTTTTAACCCTTAAATGGATACAAATAAATGAATTGCTGATGACAGTCATATTTTGACATTTATTTCTTATTTCTTAACCCTGTAATGCATGAATTTTTTTCATCCCGAAAAAATATATTTGTATCTTTAATACTCATACATTGTGGGAAATATTTAAAAAAATTAACTGCATCGGAATTTAAATAATTTAAATTAAAAAAAAATTATATATGATAAATACCAACTACAAAATTCCAATTTTGATAAGAATGACTAGAAAACTACTAAATATATTTTAAAATAACCCTCTTAACCCTCAAATGCTTGAATTTTTTTTATCTAAAGAAATACATTGTATCTTTAATAATCATATATTATGCGAAAAATACTGAAAAAAAAACTGCTTTGGAATTTAAATAATTTCAATTTTTGAAACTTTTATCGTATGGCAAACACCAACTACAAAATTCCAATTTTGATAAGAATGACTAGAAAACTACAAGATATATTTTAAAATAACCCTCTTGAACTATAACTATTTTTTCAAAACAATTTATTTTTATTTAGTACTAATATTATTATACTTTGAATACTGCCAAAGACGTAAATTCACAGCAGTTAATAACTTTCCTCTTTCATTTTGAATACAATTTTACTACTATCATCTATGAGGGTTATTAGTATCTAAAACTTCAAAATGGAATGTAATAGATGAAAAAAAAACACAGATTTGTTGAGAGGGAGCTCTACACTCTTAAAACAAACACTCCCAATTTACCTCAGTCTGAGTGGATTTCACTCCTCCAGACTGGAAAATGCACTTCTCCTTTTGGAGTGGATCCTTTGTGTGTTAAACCTCCGACAGGATCACTCCAAACGAGTGATTTTAACTCAGCCTGAGAAAATATGCATGCCTTTAGGGTGTCGAAAATGCACTTCTCCAACTGGAGTGGATTTCACTCTTTTGTTTTAAGAGTGTACTTTAATAGTTGTTACATATGGCATTTATTGGAAATTCAATCCATAAATATAGGCAACCCACGTGTATATAATAATATCCAATATCCAACCCCACCTTTAATAGAATAAAGTGGATTATGTTACTTGTTACCACATGGCAACAGTATGCATTAGAGGGTTAAAGTAAATCTAACTCATTAATGATGACTGGCAAGAAAATGTGCCATTCAAAAGAAAAGCTGTTTGCTATGTTTATCTAAATGAACAAAATATAAGACTATATTTTTTAGAAATTAAGATACACTAAAAAAAACTAAATTTTAAAAACCTAAAGTTAACGTTTTTATTTGGTAAGGAAAATGTTAATGGTATTCACAAACGGGTTTTTAATACATTAACTTTTATCTGCTTTTTCTTTAATCCACAATTTTTTTTGCTTTTGTTTAAATCTAATTCTATTAAAATTTTGACTGTTTTGAGGTATCGATGCAAAATGGTAATTAGTTCACAAAATATCAATTTTTCGAATGAAAACGGATAATGGTGTCCTGCAATCGTAGCTTTTCAATATCTAGAACGTATTAATAAGATTCTTTGATAACCTTTGGACAATAGGATAGGCTTTGTAAAGTGGCATTGGTTATATTTACGAGATTTCAAATTACAAGATTACTGAGTCGAATGTGAAAAGACTAAAAAGTGACGTTGAAAATTAATTATTTTTTATTTTGTTTGATGAATTTGCAATTTTACATTCAGGTCGTCATATTTGGTCCATTTGGAGACAAAATGCGCGATTCATTGCTACTCTTGATAGATAAATGACTTGAGAGATAAATTGTGACTGGCACATTTTTGCAAAGACACAATCTCAAGTGAGCTTATTTTTAGTTCTTTTTTGTGCATTTATTTAAAAAAAATAACATTTGACTGTTTGTTGGTAAAACATTTGACGCAAACATGGAGAAATTAGATTTGGGTGAATTATAATCAGAATTATTTGAATATTCTCATACGAAAAAAAAATTAAGCTTTATGTGTACTTCTTGTAGACAACGCGTTTTTAGGTCATGTTAGGTTTGAATTGTCGTCGCACTAGAGCTGCACGAGGTCTATTCAAAACGTTCTTAGAAATACCAGTTTAAATTTTAGATTATCGCTATGTTTATTGTTAAAATCTTTTAAAAAAATTCAGCGTAATAGATAAGAAATTCGACATAACTTTTCAATGAACAACAGAGAAACAATTTTATATTTTAATTCTTTATTTTATATCTTTTCTGAATGAACTACTTATTGTTTGATAAGATTTTGGTTGATTGTTTTGAAGCCCAGAAACGAAAACGAAACAGTTCATACACATTTCTGGAACACGGTAGTAAATAATAAAACCTTACAAATTGTAGGCGTAAGTTCCAAAATAGCCAAGTGGTTAGATACTGATAAAACACAAAGCCGCCCCCTTTCAATGTTATTTCAACCTAAAACCGAGCTTTCGCACCCACTTCTCTAAAAATGATTAAAATCCGATGCAAATTCATCGTTTTAAGTGTTATCGCGATAAAAAAACTGCAGAATGTCGGATCTATCCATCATCAAAACACGGCGAAATTTATCGAGCTTTCATCAATCTAAAATGGCACTGGCCATAGGAGAGCGCTACCATTAATAATACACTGAAGGTCTAAAATTGAACCGCAGCCCACTTATATTAGATATGTGTATACATATTTTAGTAATTATTCACGAAGGGCAGGATTTGAAAACATGAGTTTTCTTGTTCGTAGGAGTGTCCAAAGAGCTGCTAAAAATGGATATGTAGTTTGACGAACTTGGGTGAAATTGGATCAAATGAATTTTTAGTAGAATTTTGAGAAATTGAAGCTTTAATAATAAGAGCCATTTTTTTTTGTCTTCTATGTATGTAAACTAAGAACAAATAAAGATTAGATTTTTTTTGTAACTAAATCAAAACTTCAATTATTAGTTGTTTAAAGAATTCTTAGATGAAGTGATATTTCTTTTCCTTAAAACAATTTAAATTATATTAAAGTCTTAAAATTAAAAAAAATATTTAGATTATGATTTGTTTTTATAAATCACTAGAAAATTTTAGCAATTTAACTGTTAATGGCAAACCAATTTTAAAATTTCTAATTAAGTAAAAATGTCCAAAAGTATTGATATATCAAATAAATTAACGAGCCATAAAACGAAATTTACCAAAAACAGTTAAAAAGTAAGAAATTATATTTACCAGAGTAAAAGCGTAACGAAAATTTATTTTAAAAACCTACAAAACTCGAAAAATCATTTAAATTTTAAGTTCACATTTTGATAGCCAGTAAAATGCAGATGTTTTTGACGAACAACACGCCATTTTGGTCCATTAGCAGTAAACGAATCGCAACATAGAAGTATCGCATTAGGGAACTTAAAATTTAACTTAAAAATCATGTCATTTATGCGATCACATGATATTGTTATTTGTTTAGTTAGTAGAAAATAATTATATTGAAAAAAATATAGATTATTTCAATTATATTAAAAACATCACTAATCCAATTTTACTGTTTCTTATATTTTGTCACTGGTGAATAGATTTAAATCAGGATTTAACGCATCAAAAACTTTTCTAATAACAATTCAAAGAAACATACGTAACTCTTAACTTTTCATGTAAAAGAGATCGAACAGTGAAAGACATTTCATTTTAATAATATCTACAAATAAAACTTTAAAAAAAAATCAAAATATATCAAGACGATACACATTTCTACCTATTCCTTAAACACTCTTCTGAAACCATACTTAAAAAACAAAGCTTTTTATTTCTTATCAGGCTTTAATAACCCTTGCAACAATTTCTGATAAACACGTCCAAATCATTTACTTTCGACTATCAAACTCACCTATGCGATGAACAGGTACATTCGGAACACAACGACACGCGATTGCCGAGCATTTTTGTCGTCAAACCAAGCGTACTTTTATTATTAGCCTTTTTTGTGTTTTTTCTTTCGCTGTAAAAGGTCCGTGAGAGCAGTCATTTTGTGCTGCTGGTGAAGATTTTTTCCACATGATTGTCGGTCCAGAAATAAACGCTCTGGAATTACATCTATTAGGCAGTTTTAACGCCAGATATCTTCTTCAGCGGATTCCATTAAGTACTGTTATGAAATTGATAACAGATTTGTATGGCACTGGGCTGCGGTGGGAAATTAAGTGTTCATTATTAAAGAGTAAATCAGTGTTTAGTATTCATTATTAAAGAGTAAATCAGTGTTAAGTGTTCCTTGTGAGAAAGTAAATATGCAAATCTCTGTGTGATTCGTTTATTATAAAAATTTTCGGCAAATTAGTGTTAAGTGATAACTCTATGAAAAGGGAATATACAAATTAGTGTTAAGTGTTCAATGTTAAAGAATAAATCAGCGTTAAGTGTTGACTATTAAAAAGTAAATCAGTGTTTAGTATTCATTATTAAAGAGTAAATCAGTGTTAAGTGTTCCTTGTGAGAAAGTAAATATGCAAATCTGTGTGTAAGGCGTTTATTATTAGAAAATTTTTAGGCAAATTAGTGTTAAGTGTTCACTCTACGAAAAGGGAATATACAAATTAGTGTTAAGTGTTCAATGTTAAAGAGTAAACCAGTGTTAAGTGTTTACCATTAAAAAGTAAATCAGTGTTAAGTGTTCCTTGTGAGAAAGAAAATATGCAAAGCTGGGTGTGAGGCGTTTATCATTTAAAAGTTTCTTGGCAAATTAGTTTTAAGCCTTCACTATGTGAAAGGTAATATACAAACCAGTGTTAAATTTGCAAATCAGTAGTGAGTGTTAACCTGTTAACTATTAAAAAGTAAATATTTTGAATAAAAAAATCGCATAAAAATAATTAACCGTGTTCCATTAAAAACATGAATATCCAATTTTTTTTTATGTTCGTGGGTGTTTTTATAAGAGATATAAATTCAAAACCACTTACGTGTCAAAATGATATTCCTTTTGTTTTACGTGTTTTTTAAGTTTTAAAAGGTTAAGTTTTTAAGAAGAAACCCAAGCTTTTTTTAAAAAATATAAAACGAAATGGATTTAGAATATCCTAAGAAAATAATTGAATTTTAGTTCAAGTCCTGTTTGTCATTAATTTTAAAATAACGATTTAAAAAAAAAAAAACTGGTTGATGGAAAAGAGAGAGAGAGAGAGAATTTTGCATTCAATTATATATTTAATTCATTTCAAACTGGAAAATTCCGTATAAATTGTACTTTGGAAAACAGTTTTTCTTCAGCACAAAATAAAAATGAAATAACGAAGTAATTGCGAAAATTTTGTTTCGATGTCTTTTATATCATGCGAAGAATAATATTTTTTAATAATTGATTCAATTACTCTACTACATGAGAAGAAGACTGAAAGTAAACAGCATTTCTATTCCGTTTGTATAAATTTTAGCAATTTTCATTTATGCCTAAAATGCCTGCCAAACCTGCACAAACATGATTTTACTTTCAATTTTCTATATTTAAATTTAGAGACGATAGTCTACAAATTTATATTTTTACTAAGCATAGATACACATTTTTTGAAAAATACGTTAAAATTACCTGAATGCAATCTTACGATACTGGTATTTGCTAAAAATATATCAAAAACAATTTTTTTTATGAAAATGAGAAAGATCTTTAATTTTCATATAGTTCAACTTTTCGCCAATAGATGGCGTTAAAATAAGAGTTCCCTTGTTATTCAAGTTCAAAAATAAACGGCTTTTCTCTTATTATTGATTTTCATAACTAGACATTTGGTTTTTAGCTACTTTTTAGTTTTTAGTCTTCTTTTTGGTTTTTAATTACTTTTTATGGGAACAGTAAATTTTTGTGAGAAATTTGTTGAAATAGCACTAAGTTAGATTCATAGTACCCTAAAAAAGCGCAATTATACAAGAAATAAATTTTAAAATATATTTTTTTTTGGTTAAAGCAAATAATACTCCGCTTTTTGTTAAATTTAAAAAAGTGAATCAATAATTTAATTTAAATATTAAAAAAGGTAATAAATATTCTCACCTCCTTTATTTTTAGCAATACTTTATAAATATTAAGTTTATGGAATATTGAGATTTATAAATATTATACTTTATGGAATAACTCAGACTGAGTTAAAATATACTCGTTTGGAGTGATCTTGTCGGTGTTTTAACTAAACAAATTAGTGCAATCCACTCCAATAGGATAAGTGCATTTTCGGCACTGAAAAGAGTGAAAATTAACTCAGACAGAGTTAAATTCACTCGTTTGTTTTAAGAGTGTAATCAACCCTTTAAATGATTTAAAGTAAACAATACTTAAGTGAAATTAACTCAATAACTGATACAATTCTCTCTGACAAACCATCACAGGACCTTTAATTTTATATTAAAAAAAAAGTTTAAATTTGTATTATTTAAATGTATTTCGTATACTTATTTCTAAATTGCATTGCATTATTTCCACAGTGGAAGTCACTTTTTTCAGTTTTTCTTGTTGAGGAATATAAAGCGTTATCATTCGAAAGATATATAATGTGCTACTTTTCTTGTTTATTTATGCATATATGTTTCACTGCGCAAATCGCCTACTGACGCGCTAAGCACGTACCAGACGTTCTGTATATCGCAGTACCAGTATAGGGCATTATTCAGCTATATAACTATAAAAATTGCGCAAATAAAAATCTACATTTTATTCGTTTGTGGGTTTTTACGAACAAAAAAACCTTAAATAAAATATGATTTATGATCATTTAAGGTATCCGACTACGTTTGACACTTATATTTTTAATTAAATTTTAATACTTATATTTTATGTATTTTTTTGTTCACCAACACAACTAGTAATAATAACAAGTCACAATTTTTATTTTAAATAAATATATTTTGTGTAATTTAAGATTTTGTAAGCAAATTGTGATGTTTTTTTTGCCTTTACTATAGACTTTATAACTAAAAAAATATTTAAGATTTTTTAAAAATAATAATAAATTAATAAATCTTAGTTTGATACCTAGGGAATAGACTACAATCTTAGATATTTACTGTACCAATAAAAAGTTATGAGTTGTCAAAGCTAAGTTAAAGATTTTTATGTACTTTTTTTTCTACCATTTATGATAGTAAGTGTTATAATTTTTATAATATTGCTTGAAATTACTAGTCTGTAGTCTATTCCCTAGATAATAGTGTAACAAATATGCACACAAAATTTGAAAACATTCAGTTAAGTACTTTTTGAGAAATATGGTTTGTCAAGAAGAAAATGTTCAAAATTTTCATTTTGCAGAAAATCAATTTAAAGTTTGAGGTTACATTCAAATAGCAGGAAAACCTTCTTTTTGGTACATAAGACATTATTTATCTTAAAGTTTCATATTGTTAATTTTTCTTGTAGATCGCAATTTTCTACTAGTGGTCTTTTCTAAGGGATTTGAATGCCGTTTTCGTATAATGGAGTATTAATGGAGTACCAATGGAGTTATAAAATATTTGCCACACAAACAAAATAAAGAGAGTTTTAGAATCTTAAAGAGTGGTGCTTTATTTTAAGATTATAAAAAAAAATTCTGTTTTTTGCCGAAAAATACGATTTCAACGTAGTCGGATACCTTAATGCTGATTTAAGTCAAGAAATTAAAAACCGACACAAACATGGTCAATCTAGGCATCAGAAAAGTCTCAAAAGCCTACCATAGAATCATCGATTGGAAAACAGTTAACCTTCACCTTGTGATTGTCGGGTCTGAGGAAACGCACTTTGCAGCGGGTATCCCAAATGACATAAGTGTTTTCCTTTTGGGATAACAAAAGGGCATCTTCGCCAGAACAATGCCTCATTCCGGTGGAGGAAACAAAGTTCATAGTGGAGGACCTTGGCATGCGCGAAGCTGAAGGAAACGATGGCCAAGGTCTCTGGGGTTGGATTAAAGTCGCACTAGAGGTACACGGGGGCTATTAACAAAGATCATTTTGAACCGTAGTCAAGTGATGGGGTGAGTATATGAGATAACAACCACACACGACATCGTACGTGGAGCGAGGACTTCGGGCAGTAACCGAGTGTACTTGCAAGAAATACACTGCTTGAACAATTAAGGGAATTCATGGTTTAAACCATTGCGCCCCATTGATTCCATTTGGTATCATCAGTTTCCGATTTTTCTCTCTCACTAAGTTGAACTCGTGCTTTTTTAGCGTTAGATGGAAGAATCATGTCGCTTAAAGAATTAAATAATGTTTGTTTTAATTGAATGAAAATATGAAAAACATGGTAAAATAAAATTCACTCCCAAAAACTTTTCTGAAATAAATTGACCCGTAATTCTTAGAAGTCTGGAATTTGATTTTACATTTTTTTACAATTCAAATTTTGAAAAAATTGTTATAATTTATTCAAAAGTTATGATCCTAATTTTTTGCCCCTTAAATTTCAGTTAAAAAATTAAGATTTGTTTCCCTGCTTTTACCATTTCAATCTGGATGCATAAGGAATCTATTTCACATATTTTAGATTTTTATAATAAAAAATAAGAAGTTGGAATTGGATGGGTAAGCAAAAGTACTCAAAGTTCTCCCGTAATTGTTTTGAGCAGTGTACTAACGTGAAATATGATACTTTCATATGAGGATGCAAAGAAGTACTGATGTATCAAGCAGTACTAAATTGAACTCAAATAGAATGCAAATGGAATAATAAATAATAATACTTTGAGAAGGCACATTAAAAATAAAACAATTGTTTCTATGTAATCATATAACGGCGAAATATTTTGAAGTTCATATAAATTGCAGAAGGTTTTTGAATATAACAGAATAGCTAAGAATTCTAAAAATCTGCAACGTATAGTTTTTTTTTAATAATTATTTCAGAGATATGAAGGCTTAAACTGAAAATTCGGTTACACATATTTTTTTCTTTTACAATATTGGTTTTTGGCAACAGAAAACCTATCTTTACTTTCTAAATTCTATATTACGTGACTTGGAATATTTACCAGTAGACTGTTCCAATTGAATTTTGTACAATGTATCATACAGCGATACTTGTAATTTACACTCTGGCAGTGTGTTATTAGCAAGGCCTATTGTAACACACCTTGACTAACATATCAGTGTTAAAGCGCTTAAAACAAACCAATTACTGAACCACGACTATAAGTAGTACTCATTTGAAATGGAATGAAACTATTACTGCTATAAAAAAATGACAATTCCGATTCTCTCTATTAAGCCAGCAAACCGATTGTGTAATTAGTGGGTATTCTTGAAAAGAACAATCCAGTACGTGATCTCTGTTAAAATAACTATATGAAAGCCTTCCCCCAATAATGGTGTATCTTCAGCCCTTAAAAAGTCATTGTTATGAGCAGGGCCGTCGCGTAGGTAAGACAAAATAGTGCAATATGGGTTTTTTCGCTTAGAATAACCCATGTCACACATTGGTAGTTACATTAGTATTTAGATGCGATTGAAACTTAAAATATGTAACACATTTTTCCAATATTAATATTATGATCAAATTGATGATTAATAATTGTTTAAACTAATGATGTACGAGGCTATGTAGTCGAAAAAGGATGTTCTACTTGAGAATTATAATTGTCATTTGTTTTGTTAAAAGGCAACATGGAAAATCTGAAATAGGTTTTCATCCTATTTCAACTAAATTTGAAAACAAGATTAAGTGTTGAAGTAAGCTGCAATTTGTGTACATGTTTCAACGTCCGTAGTTTCAAAATCAGCTTCATAAGTTCCTAATATATTGGATATATAATCAAAACTCCTCACAGACAAGTCTGTTTTTTTGGTTTAGATAATAAATTTTCCAAATGAGTAAAACTATGGGTATAGCCGAGTTGAATTATCGTCACACTAGAGCATCACGAGGGCTATTGGCAAAGGGCGGCATAATTTAGAACCACAAACCTAAGGCTAGAAATTTCAAAAATCTTATAATTTCGCTTCGCAAACCACCTCATCAAAATGCGACCTGGATTCCACTCATCATCCTTCAATATATTTTTTAATTTAAAACTTTTAGTTTTATGTTCTTGGTTCTGACTTATTGATTAAATTGAGCCATTAATTAAAAAAAAAAAGAATCACCCTACACTCAGAAATATTTGATTCGAAACAAATGTTCCTCGATCGAACTGTACCATTTTCGCAAGAACGCTGTCCCTTTTCTAATACTAATGGTCCCAAACGCACATATTTCAAACAGCAGCTTCGCACTGGGTATCTAATGTTGCAATTACGCAGCTCGATTTACCTGGACGAATCGGGCCAGTTGATTATCTATCGGGGCAGCCAGGCGTAGAGATACCTCTGCTAACACGGAGTTCCACTCTGCCAGATAAGTCCACTCATTTTTATTAGAGACCGGCTCGTTCATTTATCAGTTGTGACACGGGGGAAGAGAGAGACAGTGTTATAAATAGAAGGGACGCCACCGAGGGTTTAAGGGGGAATGGGCGTGCAGGACCGGGGGTCTCCAAACTCAAGTGCCTCAATGTTAATCCAATGGGAACAAATTATTTTCTTTGCCACATTTCTCCGGCTGTATTGAGTATTTTTACAAGCGGATTTTTTTATGTGATAAATGTAGCTGACTTACAGGTCTCCATCTTCCCACTTTTTGAAATTAGTACGAATATTTTTTTTAATATCCAATAAATTATTTTACACAAAATATTCGAAGCATGTAATAAATGTAGCTGACTTACAGGTCTCCATCTTCCCACTTTTTGAAATTGCTTCGAATATTTTGTGTAAAATAATTTATTGAATATTAAAAAAAAATATTCGTACTAATTTCAAAAAGTGGGAAGATAGAGACCTGTAAGTCAGCTACATTTATCACATAAAAAAAATCCGCTTGTAAAAATATTCAATACAGCCGGAGAAATGTGGCAGCGAAAATAATTTTTTCCCCATTGGATTAACATTGAGGCACTTGAGTTTGGAGACCCCCGGTCCTGCACGCCCATTCCCCCTTAACATTCACAGTTTCCAATGGCTTTTAGATGGGATGTGTTTGTATTACGTCCGATGTTGACGATGTTAAATGACGCCACGCCTCATGATATGGAGGAACGGGGTAGCCGTGCGGGGAATCGGGGTACATTTCCTTATTGGAATTGGGAGTAGTGTTCTTTGTAGTCCTTTTTTTTAGTTGTGTAGAAACGATTCGGCACGGGATAGAACATACTTTTTGATAATTAGCACCGTATTATTTCGGTGAATCATTCAGTACGCTGTTATGATATAACCTATTTTCCAATGATATTTTAGTATTCCGACAAAAAAATTTTAACACAAAATTCAATATTTAAAACAAAACCTTTCACGTTAATTTTTTTGTATATTTCACCTTTAAAATAAATGTAGATCTTAATACATGTAGATCCAAATGTAAGTAAATCTGGATGTAAGCATATTTAAATACAATGAAGATCTACAATATATGTAGAGGCATACAATTTCTGCTTTATTCAATTCTGTTGTTCTAAAAGTAGAACCCTCGAAAAATTAAAAGGCGTGAAGCTCAAAATAAATCTTTTATTAAAGTAAAACATTGAAATAATAATTATATCGCAATTAGCAGAAAAATTTAGAACAGACCGCCGCGAGGGCAAGTAACAGAAAACAGCCCCTGGTAACAACTTGAAGGCACAGGAGCTTATATATATAGTAGTAGAAGCTGATAATTGATTTGCATAAGCAGAGGAAAAAGGTGGGCCGCAGGCCTGGCGCGCTCTAGCTCAATACTTGAGCTACTATTTTTCCTAGCCTGAGAATGCGGAGTGGTAAACTGAAAATACTTACTAGGAGCGCACCAAACATCTGTGCTATGCGAAATTTTTAACATATTTTGAGAAACAAAATTTGGCAACGAAAGGGTAAATAAAGACTTGTGCAGTCCAATAGTGACGGTATTAAAGAAGTAATACTCGACCCATTTAAAAAGTATAAGTGACATTTGAATCGGTGAGTGCAGAAACAACGTCAGTCACAAATTTCAAATTTTTCAGGAGGGAGGTGTTAACGCAATAACTTCTCCTCTAGTTCTGCACTCAACACTCGAAACAAACGTCCTGTATTTACGGAACTACTCAACAGACTAACGTAGTTTTTGCACCCAACACGCATCTTGCCTTTCTACGCTTATTTTCATTGAAAGCGAGTTTTCGGATTTTTTTGACTGGAGTGGTTTCTGCACTCACCGATTCATTTATGGTTGACTTTATCAGTGAATAACCAGTGAACTTCTATTATACAAAAGATAGTATATCTCAACCAAAAGTCCTCCTTGGGGTTCTTTTCACATGTTCCACACACAAAGGTTCCGGTAATGCTCGCCACATCTACGGTACCGGGTAATCGCAGTAACAGTGTTATTTCAATGGATCTTTCACACTTGGAAGAGAAAATAGTCCTTACATTTTTACCTGGGGTTTTCTAACAATTTGTGACAATGTTAAACGCTGCTGTAGTGACCATGTACGGCAGGATATTTTCCCGCACGTCAAATTCACTTTACATTGCTACACTTTGATTGAAAACCCCAAGTGAAACTGTAAACAAAGCTTTTGCTTTCATCCCATGTGAAAGATACATTTACTTGACATTGCCACAACGATCATCCGGTACCGTAAATACGGCGAATATAACTTATTTTGCGAGTAAAACGGGTATCACAAGAAGAGGTTGTCCGTATTCCGTCACGGGGGGACAAACCTAAACCAAAATAGTAAACAAAGTACGGAAAAAGTTCTAATCTAGGTTCTTTACCACATTCCCACAAGAAATTGCCTCCAGAAAAATCCGAAAAACGGTCCCTCCTCCCGCATATTATCAGAGCAGAACCGATTTCCAAATCCATAAAAACGTCACCAAGCTAACTCGGGCGGTGGGAATCCATGCTAACCTTGAATTGGACATTAATTCGCCAGAAACTTGTAACGTTCGTCGTTTCTATTCTCACGGTGCAATTCGTCGATCGATCCCCGGAGCTGGAGAAACTTCATATCTTGCGTTGTATCGGAAGGCGAACTCTGGGCGGAAATACGCTTGGCTTCATCACGTTGCACGGACGAGAACCGTTAACATGATCGTCTTGAACACTTTTCTTGGGTTGTTGGAGTCGTGACGCACTAGATTGTGCTTGGCATTTAAGTCACGAATAGGGTTGGAGTTAGGTTAGGTTGAATCATTGTTGCACTTGAGCTACATGAAGGCTATTACGACGAATAGGATTAGGGTTAGGTTGAATAGGGTACTTGACTGTATCGCTAAAATAGGTTAGACTAACCAGTGAATGAACGTTTAAGGTAGGCGAATACCTAAAATTTTAAAATTTTTACTATTACTTTAATCTTTTCCAAATTTGGCATAGTGATTTCAAATATAATTTACAACACTTTTTTGGCAATTTTTTTTATTTAAATATAATTGATTTATTTTAAACGGTGTTTTTCTACTAAAAAAGGGGGTTTACGCTAACACTTCTGGCATAAAAAGTTTTACACTAATTAACCTGAAATTTTTTACAGATGCTATTTTAATATACATCTGTGCCATGAACCTCTAACATCTGGTGCAAATAGAGTAGTTTTTGTTTAAAAAAATGTCAAAGTGTAAGTTTATCGAAAAAAAAAATGTTGATTGGTAGCTGCGAGTACGTAGTTCTTTAAACTCATTGCACTTACGGCACCATCTGCGCATGCTCAGCATCTGCCGGAAATCCAGCTCTCTTACGGAAAGCCACTGCGCGTGCGCAGACGGATACTGAAAGGGAAAGATAGTTTGTCACGTTGGCTTATTATCGCCTCAAGTTGATAAGGTTTTTCGAATAAAAATTAACATGTTGATTGAGATGAAATCGATCCTCGTTGAGGAAGAATGGAATAAAAGAAAAGACAGAATCCTAAAAAATAATCATTAAAAAATAATAATTAAAAAATATTCATAAAAAACAAACTCGTCTCTTGACCAGGGTTCTAAATTACGAGGCATCGTCAATTACGGCCAATTACGGTCATTATTATTACGGCCAATTACGGTCAACAATTACGCCTCGTAATTTAGAACTCTGGTCAAGGGACGAGGGTTTTTTTTTCGAAAAAGATTGAAATCATAAATAAGAAACTCGTCTCTTGACAAAGGTTCTAAATTACGAGGTACAGCCAATTATGGCTAATTACGGCCAACACATCCAATTACGCCTCGTAATTTAGAACCCTGGTCAAGAGACGAGTTGGTTTTTTTATGATACCATTCTTTTCCCCCCTTCGTAAGTATCTCAAAGTTTTTTGCATTTGGAATATTCATTACAGCTACAGACCACTCTGAATAGCGATCGTTATTTTATAACCATCCTGTATAATTTAAAATGTATTATGGATCTGGAAGTTGCTTTTTTAACTGATAACCATAATTTCTAAAGCCATGCTAAATGACTGGTGTACGTTAAATCCGTCGTGGTCACTAAGTCCTCCAAGTTACCATACCAAATCAATACATGTGACAAGTCAATTCTGGGGATCCTCTAGTTGGCCTCTGTCTCTAAAAATTAGATGGATCCATTTAAGTGTGTGTGTTGTATCTCTCTTGCTTGACGAAGGTTTATAAGCGGGTTTGATTATGTAAAGTCTTACATCAATTGATCCCAGAATAAAATAGGCTTAGAATTGGACAGTGTCATAATTCAATAATTCTATTATAATCCATAAACGCACGCTTTCGGCGAGGGTAAACGCTTGATATTCAATAACGACCTAAACCTTCACACAACCCTAACTAACAACTTGGCGATATTTTACTTGGCTGCCCACAAAATCGTTTCGCTCCCAAGTCGAGATATCCGCTTGCGCAGATTTCCGGCACTGCCGTTGGATTAGCCACATTGTGTTTGTTTCAAGTTAATTCATAAAATTTGTTATAAAACACATTCTTGTTATTTGTTTGTAACTCTAGAGGGTCATTGCACGGATCAGTTCAAAACGAAGAATTTAACACATAATTCATGTTTATCGGAGGAAAATTCAATGTGGTAGGCTTGTTGGCGTGAACCCCTTTTTTTAGTTGAAAAACACCGTTTAAAATAAATAAATTATATTTAAATTTAAAAAACTGCCTAAATAGCATTATTCATTATATTTGAAATCACCATGCCAAATTTGGAAACGATTAAAGTAATAGTAAACATTTTAGAATTTGGGGGATTTTTGGGTATTCGCCTACCTTAAGACGTCACGTTCGCCAGTGAATGAACACCAGGATATAATGACCAGGACACAGCCAACCATTGTCAAATAGCTTCCTACTACATGGGAGGAAGTCAGTGTTGCAAATCCATATAGTGGAATGATTTTCAATCCTTATTTTTTTAATTATAATTACCAAATGTTCATTCACTGGGGCTTGTTCAATTACTGGTCAGTCTACCCCACCTTCCAATATTAAATTAATTATAGCTTGAACCCAAAAATAACAAACATATATATATATATATATATATATATATATATATATATATATATATATATATATATATATATATATATAATATATATATATATATATATATATATATATATATATATTTGCAAAGGAAATCTTTCAGTAATTCACATAAAAATCATTATAAAATGGATTATTTTTCATCGGTTCGTCACGTGATCACAAACACATCAATTCGGTTGACGCCACTAGTAAGTATAAACAAACCGGTGTGATGTTTTTTTTGCTTGCAATTAAACTGGATTTAATCTAATTTATTATTAAAATAAGAATTACATAGATAATGGAAGGAGTGTTTGACAGAAGCGGATAGTTCAAATTTGCTTAAAGTAAATTCTAAAAAGGTGTTTCATAGTTTGTTTACAGTGCCAACTAGTGACGTCATAAATACCCCATGACAGCTACAAATTGTTTTCGGGCATAATTTTTCGTCCCAATTTTAAAATTAACTTTTCTCCCTTTTTATGGAGTATTTGGGAAAAAAAAAAGAATATGGGTCGAATATTTTAAGCCAATAAAAAAATAGTCAAATATCCTTTTGGAGCACCGATCAAAAGAAGGAGTGAAAGCTGGAAGGAAATACGTCACCTGAAACAACCCAATTCGAATTACCCACAATCGGATTAAGATGTATTGCATCTTGAAAAAGAAAGGGTTTCTCGTTCCACTTGAATAACCGTCCCTTTCCGCTGTTCTTGTGCGACGTTCTTTGTACCAAGATAGTTGCGAGATATTTCAGAAAATAGTAAATTTGAAGTTTCTGATGATGTTTTTCTTCACGGATGGCTGATCTCGGGTTTAGTTGTTTCTTTTCCCTTCTTTGAAGTTTTATTTTTCCTTGTGGGCGACTGATTATTTTGGGTGCCGTCAAGTTTTTTTTTGCGTGCGTGTCTCAACGTTGTTTATTTTTCGTTTTCTTGCACTGACCTTTAAGGAATCGCCGATAGAGATGGAAAATATTTTCTATTGTGAGATTTAAATATGTAGACAGCTGGGGATAACTAAATCATAGAGAGAAGATTTTATTTTCATGAAAATGATTGACATCAACATTTGTTATTGTTACACCTTTTTGATAGGAGCCGGTTTTGTTTTTGGTAGAGTTGAGTTATCGTCGCATATATTGATGACCGGCGCCGTAATTTATAGTCACAATCAAGTGAGGAGCCGACTTACCTAGTTAGGCACCCAACGTAACATATAGCATCGGCGTCTTAGGAGCATTATTCAAATTTATTTTACTGTTATTGTTTATACCTGGTGAAATATGTATACATTGTAAAGTAATACTAATGTGACAGATATTGAACTTCCAATATGAATAAGGAATTCGAACTGGCTATCCCTTTTAAATAACTAACATTTTTTACAGGACCTGCCAAACCAAAACTAATGTAAGTCGAATATTGTAGTTGTAGATGATTGTGAATACAGCAACATATTTTAATATAGTGCGTTCTGTCCGAGGTAGAGTTCTCTTATTAGAGAAAATATAACGTACAATTCACAAATATTATCAAGTTATTGTATCCTACTATCAAACTGTAAATTAAATGTATTATTCGTTTTTAATAAAACTTATAATCAAAAACTAAGATGTTTAACTTTTTACAATTGAAAGGTAAAATTGAAATAATGGGCCTCAAAAAGTCTTCACTTTCCCGATCCTAAGTGATAACTTCACTGTATTAAGGGAATAAATGACAAAAAACAACCTTTACAGGGGCTCTTTTTCTCGAGTTTGAAGTTGCGCAAATACCTTGATTGTACACAAGTACTAAAATCTGTGTTTCTCTATGCAATCAGTTCCTTCATCTTTGCAAAAAGGAAAGAAAAGCGACACGACAATACCCATCTTTATACAAACCTGTAAATAAATAATAAAGTAAATTTATATTATCTTACACAATAAAACGATTCATCCAAAACATAAAAGGAGATGTAAAAATATGTATACTCTACAATTAAATTTGAAAAAATACTGTATAACGATTTATCCCAGGTTAGGTTAGGTTTGAATTAACGTCGCACTAGAGCTACACGAGGGCTATTGGCGACGGGCGTCGTATTTTAGAACCACAGTCAGGTGACGTTTATCCCAGGACTCCAAAACAGATTTTCAAAAATAATTGTAATTAAATGAAACAAATGTGGAGCAAAATGTGTGTCTGATTTTCGATTATAGAGTCATAGTAAAAAGTTTAAAATATATAAATATAAGACCAAATAAACATTTAAGATTGTTTCTGTCAATTTAGATTGCAATGATAACACATTTTGATGGCCTAGTACTGGCTTGCAATGGGGTTCAAGTTCCGTGCAATTGGGAAATCTACTACCAGAAAAGTTTCATTCCTTGTATAATAACTAAAATTTTGAGCCATGGACACATGACGAAGATATAACTTGAACTGGCACTTAACGCAAAGGAATATTTTTTATTATCGTAGATGAAGTATGACACAAAAAAATTACCTCGGCTATATTTTTAAATAAGTTTTGTGGTTACAGATTTCATATCATTAATTTTTCGATTATTATGTGAATTTTGTAAATTTACTTTAACACCATTTACAAGCAAGTATAACTGTTTCTATGGGCAAAGCCATACCCTCTTAATACCCGAGCAAAATCCTTCACATATATTCTTAATCTAAACCTAAATTTCATACAAATATATTCTAAAAAGTGTTTTTCAAAGATATTAAAAATATATGTTTAATAGTTACTTACGGACACGCCTTAAACTCTAAAAGTACATTTTTATTGCGCTTTAAATGCAACAGCAATGAAAGGCCGTATCACCTATTGGTAGTTAACAGATTATTTTAACATTGTTTTTAATGCAAAATGCCTTTAAAATTAATTATTAAAGGAACTTCTTGAAAAGTTTGAACAAATGCTTAAAATAATTTTTTAAGAACTCCAATATCGTATTGACCCTCGTTCAACTTCATTTTTTTTTATAGAAACAAATTACTGATACCTGTAATCAAAGGTTGAAAACTGATATTTGGATCTTATATCGGACCAGGTCAATTTCAGAACTAATTAACGTGTTAATTGTTTGTGGGGAGGTTTTCAAAAATTTCCACAATTGGTTAGGCCACACTCTTAAAACGAACGAGCGATTTTAACTCAGTCTGATTGATTTTCACTCCTCCAGTCTGGAAAATGCACTTCACCTTTTGGAGTGGATCCTTTGTGTGTTAAACCTCCGACACTCCAAACGAGTGATTTTAACTCAGTCTGAGTTAATATTCACTCCTTTCCAGTGTCGAAAATGCATCTTCTCCAACTGGAGTGGATTTCACTCTTTTGTTTTAAGAGTGCAGGTAGCAAGAAGTTATTATGTGAATTTTGTAAATTTACTTTCACACCATTTACAAGCAATTACAAATGCCTCTATTGGCAAAGCCACCCTTTCACCGAAGTTGCGATTTCAAAACTAATGGGACTGACCATTCTTAATCGTCTGCAGTACCCAGAAAGATTCGATTCGAACGTGACTCGCTCCCATCCCTCTCATGCGTGCGACTCCAGGTTGGGCAAGGTCAGCCCGAACATTCGAATTTTTTCCCCGCGATTTTTCTCAGGTTCTTTTTATCTGTTCCAGGTAATCCAAGGGTCACCTGGGAATCGGATGGATTTGCACACAATGGAAAAGAACACGTGCGCGATTGCTGGAAGTGTCCCGTGGAAGATGACATACTGCCGACGAGAGGTCAAAATCAGTGTCGTACGGATTTAAGAAGATAAAAAAGGCTTCACGTCGTCTTATGCGCAAAAAGGCAATTTTTCTGCAAAATACTTTTTAACTTCTGCATTTCGTTAGTGAGGGATATTTTATTTACTCATTTTATCTCAACGGGTACATTCTATATTCCATATCTACAAATTTCTTTTGATTGATAGATTAAACATAAAATTTTGTTTTTTTCAGCAATTTTAATTTAGAAAATTTTCATATCATATCAGTATAACGTTTAAAAACATAATGGAGAGTTAAAAAAGCGATTTAATTTGTCTTTGAAAAATAATGCAGTTGACATTAAAAAAATAAAAAAATCACCTTACATGAATTTTTTTTCCAAAATAATAATTTTTTAGTTATCCTTATTTTTTTTTAGTTGATGTAACAAAGTTTTAGCTGTGTAGTCAAAGTTTTTTAGTTGTGTATAACAAAAAAAAATTTAAACTTATGTACAATAGAAGATCTGAGGCTTTGTTTATAGTTATGAACAAAATGAAATTATAAATATTTTGAGAAATAAGCAATTAAAGAATAATTATGAAAAAAAGCATTATAAAATTGAAATAGATACAGTTTATTATGTATTACGTATTGTAATTTAATTATAATACTTTGCAATATTTCTTATGGAAATTCAGAGTGCGGGTCTACCTTTATTAATGATAAATTCTAGATCTATAAATACTATCCTTTCTTAACAAGTCAAATGACGAAAAATACAAATTTACATTTACAATGTCACGAAAGACAATTCTAATAGCAACTTTTAATAATGTAGTCATAGCAGAGTTGCAAAGCCAGGTGACAAATTACAAAGTATTGGGGAGTTCTTTCTACACAAAGTTAAAGTGTGAAGTAAGTATTAATGTTAAGTATGAAGTTTAAAGTAAATTAAGAGTTTGATAATTTAGTTCTAATATTTGTTGTTGAAATTCAGAGTACGGGTCTACTTTAAGTTTCACACTAGCAATCCTAAATTCGACTATCCTTACTCAACAAGTCAAATGACAAAAAATCCAAAAGTGCATTTACAGTGTCACGGAAGACAATTCTAATAGCAGCTTTTAATACAGTAGTCATAACAGAGTAGCAAAGGCGACAAATTACAAAGTCGAGGCAAGTTCTTTCCATAATGAATCCTTCGACTCCGACGCACGGAAAGCGAGGTGTGAATAACTGTAATTAGCAAAAGGTTGCTTTTCTAACGACGAAAAGAGTACTTCTAGTCAAATAATCACTGTAATCGGATAGTTAAATAGCATGTTAATAAGAAGTAATTGTTACGGGTCCTAAAAGCCGGCAATTCATCCACTTGATAGTTTTCGATGAGATTTTGTAAGTGTTTTTTGCCGAACTATTTATGCGTTTGATGTATTTCAATGATTGCCGGATATAATGGTTGGGCTAATTGGAAGGCACGTGTTTTGGAGTCCAGAATGGGTTTTTAACTTCAATTAGAAGTTGTAAATTAATTTGGATAATTTTGGATTTGGTAATTATGATATGAATTATAACTTTTAAGTGCTTCATTAAACATTAGTAACTGTTAAGTGAAAGAAATGAAAGACCAAAGTTAAGTAAGAGTTTCGAAGTTTGAACTCAATTATTTTAAGCGATAAGTGGAGTTTTATCTTAATTATTCCTTGAAAAGAATGGATTTTTAAGTTTATTATAATTTTTAAATTACGATACGTCCAAGTATCAGAATACATTTAAATTAAGGTGTTAAATGATAGTGATAAAAAGCACAATTTGATCATTGATAAAAAAAATATTTTTTTTTAGCAAAATAATTCGGATTCAGGTTTATGACAATTTTTGGTCTTTTTGAAGAAAATTATGCGATATTGATTCCTTTTCTAAACTAAAACAATTTACAATAGATATTTACTCACTAACCCACAGAAAATAAGATTTACATTCATTAATTATGTCGATAGAAATTTGTTAGTTAGATGTGTATGAAAGGTCAACAAACCATTATTATTCCATTTTGGCTATTTAGACTGCATCCCAATTCAAATAAAACGTATTTTGCATTTGGGCAATGATGTTCCTAATTTATCAATCACTATAAAAAAAATATGCGAAGTCATCTATATGAACGCGGAACAACATTTTGCCTGTGTCATATACTTACGAAATAATTAAAAATGAATTTAAGTGGAGTAATGAAGTCAATAATATATTTTGAGAAGATGAACTTTTCCTATACCTGATTATGTAAAAAAAGACCATTATGTGGCTCTTTTTTAACTTGACGCATTCATTCACTAACTGGCCAGTTACAATATTAGTACTATAATAACGAAATAGAATAAAAATTCCGATATAGAAATGTAGATGCACATTTCCAAATTTCATTCTCTTTATTTTGAACATCAGTGCAGTAGTGATTCCGATATCAACCCTACCAGATTGTTTTTCTGCACTAAACATATAAGGGACAAAAGACAACCTTTAAAGGGGCTAATTTCCCCTGTCAGGTAGTTGTGTTCTCCAAATAAATCGTTGCCTGTGTAAAAGTGTGACGAACCATTCTCTTAAACTTCATAAAGCATTAAAAGCCAGACATAAGTTATATTGAGATGGTATAATACAATAACTTGGTAAACAAATTTTCTTTCAAAACTTTAAAAAAATTTCTGAAAATGCAGGGGACAAAACCTTTACAATGTACTAATTTTTTTCACTTTGAAAATCCCTATTGAACTTTAGGGTTTCACAAATTTTTGCTGGTCAATGTATTTATGTTGTTGTAAATTCAATTGGTTTGGTTTGAATTAACTTCGCACTAGAGCTACGCGAGGGCTATGTGTAAATTCAATTGAATATTTTACCATTACTTTTTTTAAACAATTATAAGAGTGTATTAAAGAACACCAGATAGCTGTAGGTTTTAAGCGACTTTTATTATGTAATTATTTAGATATTAATTATTGGGCAAATTTGTCACCATGTTAGATAACAATTAAATGCATTTAAATTAATGCAATTAAATGTCTGCATTGGTAACTCAATTGTTTGTTGAATAAGCTTATAACTAAGCAAAAACGTCATTTAGATAACCAGACTTTCGCCTAAACAATCTAATTCAATGCCACTTAGACTAAACACGTGAAACATTTATTATTAGTTACTGCAATTTATGTTTTCCTATTTTAACTATATTATATATTCTTTATAAAACAACCAATACATCATGTGTCTCATTTGTTAAACATCCTGCCTTCACGCAATGTTTATTTACAGTACTGATATAATAGCAAACGCTAGATTTATTTAATTTCCATACAGACCGAGGATCTTCGCAAATATAATTTTCTTAAAAGGCAATCTTAGACTAGCAATTCCGTGTTTACATACCGAGTGGGGCAGGATACATAAAAAATCACGAAACGTTTCTTTTTGTCAATACCAGCTCGAATCAATCTAACGAACAATTGCGTATTTGTCAATCGGTGGTTGTCATAGCTTCCTACGTGGCACGATACACAGGAGTGTCGCCATCTGCAAATAGTGCCAATTGTCATCTGAAACTTGATTTTTTTAAATGTCACTCTACAGTTGAATTTTTTAAAAACATTTGTTCTTTTATGAATTGGCCACAAAACTGCAAGGATATTAAGTTGGCATAAAGAGAAAATTTAACGTTAATATTTGTTTAAAGTGTAAAGGAATTTTTATAAAAAATATCGGAAACAATTAAAAAAAAAACTTTCCCTCAGTTTAATAAACTTTATACATTAAATTAGTGCTCTAGATCAATCCGTACTTAAATTTATGAAAATCGGGATTTAACTTAAAAAATGAACCTGGAAAATTGATTTCTTTTGGAACTGTGTCACTTTAAACGAATGCCTCTCTGGAGCGTCACTGAGCTTCGTAAACGACCTTGAAATTGCTTTTATTTTTTAATATTTTAGCATAATAAATTCATAAGTAGGTTTTCTACCATCTTTGAAATTTTGGATGAGATAAATCAGAAGTTGAAGCAATAACGTCAGCAAAACTAGTTAGCACATTTTATCTAAATATTAAGCTACTGTAAAAAAAAACTCGTACGAAACGGAATGCCTTTGGTTTAAGATTATGGTGATTTTTTCGATGACTGTCAAGGTTGAAACAATTCTGTTATAATCGGCAAATTTTTTTGTTATTTTTAACATAACAAAGAAACATACGCTAGAATTTAAGTAAATGTGTGTGAAAATATTGGACTAACTTATTTTTTTATAGCTTACTCCAATTAATCGAAACACTGACCCCCATTCAGAAAGCCCAACATGAGTATTACCCGAATTGTGTGAGAAAGTATGCTGCAAGTATGATGGAAACGGGAGAAAAAGTTACAAAATAAAATATAAAAGCTTTCATTAAATGAAAAAAGCAACTTTTTATACTACTGTTATGTATGCTAATGAAGGAATAGATGGAGTTTGATCGATGTTATAGGGAAGCAGATAAAATAGTTGGCTAATGTATCATTATTCTCTAAGTACCATCATTACGAGTAATCGTCATGCACAGCTGACCCGGCAGCACAACGGTTAGGGAGCTAGCCTTCGGAGCTTCTGGGTTCGAATCCTGGCAAGGTATGGATGTTTGTGTTTGTCTATAAATGTTATTTGTCGTCCTTTCTATGCGTGTCAATTGCGACTGTCACTTCTGGCGAGTAGGGTAGCGGGCTATAAAGCCTATGCTTCTCCCTTCTAGAGGGCACATCACTGTCATTTGTCAATCGTTATGCACAACACTTTCCTGTAAAAGGGACCCAAAATTTGCTGCGCTAATAGTTATGTATTCCTAGAATGGAACCTAGATCGTGGATATACGGTCAGCAAGTAAGGTTCTCGCTCCCGTTGCATGTGAAAGCTCCTATTGACTCAACACTGTCGCTACGATAATCCGGCGAAAATTACCGGAACAGTTGAATGAAAAACACTTGCCAACAAGCGATGACTCGCCAAACCCGGACTGACCCGATACACGACGATTCCCTTTCTAACACGACAATGAACACAACAATCAACACAACAATAAGCACAACAACAGTTATCTCACTCCATGTTCCGATTCCCCGTCCTCACGCACCTTTGCTGCTTAATCGTTTTGTCGCTGCGTAAGCAATCGGGAGTCCACAAATAAAACAACCGAACCTATAATCTTCTCATCGTAAAACTTTAACGATTTGGGTAGTCACGAATGCACAGATAGAACGTGTGCATAAAAATTAGATGCCTCCATAATGACCAGTGGCCGGCCAGAAAAGTTTTGACATGAATGCATGAATAAATGAATACGAGGTAAACAAAATTGCAACATGAATATCCGTATTTTTGATTCGTTTGGAATAGTTCTGGGTTGGAAGTATTTCGACGAAGAGTAATTTGTTAAAATTAGTATTGAAAAGACAATCAAGTATGTTGAGAAGGCTTGGCACACGATTTGGCTAAGTATAATCTCGAAAACCATATAAAAAACTATGCAACCAATGCTACTGTAGCAAAAATTGAAAAATAAAAGCAAAAAAAAAAATTTCGTTATTGGACCAGTTATATTATCAATGATAAAAACAAATTAAGCTAGAAGTTGATTTTTTTTATGTTGGGAGAAATTGTCGGAACCATTCTGCACAAGTTGTTGTGGAAAAAAAATTCGGGAATACGCCGCCAACTTGGAAAAACCCAAAAATTTCGAACTTTAGTTTTCCCTTTCAATAACTCCTAAACTACGCATTTGAAAGTAGTTCGATACAATGCGATTAAAGTTGAATTTGCCATCGTGCAAAAATTTATTGAGTTACCCAAAAGTTTCGCCTTGAAGTCAAAATAGTTAGATATTCATGCTTCGGACAAAAATTAAAAGATTCAGCCAACTACATTCCAATTTCTTCCAGAAATCTTGTCGGGAAAAAGCCAGGAGATCATTATACACATTAAAAAATATAAACAAACACGGCAGTTTACCTATATTTTGTGACACTTTGGCAAAAGTTTTAGGACTTGAAAATCTTTCGCCTGACATCACAGTCTGGTATACCAGGATGGGACTCTCATTAGTAATCAAGACTATCAAAAAGAAAAACATCTTTACAATATGGCAAGTTCTGCAGCATTTACATTAAAATTTGTAGAAGTGCAACTTTAAGAGCCGACATTAAGTTTGATACTCAAGTTTTATTGGAGCAATATTTATAAGGCGAAATTGTAAATTTTTGGTGGCTAGGAAAAGAAAAAAATCGTCAAATGGTGCGAAAATATAACAAAGGAATATCAGATTTGGTGAAAGAGCACGTTACTCGTTATAAAATTAACTTATTTCATAGACTATTTAAATATTAGAAATAATCATGATAAACTATTAAACCGAAATAAATGTTTAATTTCAATATTTCGGTACACTGAATTTTTACTTAAATAGTTAGGCATGAACAAAGATTTAAACAGATAAATTCTTAATATCTTACAAAAAAATTAACTTCTCTAAAACGTTCTAGTTCGTAGACTGCAAGTTGAAGTTGTTGCAATTTAAGAAAGTTTCTAAGGAAATAAATTTAATTAAAAAAAAGGCAAGTGCAAGAAAATTAAGCTGAATGCGAATTAAATGTAAACCTCGGACTGACTCCAGTTATACTGGGAATAAATCCTCAAAAGTTTATTTTTAATACTGGCCAAACATGTCTTGCTAGCCATTAAAATTAACCAAAGGAATTTCTTTGAAATAACAATTTTAGTCGTGAGATACAACCTTTTTAGCCTAGTGACAATGTAGTGTTTGCAAACAATTGAAATAGTCAAATGACTTAGATATTGGAATTGTACCAACTTGAAGAATTTAGGATAAACAGTAATTATTTCAGACTTGCCAAATTAGTATTAAATATTATAGTATTTCTCGAATTTTAAGTTTAAAGAACTTAAAGTACCAGTAGGGATTAAAAGCATATGAAAACATTAAAAATCTTCAAGTTGGAATAATTCGATTCAAGCTGAAACAAAGTAATTAGATTCAAACATTGAGACTGTAATTAGATGTATGCGATTTATTTAATTTCAGAATACACAATTAGCTACAAGTAATCACATTTAACACCAAGAGAGCACATTTATTTAACACCAAGTGAGCACATTTATTACAAGTGAGCACATTTATTACAACAAGTGAGCACATAGACCAATCACAAATGGTAACGCCAGTAAAAAATTTTGCTCGCATTTAACATACATCGAAGTAGGAACAGGACAAGCTTAAACACGCTGTAATAGAAGCTTTAGAAAATTACGATTTGACATGCAGCACCTGTAATGAAAGTTCGTAAATACACAACAGAACATTGTCCTACTCTTTTAATTGAGACGTTTACCTCTGAATTCATCTTTCATAGGCTAACCATCCAGTCATGACGAACACCACTACTAAAATCCTTTAATGTCTGATTAATTTAGAGAATATAACTTACCCTTACCTATAACCCTTTGACCACCAAAACCTTGTTGCGAACTCCTGTAAATTACTCAAAGAAGCATTAGTTAAGCAAGTAACATAAGCTAAACATCTAAAACCAGAGTTCGAACTCTCAAAATCGAAACCATGGTTTCCCTTTTACTACAGAATTGTTTCCCTTCGCGAAAAACGTGCACGTTTTTTTTACATATAACTGAAATACTCCGAAGCTCAGCATTTCAATAGGTAGAATTCTCTATTGAAATCATAATGACCCCTAATTTTCACCCTTAAAATATAGTACATTTACAATCAAAAATACAACTTGAAAATAGCTTTACATCAAACACAATCGCATGCCTAACAATTATAGGCATTTATATCCAACACCTAAAAAGGTTACACCTTATACTGCAACTCTAATTTCGAAACACTATAAATGTGTAGATCATAGTATAATTCTTCAGATGAAAAGGATAAGATAGTCCATATGAACACCATCCAGTACCGATTTGCCAATTGGTTTGGTTTGAATTATCATCGCACTAGATACACGAGGGCTATCGGTCGTCGTATTTTACAACCAACGATTTGCCGAGGAAACGTTCGAATTTAATACTTACAGGGGCCGATTTAGTGAAACCAAATGAAAGAACATGCCATTACTTCTGGGACACCCAAGTTATTTGGTCAATAACACTACATAAACAAATTTTGATGTGGGTAGTGTGTAGGATTGAACTAAAGGAGCACTGGAACGAAGCTTTTGAAGAATTCAATTTTGAAGATGTTAAGCAAAGATTTAAGGTGCATGAATTAGAGCTAAAGGAGGGGGGGGGGGTATCGCATTGTGTGAAGTGGATAAAATTAACTAAAAGATGGATTTTTGGAAGTTTATATTGAAGGGATGTTATTTAATGTCTTACCAAGTTAGGTAAACAGTTAAACATAAAATGCGCGAGTCATGCTTTTCAATTCTATTCAAGTTTACCCATAGATTAACCTCACAATTTAGATTTCGTTGCATGTATGAGCTTTCCCAAATAAGATTTGCAGTAAAAAGTCTTAGACCCATTAGGTGCAAACACCTAGACAATTAGACCAAGGAAATCCTGAATATTCCTTCATTGAATTTTTAACTATTTAAGCCTATTACATTAAGATAAAGAGATACAAATTTAAAATCATAGCATCTAGAGTTCTGCATTACCAAAAGTGTTAAGTTAACCTTAACATCATCTAGTTGGGAAGTAGCAATTGACAAAAATTTAAATTTAGATTTTATTAAAAAATTTCACCGCAATCTTGCCTCACTATGGTTTTGGAAATTAGGCGACACACTTAAAGATAAACATCTTCCGGTCAAAAAATGTACAGAGAAAACCGACTGTAAGAAACTTATGCATTTATTAAGATTTAAGATTACAGTTTTAGCCACGATTTACCAAGGCATATGAGTGAATAAAAGACTGAAAAGATAAAGCTGTTGTAGTAGGAGAGTCCCGAATATTATTTGACAGGTTTTGCCATTTTTCGTACTATAGACGACCTATAACGAACTTTTTTTGAACCAAGCGTCGATATATGCAAGACTAGTTTTAATAAGGTGCAATCGTCAAAAATTTGAATACTAGACAAGTTATTCGGATGACTGATGTTTGGCCTTTCCGGTGTATTATTGAAGACAAATGCTGCATTGAACTACAAATGAAGGTTAATTAATCCCAATATAAAAGCTTCACACCTCATAACGTTGAATTAGATTAAATCTCACTTTAAATTGTAGTAGAATATTGTGTCAGTAATATAAAGTTTTATTCATAGACTAATCAAAACTTTCAAGTCTATTTTCGTGTATATTCATGTACTTAGATATATCATCGAATTGTATTATAACAAGACCAATATTTAAAAAGCAATCTAACTTTCGGTTTACAGACTAAATTATTTCTAGAATACAAAAGTTAACTGGTTTAAAAGGTCATGCTTCTCTGAAAACCAATTTCTACGGTTAAGTTAATCCAAAATACGCTTCAGGGCTATTTAAATAAAAATTTATCATAAACCAAGAATGGATATTTTGGACAAGATCTCGGGTACAGTACATCAACTAGTTGAAATTTAGGTACAAAGCCGATTAGTTGTGCAATTATACGAAACTAGTGTCGAAGGGAATTCAATTTCGAAGTAACGAACCACGGCCAGTTAACGTGAATAGCTTATATTTTGGGAAGCATAAGTTGCCAGACATTGCATTATGCAACAGTTAAACTTTTATTGCACTCGTTTAAAAGGTTAGAAGCTGTCAATGAATAAATTTTAAAACTTTTAGTACAGAAATTAATTTTTATGGCTGTTGATAAGTCTTAGTGGGTTGCGAGTCATTCGATAAGCCGATGTTAATTGCCCATCTAGACCGGGGAGGGTTAGGTTGAATTATCGTCGCACTAGAGCGACACAAGGGAAGGAGAGAGATTAAAATCAATGGTGGGGAATCCGAGTTTCCATCATATTTGCAAGGCTTTGGGTTACCCGATATCTATACTTTCATTAAAAACTGGATATGCAACAGTTAGTAGATTTACAAGGCTAATTCGTGAGCTAAGTTAGGTCGATTATAACCCCATTACTGGATTAGGCAATTTAATTTTATCGGATTGATTTGGTCACACCAAGATACAAAGAAATGTACACACTTACAAGCCCATAGTACAGATTCCTTTCATTCTCTAGCAACAATTTTAAGAACCTTGTTATATTTTTATTGAACTATCCACCAATTTGTAACGTGCATCTTAAAGTTGAAATTAGTCAAGTTTAATCCCATTAATCGGAAATTGGCGAGTCTAAATAAGTTTCTCTCGTCTGTCACCTAAAAAAATTGCACCAATTTTAGAGTATAATAAGGTCGTCTTTACAATTTTTATGAATTAAGAGCCAAACCTGGTCAACAATCTTATTTTAACGTGCGATTTTCAGTCACTAGGTTGAATACAAGTCGTACTAGAGCTACAGAGGATAAATTTTTTTATACTACATACTTTTGGGTTAGAGGGAACAGCTTAAAGATTTCAACCTATCCAAATGAAACAACTTAGAGTAAAAAAAAAATTAAACCTTTACTCCACCATAAACCCTACACATCAATTTACTTTGTATTTAATTGCTCGGGATTGATTTGCCTAACACGTAGCATGCCAAGTCTAGAGGATTTTTTTTTATATAGTCTTCACTTTAATTTTAGTCTCGCTCATTTATTTTTAAATGATTACAATTTAACACTTAAAATTATATTTCAAGGTATAAAGAAATAGTAATGGAAGTTGAATAGTTAAAATTACTTATACTTGCTCGATGTATACAGTCACTGGCACTTAGATATTTGAACGCACGTATTTGGTCTGAGTATGTAACTTTTGTAGCAATTTTGAAAAAGAAATCCAATTAGCGATTAATTTCAGTTGAAATTTAGCCGTATATCACTCGACAGCCCATCTTGCATCCGCTTCTAACATGAGTATATTAAGATTCGATCAACGCTGCAGAAAAATTAAATATTTTCGGTAACTACTTTGCTCTTATGGATTCTTTATCTCAAGTGCAAGGGGATTTTCGAATGCAACGTCCTCGAGCGTTCGCAAAGGCTTTGAATTGCCTTTGAACGCGAAAGCTACTTGCCGCGGCATAGAAAAAAAATACGACCTAGAACACTCGATTTCGCCGCAAACTAAAACCTTGTGCAAACTTGAGGCTTCCGTTTGTGCAGTGAAAAAGAATAACGTATTGAGTGCATACAATCTGAATTGCCAATATTCAAAATGGAGTCGTTTAGTAGCCATCCAACTACTTTAGTAAATTTAATATCAACTTGAATATATTTTGCCCGCACATACGAATAGAATTCCAACTTCTTTTAGGAGTAACCAAAACAGAAATTTCTTAATTTTACTATGACACTTTAAACTGTTTTAAATTATTCGTGAATAAATGTGAACAACTTTAGTATGAACTAGAGATGGAATTTAATGTTTAGTCATCAGAAATTTTGTAGATGGATAAGCACCCAATGACTGTAAGCTACTACAGGGGAAATCTAGAACCGAAATAAAATACGGTATAACCATCATGGTTAAGTTTTTACTTGTTACTTTAAAATTTCTGGACCAGATTCTGCATAGTTTACTTTT
Organism: Hylyphantes graminicola; assembly: GCA_023701765.1. Lineage (NCBI taxonomy): Eukaryota > Metazoa > Arthropoda > Arachnida > Araneae > Linyphiidae > Hylyphantes > Hylyphantes graminicola. Next base: position 7,520,779 of record CM043122.1, read on the forward strand.
AATAGCATTTACAACTATGAAGAGGGTAATTGAAAAGCTTCTGGAAGGCATCTACATATTAGCGAGTTAGCCGTTTAACTAATTTACTATTTCTCTTTGGGGGGGGGGGTATCCATTAATAACTTTATTCTTAGGATTAACTATACATATTAATATTAAAAAGTCAAAGAAAAGTTTTCGTATTGGAAATAATTTCGTTTTTCCGTATGCTTACAATTCATAATTTAAGTATTAACTGTCAAATGAAGTTTCGCGACAAAAAAGATGCTTTAAGTGGTGGAGTAAAAATGAGCTAGTCGATGATTGGTTAAATTATGGGAGTTTAGAGCTACAAGAGACCTAGAAACTTACCATTTATCGGTGTTGAAGATGCCAGAGCCCAAAGCTTTGAGGAGTAGGCTGGATGCCTTATGCGCCAGTTAAGCGAAAAGATTCAGTAGTGCTCTACAAGGGGTATCGTTTGGATAACACTCAACTAGAACCACCTTAAAAAGTTACAGCTCAATTCATTAAAAAAAATTTAGACGGTTTTTACTATCGTAGCAATAGACCTAGGTCAAACTTCTGGGGTGATACAGACCGCAATAGATTACGACCCAAAATGTGGGTCGAAATTCATTTATTGCAAAATAGGTGGCACGGCGGGGGGGGGGGACAAGTGCTTTTAGAGCAACTTACCTAGCGTGACCACATCAATCCGATCGATTAATTGTTAAAGCTTATATTGTAGTTTTAAGAAAATAAGTTAGTTTGTTTTCAAACCCCTAAAAATTAAATTTGCTTTGAACTGATGTCTGAAGTTTGAGATGGTATATTGTTGAATGAACGACGCATAGGGGAAGTCAATAGAGGTAATGTCCTACGGTAATTTTGAACACTAGACAGACTTAATCTAGAAAACTATTAACCCAAACTTGTAAAGGAATTTAGTAGCTGGTTAAGTTGATTTACATTTGTCTACACACTACCCTAGTCAAAAAAAAAATCCCAACCAATGCAAACAGGTCCGATTAGTCTACAATGCGAGGAGTTTAAGTCCATTTTTTCAACAAAAAGGTTCCGAGTATACAGTTCCTATTAAAAACACGTGTAGTTGCAATACATTCGGAAAAGGACTTTTGCAGTTTGAATGTGTACACTGTACATTTAAGGTTTGCTGTTAAAGTAAATCGTATTTAACAAAGCAAATGGTAGAATACTCTTGTTTTACAGCTATTGAAGATATAAAACCCCTTATATTAGTTAACTATTACTGGCCGTGATTTTAGGATAAATTTCGCAGTTTTGGATAGAATTTCAACCAAGTTCTTTCAGAATATAGTAAATGGCACTGGCGTAATTAGATGGGTGAAAATACTTAAATAGCTTTCAAAAGAAGCATTAGGCACAGATACTAACATTTTCATAAATTAAGGGTATTTTGTGTTTGACAAGTGTTTACAAGTTTTAGTCTGGGCTTTCAAATATACGTAATAATTTTTCAAATAGAGTTTTTCCATTAAAAATTGTAACTGTAAACACCATGTTAAATAAAAGACTGGACTTTCCAATTTACCCAACTATACCAGCAGACTTGCCGTGTGGCTCACTTATGATGTCAAATACATGAACTGTAGTTTACAATTGTCTATTCAAAACATTTGGGACCCAAAAGGAGGATGACAGACTTGCACATCTTAAAATACGAAAATTTACTCATTTCAAGAAATTTTGTATTCCCGGGGCATTGTAGAAACTACACTTCTTACTATACCTTGCGATTTCTAGAATGTAGCTAAAGTTTATATTTTAAGTGAATACTCATCACCCCAGCTATTAAGTTGCAACTTTCTGAACTAAATAAATGAAGTTAAATTAGCTGGTATTTAGGGAGATCCCATTGGTAGTAACAATTCGTTTAAAACTAATTTATTCAGCACTGAACTGTTAACCAACAGTCGATTTACAGTTATCTGCAGAAAAACGAATTTTTACATCGCACAAGTTAAACCTTCGAAATTGGGGATTGGTTTAATCAATAATTCACAATTACTATTGACCGCGTAATTTTGAACCAATGTTGCTTTCATGTATTGAATTAAAGAATGTCAACTCCTTCGCGCTGTGAATCAACTTTAATAAACAATGCAAGATCACTAAACGCATTCGTAGAATATCAAGTCTCACATAAGGTTCAAAGTTAAATTATTTGAGAGCAAAATTAAGTGTGAGTTTAGTTTAAACAGTATAGTGGAATTGAATCTTTAGGAAGCGGTAGACTAGTGTAGCCAAATGCAAGTGCACAATTGCAATACGTTCCTGTACAATGAAATCCCCCGTTAGATCTTAATGCGCTGTCGTTCCAATTGCTTACGGTACATAAAATTAAGTTCTTGAGAGATGTGTAAGGTTATAACAATTTCTAATTTTAATTACCAAAATTTGAAATGTCCATTGCCAAAACAAAATGTGTAAACTGTATATTCATTGGTGCTTATCGCGTCGCAAGTTACAATTAGCTTAGTTTGAAGGTAGTTTTGCCGCACACATGAACATAGGGTATTCTTAGATTTTTTTTTAATTCAATATTTCCAGCCACAAGGATTTTAAAATAGCCAGTTTTGTATGGGTTCAACACAAGTATAGAAATCGATTGTCTGCCGATAAAACTAAGGAAATAAGTACTTGAATTTGCAGGAGGATTTCGATAGCAACGTCCTCGAGCGTTCGCAAAGGCTATGAATTGCCTTTGAACGCGAAAGCTACTGGCGCCAGAGAAAAAAATACGACCTAGAACACTCGATTTCGCCTCTAACCAAAATCGCAGTTGCATCGTCAAGTACAATTTTTTTTAACCAATTTGGGTAGAATGTCGTCAAGTTGAAGTTACAAAGAATCAGTTCAAGATAAATTAATATTTTTGCTCACAAAATATCGTTACATAATCGAGCCGATCAGGTAATTTTGCAAGTCTAAAAAGAATTTTGAAGCCTGCTCATTAGGAAAAGCATTTAAAAATAGTTTAATCTTTAGTCAATGATTTTGCACAAATATAAATTTAGTTAGTTTTCAGAGTATCCAAGAATTTGACGGGTATTTAGCATTACGGGAATTTGGAAGATAAGCACCAATGACGCATGCCAAAGTAGAAGGATATTACCCTGTTAGAACTTTGAAGGTTTGGAAGTGTAGTTACTCAAGATATTTTTTTAAAAATCAAAGTTAGCTTTATAATTTCTGTTGCATGGTTTGATATTTTACAATGAGATTTAAAAACCGAGCAAAATGAATACCTTATAGAGTTGAACATAATTTAAGGTTCTTCCGATTTAAGCCTGGCATGTATGTTTAAGATTAATTTTATTTAAATTCTTAAATTGCCAATAAATTCAATGGACTGATAACTAGATATTCTACGAATGCAATCTTTATGCCAAATATACTTTGACTAATAGGCGACATTCCTAAATGGAATATCAAGATTCAAGTTGATTACTTGATGTGGTGCGGATGCCTTTCGGCATCAAGAATTAATGATTTGATCATTTCATTCCAAGACATGCTACGGTGCAACAGAAGCTACGAAAAAGTAAAGCCGATTTTTATAACCTAAAGGGTATCAACGTTTGCTACCGGAGTGATAATTAAATTACACAAAGATTACGAATGACCAAACCCATAAGCTTTAGTATCCAAGTTAATTACTTATAAAAATCGAGCACAACGAAACAGGTAACGAAAATTCATGGTTTAATTCTGAAGGGGCTGCGAGAATGGCCGATTGGTTATAGTACGATTGCCGACTTCAGTCTTAAAGTTTATACAGATAATGATACTTGGCACTAGTCACCCTACACGATGCTACATTATTCTTACCAGAGCATTCATTACTAGGGATAAAAATTGAAGGGGTGTGGACCGATGCGAAAATTTACATAGTTTAGAGTTTAATTCATTTTTAAGTCTAGTTCAGTCTTTCATTTAGAGTAGGCATCTCCACATTTAGCAAGAAATATCCCACTACAAGGATTAATTATTAGCTTACGAATTTGTCTAGACTGTTTTTCCCTTAAAAGCCGAGTGAAGAACCTCGCTTTTAACCTTTTGAATTAAAACAAAAGACGGGACTAGATTTTGTAACCGATGCACAAGTACCCAAGATCTTGCATTTCTTTAGTGAATTACTGTATAGCCTTTAACCTCACCCTTGTATTATGTATAGACATGTTTTTTAGACTTCCACGTTTAACCTTTAAAGTTTTAACCCAAAAACAGTTAGACATACGCCTTCGAAAAATAGACGACCCAAACTCTAGATAGTTTCTTATTACCGGGATTGGACTAGGGCGCTTAAATTCCCCAATTGTACACAATACGCTCTTATTGTTACGTTTCATATTACGGTTTGATGTTTTTCCCCATTCGGATTAATCATTTTCATAGGAATATGTTATGTTCGAATCGTTTAAATTCCGTAAGTTAATTGTTTTTTTCGATTTGACAAGTGTAGTTAAACAAGCTTGTAGAATGTGCAATAAAGTTTCGTTAAAAGTTATTAAACTGCCAACGGGTCGCAATCTTTGAATCGTGTTTAAAGGATTCACATTATGAATTTTATGCTTGACAACTTTGTATAGAAATTACGGTTGGGTTGTTAAATCATCTTCGCAATCGAGCTACACGAGGGCTATTGACGAGAACGCAGTGGATTTAATGATACGATACTCCGAAGTTTTCGAAAGCTAGCAAGACGTCCCGATGCTTCTCTAGCGAGTTGATTTGCCTAATAGCTCATTGAATTTAAGCAACATAGAAATGCAATGATGTAAAGGGCTTAAAATGTTAAAAATTGCCTGAAGCAATACCAGAAATATCCCCGTAATAACCCCATTTTAGAATAATTTAGTTTTGGAACATACTTGAAAGCTTGGTAAAGTTTTTTTTCTATTCTTCAAGACACTCGGACGAAGTTCAATAATTTTATATCTATTCAACTAGATTAAGTGATGTCCAAATTTTCCATCTCAACTTGCTTTAGTTAACTAGGTACTACACGTTAAATTAAATAACGTCATTATTTACCCAGCCCTGAAAGTGAACACGAAGGGTACGAGTTCCAGAAGCCGTCTACAGGTTTGGTTTAACATTAGTCGCACTACAGCTACATTAAGGGTATTGGTGTCGGGCGTCATTATCTTAAACCAGTCAGGTGACTGAACATGCAGCAGTCGTAACCCACGTATTTATACGTAATACAATACACCGACTTTCTAAAAGCCGGCTGCGTTGGAGGGCTGGATGGTGTTCGAATTATAGGTACTCAAATTTCATTTCTAACAATTCAAGCGTTTCGAAATTAAAGAGTTCAAGTATAAGACAGTACCTTTTACAAACACTACAACGACGGAACTGTGGCACGGGCGAAGATCCAACGACGGAACTGTGGCACGGGCGAAGATCCAACGACGGAACTGTGGCACGGGCGAAGATCCAACGACGGAACTGTGGCACGAACGAAGATAGGGTAGTTTCCGATTACGTGGCTTCCTTTCATACACATTGAAGTCTCTGCAAAAAGAAACTAATTTCAGAACCAATAGATTTATTGGACAGACATTTGGGTACCAAATCCAGCAATAGTTGGGTTTCGAGTAGGAGAGCTTTAATATTAACTACCGGAAAGAATTATTTATAAAAGATGACTGTTTCGAATTTGACTACCAAACCAAGAACATTTCTATTTCCGAATTTAAGTTTCCAAATTCTGATACTAATAAACGGTAATAGATCAAGTGGGGTGGGGAAATTATCGAGAGTAGGTAATCTATACGTTAAAAATATAAGTTTTGTATACCTTTCGTATTGATGGCAGCTATGCTGGGATCACCGCTTTTACTTCAACACTGGAACTGTTCTGCCAGGTTGCAACCAGAAGATTTTGAAGTGACGATGCCATGAAGACACTGCTATCAGCGAATATTCATAGCAGCGTTGCGAGCTCTTGTACTATTAACAAAATAACAAATTTTAGTTCAAGGAGTCTCATCATTAAGATTAATGTAAACACTAGATACATTAATCTGAACTACTTACCAGAACATGAAGAGCAGAAAGTTGTTGCTTATTCTCCTTGTCTGGCGGAGTCCGACAAGATCCACGAGTTCGTCGACTGTTACAGGTAACTGAAGACAGGAATGTAACGCAGAGCGTGTAATTTCTGAAGACAGCATCCAAGGTAATCTGGAACCTCTGCCAGGCGAGTCAAGTTAGGACTACTGGAGGGGCATCTGGCTCGGGTAACGGCGAGATTTAGTTTCGTTATGCCTGCAACCAAAATAAGAAATCATGGAAGAGTGCGTAAACGGTACAGAAAATATTCCTAACGTTTAACCCATTTGCGATGATTAGCAAGAAAATTAGCCACTTGAAAATGAACTTGTTTAACTTTTGAATGGACAGTAAATACCATATTATGGTAATTAATGCAAGTCGGGTTTGAATTAGCATCGCACTAGAGGGCTATTGGCGACGGGGGTCGTATTTTAGAACCACAGTGAAGTGACGAGCCGACACCTTAATAGTAATTATTGTAGGACAAGGCATTTTACACGAAAAACGAGTTTAAAAGTGTCATTTTTATTCGCAAATTAGGGCGTTAATGTCATTCATCAAGTCAGTATAGGGCAAAATTATATTTTGATGCTTACCAAAACATACACAGCAGAGAGCATCCAATTTGACCAGACGACCCACGACACTCTACGTACTCAAGAGGTCAGGCGAATGAATAGCACCCAACTATTTGGTGCAATACCTGTAACACGAACAAATATATTGTAGCATGCATGAATAAACTGTAGTAAACTACTTCATTAAGTTACTTCTATCTATGAAAATAAATTTCAAGTTCAATACTAACCGTAATAGAGCAGGATTCTAGCTGGTATATCCAGATGAATGGAGCCATGACGAAGACTGTTTAGTAGGTTGCACTAGCTACACAGAAGCATTGGCGAGATGAAACTAGCAGCATGCCCGAGTACTGGAAAAAGTTAAATCTCATTAGCAAACTTTAATCATACTTAATTGCAATATACCACGTAATTACAATATTAGTATAAAATTTTATTGAATGCGTCAAAACAAATCATGCTAATCAAACTTTATCGAGATTAGTTTAGAAGACGCTAACTTATCAAGTAACCATAATGGTTACTATCCCATACGCAAGCCATTTATGGCCAAGCTTTGCGTCAAAAACACTCAATTACAAACAAGTTAGATTCTTACAACATTAACAAAACAATGTATCTTTTAACTTTGATAAAAGTATCACCGGAAGCAATGCATTCGAGTTTCAACTTACCAAAAGCAACATCAAATCGGAGAAAGGCTCAAGCCACACAACACGCTCGGTGTCGAGATTTTACACACGAAGAACAGCAGCTAGCGGAATCTGTAAAGAAATACCGACATTATAATCTTTTAATAAAGAAAGTATATTCGAAACCGCAGTGCGACGTGTTATGAACTATTCAATATATACCTCTAGGCAAGAGAATTGGAATGCCAATAGTTAATACGTCATAATAACGCATCCGCTTTATATACCATAATATTGAACTACCTCGTTACCGTTACAGACAAAAATTCGGATGCAATAGACTCCAATATTCGCCCAATTAATCTTGCATTTACCTTAAAACTAACAGCAATAGGAAGACGCCAAAAACTACGACGCACAAGACTTAATTAGTAGTCGGCTTTCAATTCATTCTAAAACAGAATACAAAATGCCTACATTACCTTTCTAAGTGCAGAGACTAGCTTTCATATTTCACAACTCACAGAGACTTCAAGAGATGCAAAATCCTGAATGACATTTCCGGAAGCTCAGCTTACTTTTATAACTATTTGCCCGTTCCTGCCTTTATCAATCATTGGCTATCTCAGAAACGGTGGACTAGTACGTAAGGCAAAATTTGCATAACTCAGCCACTGTGAAGCAACTGTGGCCCAAATTACATATCACCGAAATCTATGTTTTCAATTTTGGTTGTTTGGTGTGTCGCACTAGAACAGGCGCATGCTATTTACTAGTCTGAATTTTGGTTTAAAGCGTGGCACTAGAGCTACACATTTACGAATCTGAAAAGAAAGTTTTAATCAAAGATAATCAGGGGTCGGCTCGTCACTTGACTGTAGTTTTGAATTAGGAGACAAATCGGCTGTGTTAAAGCTCTTAAAGGAGGCCGGAAATAGAGAGCTGGAAACAATTAAATTAATAAATCATCATATATGCCATCACGTTAACCGACCCGGCGGTGCAATGGTTAGGAAGCTAGCCTTTGGAGCCTCTGGGTCCGGGATCGAATCCCGATAAGGCATGGATGCTTGTGTTTGTCGAGTATATGCGGAGTACGTGCTCGTTAAATCTGTTGGGTCCGAAAGTCCTGTGGTTCCCACGAGTACAGGTTTCTCGAGACTATTTCCCTCCCCTTCAGGGACATGTTTAAATTGTGGAGGTGGCGCGCGATAGATGGCCCCATCTATCGTGCGTGTGTGTGTGTTGTGTCTGTCTTACTTGACGAGGGTTTATAAGCGGGTCTCTGACCAAGCACACAAGCCTGAAAATATATGTCTACCAACTAATCTGTAGCCCAATTTACATATCATCGAAATGTATGTTTTCAATTTTTGTTGTATGGTGTGTCGCACTAGAACAGGGGCATGCTATTTACTTGTCTGAGTTTTGGTTGAAAAACGTACCACTAGAGCTTCACATTTACGAATTTGAAAAGGAGTCTTAAGCAAAGAGTTCTATAGTAGGGTAGGGGAATGACTCGTACTGAGCTGCCATCGGCAGCCATGGCTCACTACGGAGCCCGAATAGAGTGGCAAAAGTGCAAGTTAATTTATAATTTTGATACTGAGAAAGGAAGTACATCCTGGGCAAAGGCGGAAATCGAGCCCGCACCCGTTTCAGCGCGCGGACTGCTAGAGTTATAGCCTGCGATCCAAACCACTTGGCCATCAGGCCCCAAATGCTATATTGTCTCCGTTTTGGTCCATGATGCGGTTGGTAGGTTCAATATCTGCCCTTCTATAGAACTCTTTGGAAGAAGAGATCGAAGATCGCACATTGAACAAAACAACTTATCGAAGAAAATCAGGGATATGCCCGTCACTTGACTGTGGATCTAAGTTACGACGCTTACTTGGCAGTGGTAAAGATCTTAAAGTAGGCTTGAAATAGAGAGCCATAACCTATTAAATTAATAAATCAGCATAGATGCCATCACGTTGTATGGCAGTTGGCAAACTAGATTTTTTAATGTGTGTGGGACCTGTAATTGAATTTTTTTTTAAAACAAGGCGTATAATCTAATTTTGAAGTGTGATTTTCAACTGAAGATGCGATGATAATGTAACCTAACCAGAAGACGATCCTGCTTTCCAAGTAAGATTTTGTGAGTTTTTTATTTACTAATTGGAATAATTTACGTAATTATATATATATTTTTAAAGTAGATTCCTTTTAGATATTGATTTGCCAAGTATAGCTGCGTGTTTAAAATCTAAATATTTAAACAGGATTTTTAACTTCAGCAGTGTCGCAACTTATCCCGTACGTATATAACGTAATTTTTTTTTACTAAAATTGACTTGGCTGTCCTTGGCCTTCTATAGACTGTTACTTCTTGGTCTGGTTTGAATTTTTTTTTTTGCTATTTATACTGTACGTAAGATGAGTAAACTATGTCTCGTAGTATTTTATTTATTCAGTTTTAAGTGCACATTGATACAGATAAAAATCTTATTACAACTCACATTGAACAAAACAATTAGGCAATAAAACAAACATGAAATAATTAAGTATAAAAACAAACACATTACACAAATAAAAGTTGTAAACAATTAGCTTTAAAATCATTAAAAGACATAGCATAAGTATCTAGGTCGTGATAGTAGTTATTGTAAATTTTATAACTCTTATACAAACAGAAATTTTGAATATAGGTGTAATGTGAAGAGCTATGATAAAATATACGAAGATTGCGTGTAAATCTATTGGGAATAAAGAGATGTACCGTACTAGTTATGTAGTTGGAATCAATTCTATTGTTTAAAATTGAAATACCTCACTCTCAGAAATATAACACTTTCATTTTTGACGATTCATGAATCCTCAAGCCTCATTTCGTTAATTTTGAGGGTTGTTTCGTCAAACTATCACGTAACTTTTGAGTAAACGCGAATCCTCACTTTTACGATCGTGATTTGACGATTCTGTATCTTGATTTTGAGGAAACTGAATCTCATTTTTGTACTCACGTGCACAAAAATGACGAAATATTTCTTTAGATTAGACGACATTCAGATCCTGACGATTCAAATTATCTCACTTTGAGGAAACGAAAACTCGGAGCATTTGCCAGTAAACGAATCGCCAAAATTAAGGAAAATTTCGTCGTTTTTGAGCATTCATTTTTAAGAGTGCTTATTTAGAGGAGAGATACGAATAACTTTAAAATAAATTCGATACTTCCCCTGTATTTTACTAATATGGGCTTACGTGTTAAAAGCGTTTGTTAGTTTGTTTTCTATTATAATATATTTAATTAACCAGGCACTTCTAAAAACACAAGATCTAAAAACATTCTTTCAAGCGGACCCTTTCACCCCCTCTATCCCGAAACAAATCGATATGTTAAAAAAAGCGCCCTTTTCCAGAAAAGATTTTTCAAGTTCGTGTATCTACAAAGAAGATCAATTCTCCCAAGCAGGAAAACTTTGAAAAGATGGGGAAAACTAGGCCAGTCCTTTGCTTTGCACTTGTTATTTAAAATAAGAACAGGAGCATTAAAAAAACAATTTGCAATATTTATATTAAAAATTCTCCCTTATAAATAATTAAAAAGCACTTGGTTAAGGGAGATATTTGTGTATGTACTAAAGTTGGTAAAGAATTGTTCTATGGTTGTATAATTGTTTGGTTATATTGATACGGTTAAATCCGACTAACCCGATTACAGTGCTCTAAAATTTATCGAAAATATGATGCTTCTCCACGATTTTATGGTAGTTGTGAAAAATGTCTTTGTTGTATTGTAGTTATAGTTACTTCATTTTTAAGATGACACATGTGTATCATTTTGTCATGTCATTCAAATATGCTGGCACTGACTCTTGAAAAACCGTTGCTTACAGTTATCAAAATGCTATACAAATCAATTTGATGCAACTAATAAACAATGGTTAAAAATTTGGTACTTAGTATCACAAAAAAAAATGGTTCCTAGTAGCTTCAACGGCTGAATTGTGAAGCGTTACCTATATTTTTGAAATTCTGATGTTAAACCCTTTTTAAGGTTTTGGTTTCCGAAATATAAAAACATGGTTCAACCATATTCCCAAAACACATGGATGAAACATTTTACCACACAGCTAACTTTTTTTGTGAAATCTAGCATGACATTTTTAACAGTCAACAATCATTTAAAAAATGTACAGAACAAGAAAATTAAATAAAGAATTGAATGTGGTGCGATTTTACGTTATTAAATATATCCTTTAGATTTTTTTTTTAAATCTTCATTGTATTCAGATGCTAGTTAATTATTCTATTCCACATTGAAATAATTGATTTTTCGATTTTTTTAGAGTTTATTCATAGATTTGAGAAAATCTAAACAATGTCTATGAAAAAGAAAACTGTATAATTAGAAATAACAAAACGTCAAATGAACTCCATTGAACTATTTCAGAAAAAAAAAAACATTTGTGTAGCTCTAGTGCGACAATTCAAGCGTACCTTAACTAGAAAACACATTTCAAGTATCCATTATTCAAGATTAATAAACAGCATATCACAGAACGACTGTTTGGGTTAAAAAACATTAATATCCCCGAAAAGTTTGGAAAAAATTGCGCCTTTCTTTTGATGGCATATATATTCTCAGAGAATGCAAACAAATAAGGGGGGGGGGGGACCTCATTCGTTAAACGAAGACAGCTTCAGAAAATCCTTTTCTGTCATCGCGAGGGCGGAACTCACAGGCGGCGAGGGGCGAACTGGATATTAAAATAGGGTACTTGACCGTATCGCTAAAATACCTTCCAATATTACTTGTAATATAGTTTTAACTCAAAAGTAACTTAAGAGTTTTCTGCTAATCAAAAGATCTTCCCTCCTTGCACTACCTACGAATAGTAGGTTATAGAAATGAGTCCAGGGCCAGGGCCTGTTCTAGGAAATTTCAGACTATAGGCACAACCTATTTTGGTGGCCCCTTTACGGAAAATTTAATTCATGATTTCCAGTAATGATACTGCTATATGACCTATGTATCAAATTTTTCCTTAATTTTTATAGGCTTCCCTTATAAACATCGATCAAAACAATCCCGTCAGGTCAATTTCTTAGTCAAAATTAAGCAAAAACAAAGTGGATTATCGGAATATTTTTTTTATTTAACTGATATTTTGTTTATTTACAGCATTTACACTCTTAAATCAAACGAGTGAAATCCACTCCAGTAGGAGAAGTGCATTTTCGACACTGGAAAGGAGTTAATATTAAATCAGACTGAGTTAAATCACTCGTTTGGAGTGATCCTGTCGGAGGTTTAACACACAAAGGATCCACCCCAAGAGGAAGGAGAAGTGCATTTTCCAGACTGGAGGAGTGAAAATTACTCAGACTGAGTTAAAATCGCTCGTTCGTTTTAAGAGTGTATGTAAGTGCCAGCAAAACAAGGCATCACCTGACCATATACTTGATTGTTTAGGACTGGACTGGGAAGACATATTTTCTTCCCCCCCTTTTGGTTTCGGACTTTCTTAATGTCAACGGATTTATTGATCTGGTCTGACTCCGTCAGAGCAAACACAAAAATAAAAAAAAACGTACTAATTTTTTTCTAAATAAATTTTTAAATAATTAATAAAAATCATTTTAAATGTCTTTTTTTTGTCATCGGTATGTCATGTGATCACAATCACGTCGATTTGGCTGACGTCACTAGTAAGTATAAACAAACCGGCGTGGTGGTGTTTTTATGCAATTAAATTTGATTTAACCTAATTTACTCTTTAAAATAAGAATTATAGAAAAAATGGAATTTAATTTTTCCGAAAAGTATAGTTCAAATTTGCGAAAGTAGATTCCCAATATGGTGTTTCAAGGTTTGTTAAAACTTGCTAGTGACGTCACACGTCCACATGACACCCAGAAAGCGTTCACGAGCGTAATTTTTCGTCCGAATTTTAAAATGGATTTTTAAAACGTTTTTTGGCAAAATTTTGAGTCCTTATTTTGCAAATACTCTTCATTTATAATGGTAAAAAACATTACCTATTTTTACCTTATTTATAGCCTTAGTAACCATACGTACGGTTTTACTGCGGTTTTCACGATGTTAAATGCTGACTGTTGTTGTAAATTACAAGGGAGAAGACTTCATTTAAGTGACAAGATACTAATTGAATTGAAGAAAAAACAGGGTTCGGTCAGGAAAAAAAAATGCCACGAGATCTTCAAAAATTATTTTAAAAGTGCAATATCAATCAACACTAAATTGATAGAAAAAACCCTGTTAATTCTGCAAAGACTATTCCCTATGATATACGGAAGTGATTGATCAACCAACTTTTCCCTTAAATATCCCTATTATAAGAAAAATCCCCATGGGTCTAGTCTCTCTAGTTTCCCTAATACCCACTCTCAGAAATAACACTTTCATTTTTGACGATTCATGAATCCTCAAGCCTCATTTCATTAATTTTGAGGATTGTTTCGTCAAACTATCACGTGACTTAAGTAAACGCGAATCCTCACTTTTACGATCGGGATTTGACGATTCTGTATCTTGATTTTGAGGAAACTGATTCTCATTATTGTACTCACATGCTCAAAAATGACGAAATATTTCTTTAGATTAGACGACATTCAAATCCTCATAAAAATGACGATTCAAATTTCCTCACTTTGAGGAAACGAAAACTCGGAGCATTTGCTAGTAACGGAATCGTCAAAATTAAGGAAAATTTCGTCGATTTTGAGCATTCATTTTTCAGAGTGCAATAACTAAAATTACCCAAGACATATTTTACTGGTTGTTTTATTGCGAAAAGATACGTTTGTTTACTTTTCAACCAGATTCCACAATATAAGAGATGGACTTTAGTCTAAAAGTCACCTTTATCCATCTTTAGCCTTAAAATCCTCCTCTTCGATCAAAAAGACGTTGAAAAAAAAAAAAACGTTTATAGAAGCGTTTGAAACGTTTATAAAAGCGTTGCGTAATTTTGACGGAGTAAACATTAGAAACAACAATGTTGAAATTTTTCGGTCAAATATAAAAATTAATGTTTTTTTTTCATAAAATAAAATTTTGTATGATCAAAAAATTTACACACAAATACGAGATTATGCTAATTTAAAGTAGATAATGGCCAATTTCGTATTTTTATTGATGAATTATATTTTTTTTGAGTAAATTCACTCCACACCATTACAAACTTCCACCTTGATGCTAGAGTTTTTAAGGGAAAAAAACCGGGGTTTTCTAAAGCTTATTTTTCAATATTCGGTTAAACCGAACTTGTTTAAATAGCACTTAAGAGACCGGTTAAATTGTAACCGGTTCAAAGAAAGCTTTTTTTTTCAAGAAATTTCAAACTTCGGTATAAAGAAGGAACTTTCGTAATAGTGTTACTAAAATATGATTCATGTAAATGTAATGATGACTTCATAGTCGAAAAGTTAATCACTGAAACAAATCTAGTTAGTCCACACATGGGTCTTTAATAAGTTAAAAATAGCTGGATTCCCAACTTGACTGTATCGCTAAAATACCTTCCAATGTTATTTAAAATATAGGTGAAAGTAAAAAGTAACAAATGCATATATAATTTTTGCGAAATAAATCTTTAAATCATTAAACAAATGTTTTTAAAAAGGCATTTTTTCACGTGATCATAAACACGTCGGTTTGGATGACGTCACTATGAACTATAAACAAACCGGCGTAATGTTTTTTTTGTTTTCTGATAAAACTTGATTTAATCTAATTACTATTGAAATAATAAGTATTGAGGAAATGTAGGGCTGTGTTTTACAGAAGCATATTTTTCAAATTTGTCTAAAATCGATGCCAATGTGGTGTTTCAAAGTTTGTTTATAGTTCATAGAGACATCACAGATACCACGTGATAGCCAGAAAGCGTTTTCATGAGTGATTTTTCGTCTTAATTTTTAAATTCCTTTTTCTTCCTTTTTATGGGGTATTTCAAAAAAAGAAAAATACGGGTCTAATATTTCTGGCATAAGAACATTTTAAACCAATAAAAAAAATTTAGTCAAGTACCCTATTCCAAGGATCTTGACCTATCTTTCTTAAGTTTGTGTCCGACCCCCTCCCTGTCCCCTTTGTAAATCACAGGCTTCTGTCGAGGCTCTTCGGAGGTCTCTCCCGAACATATGATTAGGGAATATCGACCTCCCCCGCAAAATCAATAAAAGCCATTGAAATGGACCCTCTTCACTCATGGGCCGAGATTCAATTCACACCCATTCGAGCACATTTCACGAAGCGAACGTTCAGCATCATTCAAATTCGGTTTAACCAGTTTACCCGGAAAGTTTATTTTATGATTTGAGCAATGATTGATTTCTAAAGGGTGCTTTAAATTGTTACAGACTGCCTTCCTTTACATTGTTTAATTTATATTGAGGTTTAGTTGCTAAACTCACGTCCTCCAAAGTCTCACTAAAATATAGGGCCCGCTCCATTTTTGGCAACTTCGTCTAAAGGAGTACGTCAAAGGAGTACTATCGTCAAAACTCGCCAATGAATGGTCCGGTCCCTATATCTTAGTTATACTTTAGAAAATGTGAGTTTTTCTACCAGACCTTCAGATTTGAGGTTTGTAATAACTTTATTTTACCAGTAAAGTGAACTATGCAAGGTTATTTATCATAAATATCGAAGTGTACTCTAGGAAAACCTACATCTCTGCTTACACATGTTCAGAAATAAAAGCTTAGTTTTTATGGTGTTATTTTGTCACAAGACATAGTTGGACCATTTTTAGCCGTTGTTTTCATGGACGTTGCTTTTCATCAAGGCACATTCACTTCGTTATTATTTATTTTAGAGCTTTCCAAAAAATCTTTTCATTGTAGTCAGTGGCTCGAAAAATTCATGTAAATGTCATTTTCAATGGATTTGTGGAGTTTTCTCGATTGAATTATACCTACTGCTTCTGTGCATTTTTTTCTTGAGAATATTTCAAATTATAGCTAGAATTAACCATTTTAGTGCAAAGCATTTCAATCAACGAAAAAAGTATAAGAAATTTAGTGAGTCTTTTTCAGAAAAAATGTCTCTCTGCAGCAAAATAAAACCTTGAACAAACATTCACCAAAATAAAAATTATATTTCTGGTAAACCGTTACAATTTACCTCTTTATATTCATATGCATTAAATCCCTCGTTATAAATCAATTCAAAGTGGATTTATCACGAAAACAAATCAATATATTCTT
This sequence comes from Hylyphantes graminicola, assembly GCA_023701765.1. Lineage (NCBI taxonomy): Eukaryota > Metazoa > Arthropoda > Arachnida > Araneae > Linyphiidae > Hylyphantes > Hylyphantes graminicola. Next base: position 7,537,310 of record CM043122.1, read on the forward strand.
GCATCTTTAATCCCCAGACAGTAAGGTTCAACTAACCAGATTTCCTCTCCGTTATACCCACTGATACCGTCGTCGTGGAACTAAACGGGGTTTCCTACAATAGCGATACACAATGCGTTGAATGAAAAGCGGGTAATAATCCAATTACGACTTATCTTCCTCGAGAAAATAGTAGAGTTGTACGCGACGTCATTGAATTTGTAATCCGACTTCATTCATAAAGTAAGCGGATAATTACCATACTTTCATAGAGGCTGCCATTGACGGGCGCAATGAATAATTCACGAATCGTGTCAACCACGTGGCTTGTTTATGCTGCCCGAGCGGATTGCTAATTGCCAATTGCGGGTGGCTGATTAGTGGCTTATCAACATCAGCTGATGATGGCAACTTGTTGCAGCCATGTCTTTTGAGAGCTCCATTCATTCGCTAATAGGGCCGTTTAACCTCTTAAGTGGTTGAAAGTATCAACTGACCTGCCTTCTATAGCTAATATTAAATTGAGAATGATTTTTATAAAATTATATTTTTACTCATGAAGTAAATAATGCCTATAAATGAGGTTATTTGTTTAATTTGGAATCAAAGAGTTCTATAGTACTATAGTAGGGTAGAGGAACGACTCGTACTGAGCTGCCATCGGCAGCCATGGCTCACTACAGAAACCGAATAGAGTGGCAAAAGTGCTAGTTAATTTATAATTTTGATACTGAGAAAGGAAGTACACCCTGGGCAAAGGCGGGAATCGACCCCGCACCCTTTACAGCGCGCGGACTGCGATCGTTATGGTCTGTGATCTAAACCACTCGGCCATCGGGCCCCACATGCCACCCTATTGTCTCTGTGTTGGTCCATGGTGCTGTAGCCAGGTTCAGTCTCTACCCTACTATAGAACTGTTTGAAATAACTATTTGGAACCCTACTTTGTTTGGAATCAACTGAAAGAGCTTTTGAACGGGAACGTTCTCTCTGTCTGCCAAAATAAGGTATTTCCTGAGTCAGTGTAAATATCATCAGCAAAATAAAAAAATACAAATTGTCAATACGTCGCTATTATACACTCAATTTACCAAAAAAATATTTTGTTAGAAATTAATTCATTGTTTTCCAACGATTTGCTACAAAAAAATAGTTTTTACAAATGATTTAACTTTTATTCTGAAATATAATCTTTATTTCCCTTTGTCTGGAATTAGAGTTTAATTAAAGTACTTAATTAGGAAGGCCCAACGCAGAATTTATTGTGAGGATGCATGTTATATCGCCAACTATTAAATTTGAGTTTATATCTGCTCATACACATTTCCAGGTATTTTAAAGACTAACATTATCACTTGGATTGGATTCTTCATGACAGCGTTTGATATTAGAAACAATTATTTCAACTACAATATAAATTAAGTAATTTTTAATATAGGGTTGAAATAATTAAATTTTGATTGTAGTTTTGCTTTGTTAAGAATTGCAATTAATATTCAGAAAGACTTCACAAATCATATTATTTATTTTATATATATTATATAAATGTATAAATAAATATTAAGATCAACAAAATGGGTTAAATCGCAAAAAATATAGAAAATAACGTTTTTAGCTGTAAATAAGCATTGAAAACAATACATGTTCTTCACTTCAGTTTTTGCTTCTAAATATTCAATGATTATTCAAATTTTTGTGAGGTCATTAAGTAACCCAAAGAGACGATGGGCACACATTGGGCGTTTCGTGTTTATCCTACCCTTCCGCATAAAAAGTGAAGTAACTATATTTTAAATCTACAGCTACACTTTTAAAACTTAATAGGCATAATTGGAAGATTCAAAACTTAAATTTTAGCAAATAAAAAAATTGAAAAGTTTACCATTTTTGAGGTACACTCTTAAAACAAACGAGTGAATTTAACTCAGTCTGAGTTAATTTTCACTCTTTTCCAGTGTCGAAAATGCACTTCTCCTATATGAGTGGATTTCACTCTTTTGTTTTAAGAGTGTTCCCTTAAGTCTATTTTTATTATCATTTATTTTTGCTAATAAATATCAGCTTATGGGATGTGGCCGGTTTAGAACGTGAGACCCCCTGTAGCACGAAACACCGATGTTCTGACTTGGGCTAAAGATCTCCCATTTGGATGTTATAGGTGATAGACCCTTCCAATAATTAGTGGCAATAAAACTCTTTGAGGTACGATAAGCTAAAATACTTGGAAAAGACTCCTTTTTTTAATAATAATACCGATTAGGCGGCCAAACGTCTTTTCCGACTTTCCTCCACAACATCCGAATTCAAAGAACAGGAAGACATAAAAATCGCAGATGTCTTGAGGGTTCTGTAAGTTACTTGTCAGTTTTTGGAAGAAAGAGGCGTCCATTTTTAGCAGATGCATTGTTTTTGGAGCCGTTCATCTCTTTATTTAAATATAGTGTCGGGTATTTGGCTCGGAAGGTGTTTGTATTCACAGAAGAACTGCTTCCTTCCATTAAATACTAGTTTTTTGTTCCGTGAGTGTGGAGCAGGATTTAAGAGAGTGCCGCCGACAGGTTAACGTTCATTAGCCGCCACTCCATAAAGTTCACTTTCGCTTTCTGCATTGGTTTTACACAACAAGATTATAGGGGTCATGAGTTCGTTGGTGTTTTTAACTCTTTTAAACGTAAAAGTTCATTTAAATCGATAAGAATAAAAATTAAATGGTTTGCTTGATAAAATAAATTTTACCTTGAATAAATTGCCGTCCCGTCAAATTTGGTGTACTAGTTGTACTTTATGCACAAGTTAAATTTGGGGATTTTTCTTAAGATTATCTTTCATAATTTTCATAATACAATGAATGTTATTTATAAGGGAATTGACTTCATCTGTACTTTAGTTTTTAAATCTAACACAACTGAATGGCGTGACAAAGGTTTAATATTTTAATTCAGAAAAGCCAAAACGACAGATTTTGTGCCAAAACGACAACATAAAAATGCGTTAATTTGTGCTTCTTTGAGTAACCCTAGCTAAAAGTTGAAATGTCATTCAAACCAATTGTTTTTCAAAACTAATAAAAGCAATAGGCTTTTGAGAAGCAAAGCAGTGCCAATCCTTCTTTCAGTCACGGCAAGGACTTCCAGTGGCTGCAATTGAAGACAGCATCCAACGACCACTACACTCAAGGTAAAGCCCGACCACAAATTAACCAGAAATAAATTCATTAAGCTTGAAGAACATAACAAAAACCTTTCATCAAATCATCTCCCAAATCGCACACAAACCAGATGCTTCAACTTCCTTTCCAATTTCATCCACAGCGCTTGCTGTCAATCTTGACTTCCTACCCGTTGAAGACACAAGAAACTGCAACAGCTTCTTGCAGTTGAACAAAGTTGGCCACTTTAATTGCTTTAACAAGAGGTGTGAAAGCGAAATTGGGGGCGTAATCACGTAATGAGGGCCAAATTTTCTCAGGTCCGGAGGAAGGAGCTGTCAAGACGGACTCTGCATTTCCCATCTGTTGTTGTCCGTATGGGTTGGGATGGTTAGATTTAGAGAAATGTTAGCTAATGCTCGTGTTTTTTTCTGTATTTGAAAAGGCGTAGGATAGAAATATACCTTTTTAATCATTAAGAGGGATTGTCAGTCCCATAGACCTAATGCATTAGTTATGGAATCAAAACTTCCGCAGAAGTATTGCTTTTACATGTTAGCCTTTCCCCCCATGTTTGGAATCTACAAGACATCGAAATGAAAGAAATTTGAAACGAATCTGGCGAAAAGGGGATAACATAGCAAGACAAATACTTTAGCCAAAGTTTGTGATTTTAAAACTATGCATTATCTCTACGGAACTGACAGTTCCTTTTAATGATTTTGGATAAAGAAATTCGAGGTTCTCTGCATTTGCATGAACCGAACCTCTCTTAAACTCTTAACTTAGGACATTTAAGATATTTTCCACTGAACAACTTAAAAAGCAAGTTGAAATAGAGACGTTATGGACACATTAAATGAAACATATCCTTTCATTAGTTCAATTATGTGCTTTACCTTGAAAAAAGTTTTGTTGTCATTCGTTAGTAATTAACTCTTTACATAATTTTTGCTACCAAAACTTATTGAAATCAAACTTTTTATTATTTTCGAGGGGCCGTATGCTGAAAAAAGTAAAACTGTGTGAACATACAACCGATACAACACACTAGCCTTAAGATGTTACATACGGTCTTCAAGGGAGAAGTGCATACTTAAACTTTAAAAATCAGTTGCGTTTAATCAGACACTGGACCGTACTTAAACTAACAGATAAAAAATAACATGCTATTATATTCAATATTGCCGAATCGGTGTGTGACAGTTACGAAGATAGTAACCATCCAACCAGACGTTTCCCGCTATTGTTAGCCATGATGAACGCTATTGTTAGCCATGTTAAACAAAAGAATTAAGATGCAAACTTTATTGGAACTGGAAAGTTGGAGATTCCTATCACGGAGCATAAAAAACGGCGACCCTGAGCAAATTTACTAAATGTTTTTACGGAAACTATTAATTAATTAGTATTAATATGAAGTGTCTTCGGTTTATTGTTTTTTACAAGCTGTTGTACAGATTCCAACATCCGTGTGCATGACCACAGAGCAAAGATAGCGAACTTAATGAAAAGTACTAATGATAATAGTAATAATAAAAAGATAAAAGATGAAAAATAATTCCAATAAGAATAATAGAGAGTAAGAATAATAGATTTAAAACAATTAAGAAATATAATAAGAAAAATATAGTATACTCTTGTAGATCATTACTATTTTAGTATAGAAAAACTAGCAACTTTTGTACAAAATTAAACATCAGGGTATTTTTCTACTTGTAGACACATGATTATAATTGATATTTTTTTATCGTTTGTATAACAAAAAAAAATCAAGGAACTTTCAGACCTAAGGAATTGCAATGCATGTATCTTCTTCAAAGTCACAATTAGAATTATCATATTTGCATTTTTAAATCAAGAAATGCCATGAAAATAAGTTAATGAATAAGAGGTTTGAACAGTTATCTGAATTTATAGGGCAGAATATCCAAAACCCCAATCGCTGCTATCAACCAAAAGTTTACGCGTTCAGCGTAAACATGTTCTAGAAGATTTCACATTCCTCTATTCCGTTGCAATTGGAACTAACCAAAGAAACCCAAACCCTATTCCCAGAGAAAACACTTGCCTAGTGTAAAAATGGGCACCTAATGCGGTAAACAAAAACCCAATTTCAAGTGTGTTAAGTAATCTCTATACAATACTTCAAAGCCAATCAAATAAATGCCTACTTTGTAATGGAGAAGACTCCCTCCAACGTCATTGTTTGTGTTCTTTTTTGATAGCCGCTTTCATGGTTCCGACTACTTTGTTCATAACTTGTTCCTGTTATCAATTTTCTGTTCATGGGGATATGGAGGTGGCGCTAAAAGTTATAAAATTTAAAACGTAATAAAAGGTAAAAATATTTTGTTTGCATAATTTCACACATTATTTACTAAGTAAAAGTCTGATATGGTTTCAATTTCGTAAAGGCCATTTTTAAGGGATGTAGGATATCAGTGAAAGGTTAAACGCGAACAGATTTTTATTAATTTTTTGAAAATTTTCAAACATGACGGTTACTGATTTTTTTTGATGATTTTTATTTGTCTGTCAATCATAAATGTTTATTGCTAGTGTTGCGGACTCTTTTATCTGTTTTAAAGAGTAAAACTTAAGTATTTTTGTAAAAAAAAAGAGCTGGAATACTTTCAATTAATACACGCTCATATAACAAAAACAAAGCTAATTTTATGTAACTGTAGTGTAAGTAACAATTTGTGGAAAGTTAACGATCTTCTTAAATGTAAAAAATAAATAAAAACAAATTAAATAGATCACTCTGCATTATTTAGTTTCAATAAGTGTAGGTCAGAGCTATTCCGCTATATTTCTTTCATTTAAATTAAAAAAATTAATCACTTTTTACGCACGTCACTTGCATTACAAATAAGGGTAATTTTGTATGGAATTAGCCTCGTACTACACTACTCAAAAGAATTAGGGGAATGCATGGTTTAAACCCTTTCACCCCCAAAGATTCCATTTGGAATTATCAGCTTGCGATTTTTTTTCTCACTAAGTTGAGCTCGAAACTTATTTTTCGTTAGATGGAAGAATCATTCTTTCGAAGAAATAAATGTTTGTTTTAATTAAATCAAAGTGTCCAAAACATAGTGAAATAAAATTCACTCTCAAAAAAATTTATGAAATAAATTGACTGTAAATTCTTCAAGCTTGCACTCATAGATGTTTAAAAATTGATTTTTTAACTTCTTTTCAACAATAAATTTTGAAAAAAAAACTTAATTTATTCAAAAGTTATGATTCCAATTTCCCCCCTTAAAGTTTAGTTAAAAAAAATTTAGATGTTTAAGAAATTAAGATCCCCCCCCCCCTGTTTTTTACCATTTCATTATGAAGGCATAATGGACCTATTTCACAAATTTAAGAATAAAAAAAATAAGAAGTTGGTACTTAAAGGGTTAACAATAGTATGCAAAGTGCTCCCTTTATTGTTTTGAGCAGTGTAATTCTACGAAAAGCCAGGGCTCAAGAACGACCCATTCTCATCCATTTCAAACAACATAACACATAAACCACCTCGTTCTCCGCTAAACGAACCCTCGCTGTGGTAATAAGGGATTCATACGACGGTCCCCCCCCCCCGCCCCGCGGGGGCCGTTGGGGGGGGGGGGGGACTGAAAATCGTGCGGATCAGTTTCATATCTTTGTAGGGGGCTTTGAGTCAGTTGACAAAGCCGATATAAATCATCACACGACATCTTCATTTTGAATGGGAGATGATTTAATTGCGGGTTTCGGGTGGCTTATTTTTTTGTGTGACTAGGAATTTTTGGAACTGTAAGTTAAAATTAGTTTTGAATGGTAATTACGTTCGAGAATATTTATACAGATAAAGGTATCTTTCTGTTATTTAGTAATATAAATCGTCTTTAAGATTGTTTTTATTTTATATCGGAGTTGGACGTGACATTTGGTTCAAAACAAAAGTGCCCTTTAAGATGAGAGCAAATTTATAAAGATTTTTTACTAAAGGTGATTTTGAACTGGCTATTATTAATTTCATGGATTACATCACGAGCAGCTCAGCTGTTGATTTATCATATTTTGATATTGCCATGTGTAATCACACTAGTGAATGTGATAAAATTCGACTATTTATGCTAGAATTAAATTTTAAAAAAAAATTCCAACGAAAAAAGATTTTAATTGAATTATTATTGCTTTTTGAAGCTTTACTGATCATAAATGCTACTTCGATAAGTTATAGTTTGAATAGGCCATAATAATAAGTAATCTTGTATTCAGAATTAATTTTTAATGATAGCATTAAGAACAAATGTCAACATAATTTTATTTTGTGTTTAAAAAAAATTTTATACAGTTCTCGCATTTATTTTTTTTCTAATATCATTCAAGCAAGTATTAAAAATTTATTCCACGAAAACAAAATTCTAAAAGCGTTGTTTTAATTATTGATTTAAGCATTGTCGAAAGGTTTTTTTTTTTTTTTTTTTTTTTTGTACTACAGAAAATTTGGAAAATTCTCTTTACGTATTGCATAACTACTTTTTGCATTTCGTACATATTATTATTGTCATACATTTCAAAACACTTTCTATCAGACTACATTCAAGACATACTACAATTATATTTTCAAAAATCATTTTATTTCTTTTCATTCTCACACTTTCCAGCATACAAACGGTATATGGAGAAAAACAATTGTCTAAAAATGTGTTGGAGGTCCGATTGCCTAGTCATCAGGTCTGCAGTTGAGTCTTTTCATTTAAAAAAAAAAACAAACATCCGCAACTTATTTCATAAACATAAATATCCTAAAATAATTAAATAAAGAGATAAACAAAAACCCTTTCGAACCCTTCCAGTGTCGAACGAGCTCTGTAATCTCTCCCAGCGATCACCCTATGGGCGTGCATCTAAAAATAAAATCTTCGAAATCGCCAAAAAGTGTGGGAATGACCCTTGCGAAAGGAAGATCCAGCGAATTCCAATCGAATAATAACAAAGCTGAAAGGCGTCCAACCATCTTCGAAATATGTTTTTTTTTCTTTTCTTCTTATTTTTTTTGTGATTACTGATGCGAAAACCCCCTTCGTCCCATTGTTTATAGCGAGGCTCCTTGTCACACTTGACCGAATCAGAGCATTAACAAGACGCCTGTCACTTTGCCTTTCGACTCGTCGGAGCTGACATGCTCAATTCGGTGATGAGTAATAAAAAGAAATGGGTTCCATAGGAGATGGCTGGCTTTTTTTTTCAATCACTTTGCTCAATCTGTTCTGATAAAATGTACGGTATGATGTCATATGTGACGCATAAAGTTGTCACATTGAGTTTAAGATATTTCTCGAATGATGTTCAAGATCATTTTAATTTTAGCGTCATTTCTTCGTCATCCCAAATCACGCATTTTTTTGTCAAATTTTATGACGTTAGAATTACGTCTTTTAGTATCAACCATTTTGACTTAAAAATAACGTCTTTTCAAAGAAGTTTTTTAGTTCGAATACTTCATCAACCTTTTTGACGACTAACATACGTCGTTTAATATAAATATTTTGACGTTATAGTAATTTATTCAATAACAACGTTTCTGACGTTACAATAACGTTTTTGATCTCAACCTTAAATATAAGAATAATGTCTTTTAATACTTTAAACCTACCGGACGTTAGAATAACGTTTTTTATATGTCGAACTCTTAAAAAATTTACACTATGTATTCAATGTCATCCTATTTACCGTAAGAATAACGTCCTTAATACGTTTCTGACGTTCCAATAACGTTTTTAATTTTAACCTTTTAGGTGTAATGTAACATAACGTCGTTTAACACTAAAAAAACCTTTTGGTCATTAGAAAAACGTTTTTAATGCCATTTTTTTTTTACATAAGAATGATGTTTTTTAAATGCACTTTTTATATTTTTTTTTGTTTAGCTTGTAGTATCATCCTTTTGAAGTAAGAATAACATCTTAACAAATATATTCTTAAAGGAAGTCGTATTTTGGGTCAGTAAGATGAAAACTACGTTAATTTTTTATGACTTCCGTTCTATAGTATTGTGATCCAATCTGGATCTTTGTAAAGCCTCTTCGCAGCAGTTAAATCTTATCCACACAGCGCGTGTTTAAAACACAAACCATACCATTAACAGAAAAAAGGAACGTTATGACGACCCCACCTTCTTTCCGAGTGGAATATTTACTATGCTAAGTCCATTATTAGTTCGCCGATGGGGGCAGGAAGTTCGAATCCACATACAGCACCGAAAAAGAGTTAAATAAAGAGTTTCGGCCTGTCTTGAGAGGGGAAGACCCAAGATTGGGTCGAATGACACGCGAAACAAAGGGGAACACCTCCTATGTAGCGGCTAGTGGTAGGACCAACGGGTTCTTTTTCAACTGTTCTTTGACCCGGCCTTTCTACCAGGATTTTCCATTATTATAAATTGTGCAATCTCATTAAAACTTAAAAGTGTTGAGTGATAGAATTTGAAATGTTGACTTAAAATTCTTTTACCCAAATGTTCTTTAAAAAAAAACTTTTCAATTGACGAGCTTTACTTTAGTTTAAATCTCATTTAAACCTTTCCGTCCCAATGACAATTTGGGTTATCATTATAGAATTTTTTTTCTGATCGTCTATATAGCTATTTATGATAGCAAAAATCCCATCATTCTATACTTCAAACTTATTTCTTTAAGAAAATATTTTTTATTAATTTCAATCGATGTCAGCTCTATTATTATTTTTTTAAAATTATCATTACAAAAATGATGAGGCCAAATGGCATCACTGGGACTAAAAGGGTTAATTGGAACAAGTTAACAATCGAATAATTTTTTTTTCAGAAACCCCACTAGTCACATTGTTATCAATTGGGTTTTTGATGTTAATCAATTCCATCCTATGTAAATACACATTCTGTAAAGAAATCATGTTAATACAATGGTTTATACAGCCTTAAACTAAACAGAAAATAGCGTAATTGTTGGGTTTTTTTTTTCAGAAACCCCACGAGTCCAATATTGTATACGATTGTTTTAATTTTTAAAAACTTTGTTTTGGTTTAGAATTACTTTGGGATGAATAAACATAATTTTAGCTATACATTACGAATTAGTATTATTCTTCTAGAATTTGAAACACATACGGTTTCTGCAAAAAAATAATAAGTCCTGCAACTTAAATTTTAAATCTTAAATTCTTTTTTTTAGTACTCTTTCAAGTTGTAACAATGCATCAGGCTTAATAGATTGTTTCTCTAAATTTGTTTTGTTCAGTAATTTAGATGTACACTCTCAGAAATAACACTTTCACTTTTGACGATTCATTAATCCTCAAGACTCATTTCATTAATTTTGAGGATTATTTCGTCAAACTGTCACGTGAATGTTGAGTAAACGCGAATCCTCACTTTTACGATCGTGATTTGACGATTCTGCATCTTGATTTTGAGGAAACTGAATCTCATTGTTGTACTCACATGCTCAAAAATGACGAAATATTTCTTTAGATAAGACGAAATTCGAATCCTCATAAAAACGAAAAATTCAATGTTCTCACTTTGAGGAAAGGAAAACTCGGAGCATTTCCCAGTAAACGACATCGTCAAAATTAAGGTCGTTTTTGAGTATTCGTTTCTGAGAGTAAGGTGCTATTAAAACATAAATTTTTCAAATTCTCGAAAACTATATTATCATTGACTTTCTGAAAAAACTTGATCCAATTGCCTTACCCTTCAGAGAACAAAATAAAACAGAACGACCTAAATAACAGTCTTTCAAAAAATCGCCCGTCCTTCTGAAGCCGTCTTTTTGAAGTAGCCGGCTCCTTCGCAGACTGCGAGGGGGGAGTTGGCCACCGGCGCAGTTACTGCGTCTGACGCCACGGTGTCGGACAGCGCATCTTTCTCCTGACTACTTCTGACAGGGGGGAGGGAGGAACGCAAGAGCGCGGGAAGAAAAAGAAACGCGAAAAGGGTTTCTTGTACGGAGGGACGCAACAGAAAGAGATGTCTTGGTTTGTAATTGAGTTATATTATAATTGGTTGTATTAACGTCGCACAAGAGTGCTTATCCACTTTACATTTGAATCGGTGAGTGCAGAAACCGAGGCCCAGTGGCCCTAGTGGTAGTGCTTCGCATTGCCACGCCACAGGTCCGGGGATCAAATCCCGGTCTGGGCGAGGTTGACCCAGCCTTTCATCCCTTGAGTGGGTCGATGAAATGGGTACCAAGCATGCTTGGGAACTAAACACTGGGGGTCTCGCGTGAGGCTGACCACCTAACCGGGACATATGCCTAGCACCCCAGAGCCCTCAATCACGAAAGCTGAAATGGGCACGGCAGGCCTTGGCCCACTAATGGGCTGTTGCGCCGGGGAGTTTAGTTTTTTAGTTTAGAGTGCAGAAACCACTTCAGTAAAAAAATTCCGAAAACTGGTTTTCAATGAAAATAAGCGTATAAAAGCAAGATGCGTGTTGGGTGCAAAAACTACGTTAATCTGTTGATTAGTTCCGTAAATACAGGACGTTTGTTACGAGTGTTTAGTGCAGAAATAGAGGAGTTATTACTTTTTTTTCTCCCCCTTGAAAAATTTGAAATTTGACTGACGTTGTTTCTGCACTCACCGATTCATTTGAATCATTTCTCTTTCAGTAACCCCATACATTCTCAAAAATAACATTCTAATATTTGACGATTCATGAATCCTCAAGCCTCATTCCTTTAATTTTGAGGAATGTTTCGTCAAACTATCACGTGACTTTTGAGTAAACGCGAATCCTCACTTTTACGATCGTGATTTGACGATTCTGTATCTTGATTTTGGAAACTGAATCTCATTGAGGAAACTGAATCTCATTGAGGAAACTGAATCTCATTGAGGAAACTTTATATCATTGTTGTACTCACATGCTCAAAAATGACGAAATATTTCTTTAGATTAGACGACATTCAAATCCTCATAAAAATGACGATTGAAATTTCCTCACTTTGAGGAAACGAAAACTCGGAGCATTTGCCAGTAATGGAATCGTCAAAATTAAGGAAAATTTCGTCGTTTGTGAGCATATACATTTTTAAGAGTGTAACCCTTTTTTTTGATTGCCACCCATGGATTACCCACTGGATTACATATAGGATGAATGGATTAACATAAAAAACTCAATTTTGATAAAATTTTATCTTAAAGGGTTTCTGAAAAAAATGTATTCATTTGCTATGTAACACTTTCATTACGTAAGTTTTTTTTTCAAGGCAAGCGCCGCATTATTTTTAAAGATCAAAATGAGTTAAACTTATTTGGTTATGGTTATTTTTATTTTTTAAAGCCCTCTTTGCTTTTAAATGAAACATTTTACCAACATACGAACAATCATACACAAACTTTTTCCTTGCCTACTGACCGTGTTATGCTAAATCAGGCCCTTGCTGTAGTGTGACGTTTATTTGACTAAACCTTGTGGAGGTTTGCGAAGTATCTGGGTAAAACAAGTTTGCCTTAAATCTCTCCTAGTCTCCATCTTGTGCTAAAAACAAAACAAGATGTGAGGGGTATAGAACCAAAACTCTCTAACTTCCAATTAGTTTTGGTAATTACAAACTATGTAAGTATTGTTAATTATTTCTACAGGGTGTTCCAAAATTGACCGGAATTGTATAGGACGCAATTCCTAAATATTTACCCGGCCCCCGCCAATGAAAAACGGCTAACTAATTGGCCGCCCTTTCGGTCGTGCATGAAATCTTGCACTTGTGCTACACAAGAATGTGGAAACTTTTAGTTTGGTTTGGTTGAATTTACATCTGATAAAAATTACAGGTTCAACTAGTTTTTAAAAATTTTTTTTAGGAGGCTGTTCATTTTGACAGGTTGTTGCATTATTGTTAAAAAAACGATGTTGACCATCAGTCTATACACATCTGTCGTGTTTGTGTGTCTCGTGTGTTGTCCTACTTGACGATGGTTTATAAGCGGGTCCTTGCGACCAAGCACACAAGCCTGAAAAATATATGTCAACCAACCAACCAACCAATCAGTCTATACATAACAATTATTGTATTTTGCTTATTTATGCTGGGTAGGTATGCACATGTACAGGGTGGTTATAAAATAACGCTCGCTATTCGGGGTGGTCTGTAGCTTTAATGAATAATCCAAATGCAGAAGACTTTGAGACATTTACTAATCAAGAAGGGGGGAAAGAATGGAATCATAAAAAGCAAACTCGTCTCTTGACCAGGGTTCTAAATTACGAGACGTAATTGGGTGTGTTGGCCGTAATTAGTCATAATTGGCTACGCCGCGTAATGTAGTACCTTGGTCAAGAGACGAATTTCGTTTTATTATTTCATTCTTTATCGAAAAAAAAGAAACTCGTCTTTTGATAAGGGTTCTAAATTACGAGGCGTAATTAGCTGTGTTGGCCGTAATTGGCCATAATTGACGACGCCTCGTAACTTAGAACCCTGGTCAAGAGACGCGTTTGTTTTTTATGATTATTCTTTTTGTGATTATTTTTTAAGATTCTATCTTTTTTATGATTCCATTCTTTTCCCCCCCCTTCTTGATTAGTAAGTGTCGTGTCTCAAATTTTGAAGCATTTGAACTATTCATTCAAGCTACAGACCACTCCGAATAGCGAGCGTTATTTTATAACCACCCTGTATATTCCGGTGTGTGTGCATGATCAGAGACCCGCTTATAAGATTTCGTCAAGTAAGACAGCCACAGGAGGATTTTTTACTGACAGAGAAAGGAAGTACACCCAGGGCAAAGGCGGGAATTGAACCCGCACCCATTACAGCGCTCGGACTGCTAGCGTTATGGCCTGTGATCCAAACCACTCGGCCATCGATCCCCACATGACACCCTAAATTGTCTCCGTGTTGGTAAATGGTGCGGTTGGTAGGTTCAGTCTCTACCCTACTATAGAACTATTTGGTCCCAACACATGCACATTTCGACAAACTGTACATTTCTATCGCAAAACGTTTAGCTCCTTCCAATTTTCAAACATCCAGCTCGAATTTGAAACACACCAAATTATTTAAATCGAAATCCAAACACAAAAATTCCATTTTCGTAGTTACTAATCATTTTTAGTAGTTTTAGAAACTGTGTTGTAACAGAATCTGCAGATTGTAAAATTACTAGGAAATATGTCGATTCAACCAAACCAAACTCAAAACAAATGCATCCCTTCGTCAACACATTCTCATGCTGCCCTAGTTCAAGTATGCAACCACGACCAAAACGCGTGATCAATTGGCTTTTGACTATTTTTCGGAGGGGCCGGCTCAATATTTCGGAATTGCAACAATTCCTATTCCGGTCAATTTTGAAACACCCTGTATCTTAATGAGTTTGTATAATATTTGTACTAATTTACATGTACTCACCTTTAATCTTGCTCTATACAATAGTAAGGCATTAAAAAGTTTTTTTTGCGATTTCCCATATTTTTAATTTTGGATTTAGTGACTTTTGATTCTATACCCCTCATACATCTTGGCGGTCAAAGACTTGGCCATGATTCGAAATTACGAGCGAAAGCGGCTGTGTTAAAGCTCATAAATAGGCGGCCGGAAGCGCTGTACCAAACCAAATCTTGGTGGTCCCTGAACCACCCTTATGGTCCATACCTCTTTCCTCTTTCTTTCTTTTCTAGCCCTGTGTTTTACCGGAATCTTCATAATAGCCGCCAGGTTTTTTTTGTTTTCGTTCTGTGCTTTTTACCATCGGCACTTCAAAGAGAAAGGCAAAAGTGACAAATTAACCTACTAACGGGTTGGAGAAAAAAGGGTTGTATGAATCACCAACCTATTGTTTTCTAAAGAAAAAGGAGATCCGGATACGTTTGTTTTATTATTATTTGGAAAAATTGTAAAAGAAGTGATTAAAAAAACTAATTTCGAGTGGGGACATAACAGTTGAAGACTCTTAAAATGGTCTTTTAGAAGGATTTTTGCTGATGGTGAATAATTATGTATAAAAAATTCGTTGATATGTTTTAAGAGTTTCTTGCGGAACAAAAGATTTTTTTTATTGTTTTAAAATACTATACTATAATAATTTTTTAGGTAACTTATTATGCTTATTTTTACAAAAATGTTACCACTAATGGAATATTTACTCAATAGCAAGGAAAATTTAATGCCATTTGGCATCATCTTGTTTCTGATCATAGTATAAAAAAATAATAGGGCTGACATCTATCGAGATTAATAAAAATATATTCTAATAGGAAAAAGTTTGAAGGATCGAATGATGTGCTTTTGATATCATAAATGGCAATAGACGATCAGATTTTCTTTTTCTGAAATGGTGGGATGCCAAATAGTCATAGGAACTGAAAGGGTTAAGAGCTTGAGTGGCAGCAGAAATGTTGGATGAAAATAAATTATTTTTCGAGGTGGTGAAGCAATGTCGAGTGGGAACCGAGCAACAATCGTAGTACCGATCGAAGGAATTACGGGAATGAAAGCTGGAAGAAAATACGCCGCCTAAAACAAACCAATGAAGGGTGCGGAGGTTGTACTAAAAACAAATATAAGAAAACCTCTAAATATTTAGTGGTAAAAAAACTTCTTTGAAGACATTGCACCTTGTAGTTCATGGAACTGAGCAGTAAAACAAAGTTAACATTTAATAATAATTAATAATTTTTTATGAGGTTTTTCTTATTAATACATAAAATTAAATTATCACAATATACTTTGGAATAAAAAGTCTTAGTATAGAAAAGAAAAAAAGCAAAGAAAATATAGTGGTTGAAGGCATTGATTGAAGGTCAAAATTCTATCGTCAATAATCCCCTGATGGATAACTAGAAAATTTGCTTCTTCTTGGCTCTTGCGTAACAGGGTTACTGCGCATCTCCTATAACCTCTTGCCACCTGACGTCCCTATTTGGGGATATTTTTTAAAACCCTCCCACAAACAATTAACAAGTTAACTAGTTCCAAAATTGACCTGGTCCGATAGAAGAAGATTCAAATATGTATCAGTTTTCAGCCTTTGACTGCAGGTATCATTCATTTATTTCTATAAAAAAGGAAGTTGAACGAGGATCAACACGAAATTAGAGTTCTTAAAAAAAGTATTTTACAATTTGTTTTCAAACTTTTCAAAAAGTTGCTTTAGTATTTGATTTTAAAGGCATCTCGCATTAAAAACAATGTTAAAATGTGTATTTTTAGCGCTTGAGGCGTGTCTGTCACTCTGTCAGAAACTATTAAATATCATTCTTTTTTTTTTAAAAAATTACTTTGCAAAACATACTTTTTAGCATATCGTAAAAAGTATGTTTAGATTAAGAATATACGTGTAGGATTTTGCTCGGCTCTTAAGAGGTTAAAACCTTATCTACGTTATAGTCTAACCTTATCTATGTTGTAGTCTGTGTTATTGTTGTCATCCTATGACCATGGTTCAAAAAAAATGTACAATTTTCGGTGATCCTTGTAACCGTGTCCATGCTCTATCGATAATATTTTTCACAATTAAATTTTATTTAGTATAAAAGCACACATTTCGCTGTCTTTAACTCATTCATGATTATAATTAACAAGTTTCATTTAATTTTATTTTGGAATATACTTAAACACGTCTACGCAATAATTCTATGTAAACATTTGTTGTTGTTTATAGCGCTCACGTGTGGAGCTTTTTCGGGGGTGATTTTGTGATCTACTCGAGCGATTCACTCTATTGTTCTGTCTCCTCTATTGTGTGTCGTGATCACTGGACCCATATTGCCGAAAAGAATTATTATGTATTTCGCGTAAAAAAATAAGAAATAAGCAGAAGAAAAAACAAAACAGGGTTAGTGCCTCGGTGTTTGATCGTGAAAGTAACTTGAGGTGCTCGTGATAACATGTTTGTTTGGTTGACTGAATAAGCACCGCGTTAGTGCTACTGCCGGTCTGGATATTGGAGATTAATTTTTGTAGTAAAGGTAATGCGAATGGTATGCTTAGGTAATTGAAAAATAGTTCCAGTATGCATGCATTTAATAAGCAATTGTAATGTAATCGTTTCCGGCTCCCTATTTCTAGCTTCTTTTAGGAGATTTAACACATCCAATTACGCCTCGTAATTTAAAACACTGGTCCAGTCACAAGGTCGACACCTGAGCGGGCACCCAACGGAACTTCGAGCGGCATTTTACGCCAACGCCGTCGTCGTTGATTCAAAACCTAACCTACGTTTTTTAGCAAAATTTTTGAAAAGGAAAAGTATTTTTATTTCGTTCAATTCGCTTAGTTAACCATGATCAAAAATTAGTCAAATAACTAAACCTAACCTAGCCTAAAGGTTCCATGTAACGAAATAATAGTATATTTTTTTCTTGGTAACATATTATATTAGTATTAAACTTGTCTTGTGGTTTTGATGAATCTACATGTTTGTGCTCATTAAATACAAGAACGTCTTTAATTTCCAGACAAATAAGTCCGGTTGTTATTCTTATTTTTTTTTGTCTTTCCACTATAAAGAATTCAATTACTTAGAAGTACTTTGTATACTTGCTGTACCTCGTAACTGCAATTTTATAAAAATGTGTATTTCTTAGCCATGTGCCAGCACTGTGTGTAGGAACCAGTGATCCTTGTCATGTTGCGTGCCCAGCGCTGGATACTGTTTAGGGGATGTTAATGAAAACAACAGTATGTTATCTGTAGCTTGTTATTGAACGGTAACATTATTTTTCATTAAAAAAATATTTAATTTTGGTAAATGTAGAACTTTAAAAAAAAATTGACTCGTTAACTTTGTGGATGTTTTCTAAGAATATATGAGAATCCCATTGATAAACTTTCGAAATTCCTTTTAATCACCCATAAAATAATTTCATTTTATCTTCGGAAATTATTGAGTTGCATAAACAATACCCAAATGCCATAATTCTTATTTGATTTAAGTTCTCATTATTACTATTTTATATATACATTTCCCTTCTAAAAACACTAGGAAAAAACGTTAATCTGAAAAAAAGTCCCATTTGAAAAAAATGGACTTGGTGCTTCCCTGAGTGCGACGTTAATTCAACACAAGCCATTTAAAAATACATTTCGGAGTGGGTTAAGGCGTCATACCATTGGAGATAACCCTAGGTGGTTCTTAGCCATCCTATAAACAGATCATACTGGGCAAAACAATTATCCCACCTATAAGCAGTGCTGAGTATATGTGATTGGAGCACGTTAACCCTTTCACTACTAAAGTTGTTAAATCTGGACGGAAACAACCCACGACGGCCGTCCGACTAAGGATTCGATAATGATATTCCTATCACATATTACGAGGAAACAAAAATCCTCCGTAGCGAAATTGTTAAATCTGTCATGGTCCAAAGTCCTGACGCCTTGTATGATGCTTCTATAATGTTGCAATGGGTACCAGTTCATGAATCTGCCTCGTCACTTGACCTCTGATCACGGCACTCGTCTCCAATAGCCCTAGAGTAGTAAGTTAATTCAACCAAACATACAAAACGGGAACACCAAGGGTATGTTTCTTAAAACCAACGAAGGGGTTTCCGATTTGTACGGAACCGGCGAAGAACTCTCACGGGCCTTTTTCAGCAGACGATGAGGAGGGGGATGTCGTCTGCACGCCCGCCCCCTCTGAGGAGTAGCTTGGTTGAGTGGTTTGAGCGCTGGAGCGTGCGGGGAAAGCGCGCGCTCAGCTCCGGATAACATGACACATCTGCAAGATGCGAGAGATAGCGAGGATCGGATTGAGGGAGTCAGGGACAAAATCATTTTTGTTTTTTAGTGGCTAGCTTAGGAAATTGAAGGCCCAGCCATGAGGCATTAGTAAAAAATAAAGAATTATTTTGAATTTTAGTTAAATGTTATGCTTTAAAATATTGGCAGAGGTGGTGTGAACAGTTTCCAACTAACAATTTTCAGCTTAGTTGGTTAAAGTGCTCGCCTGACAGGCCGAATGTCGAAGGTTCGGGTTCGGTCATGGCCAAAATAACTGCGGATCTATAAATAGTAAGTGCAGCTTAAAAGCCCGTGGGTGTCTACTCAGGTTTTCGACTCATTACTTTACTGTGGTGCTAATCTGCGACGTCCGTGTGTCCTTCGTCTTGCTCAAAAATGACGATTTTTCAATCCAACCATAAGAAATTAGTTACCTATCGGCAAAAAAGGCAATAAAAAGAATTACTAGGCGCGTTTACATGAGCCATCGAATCCATGGATTGAAGAGCAAACTCAGCAATTTTTCCCTCTTGGGGATTTTCTCCCAGACAGAACCGGATTTGCATGGTTTCATTGGGGGGTTTCGCAAACCCTCCAATGAAGGAAGTCTTGATGTTTCATACCGTGAAATCGGCCACAGACTCTCATTGGATTAGAAATGCTGCTCAACCTTTTGTCCCCCAATGGGGATTTTGGCATTCCATGGATTCGATGGCTCATGCAAACGCACCTACTTAGTGGCTAAAACTCGGACCAGATTCAGACCTAGCGCGCTTCGAAAAGCGAAAGACGTTTTTATTGCACCAAAAAGACATTTAAAAAAAAAAGACAGCAGAACCACACTATAAATTAAGTGCAAAATACGAAGTTTGATAACATAGTGTGAGTAAATAACGCTGCCGGTATTGCAACTCCTGTAAAACGTCCATTCATTCTGGAAGACGTCATTTGGACATCCAACTAAATACCACAACTTTAATTCCCCAGAAAGACTTTCACTAAAAACTTTTTACGACCACGACTGTCATTTTCCACCATTCTAAAGCCGTATGTTGGGTGAGTTTCGCTTGAGATCCCCCGAAAATGACGAGCAGCATCCACGGATCAGAGCCCACTTTCTTCTGGCTTGCATGACAACAAGTGCAAGCCGCCAGCATTGTCCCAGGGCTGGACGTGCAGTATCTGCCTCAGCCGAAACGCATCAATGAGTTGCCAGGAATGATGAAATACCATTACTGGAGAAAAAGTGGATTAACCTTTGAACCCTTCCTTTAAATCCTCCCACGATGTCTCTTTTCGTCGAGCTTGACTAAATCCCCAGTCAAAATTAAAATAATTTAAGTGAGCCAGTAGGAGCGATATCTGATCCGAGAATGTCCTTCGTGCCGAACCAAAGGGAGATATCTGTATCCGATCGTAAGACTAAAGATTTTGGGTTTGAAAATATGGTATTATTTAAGGGTATGGTCATTGCCAAGAATGCCAAGGCCTGTTCTTCCGTAAGGCTCTTTAGGCTCGGGTCTAGTGCCCCTAAATTTCAGTTTCTATCATGCTAAATGCTGTAAATAACCAAAATATCAGTTAACTGAAAAAAGATTCTGATACTCCACTTTGTTTTTTGCTTAATTTTTGACTAAAAACTTGACCTAACGTGATTGTTTTGATCGATGTTTATAAGGGAAGCCTATAAAATTTAAGGAAAAACTTGATACATAGGTCATATAGCAGTATCATTACTGGAAATCATGAATAAAATTTTCCGTAAAGGTGCCACCAAAATAGGTTGTGCCTATAGTCTGAAATTTCCTAGAACAGGCCCTGGACTCATTGCTAAAACCTACAATTCGTACAGAGTTTCAGCATAAAAGGTTAAAGAGATGTTAGGTTTGAAAACGCAGTTGAAGTTACGTGAGGATATTCGCTATATTTTTCTATTCATAGTTTTCAGAGTTAGCGAGAAAAAAATTAGAAGAATTAAGTAGTATCCTTTAAAATGCATTGGTTTCCTACTATTAATTCAATTTGTCACAAAACATTCATATAAATGCTGTATCCCTCGAACTTTATCCTGTAACTTCAAAACGCTTCCCAGTAAGAAATAAGCATAAAATGCGACACTCACAAATGGGATTTTATTAGGATTTAAAGCAGAAAAATCATTTCTAAGTAAGAAAATAGTTACAGACTATTTATTAAAAAAAAAGCTTGGTCGGGATGCAAATTTACTAGCTTCCTGATATCCCTTAATAAGTTACTTGACTTATAATTAACGACTTATTCAAAAACTTTGACACTTTTAAAATCGACTTTCGTACAGCTAGATTGGCAAATACACTCTTAAAACAAAAGAGTGAAATCCACTCCAGTTGGAGAAGTGCATTTTCGACACTGGAATGGAATGAATATTAACTCAGACTGAGTTAAAATCACTCGTTTGGAGTGATCCTGTCGGAGGTTTAACACACAAAGGATCCACTCCAAAAGGAGAAGTGCATTTTCCAGACTGGAGGAGTGAAAATTAATCAGACTGAGTTAAAATCGCTCGTTCGTTTTAAGAGTGTACCCCATGGTGGAGCCAGAGCAATGCCAATTTTCTAGGAAGCCCTATGCCAACCTTCAATTAACCTCGAAACCTGGACCAGGCATCAGTTTTTATCTGTGCTCACATACACAAGCACACAATTTACACTATAATTACATAGTCTATATGTTCAAATGAGTCTATAATAATTTGTTTTTCAACGTTAGTCTGAAAAAATATTAAAAATATGGTTTTAGGTATTGGTAGGCTTTGAAATAAATATAGACTTCCTCCTTAGTGCTGATGTCTGTCCTTAGTGATCGAGTCCTGTAAACCCCCTTTCAGTCCCAATGACACTTTGACATCTTCATCTTAGAAATTTTTTTTGATCGTCTATAGCTATTTATGATATCAAAAAGCACATCATTCGATTCTTCAAACATTTCCTATTAGAAAGTGTTTTTATTAATCCCAAAAGATGTCAACCCTATTATTTTTAAAAATTATGATCAGAAACAGATGATGCCAAACGACATCACTAGGACTAAAAGGGTTAAGAAACATTAAATTTCAAACTTCACAAGTGAGATTGTCTTGATTCTACCAAACACAACACGGATGTTTCCTTCTGAAACTTCCCTTTCTGATTTTCGACAATCTATTCGAGTGCAAGAGTCATTAAACTTTTTCTCCTTCTCCTGGAAATTCGAACAGACATCAGCCCTGAAGCCTTCTGCAACTTCTGGAGAAATCCAACAGTCTTTTCCGACCTTCACGACAGAATAAATCCGTTAGTTTGTTTCCACGGAAAGTTCCGAGCAGCACTTCACGTGGTTTTTTACGTCAGCCATCCAAGGCTGCCTAGCATCGTGCGTTAAATAGGAAGTACGCCTGGCGAGGCATATACCTTGTAAAGTCGCAACGGATTCAACACAGCGCGTGGAAATTGAAACAAATAATAAAAGTTAACACGTGGTTGCTTATGACATGTTCTTCGACAGACTGACTTTTCTGTTAACATATCCTCTTAAGACCCGCTTTAAAAATCCTAAAATTTATGGTTAATTGTGGATTCATTAAAAAAAAAGGGGTGACGTAAATTACTCATGTGTCAAGTTTTGTAAACATTGATGAAACTGTAGATGAACTGGTAAGTCGACTCTTGTAGGTGACTTTTTGATTCAGATAAAGGGCAATCCTATTTTTCAAAATTGTGAATAATATAAAAATTCTCACAGAAATAATAACATAATCCCATCACGTAATTAAAAAGTATTTATGAATAAAAATAGAAGCAATGCCCACTGAGAGCGGTGGTCGAAAACATCAATTATAAAATGTGCTAAAAAGTTAAAGCATATTTTTAACAATTCTTAAACTATTAGCTAATTTTTAAATTATATCACAATAACATGTAAAATTGCAATTGATACATTATTCATATTCTATTATTTATAAAAGTCTTCAAATTGTTAATCCTTTCAGTCCCAGTGATGCCATTTAGCATCATGTTTCTGAAAAAAAAAATAGGGCTGACATCAATTGGGACTAATAAATATTTTCTTATCGAAAAAAGTTTGAAGAATCGAATGATGTGTTTTTTGATATCATAAATGGCTATGGACGATCAGAAAAAAATTCTTAAATTGTCATTGGGACTGAAAGGGTTGATAAAGAACACGTGCTCTTTGAAAATAACTGTCGTATTTCATCTGACTGTGATTTCCGAACGCAGTGCTTGGCTGCGAGTCCGTAAATGAATATTTTTTGTCGATGAGTTGCACGGCACGATGTCATTTATTCGACTAAACCGTTTACGGTAAGCCACACCGGCCAAGGCTAATACGAATGACAATTAGTCGTTTAGTGCGTTGCTACTAAGTTTGAAAGAAGCCGGGCTTCCTGAAAGAGATAATAGGCGCGTTTACATGAGCCATCGAATCCATGGATTGATGAGCAAACTCGGCAATTTTTCCCTCTTAGGGATTTTCTCCTAGGCGGAGCCGGAATTGCAGGGTTTTCATCGGGGTTTTTCGCAAACCCTCCAATGAAGGAGGGTTTGATGTTTCATACCATGGATTCGGCCACGGACTATCATTTGGGTGAGAAATTCTGCTCGACCTCTTTTTCCCCTCATGGGGATTTTTACATTCCATGGATTCGATGGCTCATGTAAACGCTCCTCGTGAGGAGTTTTAAGGCCAATTGAATCCCATGTGAGGCCAATTGAATCCAGAGTGCTCTAGTGTGATTTTATTCAACCAACCATTGACCTCCTGATGGGACACCAACAAAATACTATACGCATATTCTCTCTATGAATATATTTTTCAAACAAATATGTATCTAAAAGTACGTTTTGCAAAGCATTGAAACATGTTTAATAACTGTTGATGGGTACTTTAATTTAATATAAATTGTGGTTTTGGGACCTAAAATTACAAATTTTTTGAACAGTCTTACACTCAAAAATAACACAAATTTAAAAACTACCGTTATTGTAATTCTAGGTATCCCCCCCCCCTCTAGGAATGTTAATTTCGATATTACTAGGGACCTCCAAACTTTTTTCTATTGTGCTCAAATTGAAAATATGCACGCATTAATTATTTTATTTAATATTATTGGCAAATAATACATGAAAATTGCCTGTTTTCTTTGAAAATGTCATACACATAAAACTTTAATCAGTCATTATAAATAATTTTAAATACAATATAAAATTTAAAAACCATTTTTAATAATGATTTAAGTTGTGAATGCAAGCTTGGAGTTTAAAGGGTAATATGATTGTTCAGTCGGGGCCATTCAATAATCAATATGCCATTCTTGGAGGGGCGCTTGACCAATATAAGGATTTGATGTCACAAATCAAATCTAAGGGGAAAAAGGAATATTAACTCATTTTAAAGTATAAAAACCTAAAAAAAAATGATTGGGCTTTAATTAAAATTAATATATTTCATCTTAAAATCGAAAACAAAAGCCATTAAACCGCGTAGTTAATAAATGGTAATGTAAGGTAATGTAATCGTTTCCGGCTGCCTATTTCTAGCCTCCTTTAGGAGCTTTAACACAGCCAGTTAATAAATAAAATTGAAATGAATATCATTTGTTCAACTTTTGTCAGTCATTCACCCTCTGAAGCTTTTGACACTTCTCTTAAAAGCTCACGTTTTGTTTACCAGCATTAAACGCGACCATTGAGAGAAATACTTTATGTCTTGTGTTCTTCCTGTTTGAAGTCAATGCTTTCTGGAGAAAACCATAAAAAAGCAGAGACAATCACACGGTGAAATGACGAGGGTTGCCGTATCAAACTCAAATAAAACTTGCCTTTTTGCGTGTACAGATTTATGGTGGGTTATTCAGTAATGTGGATCGAATGGCTTTTTTACAAGTTATGCTACAAGCAAGTCGAATAAAAACGTGTTTTTAGTATTTTCCAAACATGAACAACTGAAGCTATGCAATGCAAATAAGTTTGCTTAAATTGACATCGCACTAGAGCCCGCGAAGACTAATGACGTCTTGTCTTTTAGACTACGATGAAGTGACGACTCAGATATAAAAGCTTTTACCCAACGCAACTTTATACTGTTATGGCATATTTGGTGTACTTTAAAACACGACAGATTAAACGTTTATCAGCCTTCGTATACCTAAACGGTGTAATAAGTGCCTGGTTTTTAAGAAAACACTTTTTGGAGCTCAGGGTATACAGTAGAATCCCGTTTATCCGAATCCCAAGTATTCGAAAATTGGTTTATCAAAAATATTCCCGAGCTTTCAGTTAAAAATAAGAAATGTATACGCATAAATAAATACGCCCTTATACAAAAATGGATTTATTTCTCAAAATATGCAGTAATTTTTTTTTTAATTTTTGCTGCTCAATTTTGGTCCCGTACCTTTCGGAAAAGCGGAGCTCTTCTGTATAACATCTTGCCAAAATGTGTGCCATCTTGGGAGTCAAAGACGTTAAAAGGTATGTTCAGTTGAGGTTGCCAATTTTACTAGTGATGATTAACAGCAACACACTTCTGGTTTGATGAAAGGAATTGGTTGAGTTGACGACTAAATTTTGGTGACTCGAAGCGTAAAAAAGCAGAAGAATTCAAGCACCGGAGCTTACTTGTGGAAAGGACACAAGTAAAAACCCATTTGCGACGTCGGAAAACACTTATCCAGAACCTCAAATGGCTTTTTGGTGGCTCCATTGGGTAGAAAAACATCTGGGTGCAATAATAGTTGGACAAGATCGGTCTTCCTCATAGGGTTGGCGGATAGCATTGCAATTAAATGGATCGTTTATTGCGGAAGCCGATATAACCGATTTTTAAAAAGTGTATTTTTTTGTAAAAAAAAATATACTTTGCAGCGTTTAGTGAACTGTGCTCAGCGGATGGTTTGGGTCTCCACGAAGGCTTAGATTGTGAATGCCTATGTATCTATCGATTAATGGCCTATTGATTAATGTATTTCTATAAGTAGCATAAGGGGAAACTGCTTCTAACAAACCTTTTGCTCTTACATTTCTTGTTTTGCAATTATTTTTTTACTTATAAACAACTTCATTTGGTCTATGTAATTTGGGTTCAGCTGAAATTGAGATATTTGTTATTTTTTTATTTATTTGAATATTTATTTACAAGCAACATATACAAAAAAAAAAAAGGTAAAACACACATTGATGGCCAAGGGGAAACAAAACATGTACAGGCCATAGCAGAAGATTGGTAATACAGTTAAGTTATATATAAATACTAAAGTAAATAGGAAAAGATAAAAACAAAATACATCCAACAAGCATAGGCTAAGAGTATTATTATTGCTTCGTAATAAAATAAAATTAAAAGGTACCAATGTCATTGGTTTCACAGATAAAATTGGAGATGCCACGTTTGGAAAGAGACAGATACAATAATTTGAATGTGTAAACTATTTGAAATTGTAAACTACTACGTATTACCCATGTCAATTTAAAAAAAAAAAAAAAAACATTCTAAGTTTTTGACTTGCTTCTCAGCCAGCGATCACTCTTAAAACGAACGAGCGATTTTAACTCAGTCTCCTTTTGGAGTGGATCCTTTGTGTGTTAAACCTCCGACTGGATCACTCCAAACGAGTGATTTTAACTCAGTCTGAGTTAATATTTATTCCTTTCCAGTGTCGAAAATGCACTTCTCCAACTGGAGTGGATTTCACTCTTTTGTTTTAAGAGTGTGTGAAAGGAGAGTAGACTCGTTATTTTTCTTTTTAAAAATGTTTTCACTCTCTTTCAATTGCATTTATTTTTTGTGACGACGAAACACTCGAAATTACTTCAACAAAATAGTTTCACTAGAACTTGAAAGGTCAATTGTTGGCTTCAAAGAATCGAAATATAAATGTATAGATTCAAAATTCTATTTAAAGTTTATGAAAGGAATATTTTTAAAAAGTAATTTCAATTGTTTATTTGAAAATGTTTTATGTAATTAAATTTATTGGTGGATATTTTTGAAAAAGAAAAAAAAAACACAAAAAGCAAGTGTAGTATTACAATTTCGTTGTCTTCTATAAATTAATGAAGAGAGGCGTGAAACTTTAAGAAAATGCCTTTTCTTTTGTTTTTGCACAATAATTTACTTGTTACTCGACCCCAGTTTTACCCGTTAACTCATTGGTAAGAAACTTTACCACCCGGAAATGAGCTTTCCGTAAGTTTATCTAAGAAAGCAAAATATAAGACAAATAAAGATCATTGTCCTGAAAAATTTATCAAAGACAAATTAAGTTACACGAAAAATGAATTTAAAAAACTTAAATTTAATGTTGTGAGATTGAAATGAAGGAGTTAATGGGTTAAGAAAATTTCTGAAATTTCAATCATGCGTTTTTTGGTTATTCGCAATTAATTAAAGCATGTTATTTAGACCCAACATTAAGACATTCACTTTATCTCTGATCTTGGTAGATATGTATAACTTGCAACAGGTACTTTTTCCAGGTAACGCCGTTAGATTTTTCAGAAAGAAATTTACTTAGCGAAATATCGACAAATGTCCCTACTTTTCCATTATCTATCATGATGCTCAATTTTTGCGCAGTTTGGCTTTAATTTAATTATTAAAAATTTAACTTTTAACGACGCTGAATTTTAGTTCCTAACTTTTTCCGATTGTCCCTACTTCTTTAGTATTGGTTCTCTTTGAAAAATGGTAAGATGACTAAATTTCAATTTTTTTTTGACTTAAAATTTCTAAAAGTAACTGATTGTTACTTTTCGTATTAAGTAACTGTAGCCGAGTAACTTTTTAAAAGTAACTTTCCAAAAATCCAATGGAGAAAAAAAATAATTTCTCTGCCACATTTCTCCGGCTGTATTGAATATTTTTACAAACGGATTTTTTATGTGATAAATGTAGCTGACTTACAGGTCCCAACATCCCACTTTTTGAAATTGGTTAGAATATTTTTTTAAAATTTTAGCATTTTTAAAAAATGAGACGATATAGACCTGTGAGTTATCTACATTTTTTCATTGAAAAAAAAGTTTGTAAAAATATTCAATATAGCCGGAGAAATGTGGCAGAGACAAGCTTTTTCTATTGGATTAACACTAAGGCACTTTGGTGTGGAGACCCGTGGTCCAGCGCGCCCATTCCCCTTTAATCTGTTTTCAGCTTTCAATATGGATCAAACCGTACCACTTCACTAGTCCAACGCAGATTGCAATCCGATTTTTAAAAAAATTCCGCCCCAAAACCGCTTTCCCCCGGTACTTTTTTTGAGTGATACCCGCAAAAACACCTTCATTTGGGGAATCGCTCCCCCGTACGAGACCCCCCATCAAAGGGTTAAACCCCACTCGTATGTATTATTCAGAATGCGATTGGGTTACACATCGGGGGAGTTCGCCCGTTTGTTTGTTCGCGAGGTTCCACATTATTAGATCGGGACAGAGAGTGTCGGGTTATTGCTGCAGACATATGGGAGAGATCTTTTCCTCGTTATTCTGATATGGGGTCGGGGACAAATTGAAGAGGGATTGAGAATGAAGTAGAGGCGCAGTAACCTTGTTCAGATGGAGCCAAAAATAAACGTGTTTTTTTCTTGCCAGTCACGTGAGTTTGAAGCAATATAATTTTCTCCAAATGGCCTTAAGTCGGTTAGACACTTGCCTAGCATGCGAAGGTCCCAGGTTCAGGTCCGGGCATCGCCAAAATAACTGCCGAGCTATAAACGGCCCGTGCAGCCAAAAATGCCTGACGAATATTACCCCGTGTAAGGGAGTGCACGTTTAATATCCTTCAAAGTCCTAACGCTGCGTACGATGTCGCCCTTAACGGTTGCGTTGGGTGCCTATTCAGGTGCCAGCTCGTCACTTGACTGTGGTTCTAAAATACGACGCCCGTAGCCAATAGCCCTCGTGTAGCTCTACTGCGACGATAATTCAAACCTAACCTAACATCGTTATTCTGATATGGGGTCGGGGACAAATTGAAGAGGGCTTCGGAATGGAGAATTAGAGGCATACACTCCTTGCCAACATAACTTGGGTAGAAACAAAGAGTAAAAAGGCAGAGGGAAAAGCGCGATTAGTCCGTTAGTTTTAAAGTAATATTTACATACAAAATGATCTAAATACAATTTAAGCAAAATATACTTTTCATTCTGATAAATTGCCAAATTTTCTCAAATAATATTCAAATCTGTTACACTCTTAAAACAAACACTCCCAATTTAGCTCAGTCTGAGTGAATTCCACTCCTCCAGACTGGAAAATGCACTTCTCCTTTTGGAAAGAATCTTTTGTGTGTTAAACCTCCGACAGGATCACTCCAAACGAGTGATTTTAAATCAGTCTGAGTTAATATGCATGCCTTTAGGGTGTCGAAAATGCACTTCTCCAACTGGAGTGGATTTTACTCTTGTTTTAAGAGTGTACACCTTAAGTGAAATTAATGTTTTAAACATGTTGTCTGGATGGGTAGACAAATAATTAATGGAACTCTTTACATGCGCGGAAGGATCTTCTCAATAGCATTTTTCTATTTACCCAACTTGGGTTAGCAAGGATTGTAGTTACCTTGTTCAGATGGAGCCAAAAATAAACAGGTTTTTTATTGCCAGTAACGCGAGTTTAAAGCAATATAATATTCTCCAAATACCTTAAATTGGGATATTTGTTTTTTTGTTTTTTCGACACTACATTTTATTTCAAAGTATATCGTGGTAGTTTAATTTTATGTAAAAAATGTGTTATTTTTATTTAAGAAATGCCTTTTTATCTCGCAAGAAGGTGCTCAGTTGCCAAATGCCAAGTATGACACGCTTTCGTTATTTGCCGCGTGATTTATTTTTGTACCCTATTTCCACAACGTTTGAATAAAGTTTCCGCTCCTGCTCTAATTTCAGTTCTATGGCTTTTATAGTCGAGTTGTTGGGTTGTACAATGCATTGAAAGATAATGTAATTAAATTGTAAAATGTATTGAAAACGAAATTGGGCCTCTAAAATCTTTACTATCACCTTTGTAACCAATATTAAAAAAAAAATAAAATAATATTTCAACTTTAAAATTTATATATTTGTGACACATATTTTAAAATAGTTATCACAATAAATATAATTGATATTTTTGTCATTTTAGGTTTCTACTTTTTGTCAGCAAGGAATTTACTGTCTCTGATAAACTAAAATAGACAAATTTATTTATAGTTTCATTAATGTAGTTCATATTATTGAGGCTTCATGTAACTTATTGCATTCTAAATACTAAAATTTAACTGATAATTTTAGTTTTTAGTTCTTTATAAAAAAATATTTACGGAGTGATAACGGAACATTCTCACCTTTTCCATTAGACAAAAATAAATAGTTAAAAGGAGAAAATGAGAAACATCTCAAATAAAATCTTCACATTTGAAAAATTTGAATGGTAAAATTGTAAAAAAAAAATATATATATATAAATTGAGAATGCCAACTAAAAAACCCGATTTCAATTTCAAACTAATAAGGAATTGTTCAGTTCTCATACCAAAATATAATTGCATTAATTTTTTTAAAACAAAACAAGAAAAAAAATACGTGAACTTTGAAAGTATAAAAATAAATTGCCACATTCCTTCAACAAGTACATTTTAAATTA
Source organism: Hylyphantes graminicola (assembly GCA_023701765.1). Lineage (NCBI taxonomy): Eukaryota > Metazoa > Arthropoda > Arachnida > Araneae > Linyphiidae > Hylyphantes > Hylyphantes graminicola. The sequence continues at coordinate 7,567,791 of CM043122.1, forward strand.
ATTAAAAACGCCAAGCGTCCTTGCAAGACATGACGATCATCGTGAGAATTTTCAAGGATAAATTACTTCCTTGGTTTCACGGAACAACGACAAACAAGTTGGTAAACTTTTCACGAAATAAATGTATTATTACAAATTGTTTGTCCAAATGGCAGCATTCTTTGCATTTTAATTTCATGCTGTTTCATTTTTTAATTGGTAAATATGGTTGGCTGCTTGAATAAACCCTCTGAGCTGTATGAACGTAATTTTGGCATTCACTTTGCTAAAATTTGGTAATAGTACCTTCTTATAACATGGTACGCAGCAATCTAAATCTGGAGTAGGAACTTGGATGAATCACTAAATTTTCGCGAAAAGTTGCTTTTTTCTGAAGTTCTGTCGCTGCCATAAAAAGGATTTGTTTGTGTAGATTCGAAATGTCTATGTTCAGTTTATAAAAAAGTTTGCTAAAAAATGCTACTAAATATATTTTGCGATCATTTTCGAATACTTAAAAAAGCAATTGTATTGTTTGGAAATTTTTTTGGAACATTTATCATGTCATTGCGCATCGTCACGTGATATTGAGTATAGATGTATTAGTTTCCGTTTCAATAAATTATTATCTAAATTCTCTGGTAATTTCTAATGATCTATAATATATACTGGGTAAATTCCTCCCAATGCTAATGCATCTCAAAAGTGCTACTAGTTTTGGTCCACTAAAAAGGCAGAATAAATTTTAAAAAATAATTACGTCATTTTTCATTGTCAACAAATAATTTCACCTTCGAAGCTTTTTTACTAAATGATAGCAATAAAGTTCTAGATAACTTTTGGTGAATTGTTAATAGGAGCCAAAAAACCAGCACCAAAATTGGAGACCCAAATTGTCTTCATGCATCTGGCATCGGTCGTTTTTTCCTATATTAGTTGGAATGATATAAAAAATAACTGGCCTATTAATATTTGTTTAGGGACACACCAGAGCTGTAACCCGAGTAAATCCCGAATAAAAGATTGATTTTTTTAAAAAACTTGTCGCAATGGGGTAACACGATTGCTACTGATGACGACAAGTGCTTGTTTAATATGTGGCTTTGATCCAAACTAACAACAGCTCAGGTTTTTTAATCGTCATCTAAACTACGCTGCGTCACAATATCCGTAAAGGCGTCATCTTAAAAAAGTTACGACAGCTGATCAAGGATTTTTCTTCGGGTAGGCCCCTTACTGTTGACAATGTTGGTCCCCATTTACAAAAATAAATAAATGTTGGCAATGTGTGCACAAAAATTCCATACAAAACCCCTCGGTAGTTGAATACAGTTTCTAAAATAGGGTATTTGGTTAAAATGTTTTTATTGGCTTAAAATAATCTTATGCCAAAAATATTTGACCCGTATTTTTCTTTTTATCAAATACCTCATAAAAGGCAGAAAAATTAATTTAAAATTAGGCCGAAAAATTACGCCTGAAAGCGCTTTGTATCTGTCACGTGGTATCTATGACGTCACTTGTTACTAAACGAACTTTGAAACACCATTTTGGAATCTACTTTAAACAAATTTGAACTATCCACTTCTTTAACACCTCCCTTCCACTATCTATATAATTCTTATTTCAATAGTAAATTAGATTAAATCCAGTTTAAATACAAGCAAAAAAAAAAAACATACCAATTTGTTGATATAAACTAGTGACGTCAGCCAAATTCACGTTTGTGATCACATGACTTACTGATGAAAAAAGACTTTTTTTAAAATGATTTTAATTAATTATTTTGAAGATTTATTTTGCAAAAAAAATATATACGGTAGTTATTTGTGGGTTCAAACTATAATTTAATTGGAAGGTGTTTTAGCGATACAGTCAAGTATCCTTCATAACATTTGCCACTTTGTAACTCTGCTGCCCAAGAAATGGTGGCGCAACGCATAGCACACACACTTTCGTGTTCCCGTTCAATTTCGTGTTTGGTCATTAGTATTCTAATTGGTAAGCACGCATTTCGTGTTTGCGTGAATTTGTAATAAAAGCACCCAGGCTGCTTTTATTACTGGTTGCAGTCAATGGGGCCTTGAGTGGCTTAGTGGGTAGAACGTTGCGCTTCAACGTCTATGCTTCGGGTTCGAATTTCAATGGCAGTCTGAATGTAACTGATAATTTAGTTGAAACAACGTCACACTAGAGGGTTATGGGTGACCTATCTTATAAGGTATTGTGTATCCGTGAAATCCCCTAAAGCATTTTGAATTATTGGCTAGTTTCAGGAGACGCATTTCCTTCATTATTTTCATTTCGATTTCTGTTGCCACTCAGGCACGAAACATACCGTTGTGGTGGTGCAAAACTACTGAGGCAAATTGATATGGGTAACTTTTAGATATTGTTCTCAACATATAACAGTGTACTTTGCTAATAGACGTTTATAAACTGTGTTAAGTATCTTAACTAAGCGAGAAGTATGAAATACAAGTAACCATTACATTGTCTTCGTCACTTGACCGGGGTTCTGAAAATCCCGAGGCATATTAGCTATAAAAAAAAAAAACTAAAAATCTGGTAGCGAGGCCAGCTCAAGTATTGACTTCGCCATTTGACAGCGGTTTTAAATAACGAGGAGAAATTGGCCGCATTAAAGCTCTTAAATGTGGCTAGAAATAGACAGCCGGAAACTATTACATTACTCAAATGAACTTCTTTTCTGTGCTTAGCCGTCAGCCGAATTGTGTCTGGTATAAGCATATGTTTATTCTTTCTATTTTTTTTAATCTATTAGTTTTCTTTAGTAGAAACTACGGTGTCCAGCATACAGTAGGTAAACAAACTCTATTTTTTTTTTTTAGAAAAAAGTTATTTTTATAATGGGGGTATATATAAGTACAATGTACATATATTATATTTTATAAGGAATTAAAGGATGCTCACGGGAAAAATAATCTCTGATGTTGTCAAATGCCGTCTAAACATATTTAATTCAAAACATATTTAATTTAAAACATATTTAATTTAAAACATATTTAATTTAAAACATATTTAATATAAAACGTATTTAATTTAAAAATCAGGTCAACCCCTAAGCAGTAACACATTTTTTACACCATCTTAAGGTAAAAACTATATGGCTAAGAAGAGAATAGTTATTAGACTGTAGTAACTTTATCAAATACCTTTCAGCAACATTTACTACCAGTAACGCCCACCTCAAGAAAACCGATCTTAAGGGGAAATAATCAATTTTTTACTATGGTAGTTTTCTCGACGCTACTTAAAATTCGAAAATATGATATAACCAGCAATATTTCACGGATATTTCTACTTAAAAAATGGAAATAAAAATATTTATTTTTGTGTTCAGCTTTTTTATTTTTATTTTTGAATATTATAATGGGGTACTTGACTGAATCGCTAAAATACTTTCCAATATTAAATTAATAATAGTTTGGACCCAAAAACAACAAACGTATATATTTTTTTCAAAATAAATTTTTAAATAATTCATGAAAATCATTTTAAAATAGCTCATTTTCATCGGTATATATAAACAAAACAGTGTGATGTTAGTTTGCAATTAAACTGGATTTAATCTAATTTAAGATTAAAATAAGAATTATATACAAATAACGGAAAGTTTTGCAAGAAGCGGATAGTTCAAATTTGCTTAGATTCCAAAATGGTGTTTCAAAGTTAGTTTATAGTTACTAGTGACGCCATAGATACCACGTGACAGATACTAAGAGTTTTTGGGCGTGATTTTTCGTCCTAATTTTAACATTCATTTTTTACCTTTTTATGCGGTATTTGAAAAAAAGAAAAAATAAGGGTCTAATATTTTTGATATGTAAATATTTTAAGCCAATAAATAAATTTTAGTCAAATACCCTTTTATTAACGAGCTCTAGAGTGACTTTGATGGATTGTTGGTAGTGATTTTCCCTCGCCTAACCAGACTTATTTATCACATTAGAGTGAAGTTCGCGCCGCGTTTACCCAACCCAACGAAAACAAACCTGACAAGTTAAATAAGTTTTGGGTATCGTCTGGGTATGGTCTGCTGCGGAACTAATCGCTATTCAAACTAACGAAGATTTTATTATCCGCGCTAAAGCTCTTAAAAAGAGGCTACACTCTAAAAATGAATGCTCAAAAACGACGAAATTCTAATTAATTTTGACGATTCCGTTACTGGCAATGCTCCGAGTTTTCGTTTCCTCAAAGTGAGGGAATTTAGAATCGTCACTTTTATGAGGATTTGAATGTCGTCTAATCTAAGGAAATATTTCGTCATTTTTGAGCATGTGAGTACAACAATGAGATTCAGTTTCCTCAAAATCAAGATACAGAATCGTCAAATCATAATCGCAAAAGTGAGGATTCGCGTTTACTCAAAAGTCACGTGATATTTTGACGAAACAATCCTCAAAATCAAGATACAGAATCGTCAAATCACGATCGTAAAAGTGAGGATTCGCGTTTTCTCAAAAGTCACGTGATATTTTGACGAAACAATCCTCAAAATTAACGAAATGAGGCTTGAGGATTCATGAATCGTCAAAAATGAAAGTGTTATTTCTGAGAGTGTACACTCTTAAGGGGGGATCATAGTTAACAAAAACCAAAAAAACGAATTTTTGAAACCAGTATTTTCTGATAGATGGAAGCCCAATCTATCGAATAAGACCAATTTTGCATCGATCGGTTAATTATTTCTCACAAAAATTTAAATTTTAAAAATAAACAAATGTGCCACGCCTCCTTTGAATTACTAATTGTATGCTTGTATTATTTATGTATTACATTATAAAATGTGAATTTTTTTGTGTTGATATTTGAAAACTATTCACTGGCTCAATGTAAAAACAAATTCCTGACGATTTACATGAAATTCGGTTAACAAGAAATGTTTCGGTGGACATTTCGAGTTCGTGTTAACGGGATCGACTGTATTTGTTTTTCGCGTTTTTCTCAAAACTATAATTTTCAACACTTAGGTACACTTTTCTCCAAATCTATTGAATATTTTTTGATAATTTTTTTTGTGTGTTATAAAACCATTTTAGATATATTTAAGTCACCTAATTTAGTCTTACAAATTAAAACAAATATTTTATTATTTTGCACTTTTCTTCGCTGAAAATCAGAATTTTTATGAATGTAGAATATAATGTTTTTAAAATAAAATTTAAAAATTATTTTAGGCAAAAAAAATAAGTGACTTAAATAGATCTAAAATGGTTTTATAACACACAAAAGAAATTATTAAGAAATATTTAATAGATTTGGAGAAAAGTGTACCGAAAAAATACTTGTATTCTTGAAATTTCGTAATTGTATGTTTCAAAATAGGTCTTTTTTCAAAAATAATAATTTTTAAAAATAAAATTCTTAGGTGTAAATATAATAATAAAAGTACAATTTATAATTTGGTACAATTTTTTTTATTGTACCATAATTTTTAAATGATTTAGAGCCTTTCGAAATCAATACTAAGAATTGGTCATTTTTGCTGTCGCTAACTATGATCCCCCCTTAAAACAAACACTCCTAATTTAACTCAGTCTGAGTGGATTTCACTCCTCCAGACTGGAAAATGCACTTCTCCTTTTGGAGTGGATCCTTTGTGTGTTAAACCTCCGACAGGATCACTCCAAACGAGTGATTTTAACTCAGTCTGAGTAAGTATGCATGCCTTTACGGTGTCGAAAATGCACTTCTCCAACTGGAATGGATTTCACTCTTTTGTTTAAAGAGTGTAGCTTTAGAGGAAATTCCCAGTATTGAACTTGCAACCCAATCCTTCAGGATCGGACCTCCAAAGAAGCGCCCCCTTCTGTCAGCAAGCAGCCCTATTAGACTCGGCAGGGGCTGATTTTAAAAGGCATCGTTTTTAACGAGGCTTGTTTGGCTAAAAATTGGGGCTTCGGGTTTCTCGGGGGGCAATTGGGGCTTCGGATTTCGCGGCGCCCCTTGACAGCCCCGGAAATGTGAGCGCTCGTTAGGGGCGCTTTTTCTCGGAGTAACAAATCACGGGCTAATTGGCGGGCGCCCATTGTTGGCGACGAATCGCTTGCGGTTGGCGACAAAGGAGGGCCCTAAATGTGTCTTTTCTCCTACACTGTAAAAAGTCTTTGTTTTGACAGTTTTTCTGTAAAAAAATTAGAGAGGTTATGTTTTTGCTTTATGCGAACAATTTGTAAATTTAATGAAAAGCTGTTTAAGAGACAAATTGAAAAGAAAAACACGGTTTTAACGCAGAACTTAAATCTCTTACATTAGAATCTGTAGATTCTGAATATCAGCTTAACCCTTTCAGTCCCAGTGATGCCATTTGGCATCATCACCTTCAATATTTTTTTCCCAAATGTTTATGTCCCGTATGACATCCAAACACACATTCAATTCTTCACACTTTATTCTATTCTACAATATTTTTCTTTAATCTCAATAGAATTCAGAACTACTAATTTTTTTATTTAGAAAACAGCTTACAAGCGTTTCACCTGATTTTTGAAAAGTTCACTTCCGTTCCACATATTTAAAACCCAATTTAAACTATTTTGGTTTAATTACTAAAAATTTTTTTATAATGTGGTCAGATATCTTAAAATATATAACTTTGAAGTGTTTTTAGGTAATATTTTTTCTATTTTGTTTTCCACAGTTAAAAAATTTTGGCATTATTTCAAAAACCATATAAAAAATTAAAATTATTATTTTTTCTTATGGGACTCTTATTTTTGACCTAAAATAAGCTTATTTTGTGAATATCAGATGTTTCTGTAGTGTAGTAAATTTTTGGGACTGAAAGGGTTAAAAATCTTCAAAAATAATTAATTTTACTCGAAATACGTACATTAAATTTTCACGAAACTCACGTGACCTAAAACGGCGATCTGACGTAACATGATATTCCCTTGGCGATTTTTTTTTTTTTTTTTGAAAATGGCGCTACAGTTTGCATACGCTTCATTAAATAAACCTCAGCAATTTTTCAAAAATGTCTGTCGAGAAGTACAAACTGCTAATTTGAACCAGTTTTTGGTAATAAATTAGAAAAGACAGTTCTCGCGCGACTTGGTTTTTAGTTTAAAAACGTCCGTCAACTGTTGGATTAATTGAGTAGGGTAACTCACTGGCGTATCTCTAAAATGCCTTCCAATATAAAATTAATTATAGTTTGAACCCAAAAATAACAAACTTATACATTTTTTGGCAAAATAAATCTTTAAATAATTAATAAATTGATTATTCATTACTTAGTAAGTAAAAATGCAAGTAAAAAATACAATTAGTAAGTGCACACACTTTACTTTGTTTATGAAAAAAAAACTGAATAAATTTGTTGCTTTAAAAATAATTATTTTCTTACTCAATATTAACCCTCTAATGCATAGTGTTACCGTTCGGTAACAAGTTACATAATCCACTTTATTCTATTAAAATAGACCTCCCTCTAGACAAATTTGTGTTTTTTTCATCTATTACATTCCATTTTGAAGTTTTAGTTAATAATAACCCTCATAATTGACAGTAGTAAAAGTGTATTCAAAATTAAAAAGTGAAGTTTCTAACTGTTGTGAATTTACGTGTTTGGCAGAATTCAAAGTAATAATACTAGTACTAAATACAATTAAATTGCTTTGAAAAAAATATTATAGTTCAAGAGGGTTATTTTAAACTATATTTAGTAGTTTTCTAATCATTCTTTTCAAAATTGGTAGTTTGTAGTTGGTTTTTACATGTGTTACCGTTTGGTAACATCATGCATTAAGGGGTCACAGGAGTCTTAAAAATGTGCAAAGAAGATACTACATAGCATAGTTTGATCTCTCTTGTAATTTTTTAACTACTCAATAAATGAGTATAATTTTTTTATATGTAATTCTACAAGAGTTATTTATTATAAAACAAATTTTAAAATTTATGAAACTTTAGCCAAAACTAAAATAAATGATATTAAACATGAAGGTACTTGAACACACTGTGATTAGGCTTGCGCGGCAAATTGTGAGGTCGAAATTGAAAAAATGACCAAGAAAATGACTTTATATTGTACAAATATGTACAAACTAGGACTTATACCTAAATTCTCAGCTCAATTTTAATTAGAAATTATTTTAAGAACTTTTTTCTAAAAAAATTAATAAAAATTTTAAAATTTTGATTTTAAATTTTTTTAAAAATAATTTATAATTAAAATTGAGCTGAGAATTTAGGTATAAGTCTTTGTTTGTACATATTTGTACAATATAAAGTCATTTTCTTATTCATTTTTTCAATTTTGACCTCCCAATTTGCCGCGCAAGCCTAATCACAGTGTGTTCAAGTACCTTCATGTTTAATATCATTTATTTTAGTTTTGGCTAAAGTTTCATAAATTTTAAAACTTGTTTTATAATAAATAAATCTTGTAGAATTACATATAAAAAAATTATACTCATTTATTGAGTAGTTAAAAAATTACAAGAGAGATCAAACTATGCTATGTAGTATCTTCTTTGCACATTTTTAAGACTCCTGTGACCCCTTAAAATGTTTGGTACTACTTGATTTTAAGAGTAAAAATAACTGTTTTATGTCGTATCATTCTGCCATTCAAAAAAATTATGTTTAAAAATGATTTTTTGTATATTTTTATTCATAAATACCTGCTAAAAATGTGCAAAGAAGGAACTACAAAGCATAATTTGATCTTTCATGTAATTTTTTAACTACTGAATATACAAGTATAATTTTTTTATATGTAATTCTACAAGATTTATTTAATATGAAACAAATTTTAAAATTTATGAAACTTTAGCCAAAACTAAAATAAATGATATTAAACATAAAGCTATTTTAACACATTGTGATTAGGCTTGCGCGGCAAATTTTGAGGTCAAAATTGAGGACATGACCAAGAAAATGACTTTATATTGTACAAATATGTACAAACAAAGACTTATACCTAAATTCTCAGCTCAATTTTAATTAGAAATTATTTTAAGAACTTTTTTCTAAAAAAATTAATAAAAATTTTAAAATTTTGATTTAAATATTTTTTAAAATAATTTCTAATTAAAATTGAGCTGAGAATTTGGGTATAAGTCTTTGTTTGTACATATTTGTACAATATAAAGTCATTTTCTTGGTCATGTCTTCAATTTTGACCTCACAATTTGCCGTGCAAGCCTAATCACAATGTGTTCAAATAGCTTTATGTTTAACATCATTTATTTTAGTTTTGGCTTAAGTTTCATAAATTTTAAAATTTGTTTCATATTAAATAAATCGTGTAGAATTACATATAAAAAAATTATGCTTATATATTGAGTAGTTAAAAAATTACATAAAAGATCAAACTATACTTCGTAAGTTCCTTCTTTGCACATTTTTAAGACTCCTGTGATCCCTTAAGCATCTATACAGCGCTTAATGCATGGTGTTACCGTTTGGTAACAAATTTAAAAAATGACATTATTTAAATTCCGATGCATTTAATTTTTTTTCCGTATTTTTCCCGTGATGTATGAGCATTAGAGATACAAATATATTTTTTTGGGACGAAACAAAAAATTCATGCACTAGAGGGTTAAAGACGTGTGTGAGATTTTACGTGCTTTAGAAACTTTCACTAATGAATAAGTAGATGACTAACATAATACATTTGATATTCCCATTTTCATGAAGTAGCCATAAACGAATACATTGATTTTCATGATATTTAGGGCACTTTATACGAGATCTTTATAGATAACGAAAGAAAACTCATGCAAGTAAAAAAATTCCAAGTTATTTTTATTTTTTTCAGATTCCTCGCGATCTTTTACTGTTATGTCAGCAAAGAAAAAAAATCACAATAGTATCTATTTTTCTGTGTAGCTAACACAAAACCTTCAACCTAACACTGCGTAATCACTGTGATTAAGCCTTACTAATCAGTGCTTTCTCCTGCTCCTATAATGTGTCTGCCGCTTTCCTATTGATTACGCTTCTTTTGGGTTATTTTTTTGCTTTTGGACATTTATATACTATGTAATCACACTTGAAGATGTGGTTTTAGGAGTTTTTTTATGTAGGAAATAGTTAATAGGAAGGGTCAATCTCATAGAGAGCTATTGTTTTAAGGGGTCATAGGAGTCTTAACCCTTTCAGTCCCAAAAATTTACCACACTACAGAAACGTCCGATATTCACAAAATAAGCTTATTTTAGGTCAAAAATAAGAGTTCCATTAGAAAAAAAATTCATTTTAATTTTTTATATGGTTTTTGAAATAATGCCAAAATGTTTTAACTGTGGAAAACAACAAAATAAAAAAATATATATTACCTAAAAACACTGCGAGTTATATATTTTAGGGTATCTGACCATATTATTAAAAAATATATAGTAATTTTTTTAACCGTAATAGTTTAAATTGTGTTTTAAATATGTGGAACTGAAGTGAACTTATCAAAAGTCAAGTGAAACGCTTGTTTGCTATTTTCTAAATAAAAAAAAATAGTAGTTCTGACTTATATTGAGGCTAATGTAAAATATTGGCTAATAAAACAAAGTGTGAAGAATCGAATGGTGTGTGTTTGGATGTCATAACGGACATAAACATTTGAGAAAAAATATTGAAAGGGATGATTCCAAATGGCATCACTGGGACTGAAAGGGTTAAACTTTAAAATTTTCGAACGTTCGAAGCATAGTTTACGATTTCATGTAATTTTTTAACTACTCAATATATAAGTATAATTTTTTATATGTAGTTCTATAAGATTTAATAATTATAAAACAAATTATAAAATATATGAAACTTTAGCCAAAGATAAAATAAATGATAACTAACATAAAACTACTTACAAAATTTGAAAACATTGGCATTAGGCTTGCGCGCACATTTTGAGGTCAAAATTGAAGAAATGTCCAAGAAAATGACTTTATATTGTGCAAATATGTTCAAATAAAGACTTATACCTGTTTAAAAGAAAAATAAAACAATATTTATAAATAAAAAAATTTTTAAAAAAATTTGAAGTTTAAATTAATTAAAATTTTAATATTTTGATTTTTTCCTGCTTTACACCATTTAATTCTGGATGCAAAATGCAAATTTCACAAATTTTAGATTTTTAGAAAAAAAATTAAAGTTACGATTGACAGAGCTAAAAGGAGACAGATTTTTTGAAATGCTAATTTAGAATGAAGAGTCTGAATAATTTTAATACTACTTTGTTTCTAAAGTGAAAAAAAAATATGCGTCCTAGTTGTAGAGTAAATGCCATATTGACAATTTTTACCAGTAATTTTAGATTTGTTTGTTTACGTTTTTTTTTTTTTCGAGAAATATTCTCAGGAAAGACAGTAACAAAGTTTCTCTTTTGGTCAATCTCTATCATTTGCTGCTAGGAATAATACAATACAGATTAAGTTGCGCAATATTCACTGCGTGGGATGAAATATGGATTGAAAATTGACGAGGAAATACATGTCAATGGTTGAATCACATTAAGTAACAGAATAAAAGAAATCATTGTATAATAATAAATGTTTGATAAAATGTTAAGATAAGCAGAAAAAAATGCGTGTAAAGCTTCTTCCTTTAACGCAATTTTAAGTATTTTGATACATAAGCTTAAGGAAATGACCTTGTCGCACGCTTCCTTCATCATAACTGTATGTCGATATAATTTTATCTCTATGATCTTGATAATCGCACAAAAACATAAAAAAAAAATAATACAAAAATTTGTAAATCAGTGTTAGAATCGATTGTGAATTTTTATTGAACTTTGTGGAGGTTAATAACAGTGTAGAAAAGTAATCGACGCATTTTTGTTATGCGTGGTTGTCTAATGTTAGAATCTTATTGAATAGTATTTCGGACGAACACAAGTATCAAAATCTCTAAACAATATCCTTATCAAATTGTAGTTATCAATAGTAATAACTTTTTTTAATTATCTATTGTAGTTTAGTATTTATATTAGAATATAAAATATTATTAAAATGGGGCTTGGGAGTCCAGTCGGTTAGGCACACGCTTATCATGCGAAAAGTAACAGGTTCGGGTTTGGGCATCACCAAAATAACTGCCGACCTATAAACGGACCGTGCAGCCAAAAATGTCTAACGAATAATACCCCGTGTAAGGGAGTGCACGTTGGATATCCTTCAAAGTCCTAACACTGAGTACGATGTCCCCCTTAACAATTGCGTTGGTTGCCTATTCAGGTGTCGGCTCGTCACCTGACTGTGGTTTTAAAATACGACGCCCGTCGCCAATAGACCTCGTGTAGCTCTAGTGTGATAATTCAAACCTAACATTACTATCAAGGACTGCCTCTTTGGAGACTAAGAATTTGTCATTCTGATTCTGAAATGATATTTAAATATATTCGTACTATGTAATAAATACGATACATAGATATGAGATGTTAAAAAAAACCTTAAATGACTATCTTGAATAAAATAATAAATTGAATATTTACATAGAAGTGGTAATGGGTTTTATTAAACCTCTCCTACATGAACTGCTTTAGCCTACGTGAAAATCAAAATGTGTACATTGTTATTCTCTCAACTCAACTTCTTCGTTAATTTTATTATTATCTTGTAAATTATTTGCAAAAGTAATAAAAGTTTAATTTATTTGGTGTTTTTTATTTTTTTTTTAAACTTTTTTACAATTTGTTCTGAACAAATGTTTTATTGTTGAATCATGTTTTTCTGTTATCTTAAAAACATTTGCATGATGTATTTAATTTGCATTTTAATTGATATTCCTTAAAATATGAACTGAATGGGGTAACTAGGAATAATGGATCTTGACCCTTATATATTTTGGTTAAAGATGTTTTTTTTTTTGGCTTGGGTCTTACAATGATAAAGCATACTTGACAAAATATTCTTGGGATTGTGTAAAAAATCCTTCATCAAGCGACTAGCGCGTTGTGAGTTGCCTCACGTTGACTCAAAAAAATGTAGGTAATTTTTATTTCATTTACATAAAATTGGAATTGTTTTTGTTATCTGTGGGCAGGATAACCTCTACAATTAGTTATTACAACGAGTATAATAAGAGAGACTTAGCTATCCTCTAATTTTTTGGGGGGAAGGATTGTTGGAGCTAGGGAGATAAAGCTTTGTAAATACCTGTCATTCCAAATACAAACCAATAATCCTAAATACTTTCTTACGCAATGACCTTTCCGTCATTACAAGCTCTTACGTAAAACCTTAATCATGTTGTTATACTTGCCTGTTGAATTTAATAATCGATCCCATTCGAGGTATTAGAAGACTGCTTCTGAGAGTAAGTGATTGTAACCACACCAACAATATCCTGTTGAATAGTTTGATAATTTATCAAAAATATAGGAAGATATGGGAGCCTTAAACATGCTTTTCATTGAACGTAAACTTATTACACAAATTAATACTCTCCTTTGGCTAGAAATAGACACATCTTGCGTAACCCACCACTAATTATCCAATGGGGGACATTCACGACCATATCCACCTAAGCTTCAATTCCAATTCGCTGTAGGAAAACAAACGGTTAGTACTGGTTAGAGCAGTAGGATAACATTAGCACGTGGTTCGATAGCTGTAGGATAACAAACCGCGTGACGTCACATGAGTATTCCCCATTGAACCGAGAGGTAGTTTCCTCTTGCTGAAATCCTATCGTATGATTTGAGTTTAGGTCTGCTTACCGGACTAGTTTATGGTGATAATGAAAGACTTAGGAAAGGTACTGCATTATCCACTATAATGTCCTCAGTGATGAAATACCACATTGAACTGAAAATTTGGTGACCATCATCCATAGCCTGTTGTATTTTACGTGGATATAGAGAACAAATCTTTTACTTCGAAAAGTATTCTTAAAGCATTACTTTTTTTATAGCAAAATAGAGATTTTCAGGAACTATGTTTCGGTTGAATAAGTCCAACACATTAGCTGGGTGAACATTGAAATCTAAGTTTAGGAACCTCATCCTCAGCTTTTCGTAAAGTTAAAATATCCAACTTTTCCCCACGCAGGCATTTTTCGACACAAGACATGAACTTGGGTAGACATTGAAATCTTAATGGAGGTCTTAAATTCTTCAGATATTTATAAAGCTAAAATATCCTATGGGACAGCACACACATTTCTCTCGATTCTTCGTACAGCGTAGGAGACGGAACATTGAATTGTAATATTTACCATGGTTAGATAAAGAAAACACATGGGGTTGGGGGAGGAACTGGGAACACATTATAATCTAAGTGAGCTATTCCTTAGAATTTTGTCTCTCTCAAATACCCTATGCAGTTTCACACATACATTTCTTTCTCGTAGGATGCAAGTCCTGCATCTGAGCATCCCAATTACTGATATTCTGTCAATCGTCGTAGGATAGGAAACCGTGAATCATATTGAACTTTGAACCCTATAGTTAGATAACGGAAGCACATTAGTTGGGTGCACATTTAAATCCAAATGAGCTAGTCCTTAGAATTTTTCCACGCTAAAATATTCTATGTAACAGCACACATATTAATTTCTATTTCGGATGATACAGAGCCCGGCGTATAACTGCTATTCAATCAAGTGTGTGTAGGGTGAAGTAGGAATCATAATATTGAAACATAGTTAGACAAGACACACGAGCTTGGTTCACATTGAAATACAAGTGGACTTTCATTTGGAAAAAGATCCTCTGCAAGCACACATACATTTCTATCTCGAAGGATGCAGAGCCCAGCATTTGAGCATCCCGATTATAACATTATCTTTAGAGTTTGGAATAGGGAACCGTCAATCGAAGCGTTGAGGAATCCTTGTAACGCTAAAATATCCTATGAAATACCACACCGAACATTTCTTTCAAGTCTTCATACGGCGTGAAGGATTGGGAACATTGAATAGCTATATTTAATTATGGTTAGATCTTTAAATCACATAAGATTGGTGCACATTGAAATCCAAGTGGTCTTTTCTTTGGGAAAAGTATCCTGAGCAGGAGCACGTATCCATTTCTCTCTCGGAGGATGTGGAGTCTTGCATCTGAGCATCCCGATTATAGTATTATCTTAAGTGTTTAAAATGGAGAGCTGTGAATCGAAACTTTGAAGAATCCTTAGGCACAGAACATTTCTTTCCAGTCTTCGTGTGGCGTAAGAGTGGGAACTTTGAATTACATTACCTCATTTAACCATAGTTAGATCATTAAAACACCACATAAGGTTGGTGCACATAGAAATCCAAGTGGACTTCTCTTTGGTAAAAGTATCTTGAGTAGCAGCTCATCCTTTTCTCTCTCGGAGGATGCGGAGCCTTGCCTCTGAGCATCCCGATTATAGATGGTATCTTGATTGTTTGAATTTAGAACCATGACTCAAAACATTGGAGAATCCTTAGATATTTGTAAAGCTAAAATATCAGATGCAATACCGCACAGACATTTCGTTCAAGTCTTCGTACGGTGTGGGATTGGGAACATTGAATGGCTATATTTAATCAAGGTTGGATCATTCAAACACATAAGGTTGGTGCGCATTGAAATCCAAGTGGACTTTTCTTTGGGAAAAGTATCCTGAGCAGGAGCACATATCTATTTCTCTCTCGGAGGATTCAGAGCATTGCGTCTGAGCATCCCGATTATAGATGGTATCGTGATTGTTTAAATTTGGAACCGTAAATCGAAGCATTGAAGAATCCTTACGTATTTGTAAAGCTAAAAATATCCTATGCAATACCGCACACACATTTCTCTCTTGTGTGGTGAATTAGTGAGAACATTGACTGTCATCATTTAACCATGGTTAGATAATTAAAACACAAAAACTTAGTACACATTGATATCCAAGTAGAATTTTCTTCAGAAATATATCCTAAGCATCAGCACCACCCAATTCAATCTCTCGGAGAATTCAGAGCCCTGTGCCTGATCATCCCAATTATAGATGGTATCTTGATTGTTTGAAATGGGGAACCGTGGATCAAAACATTGAGGAATCCGAAAATTGCAGCAAACATCGAGGAATTCAAGGTATTGATAAAGCTAAAATATCCTATGGAATACCACACAGATACATTTTTTTCAAGTCTTCGTGTGGCGTAAGAGTGGGAACATTGAATTACATCATTTAACCATAGTTAGATCATTAAAACACATAAGGTTGTAGGTTGGTGCACATTGATATCCAAGTAGAATTTTCCTTCAGAAATATATCCTAAGCATCAGCACCACCAAATTCTCTTCTCGGAGGATGCGGAGCCTTGCGTTTGAGCATCCCAATTATAGACGGTATCTTGATTGTTTGAATGGGGAACCGTAAATCGAAACATTGAAGAATCCATGGACATTTTTAAATTGAAAATATCCTATACAATACCACACAGACATTTCTCTAGCGTCTTGTGTGGTGAATTAGTGAGAACATTGAATTACATCATTTAACCCTGGTTAATTAAAACACAAACTTAGTACACATTGATATCCAAGTAGAATTCTCATTTCGAAATATATCCTAAGCATCAGCACCAGCACCCATCCATATCTTTCTCGGAGGATTCAGAGCCCTGCGTCTGAGCATCCCGACTATAGATGGTATCTTGATTATTTGAAATGGGGAACCGTGGATCGAAATATTGAAGAATCCTTACGTATTTGTAAACCTAAAAATATCCTATGCAACACCGCACACATATTTCTCTCTTGTGTGATGAATTAGTGAGAACATTGAATTACATAATTTAACCATGGTTGGTTAACTAAAACACAAACTTAGTATACATTGATATCCAGATAGAATTTTCCTTTAGAAATATATCCCAAGCATCAGCACCCATACATTTCTCTTTCGGAGGATGCGGAGCCCTGCGTCTGAGCATCCGGAGCGAATGTTGCCGACTGGTGTTCGGGCCCGGCGGCCGGATCTCCGATGATTGCCGGTCGTTAGCCGGGCCCGCCCCGCTGCCCTTAATCTCCGGCTAATTTTAAGCAATTTTGCGAAATATGTGCGAATTATTGGCATCCGAAACAGCAAAGGATGTCACCCAAACAAGCCCTAACTACCGTCGTTAGTATGAGAGATCGTGGGGCGACGGCTGTGATTTGGCCCCGGAAAACACTTCTAAGTGGGCCCAAATTACCCAATGTCCGCGAAATTAGTGAGCGCGGATTTTCTCTTTCTGTCGCTCCCCCGGAATCCATCCGTCTTTCGCTCGCTCCCTTTACCTGGCAATTTCGCCTCCTCGGACCACTTTTTCGCCTCTCCCGGAATTTTTTTCCCGGAGAAAAATGCTGCGATTTGGGTGATGAAAAAATCTTTCGGATTTGATGGCATGTGATGTTTTTTTTTTTCGAACGGATCTTGTCGATCATTTTTTTTTTTAAGAAATGTTCATTTGACAATGTATGTGTTAATATCGATGTCTACGAACAATGTCTAAAATAAAATTAACCTTTGAAATGACAGTTTTTCATCTCAATTTTTTCCCAAGAAAAATTCTTCGTTTTAAATTCTTCTGAGGATAAATAAATACTGATTATCTCAGAATAAAACTTTAGTAAAACAATTATACTATGTATTTATTTTAAATTATGATGCTTAAAATTTTCTTTTTTTTAAACGTCATATACCATAAAAGTTTTTAAAATGTAATACTTTTATAATATTTAATTCCATTGGCACAATCTTAAATATGTATTATTGAAATGAAGATCAAACACTTGCTATCTGCAGAAAATTCTTATTTTCTATTCTAAAGTCTAAGAAAAATGTCGATATAGTTATTTAACCTAGTTATTAAGGATAGTTTTGCATCTGAATTTGTTTCTCAAGAAGAATTCTCTGTTAAAAAATATTCTATAATAAAATATTCAGGATAATTAAGATACTGAATTACTTAAATTTTTGTTCTTAAGTTGCCTCTTTTTTTAACACCATATTGCATAACAATTTTAAAGTTTTTTTTCTTTATCATAAATAATTCCACTAACACAATCTTAAATATGCAATGTCAAAATGCAGATCAAAGACTTTTTCTATCATCTGTCGAAAATTCTCACTTTCGTCAACGGGAGTTTCGATATTTTTTTGTGATGTTTTTCTTCAAAATTCGTTTCTGCAATTCTGTCTCCGTGAACCCTAAGTAATGTAAAGGTACCGAACTTCTTTTAAGCAACTCTTTTCTTCAGGATGTCTTCGCCTTGATCCTTCTTCAAGTGAAATGCAATCGGAGACAAAGGAATAAAGGACGCAGCGTGCAAGGTCACGGCCACAATTGTGGCTTTTTCGAACTAATGGCTTCTTAAAAGTCAATGCATGATTAACATGGCGGTACATTGAAAAGAGGGAAAATCAATTTTTGTATCTTACTTAAAAATGCTTTTAGGATGACAGCTTGTTGTATATTTGGAACTAGGCAAATTATTTTGCAATATTCGTTAAAGTGATTTTTTGTGCTTTTTTTTCTGTACAAAAACTTTATTTGAACTACACTGTTAAAAATTGTGTGCTTGCTTAAACCATAATAATGATTCCTAGTCTGCAACGGCTGTATGGTGAAGTGTTTCACCATATTTTCGGTATTGGGTTGAACTGTTTCTTGGGTTTCTGTTTCCAAAACTTGAAAAATGGTTAGACTGAATACCGGAAATGGTATGGTGAAAAGTTGCACCACACAGCCGTTGCAGCTGTACTAAGAACCATTACTATGGTGAAAGCAAGTACTAAATTTTTAAGTATAGTTACAGTCCGTAGGCTTTCATGCATTGGGTGTCTATGAAATAGACTCAATGTTTCAAAAGTTCAGCATCAAGTTTATTTTTATGGAACAAAACTTTAAGCTGGTGTGCTAGATAAATACCATATAGTTTTACTGAACAAATCTATTGAAGATAAATAATTTATTTTTTATTCAAAAGCTGTTACTTTAAAATTAAAATTCTAAAGGAAATATTGATTTTTAAACCGTCGAATCCAGGTTCGAACAATGCCATCTACACTCTTAAAACAAAAAGAGTGAAATCCACTCATATAGGATAAGTGCATTTTCGACACTGGAAAGGAGTGAAAATTAACTCAGACTGAGTTAAATTCACTCGTTTGTTTTAAAAGTGTAGATTTGAAGGCCGGCGAACTAAAATAGTTGGTATTTTATTATTGGATCGTAGCCCTCGTGTACGATAATTCAAACTAAAGAAATAAACATTTTGCATTAAAAACAATGTAAAAATAAACTGTTAACTACAAATAAGTGATACAGCGTTTTTTGCATTTATAGCCCCCAAAAAATTGTACACCCTTAAAACAAAAGAGTGAAATCCACTCCAGTTGGAGAAGTGCATTTTCCAGTCTGGATGAGTGAAATCCACTCAGACTGAGGTAAATTGGGAGTGTTTGTTTTAAGAGTGTATTTTTAGAGCTTAAGGCGTGTCTCTCAGTAACTGTTAAAGATAATTTTTTTTTTAAATTACTTTTTTACAAAATTATGAGTGAGTTTGCAGACTAATAAAGTTCAATTACTTTTCACGTAACATTACGTAAATGTGAACATCATTCACATAATGGGCGATTAGTTAGTTGTTTTTTAGCGGTGATTTAAAGATAGTTTTAATTCTATTCATTTTTTAAGCTATGAATTCTTAAAATGTCACTAAATGTTTTCTTTCATCATTTAAAACATGTAGCTACATTTCAAACGCATGTCTATTTTAAGAATTTCCTTCCTATTCTAAACAATACATACTCTAAGACAATATCAATTGAGCGTAAGAAACCACGTGTCTTGTTAATTGTATCCAAAATCCGAAATTGTTTGTTACTCTCCGAAAAAGCAATTCACATACAAATATCCTCAATTAAAGGCCCGCGTCCATAATTTCCCAATAACAATGGACAGATTTTATCCTTTAAAGACTTCGCTGATACTTTAAAGAGTAAAACACAATCGAAAATCTTAACTTTGTCCTGTTTTTATGACACTTTTTTTTAAAAGGAAAAATATTAAATTCGGTTCACCTCTGTAGCATTTGTCACGAAAACATATGCACTCTTAAAACAAACACTCCTAATTTAACTCAGTCTGAGTGGATTTCACTCCTCCAGACTGGAAAATGCACTTCTCCTTTTGGAGTGGATCCTTTGTGTGTTAAACCTCCGACAGGGTCACTCCAAACGAGTGATTTTAACTCAGTCTGAGAAAATATGCATGCCTTTAGGGTGTCGAAAATGCACTTCTCCAACTGGAGTGGATTTCACTCTTTTGTTTTAAGAGTGTATAAAACTATTTTGGATCAAACTCCCGAAATTGAAAGGCAGTAGTTTTATAAGTTCCAGCTGCTTTGTTTAACATTATTTTGTCATTTAAAGCACAGAATTTTAAGATGTATCGAGCTACTATTGTGACTTGCGACCACGACATAGTTTAACCTCTTAAGATCCGAGCAAAATCCTTCACGTATATTCTTAATCTAGACATATTTTTTAGCATATATTTGTCTGAAAAGTATGTTTTCAATTTTTAAAAAATAATTATGCTTATAGTTACTTAGGGATGCGCCTTAAATTCTAAAAATAATTTTTTTTTGTGGTATAAATGCAACAAAAAAGCCCGTAACACTTATTCGTAGTTAACAGTTTATTTTAACATTATTTTTACTGCAAAATGCCTTTAAAATTAACTACTAAAAATAAAAAAAAATTAATTAAAATTTAAAATACATTTTTTTAAAAACTCTAATAAAAATGTAAAATACTTTTTTGAAAAACTCTAATATCGTATTGACCCTCGTTCAACTTCATTTAGAAATAAATGACTAATATCTGTAATCAATGGTTGAAAACTAATATTCGGATCTTATTATATGGGACCAGGTCAATTTCTTAACTAATTAAAGTGTTAATTGTTTGTGGGGAAGTTTTAAAAATGTCCCCAAATGGGGAGGCCAGGTCACAAGAGGTTATAGCAATTACCTTGTTAAGATTTTCTGCATAACACTACTCATATTCCAGAAAAAGACACTCTTATGTGAAGAGTACAAGGGAAAAACCGCTTGATTTCGTAGGTTTTCCTCAATATGCCTCTTTAGCGATGATAGCAAGAAATCGCCTTAACTGGTGTAAAGAAACCGGTTACTCGCTTTGTTTTTCTTTTGCGGCAACCCTGATTCACGCCAGAGATCAGTGGAAAGAGTCACACGTTTGTACCACGAATGGAGAACCGAAAGAAAAACCAGTTTCCTGTCGCCAATGTCCGCCAAGCAGACACAATTACGGGAAGACTCCTAATAAATCAAGCGGTTCTTCCTGTATACTCTTCATGGATCAACAATTTCATAAAAATCTATTAAATTATTTCTACAAAACTTGATATACATTTTTCAATATACATCGCCCTTTAACTGTTTTTAACTACGAAAAATATCCCTACTCAAAGCGTATGATGTTTAATATGTCTAAGTAGAACATTAATGATTTAGAATGCGTCCGTATAAATAAAGCCAACGTTTTCAGTGTCTATTTTGACTTGCCTCATCAAATATAGGCTCGAGTAACGCTTTCCCGCCAAAACCTGTCGGTATAAATCTATTTTAACTGCCCTGAAATGTGTCAACGAAGGGAAATGATATATAGCATGATAGATGATCGGGGATGCCTATATTTCATAAAATATTGAAACTTTCTTTGGCTGGAATGTTGTGCTTACCAGAATTTTTTGAGCTTCCATACTACGTTCCTATAACGTAAAAAGTGTAAGGTATTACATTTTTCAGTCCGTCTGTCATTGTCCGTTATCAATATATAAATTTATATGATGATCAATTGTAATAGTTAGATATTCAGTAATATGCTAATTACACAAATCAATAAACAAATTAAAAAAAAACTATTTTATTATTAAGATAATTTTTAAAAAAATAATCATCAAACACTGTAAAGTGAACTAAATGGGTAAACCCTCCCATAAGCTGCCATTTCCATAAGTAATATTCCAAAGCTACCATTTCCAAAAAATATGGATCATTTTTATTTCCAAGCACTCTTTTTGAAAAAAAGAGTGTTTGGTTTCTTTTTTTTTCTGATCATCTATAGCCATTTATGATATCAAAATGCGCATCATTTGATTTTTCAAACTTTTTTCTATTAGAAAATGTTTTATTAATCCCAATAGATGCCAGCCCTATGTTTTTAAATTAAGATCAGAAACATGATGATGTCAAATAGCATCACTGGGACTGAAAGGGTTAACATTTCGACTACTTTGTTGGAAAAACGCCGTTAAAACAGTAAATACGGTTTTCGCTTCCGTCGCATATGAAAGATCCTATTGATTTACATTCCCAATGCTATCATCACACCGCACGGCGAACATTAACGAATTCATTGCATGTAAAACGACCCATAGACTTTCATCCATCCCAGCGTTTTTCTTTCTCTCCATAAAATCCTACCTGGAGGCACATATCCGACTCTAGTACCACCGATTACCCTAGTACCATGGAGTCCCGTTTTGTCCTAGACCACAGGAAGTCTGATTGCTCCCAGCGGGCCTAAATGCACTACACTAGGAGGGGAGTATAGACGCGTGGCAGGCCACATTTCAAATTGCTTCTCAAGTGTACTGTGCTATTCTTTTGTTGTGGGTAATAGTCCGGGCTTTGGATTCTAAAAGGGGGCCGGCCTTTAAATATTGAAGTAGAAGTTGGAGGTACACTCTTAAAACGAACGAGTGATTTTAACTCAGTCTGAGTAATTTTCACTCCTCCAGTCTGGAAAATGCACTTCTCCTCTAGTGGATCCTTGGTGAGTTAAACCTCCGACATGATCACTCCAAACGAGTGATCTTAACTCAGTCTGATTTAATACTCACTCCTTTCCAGAGTCGAAAATGCACTTCTCTAACTGGAGTGGATTTCACTCTTTTGTTTTAAGAGTGTAGCTTCTGATCATAGAAAAGGAAAGACGCAGTAGCCTTATTCTGCAGGACCTAAAAATGCATTTTATAAAGTTACTTTAAAGCAATTTAGTGATAGAATTTTTGAAAATCACTTAACCCTTTCAGCCCCAGTGATGCCATTTGGCATCATCATGTTTCTGATCATAATTAAAAAACAAATAATATTGCTGACATCTTTTGGGATTAGCAAAAATATACGTTCTAATAGAAAAAAGTTTAAAGATTCGAATGATGTGATTTTTGATATCAAAAATGGATATAGATGATCAGAATTATTCTAAAATGATGCCAAATGGCTGAAAGGGTTAAACTAGGATATTTTCTTTAGTGGTTTTTATCTATACAAAGGGTTTTTTTCCTTTCAAAGTACGTCATAATTTAGTTTATACAAAAAAGAAAATTTAGAGTTTCCCTACTGAACTACTTGCTAAATGCTAACTTGTATAGTTTAACCCTCTAATGCATGAATTTTTATTTTCATCCCAAAAAAATATATATGTATCTTTAATACTCACACACTATGGGAAAAATACTAAAAAAAATTTAACTGCATTAGAATTTAAATAATTTCAATTTTTTTAATTTTTTCCAGATGACGAAAACCAACTGCAAAATTCCAATTTTTAAATAATAATGACTAGAAAACTACTAAAAATATTTCAAAATAATCCTTTTTAACTATGATTAATTTTCCAAAACAATTTATTAGTATTTAGTACTAATATTATTATGCTTTGAATACTGCCAAAAACGTAATTTCACAAAATTTAATAACCTAACTCTTTAATTTTGAATGCACTTTTACTACTGTCATCTATGAGGATTATTAGTAACTAAAACTTTAAAATGAAATGTAATAGATGAAAAAAACACAGATTTGTCCAGGAGGAGCTCGAATTTAATAGAATAAAGTGGATTATGTTACTTGTTACCAAACGGTAACAGTATGTATTAGAGGGTTAAAATGTTTAAAACACAGAAATTTAAGGAATTTTAACTTTTTTAAAAATTCTAATTTTATGGTATTGAATAATTTACCATACACTGATAATCACATAATATATACAAAAACTCATCAAAAGACAACATAAAAATACATCTTAATTTAAAAATAACTAATTTTAATGCAAAAATTGTCAATTTCTTGCTGATTAGCATAGAAAAATATTGTATACTTTAAAAAACTTAAAATGTAACTATTTTTAAAATATTTTAAGTGTTACACAAAAAAAGATATTTTTGATAATTTTTAAAGTATAATTGTCTTTTATACTAAATTGCATTTATAACATCAAAAATTTTAATGTAAAAACGAAAAATATAATTTTCTTAATATATATTTTTTTTTCTTTTTAAAATTTAGTTTTTTTAATAAAATCAAATTAATTTAAAGAATCATTTTGAATGATTGGCTAAAATATTATATTTGGAATATATTTTTAATTTAATGCTTAAAAAAAATTAAACTGCATGTTGTCCAATGCACCGACAATGTTTATCGTGTAAAATAACGTAATTTTATATTTACGTAGGTGACAAAACATGATAGAGAAGTTCTCGAATACAACAAGTAAACTGACTTATTTAGTCTCCAAATTTCTGCCCATGGTGAGTACAGTTTAATTAATTACAAGTTTCATTTGAACCAGTATGTTCTTCGTCTAAACAATTATATTAGGATAAGAATGTTCAAAACGTTACTTTTACAAAATAATTTGTTTTTCGTGTAACTTAATTTCACCTACATAAATTATTCTGGACTTAAGTCTATAATTGTCTTTGATTTTGTTTATTTCAATAGACTTAAGCATACAACTCATTTTCGGAAGTTAATTTTATTTTTGCAAATCGTTATTATTAGGTTAAAATGACTGGCAAGGAAAATTATGATTCGATTAAATTAGTCAATGGATTTAGCATAAAGACAGACAAAATAAATTTTGCAGAAATACATATATAATTGTGTTTATTTTTTTACTTTAATTAAAATATTAACACGATGTTAGACTTTAGTGCGACGCCAATCTAATAAAACCACAGCCCCTTGTGCACTGTAAAAAATAACACTTTCATTTTTGACGATTCACGAATCCTCAAGCCTCATTTCGTTAATTTTGAGGATTGTTTCGTCAAACTATCAGTGACTTTTGAGTAAACGCGAGTCCTCACTTTTACGATCGTGATTTGACGATTCTGTATCTTGACTTTGAGGACACTGAATCTCATTGTTGTACTCACATGCTCAAAAATGACGAAATATTTCTTTAGATTAGACGACATTCAAATCCTCATAAAAATGACGAAACAAATTTCCTCACTTTGAAGAAACGAAAACTCGGAGCATTTGCCAGTAATGGAATCGTCAAAATTAAGAAAAATTTCGTCGTTTTTGAGCATTCATTTTTAAGAGTGTGGGCTTCGGTCCACACTGTTAAAAATTTGGTGCTTGGTTTCACCAAACATATGGTTCCTGGTCAATTCCATGTGTGACGGAAGGACATTTTGAATTGTAGAATTAAAGTAAGATAATTGCCACGAGGCTATTTTTAAAGGAAAATTAGTTTTTTAGTTTATATATTACTGCTAATAATTAAAAGATAATACAAAAGTTGAAATTTTCTTTTAAGTATTTTATTATTTCATTATTGGCTAACTTCTTTTTGTGTGACGGAATGACATTTTTGTGACCACAACTGCATCCTGGTACTGCATTTGACGTGACGGAATGACTAAAAGTTTCATAAACATATTAAAAAAGTATTACAAAAGTAATAACTAAAAGTAACTAATTAGAGTTACTTTTCGTATGTAAGTAGCTGTTACTAGTAACTTTTAATTTTAAGTAACTGTTCACTCTAAAAAATGAATGCTCAAAAAGGACAAAATTTTCCTTAATTTTGACGATTCCGTTACTGGCAAATGCTAAGAGTTTTCGTTTCCTCAAAGTGAGGAAATTTGAATCGTCATTTTTGTGAGGATTTGAATGTCGTCTAATCTAAAGAAATATGTCGTCATTTTTGAGCATGTGAGAACAACAATGAGAATCAGTTTCCTAAAAATCAAGATACAGAATCGTCAAATCACGATCGTAAAAGTGAGGATTCGCGTTTACTCAAAAGTCACGTGATAGTTTGACGAAACAATCCTCAAAATTAACGAAATGAGGCTTGAGGATTCATGAATCGTCAAAAATGAAAGTGTCATTTCTGAGAGTGTAACTAGTAACTTTCAATTTTAAGTAACTGTAACAGAGTTATAATTGTAATAGAGTCCCTGCCATGAACTATTATGATGAAACCAAGCACACAATTTTTAACATTCTGTGGTTTCTGCATATCCCCCTATCATCCTACGCATTTAGCAGAGCTCTCTCGCTCCGGGCGACTCTGGTCCCGGACTTTTCTTTCCTGGATAATGCCGCGACCACTTAGCCGGGCACTCGAGACCCGGATACCTCGCGGCCGGACGTAAACCGAGCCCGAATCACTTAGCGAAAACCGAAGCCCGGGAAAAAAGGCCCGCCAGTGGAAAAGCTAATCACTGGAACTTGCTATTAGGGTTACAAAAACCGAAAGCCACACTGGAAGAGGAGACATTTAATGATGTTTGATTGCGGACTGCAATTTTAATACATTAGTCGAACAGATTGTTTCAGATACTTTAATTAGGAAAACTCCTATTATTTAATTACATTGTTCAATTGAGATGATCTAATAAACGAACATTAGTATTTGGTAGCAATTTGTAGCCGTTGTTATTGGAGAACAAAGGAGAGGGGACAGCAAATTGTTTTTGGGACATTGTTTGTGGTGAAATGTAAGGATTGATTTCTTTGGTTGCACTGATTGGTTATGATTAATTCGGGGTGTTTTGTTCGGTGGATGTCTGATTGGTGGTTTAGGGCGATAAAACGATTTAATTTGAGTCGGTTTTCACTGTATTTCTGAAATATTTCTTTCTCGATGAGATTGTATTTCATATTTTTCTATTCTGTTAAAATTCCGAAATTCAAATTATATTAAAATGTACATGTTGTTAACTATGTTTTACTTTGTTGTATATTTCTTTTACTATCAGTCTAATTAATGGTCAACACAAAGCTTGTAGGTACATCCATTTTTTTGATAATTTACCACATCTGTTTGAAGAGGAAATATTTGATTTTTCCTTCAATTTGTAAAGAAAGTTGGGGAAAAGGGAAATTCTCGTTTTAACAAATTTATGCTTTCAACTTTACTATATTTAAATTTCAGTATGTCCTTAAAAATACTAATTTTTGAAATACATAAATTAATTAGTAAGTAAATAAAAAATTTCTTATTTTCGGGGACTGCCAGAATCTTTGTCATTGTATCTGTATTCAGCTTTTGTTCGATTTTTAATTTAATTGACATTACATAAACTAATTCCGTCACTGAGGAAAAAACAGACAAAAAAACTTCATGTCTCCAAAAGATGAAAAGTAATCGAAAAGCTCAATTCTTCCATACAGATAGGTAAACACCAAAAAAGGTCACTCTTTGTTCGGAACCCCAAAGGTGACCTCTGCCAACTCAAAAACAGAGAGGGGTTCCACTCTGCTCGAGACAGAGAAAAAAAGAAATCTTCCACTATTTCCCAGTCATTGTTTCGACTGTCACTGCTGCGGATGGGCCGCTGCAACAAAAGAAACAGAGAACTTCTTAAGGTTGGTACCCTGAGGGCTGCTACCATTCATTTGGGCAAGGGGCTTTAGGGGTCATAGGAGTCTTAAAAATGTGCAAAGAAGGTACTACAAAGTATAGTTTGATCTTTCATGTAATTTTTTAACTACTCAATATATAAGTACAATTTTTTATAAGCAATTCTATAAGATTTATTTGATATAAAACAAATTTTAAAATTTATGAAACTTTAGCCAAAACTAAAATAAATGATATTAAACATAAAGCTATTTTAACACATTGGGATTAGGCTTGCGCGCAAATTTTGAGGACAAAATTGAAAAAATGACCAAGAAAATGACTTTATATTGTACAAATATGTACAAACAAAGACTTATACCTAAATTTTCATCTCAATTTTAATTAGAAATAATTTTTAAAAAAAAATTAAATCAAAATTTAAAAAATTTTATTAATTTTTTTCGAAAAAATTTCTTAAAATAATTTTTAATTAAAATTGAGCTGAGAATTTAGGTATAAGTCCTAGTTTGTACATATTTGTACAATATAAAGTCATTTTCTTGCTCATTTTTTCAATTTTGACCTCACAATTTGCCGCGCAAGCCTAATCCCAATGTGTTCGAATAGCTTTATGTTTAATATCATTTATTTTAGTTTTGGCTAAAGTTTCATAAATTTTAAAATTTGTTTTATGATAAATAAATCTTGTAGAATTACACATAAAAAAATTATACTTATGTATTTTGAGTAGCTAAAAAATGACATGAAAGATCAAACTATGCTTTGTAGTACCTTCTTTGCACATTTTTAAGACTCCTATGACCCCTTAATAGTGTCTTCTGTTTGTAGAAGTGGAGCGCCGATTTGTATGGGTGACGCGGCCAATTACAGCACCAGGGAAAGAATGCCACGACCAGAATGTGATTCAGTTTTTTGAGGACTATATCAGGCTTTTGATTTGGATGGCGACTGTAGGTGAGGTAATTAATCACTTGAGGTTAATGGAGGGCGAGTTGAAAAGTGTGATTGAAAGTCAAGTTTTCTAACTCGTCTTCCATTAGCCCTCAGTGGTTAATTCTTTCGTCACCGGAAGATTTCGTCGGGTTGTCATCTTAATTAAGTTTGGAAACTAATGTACCTTTCTTTGGCAGGAAAGCAGTCCCAGAATACCTCTTAAGCCTTGGACACTTTACTTCCATATAATTTTAAAAAGGACGTGTGTAGTTTTGATATATTTGCTTTAAATATCAGGTGCAGACGTCGACGTACTAGAATTATCACGACGACCTAATGTGTTAAGTGTCTTGTAAGTAAACAAACCTATGCAAATATTGCTGTAACAAATTGATTAAAATGTTAGCGAACTTTTTTTAACGCTGAAAAATATTTTATTAAAATAGGGGGGGGGGGAATATTACGGCAATGTAGGGCTCCAATGCATGCATGAAATTTTTTTGCAAAGCAACGTTAGTAAAAAAAAGTAGCATAATTTCGACCACAACATCATGGTCAAGATGTCTATTGCAGACTCTTTCATTATTCCTTTTGTAGTATCCGATTTACTCTGATGCTTTATTCATTGAACAATATATCTAAAGTTAAAAAGCTATTGAAAGCTTATTTTGTGAAATTGATAATTCAGCATAAAGTTTTTTCTTCATAAGCCAATGCAATTTTCTCAACATCCAAACTGGTCACTGCAATGAGCTATGGTTTCAAGTGTTATAGAACTAAAGACATTTATATCCAGAGTTTTGCCTATTTGTTCCATGATCCACCGTAGCCAGCATAACAAATTAAGTTTAAATTACTTCATATTCTATAATATACAATACAAACTCACACGCATGTTTTTAAATCAAAATCGTCAACCAAAAGCCACTCTAAGAAATCTTCCCAAACGAAGATGGGAAAATTCTAATATAATAAAACGTCTCCATTTGTATTTCTTTATGAATGAAGACGAATCTTCGGTTAATTGCTCCTGCCATTCTTGAGAGTAGTGAATGGACTGAGAGAGCGTGACAATTGTTTCGAAGGAAGAATGGGAACTGCCATTCTCAGATGAGAACTGTATCAAGGTTTGCGTTTGTTAGTCAATGGAAAGAACCTATCACGAAGGATCCTTTGAATTAAAGACTGCGAGTTGGCCATTCGGTGGTACCAATAAAAGTCTGAAAATATTTTGATTTTTGAATATTGTGCAACAAATATACTATGGTCGAAAGTTGTTGCCATTGGAACCGCCATAAGCATTATTAATCATGAAGTTCCTCGTTTTTTCTTTTATGTTTCATTGAGGAATGTTAGCAAATTTTTCATAATTTAGAAAGCATTTGAAAACACCTTGTGTACGGCAAAGCATGCCACGAGGCTCACTGAAGTAAAAGAACACATCCATAAAAAACTAAATTGCTGATAAAATCAGAGAGAATAACAAATCTTCGCACCAGACCAACGTTAGACCATCGCAAGGAAAGTCCCTTCAAGCTTCTAAGGCAGATCTAGAGCAAAAAATTTGCAGCGCAGAAGAATAATGTTGACGTCTGAAATCTGAATGATTAAAAGTTGTTTTATAATAAATTTTACTCTTATTGGGATACGAAATGTTATTAAAAAATCAACTATTAACCACTATGATTTTGGTCCTGACTTTAGACCCTTAAACACAGTATTTTGTGACGTGCTCTTATACACACTTAAACAGTATAATTTGAATGCAAAATGTCCGACTTTGGCATACCATAACTCAGTGTTGTACATCATCACAGGGCATTCCTACAAGGAAACCTTCCACGGTCGAGCGCCCGAACTGAACTAGGAAGCACATCGATTTTCTCACGATGCCTTCCACGTACCAAATGCAGGAATAAATAACAAGGCGAAGATGCAGAAGGAGATGCGAGTGCAAAGGAGAGAAATCAGTAAGTAAAGTCTTGGGAAATCGCCCGGAGGCACTTCCAAAATGCCCCTTTGTTTCCCGTTACGTTGGGGATGGAGTCATTATCCATGCATCTGCTGGAAAGAGTCGCAACAAAACATCGCGTAGCAATCTTGGCGTCAAATTGGACGTAAAATTTGGAATTGGACCGTGCGAGTGGCATGTGATAACTGGTTACTAGTTCCTTCCGCCCTTCCTCTGCACACACATGCTCGTGGAGCCATCGAAATGGTGAATTTTTTAAACAAATAGGGTAACAAGTACAGTGATTGGCCCCCCTTTGACATTGAGACATTCTTTAGAGGCCATATTGCTTTTCCCATTGTTGGTGCACTGTTGCCAACATGACACGTGTTAATGGCGGGAGTTTTAAAAACCTTTGTCACACCTATTTTTGGCTTTAACATCTTATTAATTTCAATAATGAATGAGGGGGGGGGGGGGGCAATCACTGTACTCGTTACCCTAGTAATCACCTAAAAGGCGCAAGTATATCTAAGAGAGATAAGTCATAGGTTATATATTTTGTGCAAAAGCACAGAAAGTTTATTTAGAATCGCTACTTTCATTAATTTTCGAGTCCGATTAACGTTTCAAGCTTGAATTGTTAAAATAAAACACAAAATTGCTGTTTGTAGACGTGTTAAAAAGTAAATTTATAATGCGATATTTGCCCAATGAACGCTCACTCTAAACGTATTTTTTGAAAAATATATCTCAAATATTGTTTTATTTATTTTTGCATCTGCAGAATGAAGACATTTTCTACCATAACCTCATTTGTTTTAAGGTCGGAAATTTTTTAACTTATTCTTCATTGTGTTTTACTTATATCTTAACGTTTAGCTAGTGCAACAAAAAATTTAATATATAATACGTACATTTTATGCTAGCATATACGAAAGATATGCGCGACAGTGCGTGTTGTTTTAAATCGCAGGCTTTATCGTTTCTCGATCATTTTTATCTAGGCTTTACTGAAGTTATGTTAGGCTGCTCTCTACATAACTCCAAACAAACATTTTTCAAATAACTTTCGGTAATTTTTTTTTCGTCCATGCTGACAACCTAAAAATAGTTTACACATAAATTAGAAAATCGATTTAACTAAAGACATAACTACCTTTTAAAAAAAAAATAGTTAAAATATCTGACTAAGAGAATTGCTCTCTCCCTAAACCTGCTTATCTCCATGACAAATCAAAAATTAATTAAAAGTTTCGCAGAAATAATTTTAAAAGTTTTTAAAATTTAAATGGATTCAATTACATTTCTAATCGTTTTATACTAAAAATCGTAGGATCACCTATTTCAGGACATGATTCGTCATCTGCGGCGAGTTGGCTCAAAGGCTTTTCTCTCACTTACGTCACCGAATTCAGGATTTATATACAAAACAATTTTTCCCATTCACTTTGACCGATTGCGAAAATAGAATGAAGACAAAGAGAAAGTGTATAACCATTTTCATTTTCAAAGTCTCCCTAAAGCTATATTTAAATGGTATGATGGTATATATTACGAGATTTGCGCAACTAACTCTAGAATCAGGCTTTATAATTTTTGTGTGCCTTTTTTTTTAAAGCGTTTTCATATAATTTTAACAAAATTGCGTAATTTAAATTAATAATTTGATGCCTTAAACCAAGCAAAAATAAGCATAAATTAATAACCGTTGATCTTTATAATTTATGTGGTAGATGGTGTTATTTGAGTAAGTTTTAATTTATTTTAACAGGAAGCAAATTCCTCAACTTGAAATCGACGAATTGTGTCATTCTTGGGAATTAATCTTCAATATAGGCACCCAAGGACGTCACAAAATGTCATTTAATGATTTAATCATATATATTTGTTCGTGTTTTGTAATGCTATGTCCACACTACGACAATAAAAATGACAAACTGCGCGCGCATGGAAATACCTATACAAATTGGTCAGGCATGCGCGCGCACTTACCTCGAATGGGCCAAATTGCATTTA
The DNA here is from genome assembly GCA_023701765.1 of Hylyphantes graminicola. NCBI lineage: Eukaryota > Metazoa > Arthropoda > Arachnida > Araneae > Linyphiidae > Hylyphantes > Hylyphantes graminicola. Next base: position 7,600,293 of record CM043122.1, read on the forward strand.
CAATTAAATGCGCTCGCAATTTCTAGTCATTTTTATTGTCGTAGTGTGGTAATAGCATAAGAAAAGTCCGTTGTAATGAGATTCTCTAATTTAAAGATATGAATATAACTCTTCGAATGAAGACACCACAAAAAAAATGGGTTTAACCCTTTCAGTCCCACAAATTTACTACACTACAGAAACATCTGATATTCACAAAATAAGCTTATTTTAGGTCAAATATACGAATTCCATAAGAAAAAAAATCCATTTAAATTTTTTATATAGTTTTTGAAACAATGCTAAAATTCTTTAACTGTGGAAAACAACAAAATAAAAAAATATATATTACCTAAAAACACTTCGACTTATATATTTTAAGGTAACTGACCATATTATTAAAAAAATTTAGTAATTATTTTAACCGAAATAGTTTAAATTGTGTTTTAAATATGTGGAACTGAAGTGAACTTATCAAAAATCAGGAGAAACGCTTGTTGACTATCTTCTAAATAAAAAAAATAGTAGTTTTGATTTATATTGAGATTAATGTAAAATATTGTCGAATAGAACAGAGTGTGAAGAATCGAATGATGTGTGTTTGGATGCCATAGCGGGACATAAACATTTTGAAAAAAATATTGAAAGTGATGATGTCAAATGGCATCACTGGGACTGAAAGGGTTAAAGTGCAATTGTTGGGACAACTTTGTTTATGCTTGGTTTCGAAGAGACTTCATTTAGATGTTGCTTTATTATCTTTCCATGATTTTATTATCGTCTTAGTCCTTCCGACGCTTTTCAGACAAGAAGAAAAGTTCCAGCACATATTCTCGATTAGCTTGTGCTACTTGGGTTGGGTGGATAGTGAAAATTGAAATGCATCAAATTTGCAATAGTGCAAAGCAAAACTAAATCTCAAAAACATTCCTTGCGAAGCGGTATGCGAATCTTATCGTAATAAATATCTCATTTTTCACTTCGGGGAACCAACTTCCAGAAAATATTTACTTCCCTTCTCAGAATAGCCTTCCCCCTCTATTTTTAATGCCCATACAAGTGTCACACGTTACAGCACAATCGTCTTTTGTTTTTTTAACAGAGTTTTCGGCCGAAAAAAAAATCCGCCGAATTATAAATAATCTTTACTCCCTTGTTTTATGTGACAAGAAGACTTTTCCACAAAAGCTGAACAATAGTTCCTTGCACTCTTCTGGATCTGGGAGGAAACAATGGCTTGAGCGGGACTCGAACTCTCGGATTTGCGTGCGTTTCTGCAGCCGCATAAAGATGAGGCTGCAAGACAATGTGGTGTTAGCGGTGATAAATTTCAGGGACTCCCGACTTCAAAATTCTGGTTCAGTAGGCAAATTTATAGGTTTCAAGAAAACGGGCGGCGGCGGATTTCAATGGACGCTGGATCTGGCCGCTTCTCAGCTTTTGCGGCGTAAGATTGTACACTCTTAAAACAAACACTCCTACTTTAACTCAGTCTGAGTGGATTTCACTCCTCCAGACTGGAAAATGCACTTCTCCTTTTGGAGTGGATCCTTTGTGTGTTAAACCTCCAACAGGATCACTCCAAACGAGTGATTTTAACTCAGTCTGAGTAAATATGCATGCCTTTACGGTGACGAAAATGCACTTCTCCAACTGGAGTGTATTTCACTCTTTTGTTTTAAGAGTGTACACTCTCAGAAATGAATGCTCAAAAACGACGAAATTTTCCTTAATTTTGACCATCCATTTACTGGTAAATGCTCCGAGTTTTTCTTTCCTCAAAGTGAGGAAATTTGATTCGTCATTTTTATGAGGATTCGAATTTCGTCTAATCTAAAGAAATATTTCGTCATGTTTGAGCATGCGAGTACAGCAATGAGTTTCAGTTTCCTCAAAATCAAGATACAGAATCGTCAAATCAAGATCGTTAAAGTGAGGATTCGCGCTTACTCAAAAGTCACGTGATAATTTGACGAAACAATCCTCAAAATTAACGAAATGAGGCTTGAGGATTCATGAATCGTCAAAAATGAAAGTGTTATTTCTGAGAGTGTAGTCGCCTTCAAATGTTTGCAAAGGCAAACTTTGCTGTTACCCTCGTTATCTGGCCAACACAGTTTGCTCTGATTTTAAGAAAGGCTGAGTTTTTATTTCTATTGGTATACTCTCTCGTTTGTTTCAAAAGTTAGAGCATATCCTCATTTTTTTAGTGTGTGTAGAGTATGTATACCTAATACTACGTTTAAGAATACAACACTAGTAGTCAAATGTTTATCAATTGTGGCCCAGTTTTTGTATTCCATCTTGACTTTAATCACTACGGCAGAAAAAAATAACGGTAGTGTAATTGAATCGGTGAGTGCAGAAAAACGTCAGTCACAAATCTCAAATTTTTCAGGAGGGAGAAAAAACGTAATAACTCCTCCTCTATTTCTGCACTCAACACTCGAAACAATAACGTCCTGTATTTATGGAACTACTCAACAGACTAACGTAGTTTTTGCACCCAACACGCATCTTGCCTTTCTACGCTTATTTTCATTGAAAATGAGTTTTCGGATTTCTTTGACTGAAGTGGTTTCTGCACTCACCGATTCAGTTATAAAACACAATTAAAAGTAAAAAATACGCATATTTAGCTCATAAATTTTCAGACTGATACTTTTCCTAAGGCCGATATACCATTTCGATAATGGTCGTGACTCCAAAAAGAGTTTGTCTTTTGGTGACGACTCTGATAATGTGCCGTCCACTCAACCAACCAAGCAAGGAAGATTTCACCCCCCTTCCCCCCCGTGTTGCGATTCCAGGTCTGGCTATAAAAAAGTTGGATTTTGCGTCCTTCTAGGTGTGACTGGTATGAGTGTGGGAGAATGCCAGCGGACCAGAACAGAGATGACCTGCCCATAACTCTTCTGGAGAGAACATCGCAAGGAGATCGGGAAAAAAAGTAAAGAAAAAAAGATAATCTGAGAAAAAAGATGAGGTGGGGGGGACAAAGTAGAGGAGAAGTCAGTGACCGTGAGATGCTGGAAAATGTATTTGATTTTTTGGATAGAAAAACGCTTAGGAAAAGTCTGTACCGAGTATTTCTGTATTTGGAGATTCTCAGTTTGAGTAGTACCCCGAACTTAAGCATCAATGAGATTAATTTGTAGGTGATGCATTCCAAAGGCTAACCCAAACTAGCATTTCAGCAATGTAACTTTAAAAAACCAATGAAACCTAAATTCGACAAGCAAAATTTTTAGCTTAATTTGCTAGGGTTTTTCTTATTTTGTAAAAAGCTGCAATCAAAGATTTAAAAGTAAGGCTTCTAAAAATCAGCTAAGTACAAAAGAAAAATCGACATTTTTATACCTGAGGTTGGGTACTCTAATAGCCTTGTAGTAAAGGCAAACTGAAAGGAATCTTTAAAAATATGACTAAGAAATAAAAATCATGATTTCAGGACATACACCAGGAATCATCATCCCAAAACTACATCCTCGAAAACCCGAGCTCCATGTTACCAATCACTCGAATGATCAATATCGCTAAGGATCCCCTGTACTACAACACAAGCCTCGTCAAAAAGACATAAAAAAACTGACGTGTTGCGTCGCTCCAGTGGCAAAACAGGAACGTCAACTAAAGTCGCGGCTCGTGGTAGCTGTCTCCCTTCGTTACCAACCTTACCCCATGCTATCACTTACTAGTAATCACGGAGATATCGCATCAGGTAGCTCTATTAGGATTCATTACGTCGCAATTTTTCAATCATTCCTGTCCCCACGGCTCCCCCAAAGCGATAAGCACTGCTTCGTGTGAACGGAGGGGGCACTTGAGAGCCATTGAGGACTACAATGGGGCAGCCATGGGAAACGGGGCCCACGCCCCAAAGTGGGGTTTCCGGGGAGTTGATGAAATGTCCTGGGGATTTCTGAATCATATTGTCATCCTCCTCTTTCAAAGCTTGGGTTGGGGATAAAGAAGGAATCGGGTTTAGTTACTGCTAAACTATTTGAAATTTGGCGCTTTTGGTTCCACTAAAAATATGGTTCCTGCACTCTTAAAACAAACGAGCGATTTAAACTAAGTCTGAGTTAATTTTCACTCCTCCAGTGTTGAAAATGCACTTCCCCGAAAGGAATGGATCCCTTGTGTGTTAAACCCTCGACAGAATCACTCCAAACGAGTGATTTTAACTCAGTCTGAGTTAATATTCACTCCTTTCCAGTGTCGAAAATGCACTTCTCCTAATGGAGTGGATTTCACTCTTTTATTTTAAGAGTGTGGCAGTAACTCCTCGCAATATCGCGCCTCGTTATAACGCGCATTCGGACACATCGCGCTTTGTACCATGTCTCCCAATTTTTTTAATGTTAAAAGTATAACATTTATCAAGTCGCTCGTTATATCGCGCATTCGGTTATATCGCGATTTTTTGCTTGTCTCCCGGACAGCGCGATGTAACGAGGGGTTGCTGCAGCTGCAAATATTGCACACGTTGTTATATGTGTGATGGAGGACGTCGTTAAAATTGGAGACAATCAAGACACCATTTAAAATTCATTAATGTGAATTAATTCTTTTCCCTGCATATTCCTTAGTCTTTCCATTTGGTCAAAATAAATTGAATTAAAGTTTGTTCTCAAACATGTTTTCAGTTTAAAATGAGTTAAAATCGCTTACTGATATCCTCGTCTCGTTGAATTAAATTGAATTTTTCGAGGGAGCTGGACTTTGGTTTGTTTACCATTATTCAATTTCGCCATTAGGTTAAAATGCTTACCCGACAGTCGTCAATCTAGTTATCAAGTAGAATTTTATTGAGTGTTTGAAGGGTAAAGATGGAATTGGGTTTATTACCAAGCAATTATCGGTTTTATCCATGTTGAAATGAATTAAATTTGCATTTTTTTGTCGCTCTGTTCATTAGTGGGTATGCATACACTACACTCTTTAAAAAACACTCCTAATTTAACTCAGTCTGAGTGGATTTCACTCCTCCAGACTGGAAAATGCACTTCTCCTTTTGGAGTGGATCCTTTGTGTAATAAACCTCCGTCAGGATCACTCCAAACGAGTGATTTTAACTCAGTCTGAGTAAATATGCATGCCTTTACGGTGTCGAAAATGCACTTCTCTAACTGGAGTGGATTTCACTCTTTTGTTTTAAGTGTGTAGAAGTAAATGAAAACCGAACCTAATCCTATACATTTCATCCATCAGAAAATCACTTAGGTCTGGGGCCCTGGGCTCTCGCTCTATAATTGAATTTGCTTATCAATCTTTTGAGTGCCACCCCCTCTCCACCATTAAATTTCAAGAATTTAATTATTTTCAAAATCTTAATTAGATACAAGTAAAGAAATTTATTTAAATATCAATGAATTTTAAGCAGTTTCTGAAATGTCTGCAATTTATGACAATGTCCTGCATCACACAACGTGTGCAATATATTTTTTTCTCCATTTCATCAAATTTTGTACAATAAATTTTTATCCTAGACCAGATTATGTTTTTCAAAAAGCCATTTAGTTTTATTATGCATGACACCCCATATCATTGGTATATTTTAAAGTTTTATTGTTATCTACAGCTACATCATTTCATGTAATATTTGTTATTGCTGCCAAGTAAATAGTCTTCTATCCCTTTTTGTCCTGCATCCCATTTAAATCGAAAACCTCTTGACGCGCCTCCCCACCCGAATAAAAAGTGGCACTTTCTGCACAGCCACTGAACAAATAAATACAGGGGGCTAAGCGATAGAGGGCCCTTGTATTCACAACTATTTGTAAATGGCCTTTCTTCTGGAAAACCAATAGACTCCTTCCCCCCTTGAAATCTGATACAGTCCTGAATGGCGTACAAGACACATTGAAAGACATCTAAAGAAACCCAAGATGGGGATGTTGCTATTTTGTGAAGTTCCATGCAGAGCCCTGCTTTATGCTGAACCGCAGGCTTCAAATGCGGGCCTTTGGCAGGGGCAACAAAGGAGGCTCGGCCACAATGGGGACCCTTTCTCTGGGGATTCAATGTTGGTTTACTCCCAAACCGCCAGTGCAGACGCATTGACAAAGGCGACTCAACTACAGTGATTCGGTGAGGGGTGCATTTGCATCTTCCATGGACCAACGTTTGTTAAAAATGTCGTGGTGCGTAAGGGACTTATATTAATTTGGTCTTTTTGTCAAGATTAGAAAATCAATTTACGTCCGGACTGATTAAATTTTAAAAAAAATAGTCCCTAAAATATTTTTTTAAATGGTATTTTAAGCTATTTTTGTTGGTAACGGCTTTTTTTGTTGCCTTGAATCGTAATAAAATCATCATATATGGTGTTTATTTCTTACTGAGAAATATTAAGTTTTCAAAAGTAAGATCGGTAACGTGTCACAACTACACTCTAAAAAATGAATGCTCAAAAACGACGAAATTTTCCTTAATTTTGACGATTCCGTTACTGGCAAATGCTTCGAGTTTTCGTTTCCTCAAAGTGAGGAAATTTGAATCGTCATTTTTATGAGGATTTGAATGTCGTCTAATCTAAAGAAATATTTCGTCATTTTTGAGCATGTGAGTACAGCAATGAGATTTAATTTTTCTCAAAATCAAGATACAGAATCGTCAAATCACGATCGTGAAAGTGAGGATTCGCGTTTACTCAAAAGTCACGTGATAGTTTGACGAAACAATCCTCAAAATTAACGAAATGACGCTTGAGGATTCATGAATCGTCAAAAATGAAAGTGTTATTTCTGAGAGTGTACAGTGATTCTGAGGGGTGCATTTGCATTTTCCATGGACCAAAGTTTGTTAAAAATGTCGTGGTGCGTAAGGGACTTTAATTAATTTAATTTTTTTCAAGATTAGAAAAATAATCAATTTGCGTCCGAACAGATTTTAATTTTTTAATAAAAAATAGTCCCTTAAAATACATGGTTAGTCAAAATGAATACACTCTTAAAACGAACGAGTGATTTTAACCCAGTCTGATTGATTGTCACTCCTCCAGTCTGGAAAATGCACTTCTCCTTCTGGAGTGAATCCTTTGTGTGTTAAACCTCCGACAGGATCACTCCAAACGAGTGATTTTAACTCAGTCTGAGATAATATTCACTCCTTTCCAGTGTCGAAAATGCACTTCTCCAACTGAAGTGGATTTCACTCTTTTGTTTTAAGAGTGTAGGACAATAGTTGATAGGTTGATAGTTAATATGTCCATACGTAGCTGTAGTTTGAATACAATAAACATACATTCGTCTAAAATAGTTTTCTAATTGTCCTATTCATTTTGACTAACCCTGTATACTTTTTGTTAATAGTATCTTAAACTATTTTTTTTAGTAACGACTTTTTTCCCCTTGAATCGTAATAAAATCATCATATTAGGTGTTTATTTCTTACTGAGAAAGTTTAAGTTTTCAAAAGTCAGATCGGTTAACGTGTCACAACTAGACATGCATATTTCTCAACGTACTCTGAAATATATAAAGTTTTTAAATCAAATGGTAGTTATAGTCGACGTGGTTTCCAGTTTGAGAATAAATGTAATTTAAAATATACAAATTTGAATGGTTTAATATTTAAATTGATATCCACCCCCCTTAAATGTTAACATTTTTTTTCTGGTCCCTAACTAGCTTGAGGCCTGTTTACTACGAGCTCAAAGCATCCGAGTTCAAATCCTCAACAACAAACCGAAAAGAGATCTTTACCCAAAACCATAAACGACGAGATAAATTCATTTCCATTTTATCTACAAATATAAAAAAGTAATACCTCTCTCATTAGGTGTCGGGAAAAAAAACTAGCTACTTACTATCCCAAATAACGGGCGAATCGCAACCTCAAGTCCATGTTGAAATCAATTACACGGGAAAATATCTTTCCCTGATGTCCTGCCATCAAATGAGGACATTACCACCGAAACGTGTCTAATCGTAGTGACGTTTACGCACCCGTGAAAAACAAGACTGATATGGAAGGTGAAACTTTTAATATATGTATTTGATGTTTGTAAAACAATATTTTTGAAAAAATCTTTTACAATATTGGACTAGAGAAGGTTCTTGATCATTGCCCATGCCCAGAGCCAATTTTAGAACTAACATTGGCCCTAAATCTATACATTTTTGTTTAAACCAATACAAAGTTTCTGTTTGATTTTATGGAAAGCTCAATTTAAATGTTCTTATTTTTTTACAGTAAGCGCCATAATTGGAGTATTTACGTTAAAGTTGATGATCAACGTTACTTTAAAAGTTCTTATAACTTTGCAGTTTATATATAAAGGGACAAAAATACCTGGGCCTTGGGCCCCAACCTGCATTGATCGGGCCCTGGACTTGAGTTGGCAATTAAGGCATTAACAATTGGCAATTAAGGTTGGCAATTAAGGCAATTAAGGCATTAAGGTTGTTAAGGCATTAACGTCAGAAGTACTTATGTATCTTAGGAGGAACGGGATCGATTAAGATCTTGAATATTGTCCTCCTACAGATTGTAGCTGCTTCATATGAATTTTTTTATTGCACAAAGTTGATCGAGGTCTTGCTTTGGTATCAACTTCGCCTTTTGACCACTGTTTAAAATTTAAAGGTAGATTAAGTGTGGTTACGTTAAACCAACTAAATTAAATCCAATTTGATGAAAAAAATTAGTTATTCAGGAAAGAGCCCCACACACTAGTGGTAACCAGAGCCATTGTCTAGTAATTAATATATCCAGTTTGCAAATGACAAATATAAAATATTCAAAATACTTTTTTTAGGGAAGAAATTGGATAAAAATTTTAACTGTTTAAAATACATTTTCATATCATCAGCATAAAATTCCATTCATTGCTTCAAATACAGAATAAAAAAATTACCACCCTCGTAAAAAACTTAAAAGAAAAAATTCCGGGAAACTACAATGTGTAGCAACGAACATTTTCCATTAATTCAAAATGTAAGAAAAATTTTAGTTAAAAAGTTTTTCATTTGTTTTTACTCTTTACTCTGATAAAGTTGGAGGTGAGGAGGTGAATCATTAATCTTTAAAATTGCTACATTGTTCAAAGTTTTCGCTAAGGATTTTCTTAAAGTTTCTTATTTCTTGAAAAATTGCATTAGGCGTTGGATAGAGCATTTTTTTTTTTTTTGCTTCATTTTACGTTTCATTTGATACTGTAGCAAGTTGTATCAGGGTACGATAAAATTTTGCGTACATTGGAACAAGTTTTAATTCACTTATATTTTGAGAGTGATAGTTATTATAATAATAAAAATTCAATTATCAAGCTTTGTTTTGGTCATTTGTTCAAATGTAAGTATACTTTTTACATATTTTTTCAAATATGGTTTCAAGCGTTTATTTATAAAAATTTTAAAAAAAATTATATTAATTAGTTTTAGTTATATTCTTGCTCTGGAAAATCCGCACAAATAATTTAATTTAAACAATCAATTTTTAAATTATAAAAGAAAACTTCTTATAAACGTAATTTTTACTGTAAAATTGTAATGAAATAGCGGCGCATTTGAACCAAAACCGCTATATAACGGATAAAGAGCCTTTGTAGTTCCGACGACTGTTTTTTTTTTTTTTTGTTTTTTGTTATAACTTTTTATCGAGTCGATTTATGGACTATTGATAAAATAAACTCCGTTTAGCTTGAATAGCTACCGTACAAAATAAATCAACTAATACTCCATTTAACGTCCCTATTAATATAAGGAACATTTTGTCCGTATTCAATTAGGGTTTTTTTTTCTTATTGCAATTAAAACCGAAGTTCTGTTTGTAAAAGAGAAATATAATAAAAGTCCTCATCTGTGTCTCAACACAGTCGTAATTTTGGCTCAAAACGTGATTCTCGACCTAAGATTTTCATTCATTAGCCGATGGACTGATTCCTGCAGAAAAGATCCAGATGCTGATTCATTATCCTCTTAAGACCCGAGCAAAACTACACGTATTCTTAATCTAAACATACTTTTCATACAAATATATGCTAAAAAGTATGTTTTTCAAATAACTTTTTTTAAAAATTATGTTTATAGTTGGGCCAACACGCTTTAAACTCTATATAAATACTCTAAGAAAATACAAATATCATGTGCAATAAATGCAAAAAAAAATTGAGCGTATCACTTATTTGTAGTTAACAGTTTATTTTAACATTGTTTTTAATGCAATATGACTTTAAAATTAACAACTAAATGACTTTTTGAAAAATTTGAAAAAAAAACCTTAAATATTTTTTTAAGAACTCTAATATCGTATTGACACTATTGACCCTCGTTCAACTTCATTTTTATAGAAATAAATAACTGTGCTTGTAATCAAAGGCTGAAAACTGATATTTGGATCTTTTTCTATCGGACCAGGTCCCAAGAATAATCCTTCCGAATAAATAGCATATGGTGCTTCGAAACCCCCAAAAAGTTTTTTCAGCAAACAAAACCTTTTAAAGGTTTAAAAATCTTGTAAAATTTAAATGTATCGAAAATAAATTTACAATTGTTCTTATAAATATTTTTGAATACTCTTTAAGTGCCTTTCAAAAGCACAGATTTCTGTAAAGTGCGTTATGCAATTATTGTTAATTTAAAATGATAATTTTATTTGTGATGGTAAAGGGGTATTGTGCAAAAGCATATGTGGGGTAAAAAAAACCTTTTTCATGTATGAGCAAAGAAAACAAAAGTTATAATTTGGACGTTAAATTGTCACACGAAAATCAACTAATAATCGTTTCCGTTGAAACGTATAACGTCTATATACGTCGTATATAAAGTATATATACGCCATAAATGACAAAAGCAAAGATGTAATTTTAACAGCTAATGAAGGCGCCATACTTAATTTGAATGGAAGACTTCATATCGTCAGAACTTTGCTCCATATTTAAACGTAGTTGTAAAGTTTGACGACAACTGAAACCTTTTATGAATTCTAATAAACGTCATGTACACTCTTAAAACAAATTAGTGAAATCCACTCCAGTAGGAGAAGTGCATTTTCGACACTGGAAAGGAATGAATATTAAATCAGACTGAATTAAAATCACTCGCTTGGAGTGATCCTGTCGGAGGTTTAACACAAAAGGGATCCACTCCTGTAGGAGAAGCGCATTTTATAGACTGGAGGAGTGAAAATTAACTCAGACTGAGTTAAAATCACTCGTTTTTTTAGCAATTTAAATATTGTTTTAATGATACGTTAGAATGCTTTCGGAATAAATCGAATTGAAATCAGAGTACTATTCCAAAACTTGATAGATTTTCTACAAAAAAAAATCTGAAGATTTTCGACATTTTTATAATTGGATAGAATACTTAACTTTAAAACTCTGTAGAAAGCATTGTGTTCCGGCCATGAAAATGTTTCAGCTAATGTGCGATAGATACGGTTTCGTCAAAAGACAGCCACGTTAGAGCTACTCTGGCGGAGGGCGAAATTTAAGATAAGTTTCAAAATTATTACAGTAACTCCAATTATCCGAAGTAATTGTGATCTAACCACATTCATATAATTGGGAAATCGGATAGTTGGAGTTAATCGAAAGAAAGGTTATAATCAAACCAATAGCCTTTTCATGTGACAGATGAGTACCAGCATTTGCCAGTAAACGGAATCGTCAAAATTAAGGAAAATTTCGTCGTTTTTGAGCATTCATTTTTGAGAGTGTAATTATAAACTTTTATAATCGACCGTCTGACCGTCTTTCCAATGTTGCTGTTCGTCTATGTTTGATGTCATGCCAAAAACAATTCTAGGCAACTTGACAAATTAGGCCGGGTGGAAATTTTCCTGAAATTCGGATAATCAGCAACGCTTCGGATAATTGGAGTACTTCGGTAGATAGAGGGTCAATTTCGAAATTAATAACTTCAAGTATTCACTGATCGGACCTTGATCGGCTCTTGTCAAAGGCGATATCCCGAAATTGGTTCCTTTCCCCGTAGCAATCCCAGATAATGGAGACTTTGATCCTTTTCCAGCTTCATTAAAAAGAGAAGAAACCCCGAAACCGCACGTGACCATAAAATTACTGTGACAGACAAAGGTCAGTCCAGGTCACCCATGCTAAGTTGTGACGCTTCGCTTTAAGCCCTTAAGTTATAGCGTCATAATTTAAGCGGAGTTTTGACGCTCCCCCCTCAAGTTATTTGTACTCCGGTCTCCGTCCACACATGTCCGAAGTACACAATACACAAGTCCGTTTATTTAACTGAACAAGTGGTTTGGGATCCTGGGATCCTTCAAATAGCCTATCAGATTTTCACCAATACCAGTTTTTTTCATTTTCAAACGGATAACGTTATTAGATTTTTTTTTCTTTTGGTATAACTACTGGTGAAAATTGAGTTATAGTATTCAAAAACAGTTTTTTTTCTATTGTTCCATTATCAGTAAATGGTAATCTAGTTAGAGTTTCACCCTTAAATAAATATTGGAAGAGATAAATCAAATTTGTTTTCTTTTATTTAACTTCCGGATATTATTCCACGACACTCAATACGGTAAGCGGTAAGCTAACGTTATATGGCAAAATCAAGTCAAAATCAGTAAAATAGTATTATATTTTGACGTATGTTTTTTTTTTGCATATGCATTTTGTTTAAGTAAACAGTGCAGTCGCTGATATACAATTACCAATTTTTCATCGTACAGAAAAGCTAAGCTTTAAATGATTGTTCTGAAAATATCCTATTCAATCCGTCAGATTTCGGGTACAGGAGGATTGCCTATACAGTAAAATCTCTTTACAACGAATATCATTATAACGAAATATCCAGTATAACGAAATTAATCCTCGGTCCCTTTTGAAATCCCATAAGAATAATACTTTAAAATGTCCGATTTAACGAAATTTTCAAAACTCCTAGTTTCATTATAACGAAGGATTTTTTCAGCAGGTAACTCCGATCTTTTCAGTTTCTGCTGTTTTGAAAAGACATCAAACAAGTTTTAAAAGGGTGTAAATAGCACTTTATTGTCACTCCGGAGCAAAAGTGGGAGGTTCTGTTCACCCCATACTTCTATTCTTCTGCTTAGCTGTCTTTTTCCCTAACCCCCTAAGAATGGCCGAAATTTCTATTCAATGGATCATATTCAAACATTTGTAGTGAGTGACCAGTACAATGCCCTTTAGAATTCTCTAATGATAGCCTGTCATTATGAGACTTAGAGATTTTGTTGTTTCTTGGATTGATTTTGAAACCTTGTGTACATGGGCGTTACTTTATTTTTGTCACTAAGGCAGTCTTTTAAGAATGAGATCGACCGTTAACTTCTTTGTTGTCACAGAATATTATTTCTTGAGGACTAATGGTGTGTTGCACACTTAACCTTAACCCAAAGGCGAAAGGATAGACACGTCCGTTCTGTACTTTTCTTCACTTCTTTTCTCACTAGTGTGAGCAGGTTGTCTTTTACTCTGTCTCATTCCGATTTCATGCTTACATGAAAGCTAGAATAAATGTTTTTCCCCCGCAGTTTGTTCTTTTAACTTTTTTTTTATTGTTCTTCAACTTTTATAAACTATTAATCTTAGTTAAATATTATTTGAACCTTTATTATTTAAAATATAAATATTGTAACTTGCATATTAATGAAATTTTTGCATATTTTTATTGACTTTTGGAGCATTTTGAATTTAAGATTTTTTTTGTGAAATTCCGTTTTAACGAACATTCCACTATAACGAAAAACTATTTCGGTCCCTTGAATTTCGTTGTAACGGGAATTTACTGTATTTAAATAAAACTTCGTCAAATGCACATTTTCATATCCTATTTTCCTCTAGTTAGTTAAACGAATGGTTTGTTGTACTTGAAATAAACTCCTTTTTTGTGAGGTTAAACCAATCGCTAAATGTACGGCTTCATTCGCAGAATAACTTCCCGGCAATTTATTTACCTTCATTGTTTCAGTTTAAAAAAAAGCTTGTATGGAAATATTCCTATTGACATGGCCCCATTCAAATAACAGATTGAAAAGAACGAGCGCTGTATTCTTTTCTATTCCAGAAGAACTTACATGGGGATTAGCGCTTTTTGGCTATTGTCGTGGCGTCCCCCAAGGGGGAGTGTTATCCCCGCTTTTACTTGTTATTTTACTCATTTGTTGGTTTTTTGCTGCGATAAATCGCGGAGGGGTTTTGACTCGTGGGAATGATTATATTCTCAAATTCGTGTATTACCTATTTGTCGACGGTCCTAATTGTGCTATTTGTCTGGGATGAGCTAGGGTTTTGGGTTCTTTCTAGTTTATTATGGGTTTCCATGAAATCCTCGGAAACTCGCAAAGGCTAGTATTTTTTATTTTTTTGCTTTGTTTAAAATAAAGTAAGCCGATTTTGTCTTTGTTTACCTTAAAACTGACAATCCGTACAAATTAAAAAATTTTTATTTATGAAATGGTACATTATGATGGTTTTACTATTTCCTTTTTAGTTAAAATATCTTTATGGTGGTCGAAATGGAATGACACATGTCTGAATTATGACCCTTTTAAATAAGCTTTTAATAATTTTAGTGAAATTCTGACCTTAGTTTCAGAAGAAAAAAAAGTAAATTAATGCATCCCTGAGGTAGTTATGGTGATGACAATTTATATTTTGGTAACTTTTTATTTTTGAAATTATCTAATAACTCGTATTTAAAACTGTCGTTAGGAATCCACAATAACGACTCCATGTTCAAATCTTACTTTGCACGCTTTACACTAGTTCATAAACTTACATTAACTATTATTAAAATTAAATTAAGAGAAACACTCTTGGGATCCCAAATACGTTATTATTTATATACTGTATTATAAAATAAGCCCTCCAATTATTGTTAAAAATATAATCGCTGAAAAACCATATTTTTTTATTTGCGCTTTTTTCCCATGTCAGTCGAAAGCGAACAGAAACATCTTCCGTAAACAAAAGATTCGAATGGAATTATTTGACCCAGTGTTCGATATCCGTGTTTAATGCTCTTTATTATCTGCTAAATCCTGTATTAATTCAGTAATGCGTACAACCGTTTATTTGAAAGGCTTCTTTCAATGTCGCCGGCTTTCATTCATTCGGGTTCACTCATCCTCGGCTTACACAAGTCAACAATTCGTTTGGAACAAAGATGCCCGCGCGGAACAATTGCATTCATTCAGTTGATCGCTCATTCGCGCTGCTACAAACACTTTCGCGCTTCGAGGTGTTGTTTTACACAAGATGTTACGCTTTTCCGAGGCATGACGTCAAATAATGTCTCCTCGTTATTTTCTCTCCCAATTTGACGTCATTCTGAAGTCAAGTTTGACGCTATATTCATTTTGTTAAAATATTCTAATATTTAATTTTCGTATTAATTATGCGTCAAATGATTTTTCAATAATGTTAAAATATATTTTGACTTTATTTTATAACGTAATTTTTTGTTTTAATAAATTGTTTCACAGCGCTGTCTTACACGTCATGTACTCCATCAATTGTCGTCAAAATAATCAAGTCAATAATTTTGAAATAAATGCTTTCATTCAGTTGATTCTTCGTTCGAACGGTTGTTAGCACTAAAAAAACTTCCAAGCTTCTATATTACACAAAATTCCACGCTTTTCGAATCACGACTTGCAAATGTCAGCTCTTCGGAATGATGTAAAATAAGTAAAAAAATAAATCGATTTCCATGTTAATTTATAACCCTATATAATATAGTTTTATTTGCTTAGCTATTTGCAAATATTGTTTAAAAAAATATTACTATAAATTGAATCCCTACATAATATGAAAAATAGGTAAAACTACATTTAGTGTAAAAGACTTTTTGGTACCGTCAGTGCGGGTAACTTTGGCCAAAATCATAGGGTTTTTTACAAAAGAAGACAAATTTAACTACAAAAACGATTTAAACACAAAAAAATCATTATGCATTTTAAATATTGTACTTTTAGGAATAATTTTCGAAAATTTTTGTTGAATTTTATAAATTAATAAAAAATTGGCATTGCTTTAAAAAATTAGGACACTGTTAAGAGCCGGGCGGGTAACTTTGGCCACCCATAAAATACATAAGAATCATACTTTTTAACATCATTAAAGCCTGTGTTACCGAATTAAATAGCAATATTAAAACGTTTAAACCAAAAAATAACAAAGTTATAAGACATTATAGTTATTAAAAATTGTATATAACTTAACATTTACATTGCAGGGCATCGTGAAATGGCATTACACGATGAATACTGGTATTCCTTGTCGCTTAAAAGAAAAATAAACTTCTATTTTAATAAGGAAAAAGAACTTTTTTGAAGCAAGATTTAATAACAAATATTTTTATAAAAAGCAAACGATTTTATTATGAAAAGGAAAAGAAATAATCTATTCATAATTAGGAATCTGAAATGTTTACCTTTCGACATTTGCGATTTTGAGTGGTATACGTTTTTTGCATTATATCTTTATCTTTTTAATGTTTAAAAGTGTGAGATTTTTTTTAAATATCTAAAAAATGAGTAATCATAAAAGTAAGAATTTTTCAAAAGTAGTAAAACAGAATTCTCTTTTACATAATTTTTTTAAAAAGCAAAGTTCCATAAAGAAATATTTACATCTATGGCCAAAGTTACCCGCATTCATCGGCAAAAGCTTCCCAATTACAAATATTTTAGTATAGCATAAAAAGTTTTCAACTTAAAATCAAACAAACGGTGTAATATTCTTCCCCATAAATAAAAGAATCGAATAGAGTGTTTTATTTAAATATTTTCAGTGTTCTTTTAAGTGTTCCAGACAAAAGTTGGAAGAGATAGATTTTTGTAATTTTATGCTCGTAAGAATGAAAACAGCATTTGAAGTATTGCCAGATTTAGAATTAGAACTTTTTTTATATGAAATGAAAGGCGATGTTTCCACCTTTCCAAAAATGTAAAACAATTGAAGATTAGATCATTTTATGAAGAGAAATTAAGAAACAAATCTTTTTCGGACGCGTGGCCAAAGTTACCCTCCGTGGCCAAAGTTACCCGCTTTGACGGTATATAATATTAACAATCTTAAATATAAAAAATATTGGTTCCGAGTAAATCCTCATTGGCTTATGTCATGGGAAATTGACTTCTTTTCTATACCACCATTCACAAAAACGGTGCTTCAAAGAAAAATGTAATCAATATTAAACCGCCAGAGAGAGATCTGAATATGGTAAATAAGCACAAGAATTTTTTTTTAATTTTTTGCTCAAAAGATGCGTTGTGATCGGCTATATTTTTTTTTAATGTGAGCTCATTACCAAAAAAAAAAAAAAAAAATCGTCCACCTCTGACCAATGAGCCTCAGTCAACAGTTTGATCAATGAAAGTCCTGAAACTCGAAAATAAATTAATGAAATGTAAACAATTAGATACAAAAGGAAATGTTTATAAAAAATATCTGAGTCTGATCTCGTTAAATTTCGTCCCATTTTAAGCAAGAAACAGCATTGATTATTAAAATTCCTTAAAATTGAAAAAAAAAATAACAGGCGATAAAATGGCCGGTGAAAAAGGAAACTTTCTAGACAAAATCAACGTTGTGATCATCGATCATTTTCAAAAACAACCCGTTACCGGAGAAAGTCCCAGCCTTTAGTCCAACTCTAAGCAACGAGCATCAGTCACCAGCATTGAAAGTCCCAAAAATTTAAAAAAAATTATACACTTAGATACAAAAAGAGATGATTCAAATAAAATACTCATTATAAACGTCATTTTGAATCGTAGCTCGTTAGCGAAGATTTCATCCGATTCTAAGCACGAAACAGTGATTATTAAAATTCCTTAAAATTGGAAAGAATACAAATATGCGATCATTAAGAGGACTCTCTTTGGAATTCCACATCTTGAAAATCGTAATGTTATTCCTATGGAAAACATTCGCAAGACAATTACGGCCACAATTTAATTAAAAAGTTACTAGTTTCTTGTATCACTGTAAAGAACGAAAGGAACTGAAAGGATAAAACTAATTTGTTTCGTGAAAATCACATATTTAGTATTTTTTATAATTTTTTTAAATTAGAACTTAAAGCTTACTCCACTTTTTACTAACTTCAAAAAATTATTAAAAATACTAAATATGTGATTTTCACAAATTAGTTTAATCCTTTTAGTTCCTTTCGTTCTTTACAATGATACAAGAAACTAGTAACCTTTTAATAAAATTGTGGCGGTAATTGACTTGCGAATGTTTTCCATAGGAATAACATTACGATTTTCAAGATGTGGAATCCAAAGAGAGTCCTGTTAATGAAAAGAAACTTTTCAAGCAAAATCTGCATCGTGATCATCGGCCATTTTGAATCCGAGCTCGTTACCGAAAAAAAAACTGCATTTCGTCCGACTCTTGTGTGATCATTGAAGCAGTGCCAGCCGCTTCCCGAATCGAATCAAACCCAGAAAGCGTGTATATCGGGCTTCACGCACGGACCGCGGAGATAACCTCTGACCCCCACTGTTTGGCGTACCTGGCTTAGCGTGCTCTGCATCCATTGAGGTGCGCTTTCCATATCTCGAAGGCGAAAGAAAATGGCAAAGAAAAACACCGAGAGGCACCCAACTAGAACTGTTTCCGGTGTTCAGATTTGATGGGCTGCAAAAATACGTCGAAATGTTATTTTAGGGCGCAATAGTGGAAGAATGGGAGTCTTGCTTTTGATCCGGTGGAGTCACTGATCGCCGGGATGCCTTGTGCACAAGGAGCAGTGACTGGGAGTGCGTGAGGGCGAAATAACATTTCGTTTCAAAAAGTTCAATGCTCAAAATTGAATCCATAAAGGGACCTACTTCATACACTCTTAAAACGAACGAGCGATTTTAACTCAGTCTGGGTTAATTTCACTCCTGCAGTCTGGAAAATGCACTTCTCCGAAAGGAGTGGATCCTTTGTGTGTTAAACCTCCGACAGGATCACTCCAAACGAGTGATTTTAATTCAGTCTGAGTTAATATTCACTCCTTTCCAGTGTCGAAAATGCACTTCTCCAATTGGGGTGGATTTCACTCTCCTGTTTTAAGAGTGTAAAAGGCGCGTTTAAACGAGCCATGGAATGCCAAAATTCCCATTAGGGGAAAAAAAGAGGACGAGCAGGATTTCTAACCCAAATGATAGTCTGTGGCCGAATCCATGGTATAAAACATCAAACCCTCCTTTATTGAAGTGTTTGCGAAACCTCCCAATGAACCCTGCAATTCCGGTTCTGCCTGGGGGAAAATGGAAAAATTGCTGAGTTTGCTCTTCAATCCATGGATTCGATGGCTCATGTAAACGCACCTAAAAACTGTCTTGAAACGATACTGTATACATCATGTTTTATCCCAATCGCTACAAATAGAAATTACCTGCCAAAAAGTTTAACTTCGAGAACACAGGATGCAGGGCCATCCTTGGTGTGCAAAGGCCTCGTTTTTGCCTGTCGGTGCCTTTAGCTCTTTAAGACCTGTCATCAGATGGCGCTGATTTAAGTTTATGAGACTAAATTTTTAAGTTTTATCGAAAAAATGCCTTAAACAGCATCAATGGCAGCAACTCCCCAAAAAGTTTTTTTTAAGCAAATAAAGAATGTTACAAGTCAGCTGCTGAGGTATCGATATTTTTGAAAAACTTGATCGTTCTCTATTATACCCGCACGATCATAACAACTCCGTCGGAAAGGGTTATAGGGCTTTTTCTAAAATTTATGAAAATGTAGCCTGAGCAGATTTGTTTCGGCGATTAACTATTTTATTTGCAATAATTGCCAAATTTTCATTAATCATATTTTATTTATGCTGTTTTTGCTTGAAAAACTTATGAAAAATAAAACTGGGACTCAAACAAAAACATGTTGGACTATCGAAAACTGTACAGGGCCATTACACTCAAACATTTTGTTCTCTCGATAATTAGAACTTTTGTTATCATACACATTAGTGAGCTGAAAATAGGACCGCGATACCTCAAACGAAACTCGATTGTAGAAAATATTTATCTTTTGGAGAGTGAGGCTGCCTATGCTTATTCTACCATATAGCATCAACCCAACTCTGATTAGTAGTGCTGAATTATAAGACAGGCTTAACTTTCTTCGGCCCTCTTAACCCAGAGTATTTGCATTAACCAACTGACCCCTGCAGCAGCGATGCTAAAGAAAGTGTCCGTTCCGGAAAAGGGTTAAAGGATGTTTCCGGCCGTCGAGTGCGCATCCCTCACGTCCCATTGTTTATGACGTGAGAAACGTTCGACGCATCCTGGCTGTTGCGGCTTATCAGATTGATTCCGAAAGACATTCAAATGATTAACTTGCATGTGAAAAAACAATATTGATTCAGAGGGAAATTCAAATGGTTAACTAACATGCGCGAAAAGCAGTACTGATTCCGTAAGAAATTCTAGTGGTTAACTCGCATGTACGGAAACAATACAGATTCAAGGGAAATTCAAATGGCCAGCTATGTTTGTGTTGCTTGACTAATGGGTTACAAAATTTGCACAATTATGGAATTGCAAGAACTCCATATTTAATGAGCTATACAAATTAATGGCTTAATTAAACAAATTAATAACATTAATTAATCAGACAAATGTGACGAATAAACAATTAAAATTTACCATGTTAACTTTATGCAATAATGAAAATAAATGCCTTCCAATGTCGTACATGGAGAGTTGAAGGAATTTATCAGTTAATAAAAGGTGGAGTCGGAACTCATGTTGGGTTATGCGAAGGGGAATATTGGAGGGTATATCTCTGAGGTAATATAACATGAATGTACACTCTTAAAACGAACGAGCGATTTTAACTCAGTCTGATTGATTTTCACTCCTCCAGTCTGGAAAATGCACTTCTCCTTTTGGAGTGGATCTTTTGTGTGTTAAACCTCCGACAGGATCACTCCAAACGAGTGATTTTAACTCAGTCTGAGATAATATTCACTAATTTCCGGTGTCGAAAATGGATTTCTCCAACTGGAGTGGAATTCACTCTTTTGGTTTAAGACTGTAAAATAGTATAATATATTAGGCAACTCTTAAGTTCCAGTACAACTTCGGTTAACCCTTTATAATACAATTTGCAAATAAAATAAGAATTTACCAAAATTGAGACCCTTCAAGGGCATCGACTTATATAACGACCAGCTCAACTTGGCCCATTTTGGTTAAGCGACTTGATTACAGTCGTCCAAGTCCAGCGGAATCGTTTAGTCTCATCCTACCAGACACCCAAGAACAAAAAGAGAAATCTATACCCAAGTTCAAAAAAATATTTAAAAAATAAGATTTTTGGAATACATATTTCTTCCTATCCAGGGCCGTAAAACGTCATATTAAAACTCCATTCATCTCTTCTTGTTTATGCTGGGGAAAAATGGAATAATCATCCCCTTTCATGCAACGAAAGAAAAAAAGCAAATGGAAATAATTCTTTTTATTTCTGTTCTCTTCAACCCATATAGGAATGAAAGTTTCCAAGAATGACCTTGGGCCTGGCAAATGGTGACCCGCGTAACCTTGGACACAAAGCAGCGATGAAGGAATCCGTCAATCCTCCTCCTCACTGTTTCCTTCGGGCTTTCGAATCTTTTGGCACTTGCGTAGCTTTTAATTAGCTCTGGCACTCTGCCATTGTGACGACGATCTTGCATTGTCACCGTTCCGAGTACAACACTCGTGGTGAACTTCGAACAATAAAAAAAATGACTGTAGTCATAGAAAAAAAATATGCGTTTAATTAAAACATTTGCTACGAGCGGAAATTTTAATAAGCTTTCTAGTATGTATTTTTGAGGCTTGTATGTAGTCATTGACGACGACTTTGCATTGTCACCGTCCCGAGTACAACACTCGTGGTGAACTTCGAACAAAAAAAACTCGACCGCAGTCATACAATTGGAGCTTGAATATTCCAATATTTGCGGTAAAAGCCTAACTTTGATTCACCGCAAAAGTGTTGACTTTACGCTCCAAATAGTGGTGGCAGTAAAACATTCCAGGATATCGGTGCAATCTTGCACCAAAATTTGTAACAGTGCATCAGGCCTCTCCGACCGCAAACCTAACAAATTTTCCTCCACTTCTTCGACAAATTTGCATTCTCCCCAACATGACAATGCAGTGTCCACCCCTCAATATCAATCACGTCCTTAGTCCGAAAGCCCTCCGTATTCCGTAGGCGTCCAGTCCCTCCCCTCAAGTTTTTTCCTCCATCGGGTGGATATGCCCCATCCATCATGGATGGGACCGTCCATCCATCATGCACCACTATCCATAGTCGGAGGCGGGATGAGCGGTTGGCATGGCAACCACGTGAGCAGCATCCATTAACAGTTGTGTGGCCTAGTGGGTGGGTCCGGTACTGCTTTCTTTTGTTTGAATTATTTTTTTTAATTAACCCTTTTAGGAGACTGAGAGTGTTTGGTTGCGCTTCCAGATTGGGTTTTTGTATAGTCTTTGATTAGTTCGGTCCTTTCGGTTGCTGTGAGTCATTTGAAATTGTTTTTTGAAAATTGGTTTCTTAAAGTAAGAAGCAGGGATTAGAAAGTAGTTACATTTGTATAAAAAGTAAATAGTACAGTTACTTTTAGAAATTTCATGTTATGAATTGCATGTTTACCATCTTACCGTTACATAAAGAGAACCAAGATCAAGCACAAACAAAACACTGCAATTCGAATTAATTGGTAAGAATTTTAAAGGAGTTACATCTCAATTTGCATAAGACTGACTTAGAAAAGTAGATTTTTTTAACTCGTTACCGGCTATGTCTCAGTAAGGTTGCGTTGGGTGCCATCTCTTATTTGTAGGTCAATTGACTTCTTTCAGATGACGTAGCCATTCCATCTTTCATTCCTCCTCCTCAGCGATTTCATTGTTGACGTCGGTGATTGGTGGTATGACATGGTAAGCTCCAGATACTACATTGATTAGACATCACGTAAGCACAAATCACCAATCAAAGTCTTATTTTCATTCCTGAGGTACTGTTGCCACCAAAAACGTAAAACATGCCCATGTTAACTTCTCCAAAATAGCGCGGACTATCCTCGATAGCCTAAATGTAATTCCAGGAAACCGTTAATTTAACCAAAACACCAAATCTCAATGCAGAGGTGGCTTGCGCACGTTAAATCTATCCCGATCCAATTTCTTTTCCCCAGTGCGACGTTCTTTCGCGCGGAAGTGGCGCATAGCGGTAATCAATCGAGACAATGTGGCAAGAGAAGAAGGCAGCGTAATCAGATACAGCGAGGCTTTTATTAATGGCAGCATTTACATGCTGCGAACCGCCCTACCGCTTCATCTAACTCTGTTGGGCCAAATGAATTAAACATTTGGGGCTCCTCGGAAAAACAAGTAGGGCCTGATGGGTCGGGGGATAAGATTATTGATAAATTTCAAATCGAGTCTTCTGAATTTCACTACACTGTTAAAAAAAACCTGAAATTTCAGGAGAGAAAATTACTGATTTTAACGGAACTTTCCGGTAACTACTGAAAACGGGTTTGTTTCTTCTGAAAACGGTTTTTCTTCTTCTAAAAACGGGAAATGTCCGTAAACCGAACCGAAAATGTCCGTAAAGAGCGGAAACGGAATTTTCCCGTTTTTAGACGCGAAGTGTTACAAACAATGGCGGCTTATTGAAGTTTAGGCCTAAACATAAAAATCCATAGCACGTATACAAGCAACTCGAATTTTAAATTTTGCCTTTCAGAACATAAATTGCATGTTTTTAATAGCAAAACTGATTGTCTTTATTAGAATATGTAAGTATTGTAAAGATAGAACAAAATTATAACTATTGTTTACTATTGCAGCTGCTTTTTAGTCCAATTTACACTACGTTCTTGAATTGAGCTTTAGCGCAGTCAAAGAATGCTTTGTTTTCGCAAACTTCTATCAAACAGTTTGATAAAAATCGTATAATAAAAATGCAAGCAATATGTAAAGCAAACAGTTCTTGCTGAAAATACGATTAGAACACATTAAATAATTAAAAATAGTTTTTTAAAGCAACTTTAAATATTTGTAAATCGTTTGGAAAAACTTTTGAAGATTGCATGGTACTGCTCAACTCCTCTTTTATGCAAAAAGAATAATTCTTTTTTTCGTTTTCTCTCGATGATTTCGACAGAATCAGCATGTGATAGAATATGGATTAAAAGGCATATTAAAAATTGTAAAAAGTTGTGAGATAATGTTTCGAGCCAACTTAAAGAGGATGATTTTAAAACATACATTTTGTTACGACTTTTTACCGGCAGCTGAAATCGGATTTAGAATTTGTTGTACAGAACTATTATGACTACAGATGATGTCTAACTGAAGAAAAGAAAATAAACATGTTCGAAGTTATACTGCAGTGAAAAGCCGGGTGTCAAGCATCTGCTCATTACTTTCGTTTTCTACAAAAGGAACCGTGGTTTTCGCTGTATTATTTCGAGGTCTTATCACTTAAATATGCTAGAATTTCAAACTTAATGCCACGCAAAGTGTATTTTAAAAATATGTGTGCTGGAAATAGTGAAACTACATTTTTTGTTGGAATTATTTGGATTATTATGTTAAAATTATTAAGGTAAGTGTCCCATCGTCGCATTGCTTGGTTCGATATTCTCACTTTCGATGTTTTTCACAGACGTAATGTTCAATCTTTTTCATATACAAGCTCAAAGTGTTTTTAAAATATGTGTGTTGGAAATTGTGAAACTACATTTTTTGTTGGAAATGTTTGGATTATTTTGTTTAAAAATTTAATCAAGGTAAGTGTAAATGTAATACTTTTTTCTGTTGAAATAAAAATGTTTTCTGTAAATTGCTTTGGTTTCTTATTCAACCGATACATATATATTATTATAAAATTATTTAGTTATTACTTGCTGAAAAAGAAAAACAGTATGAAAAACTTTAATCTCTACTTCTTTATGGTTAAAAGTATTTTTACAATGCATAATTTGTGTCTTAAATTCTGGTTATTAATCAAGAACGTTTTACATTGAAAGATAAATTTAATTTTTTGTATTATGATGCATTACATTTTTGAAACTTGCTGTTTTTCTTTCAAAGTAATTTTAATATGTAAAGTCAATGTGCTAAATCACTATAATTTAATATCTAACAGTTTGTTGCCTTTTAAAATAGTTTAATTATATATTATAGTTGAAAAAAATATGTAATTTTGACAATTATATTATACTGTAGATAATGGACTGGTTTTAAATTTATTTTTATATTCTGCGGTGGATACGAGGGGAAATACAGGATGGCCCAAAAGTAGTTTAACAGTTAATGTTGTACCATTGGTAAGAACTTTGGCTTATTTAGAACAGGTATTTGACATAGTCGTGCTTAGTTTTAGTTACGACTTTATTTTAGCCAACCAACAAAACTAAGCACGACTATGTCAAATACCTGTTCTAAATAAGCCGAAGTTCTTACCAATAGTACAACATTAACTGTTAGGCTACTTTTGGGCCACCCTGTACAAAATAGAAAATTTTAATAACGGAGAAATAAGAAACGGGACTTCTGCAAATATACGGGAAAATTCAAAATGGAAAATTTTAATAACGGAGAAATAAGAAACGGGATTTCTGTAAATATACGGGGAAATTCAAAATGGAAAATTTTAATAACGGAGAAATAAGAAACGGAACTTCGTAACGGGAAAATACTTAACGGAACGGGAAAAGCCCGGCAACTCAGCTGCCGGGCTTTTTCCTTCAAATTCAGTAATTTTTTTTAACAGTGTACGGAAGAACGGTTTAGATCGAAATTTTTCAACTAAATAAATAGGGGGGTGATCTACACTGCTCAAAACAATTAGGGGAGCACTTTGCGTGATTTTGCTAAAACTTTCAGCTCCAACGTTTTATTTTTTTACTTTAAAACCCGCAAAAAATGTTAAATATACATATTCGTTATGCATCCCAAATGATATGGTAAAAAACAGGGAAATTTTTTTTAAACTAAAATTTAAGAAGGAAACAATTGGAATAAAATTTTGAATAAACTGTAACAATAATTTTCCCAAAATTTTATTTGTTAAAAAAAAGTTAAAATCAATTTTTAAACATCTAAGAATGCAATCGTGAAGAATTCAGGGTCAATTTATTTCTTAAAAATATTTGGAAGTTAATTTTATTTTACCATGTTTTTCATGTTTTCATATAATTGAATTAAACATTATTTAATTCTTCGTAAGAAATTGTTCTTCCATCTAACGATACATAAGTACGAGCTCAACTTATAGAGAAAAACTCGCAAGCTAATGATTCCAAATGGAGTCATTGGGGGTAAAAGAGTTTAAACCATGCATTCCCCTAATTCTTTTGAGCAGTGTAGATTGATGAAATCTCTCCTCAATTTTTTTTTATAATGGCATACTTATTTGTATTTGAAAAAATATGGTACGTAGTCAAGGTTTGAAGAAATTGTATAATTTAAGAATGTAATGTATGTAAAGACCCTTTACCAATTTGCAAGAGAAAAAATAATGAAAAGTATTTATCGATTATTATAGACACTTCGCATTAAAATTAAAGCCGATATACACTCTTAAAACAAACACTCCCAATTTACCTCAGTCTGAGTGGATTTCACTCCTCCAGACTGGAAAATGCACTTCTCCTTTTGGAGTGGATTCTTTGTGTGTTAAACCTCCGACGGGATCACTCCAAACGAGTGATTTTAACTCAGTCTGAGAAAATATGCGTGCCTTTAGGGTGTCGAAAATGCACTTCTCCAACTGGAGTGGATTTCACTTGTTGTTTTAAGAGTGTAAGAGAACATGATAAAAATAGTATTTTTTTTTAAAATTCTAACTATTTGCATCATTGATTATTAGGTCAATGTTTTTTTTTTAATTAAAAAAATTATGTAAAGCACCATACAATAAACATTCTGTGCAAGTTTTTATATAAAAAAAATACAACAACTTTAATCAGATAACTCATAAGTCAATTAAGTACATTTTGAAAAGTTCAGGGGGACCACACACCCCAAAGTTTTCAAAAATAATGTTTCAATGCTTTTAGTGTTTCTTAAACATATGCAATCTTAGCTTTACAACGATATCTTAAAATGAAAGTTTCTAGTGCTAGAAGTAATTTTAAGATATATATTTTTTAATGTTTAGGTAAAATCCCCTTATGTTTTAATTGTTTACTTGAAACGCTTATATCGCAAAACTTTTTCACTGTTCGTGTACCTTCTTCTTAGAATCTTCTATAAGTATCAACCTGAATTTTTTTATACGTATTTAAGAAGATGGTTTCTAAAATTCGCTAGAATTTTCCGAAATAGTTTAAATTGTGTTTTAAATATGTGGAACTAAAGTGAACTCCTCAAAAATAAGGTGAAACGCTTGTTAGCTATTTTCTAAATAAAAAATTTAGTAGTTCTGACTTGTATTGAGATTAATGTACAATATTGTCTAATAGAACAAAGTGTGAAGAATCGAATGATATGTGTTTGGATGTCATGACGGACATAAACATTTGGGGAAAAAAATATTTAAAGGGATGATTCCAAATGTCATCACTGGGACTGAAAGGGTTAACATGCATGAAACAGCCAGGGCATTTTATTTTATTTATAAAAATAACAAGGAATATAATAATTATAAAGGCTCGCTTGGAAAATTTTATGGCACTTAATTCAATTGTATTTTTTCTGTCAGTAATTTTTGTGGCAACGAATTTTGGCACTTCGTACTCCACATTACTCTCTTTTGCAAATTTGTGTGGCCCCTTGAAGGGGGGGAGGGGGGATCCTGGCACGTGCCCCATTTGCCCTGCCGGAAATCAGACTCTACATTCTAACTACACTGCTCAAAATAATTAGGGGAGCACTTTGTGTACTTTTGTTTACCCGTCCAGTTCCAACTTATTTTTTTATTATAAAAATTTTAAACTTGTGAAATAGATTCCTTATGCATCCAGATTGAAATGGTACAAAACAGTGAAACAAATCTTAATTTTTAAACTAAAATTTAAGGAACGAAAAATTGGAATCGTAACTTTTGAATAAATTATAACAATATTTTTTTCAAAATTTTAATTGCAAAAAAAAGGTAAAATCAAATTTTAGACTTCTAAAAATGCAGGCGTGAAGAATTTAGGGTCAATCTATTCCATAAAAGTTTTTGGGAGTGAGTTTTAATTTACCATGTTTTTCAAATTTTCATTCAATTACTAAAACGAACATTATTTAATTCTTCAAAATACATGATTTTTCCATCCAACGATAAATAAGTACGCGAGTTCAACTTAGTGAGAAAAAATCAAAAGCTGATGATACCAAATGGAATCATTGGGGGTGAAATAGTTTAAACCATGCATTCCTCTAATTGAATCGGTGAGTGCAGAAACCACTTCGGTCCAAAAAATCCGATACTCATTTTCAATGAAAATAAGCGTAGAAACGCAAGATGCGTGTTGGGTGCAAAAACTACGTTAGTCTATTGAATAGTTCCGTAAATACAGGGCGTTTGTTTCGAGTGTTGAGTGCACAAATAAAGGAGGAGTTATTACGTTTTTTGTGACTGACGTTGTTTCTGCACTCACCGAATCAATTGTTTTGAGCAGTGTATGACTACTCCGGAGTCAATTAACCGATAAAGAGCCAGCTTCGATTTGGCGGACCCACGTGCCGGATAAGCTGCCAAATGTAGCACCCCCTCCCTCAGTCGAAATGAAGTTAGGCTGGCGAGTGGAGCAGGCGCCGAGGCACGCCGCCAAAGGCCGAGTCTCGTCTGGGGGCCGTCAGCAAGAAAAGGGCCCCAGTCCGTTTGATTGCCATTTGCCAATCCCCCTTCTTCGGGGCATTGTGCCCCCCCCCGGGCGACCGCTAATCCAATTCAGACAATAGACCCGCAAAACCGAATTCGAGGAACCGCCGAGGATTAGAATGTCTGCGGTGCTGTGCTGAGTGGTCAAGTTGGCAATTGACTTTCTGGGAACCTCACTTGGCTCAATGTGTCCATTTGGGGGTGTAAGTACCTTTTTGGTGTGATCCCTATTTGAGGGGATAATGCACTCTCAGAAATAACACTTTCATTTTTGACGATTCATGAACCCTCAAGCCTCATTTCGTT
The DNA here is from genome assembly GCA_023701765.1 of Hylyphantes graminicola. Classification (NCBI taxonomy): domain Eukaryota; kingdom Metazoa; phylum Arthropoda; class Arachnida; order Araneae; family Linyphiidae; genus Hylyphantes; species Hylyphantes graminicola. The sequence goes on from CM043122.1 coordinate 7,629,349, forward strand.
AATTTTGAGGATTGTTTCATCAAACTATCACGTGACTTTTGAGTAAACGCGAATCTTCACTTTTACGATCGTGATTTGACGATTCTGTATCTTGATTTTGAGGAAACTGAGACTCATTGTTTTACTCACATGCTCAAAAATGACGAAATATTTCTTTAGATTAAACGACATTCAAATCCTCATAAATATGACGATTCAAATTTCCTCACTTTGAGGTACCGAAAACTCGGAGCATTTGCCAGTAATGGAATCGTCAAAATTAAGGAAAATTTTGTCGTTTTTGAGCATTTATTTTAAGAGTGTGTAGAAGACTAACACTCTCGGAAATAAGCCTCGCTCTTGAAAATCCTTCAATCGTCAAATTTCTCGCTTTTTGGCAAGCCTTTCGCAATTTTGCAAAATTTTTGCTTTAAACATTTTGCAAATTTGGAGAAGACATTATTTAGATTAAGACAATATTTTAACAAGACATTATTTCGTTAAAAATGTCCAGAAATTTGAGTTCGTTACTAAGAGAGAAGTTTAATTTTAAAATACGCGGTGGTCCCAAGATAAAGTTACACAGATTGAGTCAAAAGTGGCGTTTAAACTATTTGTTATAGTATTTTATGTCGTACTCCCTTGTTATTAAAGTACCCTAGAAATGCCGGTGGAATAAGTTTGAAATGGATTTTGGTCATTAGAAACCCAATCACTATCAAACTTTTGGCGACACATTGTAGTTAACTTTTTTTTTAATTTAGACAGGAACTCTTATAATGAAACATTCCTTATTCAGTACAGTATCTCCTTTTTATCTCGCTTTTTGTCACCGTTATTGAATCTTCATTAAAATCTTCAATACATTTAAAATTATCTTGTTGACGTCTCGGAATGACTCCTATTTTGTTGCAAAATACGATTTTAAGCTCCTTTCAAACATGAAATTTACAACAACATAATAATGTAACTTGCATAATAATTGAAACCACTAGAGCCTGGTCATGTATCATATGCACTCTTAAAACAAAAGAGTGAAATCTACTCCTATAGGGGAAGTGCATTTTCGACACTGGAAAGGAGTGAAAATTGACTCGGACTGAGTTAAAATCGCTCGCTTTGCACAGTTCAGATTTCAAAGCGTATGGGATTGTGGTGGAGATCGTGTCGGAGTTTTAACAAAACTAGAGTGAAATCCTCTCCAATGGGGAAGTGCATTTTCGACACTGTAAAGAGTGAAAATTAAATCGGACTGAGTTAAAATCTCTGGTTTGTTTTAAAAGTGTAAGGAATACGGAGACGTCAAATCTCTTTATGAGGTTCTTCTTAATAACGCCCGAGTTGGAAAAATAATATTTTTATATTAGTCATATATTTCATATTTACACCGTTTGCCCTACCTATTTGTTCTACACTACTAATTACGTAACCGCCATTAACTCCTCGCATAGGCACTACGTCTATAATATGATGGGATCAATGAGGCATTGATGTTTATTCATCCAAACGATGGACTTCAGAGGTCCTAAATCGACATCATTTGTTATTCAGGTGACGGCTCGTCACTTGACAGTGGTTCTAAAATACGACGCCCATCGCCAATAGCCCTCATTTAGCTCTAGTGCGACGATAATTCAAACCTGACCTAACATCATTTGTCCGCACTATACACTCTTAAAACGAACGAGCAATTTTAACTCCATCTGAGTTAATTTCACTCCTCCAGTCTGGAAAATGCGCTTCCCCGAAAGGAGTGGATACTTTGTGTGTTAAACCTCTGACAAGATCACTCCAAACGAGGGATTTTAATTCAGTCTGAGTTAATATTCACTCCTTTCCAGTGTCGAAAATGCACTTCTCCAATTAGAGCGGATTTCACTCTTGTTTTAAAAGAGTGTACACTCTTAAAACAAAGGAGTGAAATCCACTCCAGTTGGAGAAGTGCATTTTCGACACCCTAAAGGCATGCATATTTTCTCAGACTGATTTAAAATCACTCGTTTGGAGTGATCCTGTCGGAGGTTTAACACACAAAGGATCCACTCCAAAAGGAGAAGTGCATTTTCCAGTCTGGAGGAGTGAAATCCACTCAGACTGAGTTAAATTAGGAGTGTTTGTTTTAAGAGTGTAGATTCAGAGTAGTTTTACTTAGCCCCATTTTAAAACTTGACAGAACGTTATTCAGACTCTTTTTTTTCATTTCTGGACCTGGATGCACCGAAACCTCGAAGACTTCTTGACGTTGGCTGTGTGTGACTGCTGAATACGACGTTGGCTATTTGTTCTATCTCCATTAATTGCGGTCCCACAATGGCCCCTTTCTCCGCGTGTGTGACAGCCTTCTCCTTTTGTCGCCCGCCGATTGTTGGTCCCTCACAGAGACATAATGAAGAACTTGTTAATTGTCCTTCTGAAAAGGCAGTCAAAAGGTGAGTGGGGTCCCCGAAGGTGCTTTTTCGCACAGGTATCCAGACGATGGCGCCAGGCAGATGGGCTGGGCACGCAAGCACTGCACCGCAAAGGCGGGCTGAATCCGAGGAACAGTTGGACCACTATCCCGTCTTTTGTTACCCGCGTTTCCATCTTTAGACGTACACTCTTAAAACGAACGAGCGATTTTAACTCAGTCTGAATAACTTTCACTCCTTCAGTCTGGAAAATGCACTTCTCCTCTTGGAGTGGATCCTTTGTGTGTTAAGGCTCCAACAGGATCACTCCAAACGAGTGATTTTAACGCAGTCTGAGTTAATATTCACTCCTTACCAGTGCCGAAAATGCACTTCTCTAACTGGAGTGGCCTTCACTCTTTTGTTTTAAGAGTGTAGAAATATGCCATGGCAGATCCTTCCGCGCATGTGAAGAGATCTATAAATTATTTGTGAATCCATCCAGAAAACATGTTTAACCCTTTCAGTCCCAGTGATGCCATTTGGCATCATCACTTTCAATATTTTTTTCAAAACGTTTATGTCCCGCTATGACATCCAAACACACATCATTCGATTCTTCACACTTTGTCCTATCAGACAAAATTTTACTTTCATATCAATAGAAGTCAGAACTATTATTTTTTTTTATTTAGAAAATAGTCAACAAGCGTTTCTCCTGATTTTTGATAAGTTCACTTCAGTTCCACATATTTAAAACACAATTTAAACTATTTCGGTTAAAATAATTACTAATTTTTTTAATAATATGGTCAGATACCTTAAAATATATAACTCAAAGTGTTTTTAGGTAATATATATATTTTTATTTTGTTGTTTTCCACAGTTAAAGAATTTCGGCATTGTTTCAAAAACCATATAAAAAATTTAAATGGATTTTTTTTTCTTATGGAATTCGTATATTTGACCTAAAATAAGCTTATTTTGTGAATATCAGATGTTTCTGTAGTGTAGTAAATTTTTGGGACTGAAAGGGTTAAAACATTAATTTCGTTTAAGGTCTAGCAGATTTGGATATTATTTGATAAAATTTGGCAATTTTATCGTAATGAAAAGTGCATTTTGGTTAAATTGTATTCAGATCATTTTGTATGCAAATATTACCTTGCAAGAGTTTCCAACTAACGGACCAATTGCGCTTTCCCCCCTGCCTTTTTAATCTTGGTTTTCCAAGTTAGGGTGGCACGGATTGTAGACGTAGTGATCCAATTACGCTTGTTATCAAATGCGCTGTTATCTTACATTGAAGAAATTTTGGTGCTTGATTTCACCAAATTATTTGTTCCCACACTTTTAAAACAAACGAGTGATTTTAACTCAGTCTGAGTTAATTCACTCCTTTCCAGAGTCGAAAATGCACTTCCTTAAAATGTTTCACTATTCGGCTGAACCATTTTTCAGGTTTTGGAAACATTCTGAATACCAAAAATGGTATCGAAACATTCCCCCCAAATACCGTTGCAGCTACTAGGAACTTTTATTATGGTGAAACGAAGCACAAAATTGTTAAGTGTATAAATAGATTGTCTAGTTCAGAAATAAATGAAGAAAATCTGCGTGCAAACTGTTAACTGGATACGTTTTACACATGAAAAGATCTAGAACTAAGTTTCCTATAATTTCTTAAATTTCCATATAATATGTTATTGATGTATATTAAGTTTTTTTAAAGTTAGGTTATTTTCAAAAACTAAATATTTAACCCTTCTTAAATTGTTTTTTTTAATGGAGTAGCTAAGATTATTTCTGAGGTTACTATTGAAAAACTTTCTGCAAGTTTAAAAAAAAAAGTCACGCAAATGTAAAACTTGCAGTCTGGAAATTACTTGCTTCCATTTATTTTTTAAGCCATATTTTCTATAGATCGTAGCTGCTAAATTTATTTTTATCACATGTATTTAAATCATCGCATTTAAGTAAAAAATATTTAATTAGTTCATGTCAACGAAACTGTATTTATAAAATTTTATATAAGGGTTAATAATCTCCTGTTTCAATAAGATAAAAGCCTGGTATCCATCTACGAAACAAGTTGAAAGAAAAATCGTGATAATATACCCCATAAACTCCTTGTTTATTACTCCATTCATAAAGCAGTAGAGTAATAAATTGAGTGGTTTATTATTTATAAAACTTATTTATGTTCTTTTAATAATACATAACTGATCTATATAACTGCATTTAAATCTAAAAACATTTTGTCGACTATGTTCAAGTAGCTACTATATGAAGGACTCAATAATATACAATGGAACATTTTACTTTACGTAACTTGCCATAGTATAATGCAAGGCAAATGCTCTCGTTTTTGCATACGTATATTACCAATTAAGGGGTCATAGGAGTCTTAAAAATGTGCAAAAAAGGTACTACAAAGTATAGTTTGATCTTTCATGTCATTTTTGAACTACTCAATGTATAAGTATAATTTTTTTATATGTAATTCTACAAGACTTATTTATTATAAAACAAGTTTTAAAATTTATGAAACTTTAGCCAAAACTAAACTAAATGATATTAAACATGAAGCTATTTGAACACATTGTGATTAGGCTTGCGCGGCAAATTGTGAGGTCAAAATTAAAAAAATGACCAAGAAAATGACTTTATATTGTACAAATATGTACAAACAAAGACTTAAACCTAAATTCTCAGCTCAAGTTTAATTAGAAATTATTAAAAAAAATATTTAAAATCAAAATTTTTAAATTTTTATTAATTTTTTTAGAAAAAAGTTCTTAAAATAATTTCTAATTAAAATTGAGCTGAGAATTTAGGTATAAGTCTTTGTTTGTACAGATTTGTACAATATAAAGTCATTTTCTTGGTCATTTTTTCAATTTTGACCTCACAATTTGCCACGCAAGCCTAATCACAATGTGTTCAAATAGCTTCATGTTTAATATCATTTAGTTTAGTTTTGGCTAAAGTTTCATAAATTTTAAAACTTGTTTTATAATAAATAAATTCTGTAGAATTACACATAAAAAAATTATACTCATTTATTGAGTAGTTAAAAAATGACATGAAAGATCAAACTATGCTTTGTGATATCTTCTTTGCACATTTTTAAGACTCCTGTGACCCCTTAAAGTGTAAAATGACGAAGCTGCAAATAAAATCATAACTAGAAAATCATTACTTATGATTTGAAGAGCTCAAGTGCAAAACAAGTTAAATCATCTTTTGGAAAAAAATGAGTTGGGTAGCTTTTCATACAGGTATTGTAGGAAGGGATCCAACATTTTGATTTGCACAAAAAAAAGTTAAATCTTGTGCATATGTATCTATACATACGATTATAATAATCACTCATAATCATCAATACGTATATAATCTGTATGAAAAGCTAACCAACTCAAATTTTTCCAAAAAGTGATTGAACTTGTTTTCGTCTTCATTTGAGAGTTGAAATTACACTCTTAAAACAAACGAGTGAAATCCACTCCAGTAGGAGAAGTGCATTTTCGACACTGGAAAGGAGTGAATATTAAATCAGACCGAGTTAAAATCACTCATTTGGAGTGATCCTGTCGGAGGTTTAACACATAAAGGATCCACTCCAAAAGGAGAAGTGCATTTTCCAGACTGGAGGAGTGAAAATTACGCAGACTGAGTTAAAATCGCTCGTTCGTTTAAAGAGTGTATATTAGTCACATTTTTACCTATTATCATTTCTGGGGTCTCAAGATTCCTAACTTTTTCTAAAAAAAATAAATGCAATATTTTAAACGTCAATGCAAACAATTGTAGGCTTTCGAGTTGCATCTAATGCAACAAATGAGCGATATATAAAAAAAAGCAGTTGAAAAGGAACAGGTATCTTTTCTCTTTTCCATCTAAATCCCCAACTTCGGGAGATGCTTTGAGCGAATCTTTGACTGCTCCAGGGGTAACAGATTCAATCGGGGCTTCTTCTGCAATTTATGACGGTCTCTGCTTTATGGAAATCGGGAGGCGGTTTGAGATCTCTTCGGTAGTTTTGGATAATATTTGGAAGGCGATAACAAAGATTTCATTCTGCTATTTGCCAAAATTTAACTTTTAAGGTAATGCCGTATTATTTTTATTCATTAGTCAGTTTGTTATTTTATGACGACTGTTTTTAAACCTAACGTAATCAGACGACATACATAAGTTTTGACTACAATATACCAACCAATACAATTTTGAAGAAAATTAAATTACCGATACTTAAATTTCCTATTGTGTACTTTTATTGGCTTAGAATAATAATGATTAGATATGAATTTATCCTGATACTGTGTCAATTGATAGATACTTCTGAAATTTACTTCATATCAACTGCATTTCCGAACAGGAAATTTTATGCAGTTCGTTGTTAAAATTAAAAAACTATTTAAACAAATTGAAATCACTAAAAAATATTTTCTCCTGTATCTCATTGGCAAGAATGTCTTCAAAATTTACTTTTAAAATACATTTTTAACACCCATTCTAACTTATCGTTGCACTGGTGATATACGGGTATAACTTAATAAACCTATCTGACTTATGTCCCTAGGCTATCAATATGCCATTTGCAGAAAAAATGATAGAAATCCCTCCATAAATAAAATTTAAAAAAAAGCGGGGTTACTAGTGTCACTCTATCGATTTGTTCTTACTCTAGTATATCCATTATCGTCTGACTTTAGTCCTTACGGATGATCTAAACCCACTACTGTCGTAACAGGAGATAAAGTACTTCACCTCCAATTCTATTTACCACTCGGATAAACAATCCCCCTCCGATCCCCAACCTAACCTGACATAAGCCCCTTGACACAACAACCAAACCAAACACGGCCCGATTACGATCGCGCTTTTACTCATCTTTACACCCTGCCCGGAGCGATAAGACACAGCAAGCTTTGATCCACCTTGCAATATCTCCGTACCTGTTAAAAGCCGATTACTTGTAAAGTAAATCACCAACAGAGAGGGAGGGGCGCGATCCCCCCTAGCCCCCCCTCTTGGAGGGTCATGGGCCCCCTGACAGTGGGTTTGAGGCCCTTTTGACGCCTGGCCCCTCTCAGAGAGGGGGAGGGGGTCTGTCATAGGCGGCCTAAGCATTGTCAGTTGAAGTCTACTTGTAGATGCGGCTACGGTTTACAAAGACTGATAATGTAATCAAACCGTTTCTGTGGGTTATGTGGAGCTTTTTATAGAGGAGGATTGTGTTGGGGTTGTGTAGTGTGGAGTGGTTTTCTGTGTACTTTAGTCGTTTGTGTAGTGGTTGCTTGTAGTCGTTTGTATAGTGGTTTATGTAGCTGTAGACGTTTTCCCACTATATTTTATGTTTGCTTTAGTTATTTATACTGTGATTCCGGCCGCTTGAATCTGATTAATAGTCAACAGTTTGGAGCTGACTCCCAACTTTTTAGTTCAATGTGTCATTACAGGCTTTAGTAATTTGCTACCTTTTAAAGTGATATTGAGTTAATTTGCATGATTGTGCTGTTCTAATAAAAGGGTTAAGGCACTCATCACAGATCTGCATAATCCAAATTTTTTTTATCTCACTATTATCGTATGATATAATTACGTTGTTTTTACATTTTCCATGACTTAGCGTTTGACGAGCTTGTTCTCTGGTAAAATCTGGGCTTCACTGTATTTCATTATAAGCTCCTAAGTTGCCTTTGGTTTGGTTGAAATAAACTAGCACTAAAACTGCATGAAGTGTTGCCTTTGGACCTTTAGAATAAATATGGTCTTCAGCACTGTTATTTCATAACTGCTCATCTATTACCGTTCGATATAACCTTCTCCATTTGAAAACCGTCCGATCCATCTATAAAATACATCATGGCTATTTAAATACGGTAACTGCAGCTACCTCCATGTAGGGGTTGGTTCAAATGTGTGCTCAAATTTCGCAACACATTTCGTCATTTTTGACGAATGTCATGAAAAAATGCTCAGAGAAAGTCTTTTGTCAAATAGTGGTCTAAGAAAATTGTTATCGGGTAAAGTCGCGTGAAATCTTGGTGAAAAGACTGTACCACCACTTGACGAAACTTTTTTGACAATCGAAGAATTGTCAAAAGTGAGTCTCTTGTTTCCGAAAGATGCTTCAACAATGAAGTGCGATGTTATTCCGATCTATGATCACTCTCTCCCCTTAGCGTAACGAAAGGGTGAATAGCGTCAGGCAGAAGTGAAAGCTGAGGGAAAAAGAATCTCGGCGTTTCGCGACGCTTCATTGCATTTTTGCCACATGTAATAGGATAAACGGATTTGGATGATCCAAGGAGGCTTTACAACAATATCCTTTTTATTGCGATTACAATTAGGGTTTCATGGCACATAAGAACATAACTTGAGAAGAGCTCCACACTCTTAAAACAAACGAGCGAATTTAACTCAATCTGAGTAATTTTCACTCCTCCAGTCTTGAAAATGCACTTCTCCGAAAGGAGTGGATCCTTTTGTGTGTTAAACCGCCAACAGGATCACTCCAAAAGAGTGATTTTAACTCAATCCGAGTTAATATTCACTCCTTTACAGTGTCGAAAATGCACATCTCCTAATGGAGTGGATTTCACTCTTTTGTTTTAAGAGTGTAATCATGAGTCCCCAATACCGTTAGAGTACGATGTCGCTCGAAGGTCTGTTGGTTACCGAACTCGTCACTTGACCGCTGGTTTAAATTGAGAGACGTAATTTGGCTGTGTTTGGATTGGTGTGTTGTTTGGTTTTGTGGTGGCTAGAAAATTATAGTTGAAATAGTTTAACTATAACTTATAGGACGTTTTAAGGACACATATTAATGGTATCAAAAGCTTTAGGTATACATTTGGTAAATAAAAACACTGGGATAAAAAAAAACTAGGACACTTTGCATAAAGTTTAAATAACACAATCACTTGAATAATGTCTATGAAAAAGGGTTCCCAACAATGAAAAAAGCGGGGCTGAGGAAAATTGATAGAAGAAAACGGTTTGTCTCATACGTTCCACAATAAAATCTAAAATCTAAGAAATTATTTAAAAAACATATTTACATATTTATTTTATAAAATAAGCCTTTTGACATAGTGCAAATTAAATTTTTCAACCAAAAATTCTACCAAATAGTTATAAATAGTTACCCATTCTAAATCTAAAGTTAAACTAATTTAAAAATCTGCATTTTTTTACAGATATTGACGATTTGACAACGCTTGAGATATTGATTTTCTTCAGGAAGGTTTGAACAATTGCTCGTAGCTGCAACAGACGTTTTAGTTCATGAAAACATCAACCAAGGCCGTCGGCGCGCTGCATAGAAGGAGCAAAGGATTAGCGGCTTTTACAGTTTTTTTTAGTTTTAAAGTTTACTTTAGTAATTTTAATTATTTACAAGTAAAGTTTTTAATATTACTCTTTAAACATTTTGTGTACGATATTTTTACAATGAAACAACTCACAGTAATTAGAGAATGCTTCATTTTATTGCTGATAATAAATTGAAAAAACAATTGAAAATATTAAAATTTTTCACATAACCAAAATTTTTTCAAAACTCAAGTGTTGCATGCTTAACAAAATTTTTTAATTAATTTTTTTAAAATCTTAAATGTCTCTTCACAAACATTTCTCCGTTTGATTATTTAATAAAAAAAAATCTTTAAAAATTTTATTCTCTGCATTACAAAGGGACCCAGGTAGGTTAATAAAAGAAAGAAAAATTCTCCCCTCATCATTTTTCTAATTAATTTCACCACCCCATTCCACACACTCCAAAACAGTAGCCCGTGCACAACAACAAAAAACAAAACAAATACACGTTAAAAAAGAAACGTGAATCGGGCGTGCATACTAATTCAATTCCCCGCGAAGTTCCCTTCGCAGCCCTTCCGCCGCGCAGTTTGATTGACAGCGGAAGGCGGGGTTTCGCTGCCGTCTCGACCAACCAGCGAGGCCGCTGGGCGTGTCGCCCCGCCCCCCGTGCGAACCCTCACGTTGTTCCCGCCGTCTCCTCGCCACTCGCTCCACTGTAGCGCGAGGGAACAGGACGTGTGTCTAAGCGCCCCGAAACGCCGAAAAAAATTCCCTCAACCACTCTTCTCAACAAAACAGGGAATAATTCCCCCAACTTGACTGATTTGATTCGGGGCCCGGTCACTACCCAAGCCGTCACCACGTTGAACTTCACGGAGTTTGCGGCCCCCTATCCCAGCATGGCTGGAACAGCGGATGGCCTAGGAGACCAGGACAACTCCAACAAATCTGCCTTCATGGAAATCCAGCAACAGCAGGGGCTTATGCACCAGGGCTACCCCATTAGGAGCACCTATTCCGGACAGCCCAGCCAGCATGAAGCCGTGTTTGCTTCTGCCCACAACCCTCGGCCGCTGGGCCCGAACCCATTCCCGATGAACTATCCGCTCAACTCTAGCTTGCACAACAGCTACTCGCACCCCGGGCACCCCTATCTCAGCAGTTACCCCGCACCCGGGTGCCCGCCCTGCCCCTCCCCACCCAGAGACGGTAAGTCCACATCAAATTAAACATTTTTTTGCTTATAAAAACGTGAAATCCTGATGTTATGTTTTCTTTTTCAAGCGTGAAGGCCAATATAACGTGTTATACTGTATTGCATTCACGTACGTGCTCTAGTAAAATATACTTTTATATGTATTGGTCACTGTTTAAACATAATATCGGGATTTCGCTGCATTGGACTGTTGTAAGATTTCACAGATAACATCAACTGAAACATTTTTTGCTTATAAAAACGTGAAATCCTGATGTTATTTTTGTTTGTTTTGCAAGCGTGAAGGCCAATATAACGTGTTATACTGTATTGCATTCACGTACGTGTTCTTGTAAAATATACTTTTATATGTACTGGTCACTGTTTAAACATAATATCGGGATTTCGCTGCATTTGACTGTTGTAAGATTTCACACATAACATGTGATCCACAAGATGGCAAAGTTTATGTACGATTGTCGATTGTGAAGCAGTTTTGCCTTTGTTAAAAAGTGTAATGTCGTGAAAGAAACTAGAAGGATAGCTAAGTCAGGCAATTTGTTAGTAGTTATTTATTTTTTTATACTTTCAATGCAAATTCTTCATTTTGATGCTCTGTATGAAATTATGTACCCCTGCTAACTCTTATCATGGCTTAACGGGATTAAAATGTCTAAAACTCTTTGTCAAATCTGTAAAATAATTCTTTGCTTATCAATTATTAATCAATAATTGTTTGCTGATGCTTTTAAAACAAGGACTTATTAAAAGGTTATTTTTAACTGCTATATTATTAAAGCAAAAAAGCTGTATTTTTTTAAATATGTAAATTTACCAATTTAAAATACGCGCCTTTTTGTTTGCAAAGCGTTTAATCATCAATACGAAAAATTTACATAGTATTCAACGGTAGTGTTTAGCCAATTATCCCATTCTGTCATTATGTAATCAAATTATCCAATCATTCGGTATTAAAATTCAATTGCATTAGCATTTGTCAACAATGTTGGCCTACACCGGTCCTTATAACTCCCGTTCCATCAATTACTCTTAACGATGTGAACACTTTCTTTATTTACTTTAGTTGTAGAATTTCAGAGTGAACTTTAACTTTGGACCTCTAAACATTTGAAAGGCGTTTAACCAATTATCCAATTCTATCATTATGTAATCAAATTATCCAATCATTTACCGATAATAACGCTAATCGCTAATAACGACACTTTATTGTAAACAGGCTCGTGTAAAGTGATTGTTATTCGTAGTTAATCTTAAATATTAGAATTATACTTCATAAGTCACACTTTTATTTTTTTGTACTTGATTTTGTTGATAGTTTCAAGATTGATCTTTTACTTTTGTGATCTGTATCATTTGGCCATTTATCCAATTCTATCATTATGATCAAATTACCCCATCATTTGCTATTATCATTCACCAATTGTCAACAATTCACTCAGACGTTTAAAAATCTGTGCACATATGGATTCATTACCAATTGATTTTTATATTTTTGAATTTAGTTTTTATTGAAAATTTTATTTACATTACTATTTTTATTTAAAAAAAAAACTGGACTTTAAATTTTGAGAACACGGCTCACGACAGACGTTTATTTTTTTCCGAGTTTATTCTCACAGTCCTATCATTATCCCATCAAATTATTCGATCATTGAATGATCAAATAGCCTCTCCCTATTGTCAACAATCATGTATTTGGAAATTGGATTATCATTCTTTCTTTTTCAAAGTTTTTATCAATAAACTTTTTTGAGCATTGTTTGCCGTTTCCAACTTAGCTTGACATTCTGAGTGAAATTTATTATGAAAGGGACCGTTTGATTTTATTGTTTCTAAATTTCCATTTCGGATTAGGGAAAAAATGGAGTTGGCTCAAAACGAGCTTTTGTTTATTCAGATCATTGAGGATTAAGATTTAATTTTTTTAAAAAAATACATTTTTATTTAAATTTTTTTTTGTATCTTTCGAGTAACACCCATTCCTTTACTATTGTTTCTTTAAATTCTTCGCTTAGCCTAGAATATTGTAACCGCTTCATCCTAGCGACAAAATACCTAGACTCGAAAATTAATTCTTAAATCATTGTTCCATAACTTCTAATTTTATACTGATTCAAAGCAAATGTTTTTAAAATTACAAAAATTATTGATATTTGTAATTGGCATTTATAGTACTATGTAATAATTAGAATTTTTTGCAATTGTGGGGCGCTATGTTTTTAAACAAAATTTTTTTTTTAACCACCTTATTTCGGTTAATTTTTCTTTGAAATTATTGAATCGCACTTAGGATTGATTATTCGTAATGACGTTAACAATTGTATTTTTCGAACTTATAAATTTTTTCTTGATTAGTGATTCATTATTAGTTGATGTTTTCGAATTTTCCTTCATCCTTTACCTTCATAAATATTCTAGTAAAATACGGAGTACTAGTCGGCTATAATTTGAAGAACCCATTTAATGATACTTATTAGACATTTTCTCACTAATTTGAAGTAGCTGCAATGTATATAAGAGAATAAGGCGCCTGGAACTTATCTGTTTCTAATTCCATTGGTGGTTTAGGACCTAACCATTTACAAAACGGTTTAATTTTAAAGATACCTACTCCTTCATCCTCTGTTCTCAATGAATCTGAAATTATATCACACCACACCGCTGGAAGTCAAAAATGTGACTACAACAACGATGGCCGTTTTTTTTTTAAATAGGCTAATTTTTGACACAACATTCAATTGATCTTATATAACGATGCTATTTTCAAATACTGTCATCACAGCATAGTGGATTGCATCCCTGCCTTGTAACAGTTGGTTGTCTTTTTGTTGGTGTTTATATATTGTAACAGTTACTTTTTTTACGTAACACCAATAAATTTTCAGAGTTAGGGCAAGTTAGTTTTAAATATCGTCACACTAGAGCTACAATTGGCGAGGGGCGTCATAATTTAGAGAACCACATTTAATATTTTATAAATTGACTAACTTCTATTAATTTCAATTGCTTTTCGCATTCAGTTATTATAACTAGTTATCATATTAAGTAACTAACATACTAACAACATAGTCTATAGTATAATATAGTAACAACATAGTCCATAGTATAACATAGTCCAACACTGGTTTATTGGGTAGGTTGGTTATCTTTATTGCTTTCATGGCCATCGATTTTCTATTGTTGATAGCTCCCCGTATTCCTATACACGCGACGACGCGTAGGGGGCCTATGGCATGGCCTAATGAGCGAAAGTGGCTCCTTTAGCGAGCAGCCAGACCCACCAAAGGGGAAATATACATGGGTGGCTGCTTGTTGTCAAAATATGAGCGATTGCTTGGTGGTCCATTCTTGGCTTCTACGGTCAGATAGCGTTCAACAATGGCAATCGGGTATATCCCATGACAAAGGCTGTCCAGTTGCTGCAACAGGTGGCTAGGATACTGAAACTATGTCCGAGATGGGTTGACAAATGGACACTTCTGGACATTTCTGAGAAAAAATGGATGGGGACTAGCCACCGTGAAATTTGGAATCATATGGAGGGGCGGGGATGGTAAAAGTTTACAAAAGGTTCTGACGTTCTCAACCCTTAAATGGTGCTGTGAGGTCTTTCTGGACCACACCTTTGCCATACAGATTGCTCCAAACCAAGTGTCGACTTTGTTAAAGTTTGCAGAAATAGAGTCCGGAAAAATACTTTGAATAGTTGTTCACCTCTTGGAACGAAGCTAAATTGGTTAAGCTTAATTTTTGGTAATTGTTTAAAATAAATAAATTTTTAACGGAATTGCTAAATATCCAATGTAAACGCTAATGTATATTAATGAGTAATATTTCTTGAGTGTTATTTAACTAATCTCATTTGATAACTTAATCAACAGAGTACCTTCTTAAAACAAATTCCCATAAAGGAAACATGATATCAGTCAATTTTGTTTTATAGCTATTTGTAAAAACATCCTGTGTTCATATGTCTATAACTCTGTACTTCAATCTGGGTAGTGCGTTATACTCGTTCCGCTCTGCCTTCCATTCTAAAACCAATATAAATCCTCCCGTTCATTAAAGTCCCTTGGACAAATGAAAACATTGTTTTAAACACAATTAGCTTCATTTGCTTACATTACCTTCGTTAAACCATGATCCAATTCATCTCCGCTTGCAAAACACTCTCCGCAAGTAATTGGCATGGGATGTATCAACATTGTAATGATTTCATGGCGAGTTTGGTTTGTTTATCAAGTCATGGGCCATGCTCCTTTTTACGGGCTCTTTCTGTGCGACATCGTTTCCTGGATAGGATAATCCTCAGCGAAGCAGTCACGCACAATTCATTCACCGGCGAACTTGTCAAAACAGTTGGACGTCACGCCATTGCAGTCAAGTCCAGCGAGATGTTCACTGATAATTGATTATTAATTGGCGATATGTAGCAGTGGTTTACAAGTTTGGTGTTACTACTTTCTAAAAAATGAATGCTCAAAAACGACGAAATTTTCCTTAAGGGGACTCCCTTGGGATTTCACATCTTGAAAATCGTAATGTTATTCCCATGGAGAATATTCGCAAGTCAATTACCGCCACAATTTTATTAAAAGGTTACTAGTTTCTTGTATCATTGTAAAGAACGAAAGGGCTTAAAAGGCTAAAATTAATTTGTTTTGTAAAAATCACGTATTTAGTATTTTTAATATTTTTTTTAAATTAGAACTTAATGCCTACTCCATTTTTTACTAATTTAAAAAAAATATTAAAAATACTAAATACGTGATTTTTACAAAACAAATTAATTTTAGCTTTTTAGTTCCTTTCGTTCTTTACAATGATACAAGAAACGAGTCACCTTTTATTCAAATTGTGGCGGTAATTGACTTGAGAATGTTTTCCATAGGAATAACATTACGATTGTCAAGATGTGGAATTTCAAGGGAGTCCTCTTAATTTCGACGATGCCGTTTACTGGCAAATGCTCCGAGTTTTCGTTTCCTCAAAGTGAGGAAATTTTAATCGTCATTTTTATGAGGATTTGAATGTCATCTAATCTGAAGAAATATTTCGTCATTTTTGAGCATGTGAGTTCAACAATGAGATTCAGTTTCCTCAAAATCAAGATACAGAATCATCAAATCAAGAATGTTAAAGTAAGGATTCGCGTTTATTCAAAAGTCACGGGATAGTTTGACGAAACAATCCTCCAAATTAACGAAATGAGGCTTGAGGATTAATGAATCGTCAAAAATGAAGGTGTTATTTCTGAGAGTGTAAACTTCACTATTTTGTCGCAAAGGTAAATCTGAAACACGAATTATCACTAGCAATACTAATATAGGAGATAATCTATACTTACACTGGAATACGCTCTTGAATGTCATAAAATTTGGTCCAAAAAGGGAAGTTTACTAAAACATTTCTGTAAAATAATAATTTTTGGTTACTCCAAATATCACTTCAGCACTGATTTAGAAAAATACCGATACTCGAAATAGTTGATCTCAATTATTAAAAACTTCGTAAATTGCTAACTTTTCCTATAAATCAATATTAATTTTCTTTATTTCTTATAATACAATCAACTATGAAAACCAAGTATTTTAACTTATTCCCGATATCAATGCCTGGAAATCGAATACATATCATATAAATAAAATCACAACTTCTTTGGAACAAAAGTAAGTTTCTTAGAAACCAATACTTTTAAGTAAATAGATCCTCCTTGTATTTATCTTCAATATAGGTCTTCTAAACATATAAATGTCAAAGAGTGATTAGCGTACGCCCAACATGTTCAGGTTCATTGTTTTTATAACAATTAACGGTGGGTTAAAACTTTGGAAATTGGCTACTAGAGAGTGGGATGGTTAAATCTTGAAGCGAAAAAAGAAAAATCTATAAAATAAATCGCATTAAAACAATTTTGTTGGATAGTTATTTAAGTATTTTATACATATTTACAATTCAGAAGACTAATACCATTGTACTTTTCATTGAAATGTTAAAAAAAACTTCTGTACAAGTAAAATACATACTCGTTTTGTACAATAGTATTTCATTGCGTCAAAATAGGTCCAATTTAAATACGTCTTAATTTTCATCCAATTTATTTACGGTATTACTATAGTCGTAAAATTTCACGAAAGCAAAATTTTATTTTATTTTGTACTATCATTGTTGATTTAGCATTGTTAAAGCTCTTTCGTGATACATACTCTGCATATGCCTAGTCAATAACACGAATAGTGAGAGATATTGTTTTATGTCTCATTAAGTTTGTTTCATTATTGTTTTATGTTTCATGTAAGCTGTTCCATTTCTTTTAAACCTTTTGTCGCTGCAACCTGCACTTTTTGACACTGGTGAAACTGCTTCGACGACTTATGTAATAGGAATTAAAACCTGAAGTTTTTTAGGCATTACATTGTTTAGAATTGGAAAGCTATAGAGATATACAGATAATATTTAGGAAAACTACTATTCTGTGTGTCTCAGTTTCAGTTTTTATTACGGTCTTTCCCTTTAAAAGAAATGTTCTTTTTAAGTAAACTTTTTGAACTAAAACTAACTTTGCTTTAAAAATGCACATTTTGTAAAAATCTCATTTCAGGTCAGGGTGCAAAAACTCTTTATAGTTTATGTATACTTAGTGTTTAAAAATGAACTGCTGTAATATAGGGTATATCATTTTTACAAGAGACATCAAAACGAATTACGGTCTTGGACTTTTTTTTAAATTGCCGCCCGTACTTAAGTTTTAGAATTAAAAATACCTCTGACTTTTTCTTTTTCATTTTCACCTAGTCTTCATCTTAAAATTACTAATTTATGTCAAGTGATATATTTCAAAGAAGTTAAATCAAAAATAATTTCAATAAAAAAATTTCAGTTTTAATTATATTGATGAATTTTAATTGCTGAGTTTTAAACTACCGACCTCCTCTAGTACCAATTGATATACAACCTGATCAAAAAATATACTGTTATTATACGGCAGTAGTGCTACCATTAAAGTATTTTTATGATTTGTAGTAATGTAATACATTATGCTCATACTATTTATTAAATGGTAAACATTTCTTAACTATAGTGATAGTACTCAATGCAACTATTGGTTTTCTGGCACTGCTATACCATAAAGAGGCTATGCCAAATAATTGTCTACAGTAGTAATGGTAGCTGAACATTGAATCTACTACATTATAAATTATAATGTTGGCTAAACCTTAATCTACTGTTAATCTACTGCAGTAATGGTACCCTACTGTAGTGTAATGGTATGCAAAACATGGATATATACTACTGTTCAGGTCCTGTTCTTCCATAAGGCCTGTTTGGCCCGGGCCTAGGGCCGCAAAATTTTAGGGGGTCCTAAATTTCAGTTTATATTAAGCCAAATGCAGTTAATCCGTAAAATATCCCAAAACTAAAAAAAATCTGATACTCCACTTTGTTTTTTGCTCAATTTCGATTCAGAAATTGTCCTAACGTGATTGTTTTGATCGATGCGTTTAATGAAGCCTATAAAATTGCAGCAAAATGTGATACATAAGGCATACAGCACCATTTTTACTGGAAATTATACATAACATTTTCCCTAAAGGGGCCCCAAAATAGGCTGTGCCTATAGTCCGAGAATATTTCCTAGAACAGGCCCTGACTGTAGTGTACTGGTATGCAAAACATTGATACACTACTGTAGTAATGGTATATACCAAACATTGATATACTACTGTAGTAATGGTGTTCCAAACATTGATATACTACTGTAGTAATGGTGTTCCAAACATTGATATACTACTGTAGTAATGGTATGTAGTAATGGCAAAACATTGATCTTCTGTGATACTTAAAAGTTGTTTAGTAAAAATTGAACTCTCAATTGCAGCCGCTTCTTCCCTCGTTGCCCTCCAGAGTCGCATGATGGGTAGTGCACCATACAAGTACAACTCTCGCTCAATTAAAGATGAACCACAATGGGATCTTGGTTACTATGACGTGGGTATGCCACAAACTCCATTCCTATATTCCGGCACTGCTAGCACTTAGGTCATCAAACACCCTTAAGCTTGCTTTAGTACAGCAAACGAGCCTTCAAATACCCGTTAGCTACTTTAAAGGCTACATCCTTACTAATGTCTTAAGATCTTGAAATTTTGTTACATCTTTAAACACCCATCAGCTTTTTTTAAAGACCGCAAAAATGAAAAACTCTATGTAATGATTCCGATTCAAAAATTTTGAAACAATGTTTTTTTTTTGAAGAAAAGTCGTCTAGAAAAAATTTGGTTATCATAACCAATGGCGTTTGTATAGTTTCTGTATAAAGTGGTGCGCTGTTGAGAAAATGTACCGAAAAATGTTTCAAACGTATATTTTACTTTGACTATTCAGCGGCTTTCTGAAGGGCAATCCAGGAACAAGCATTACGGATAGGTTAAGTAATTTTGTAAAATTTTATGTCTTCAAAGTGGCTAATTTTCTAATAATAAACCGATTGAATTATAAGATATTTAAAAATGTCTTGATATTAGCATACTCTCTCCTTATACAGAATAAATATCTTATGAGTACTTTTCAGGTATTGCAAAGCATGTTTGGGTGTTCAATTTTTATTTGTTTGCTCTACAAAATTGAAATAATTTTATTTTAAAACTAATATAGCTTATCTACAACATTGATCGGTTAAGTTGGAAATAATTACGATAGGCAACTTTATTCTATAGCTAATGGGTGTTGGTTTAGAGGCTCCTTTTCCACCAAAAGTTTTTAAAAAATGAGTCAAGTTATTTGCCTTGTTATAACTTAATTTTTGACATTTTCCCATCTTATCTCGTGGAGATAGCAATCTGAAGTTTAACGGTGTTACTATGATTATACTTGCAAGCAGTGCCCTTTTTGTGATTACTTTTATTTGTATATTATATAATTGTGCTTCATTTATGTGTGTATTGTTACTTTGATGTCCTTAAGATAGACAGATTTTCTGTCAACTTCCTATTAAAGTTACTCATTAAATTTTACGCAAAAAATACAAGAGCTCTTACTTTCTCAAAATTTTAAAAGTAATTATTTAGCAGTTTTAACCCCACATATAAATGTTTATATATTGCTTCAAATTATACACCGAAAATATTGTTTTTTATGTTACACCGCTGTATGTTCCGCCTAAGAAAAAAAAACTTAACGTGAAATTTCAAAAGAAAATTACTTAAAGTAATTCTTATTCTAATGTAAACTGTAATGTTAATAACAACATTTAATGTTCATTTTCATTTTATTGGTACATTTGACATTAAATGTATAAAACACTAATGTGTCTTGATGCATTTTAATTTTTTTGGTCGGAATGGGAATAACTATCTCATGTTCATTCAATGCAAAGAAAATATTTACTTAACATGTGAAAGTATTCTACATATTTTTATTAGCATCCGATTATTTTCTTTACTTTTGTTTTCTGTCAATATTTGCATGATTAGATTGTGCTTAAATAAGCTAATAGAGCACACTCTCCCAAAAGGGCAAATTCGTGCCCAACGACTAACATATGCTTGAAAGAAGTGTGCCGTTTAGAATGTGTTTTTTTAACGCAAATTAAAATACGCTTGCATGTATTTTATTTTGGTTCACAGTCCAGTGCGCGAGTTTCAATTGTAATTGCCATTTAACGAGGTTTATCTTCAAAAGAAACGAAATGAAGTAGTTAGCGTTTAATTGAAGAAGATGCGATTTTTTAAATAAAAAGTATAACTAACTAGCGGTAATTTATAACTTTAAAAATATGCTTCGATAAAATCTTGTTACTTTTAACAAATCAATAAATATTTGAAAAAAATAAAAGTAAAATGGAATAGATAAAGTCCTAGTTAAATATAAGAAAATGATATTCCGAAAGAAAAAGCCTTTAATACTAAAAATAAATTTAAAAAAAAAAGCAATTGTCAAGAGATGATTCTGCTTATAACTATAATCCGTATCTATGAGAATAATTCCAATAATTACGTAAAAGGCGTAACAACATAAATATTGGATATGAACCAACGGGCCTTAAAAATACTAAACGAAATACAAAAATACAGTGATTGGAAAATTACTCTTAAAAAGCTGCTCTGTTACCTGTTACAGTTATTTATTATTAAAAGTAACTTATTAGAAATTTTCAAGTTATAAGAAAAATTCCCTTTTACTATCTTGCTAGTTTTTCAAAGCGAATCAAGCTTAAAGAAATTGCGGCAGTCTGAAAAATAACCCAAGAACGAAAATTCAATATTGTTATAAGTTAAATTTCAAATAGTTAAGTTTAATCTGATTGCCGAACTGCCCGTGAAGAAAGGAGTGAGAAGCAACGGAAAAGTAACGAAATTTTTAGTTATCGCCTAAAAGTTACCAAGTTAGTAACTTTTGTTAGTTACTAACTAACTTTCGTCAGTTACTAAGTAACTTTCGGTAGTTACTAAGTTTGTAACTTTCGCTAGTTACTAAGTTAGTAACTTTCGTTAGTTACCAAGTTAGTAGCTTTCGTTACTTACTAAGTTAGTAACTTTCTGAAAAATTTAACCGCTTCGCTCGGCGTTTACCTAAAAAAAAGTATTTGTTACAAGAAACGTATTACTCTAATCCCGGCAAAAATATATCAAAAGTTATTTTCATTCCCTAGTCTATTTCTTATTATTACAACTAAGGCAATAAAGACAATAAGTTACGAGGGAAAGCAGCGTTGCTCGTCCGTCGTTGCTTTTCAAAGAAAAACAAAAGGTTTCTTTCGATCTACGGTTGGGCTCACTTTGAAAGTTGTAAAAACATTGGTAGTTATTGCTCATATCCTCATAATGAGTAGCTAATTTTTTTTTCGCTTTTATAAGAACTAATCGTTCGCGCTGTTAATTGTTAAGCCAATACTTAGGAATGTAATTTGGTAAATAGGCAGTAATGAGTGTGATTTGTTATTATATAATTGAAATTTATTGTATATTCATTATTTTTTGTAATCGAAAGTTTAGATGAATTATTGAAGTAGATAAAATACTCATTGAATGAATAAAAATGTAAAAAAATATTCTAGTAATATAAATTGTTAAGAAATTACGTAAAAATTGTGTTAAGCTCTGACTTAAAGTTAAAAATGTATGGCTTGTTAACTGCATATTTTGCGATAGAATTTACTTAATTTAAGTAAAAGATATTGCTGATGTTACATTAGTAAGATTTATTTTGATATTTAAGGTTTTATTGACAGAATTTAAATATTTTTTAATTATAAATCTTCATGAAATTGTTTAACAAACGGGATTTCTATAACCCAATTTCATTATGTAATAAATTAAAATAAGCTATCGTGCTTGCATGAGAAAGTGTCCAATAAAATATTAAAAACGGAATTCTCTTGAATTGTTAAAAAGCTACATTCTTTTAAACTAAATCAATTTTACTATATTTATACAAAGCTTTCAACTGTGCCAAAATTTTACATTTGTCATAAGCTTTGAAATTTAAATAATTCTATATTTCTGTGATTTTAATCCGTCCCGATTACAAGACGGATTACATAAAATGTAAATTTATCGGTAATCTGAAGATAGTAAACACGATAATAGGAGCAGGCAACCTCGAGGGTATGAAGCTGTTACTTCGATACTTCCACAACGTTGACAGTTCAAAATTAATTTTGCGACTATTCTCAAAATCTCTTAAAAGAATCAACGATTTGGAAATTTTCCCACAGTCTCATCCATCCTTAGCATTTTCTCTTATCTATTGCCAGGTTTATGTGTAGCGGATTTTTATGATCTTTTTATGGACTTTATAGGGCTAATAGACTTTTTTTCTTTTTTTGTATTCAAACTCTTATTGCAAGTTTGATAAGTATTACTAATACGGAATTTAAAAGTCCCCGTTTTGCCTTTCTATTTTTAATGCTTAAACCCATTTGGCGATTGTAGAGAAAATGAGCTCTGTGCTTAAGTTTGTCTGAATAAATACGTATAAGACAACTGAATACCATATCGTAAGCAATTTATGTAAGACAAATCAAGTTAAGCAAACAAATAATTAAAAGAAACTTTATTTCCGAATAAGCACATTAACTAAGTTGTTGATGGTATTCACAGTTTTCATTAATGGGCTAAAAGTATTACATTTCTACCATCTTAACCCCATTGACGATACAAATGTGAATACTATTGATCTTCATTTCCTGACATGTTTTTTAAATTCGTTGTGCCTTTTTTTATCGTGTGTTTTGTTTATTTCGATCAGATTAAGCAGATAAATCCAAATACGATGAATCCCAATTACGATTAATCCTTGTTCCGTCCAGTTGCCTTAACACATAGCGCCAATTTATGCCGAGGACGAACAATTTCTTCCTTAGCCAGTCGTTTTTTTTCAACAGCCCCTTTACTTTACTTTAAAATCAGCCAGGTTTGACTCTAAACTAATTTATCCGTCACCAAACACCAATTTAATCTCATCACACCAGTGAAAGATCGCCTCGCATTGTTTCTTAAGTGTTTATTTTGATACCCGCCATTAGACCAGTCAGTCAGCCTGTGTCTCTTCATTTGTGTAGATTTATCTGACTTCATTGTAATCGGAGTCTAATCTTGTCAGTCGCGAATAACAAGGAGACGATTTGAGCGGAACAGATTGCGCGCGCTGCCGCGACAATCGGCATAACTCAGACGCGAAAAGGCTATTCAACTTCTACGCTTATTTACAACACCTCCGCTTAGGTGGAATAAAAGTAATGGAAACGTAAAGAGATAGTTCGCTTTTGAATTAAGTCTTCCTGTGAAAATTACTGCAATTAGTTTTTTATATAATTAATAATGCGAATTTAATTGCTTAGAAATCGATTTTTTTTTGTCTTCGAAAAATTACTATGTTTACTAGCTGTTTTCACCACAAAATAAAGTATTTATGTCTTCAACAATTGACTTCCTATGCCGGAATTTAAAATTAACAAATAACTTTAAAATTAAAATTCCGCGTTTCTTTTTATTGTGACCAGCAATTTTCTATTGTTTGTTGCAACTCTGGTCAAAACTTCGCCTTAACATCCTTCCTAAATAAATCAATAAATATACCTTACACAATTTGTTTATAAAATTCGGTCTTTTATATACTTCGGTACTCAATAAGTGAAAAAATTTTATTAGCACCCTATTATAAAGTTAATAAAGCACACTTATCTAAAAGGGAAAATTCGTGCCGAACGACTAAGGTATGCTTGAAAGAAGTGTGCCGTTTACAATGTTTTTTCACGCCAACTAAAATACACTAGAATGTATTTTATTTTGGTTCACAGACCAGTGTGCGAGTTTCAATTGTAATGACCATTTAATGAGTTTTTTTATTTGAAACAAGATGAAGAAGTTAGTGTTTCATTGAAGATAATAGTTTTCTTTATAGTTAATATTGGAACACAAATAGCAAAGAACTTTCTATTGCTTTCAATGTATTTTCATGAGACTATAATTTAAACGTTTTAGGTTTCTACTTTCAAATGAAAAATTAAAGTATGAATTTTCTTTCATTCGAAAGAATTTTTAAAAACTTTTTTCGGTTAATTTTATTTTAAACAATAAGTGCGAAAGCGTTTAAGAAAATCCGATCCAATATCGTAACAACATTGCAATGCTTTTCAGTTACCAAAAGCGATATAACTGAAAGTCCATTCCCCTTCCCCATATCTATTTCTAAAAAGAATCAATATTGATATATACAATATACAGGGGACCAATGACTCCCTCCCTGTCACTAAATAGGTCCTATACATCATCGGATACATTTTATACGGGAATGTAGTGGATTGATAGTTCTTAAATCACTGCATTAAGTTTATTTTTGATCTTAACTGCAACGTAGCTCAATAATTTTCCATTAAAAATATTCTCAAAATTTTAAATACATATTTCCATTTAACATGTAGTCGACAATCAATTTTAGTTTTCATTGAAATTGATGTTTACTCTTTACTATTTCCTATTTTATGTTGTAGATGATGCATATATTTTTAGCAATGTAATGTATTTTAATTTAATGACAAGCAGTATGACGAAATAGTGTTCGATTGAGTTATTATGCGTTAATAGTATTTGACTATTGTTATGAATAAATAGCATTCGACCATTTTGTTTTTGATTTAATAGCGTTGGACTATCTGAAATGATTGAAAATTGTTAGACTATTTTTAAATGAATAGTATTTTCACTATTTTTAATGACGAAATGATGTTCACTTGCTGCGAATAAAGGTATTTGTCAGCTTTGTGACTAGTGCTTGTTTTGTTGCGGTATAAAACTTTTGTGACTGTTGCTAACTAGGTCTGTTTCTTCCTAGACAAATCCCAACTAGAAGAGACGTTGCGAGTCAATGGCAAAGGCAAGAAAATGAGAAAACCCCGCACTATCTACTCCAGTCTACAACTTCAGCAGCTAAATAGACGGTTTCAAAGAACTCAGTATTTGGCTCTACCCGAACGGGCCGAGCTCGCTGCTAGCCTAGGCTTAACACAAACTCAGGTATGTTCCAACTTGATATAAGTGTCCCCTAAAAATGCAAAAATCTACAGCAAATCCAACTCGTGTAGTGAGACTGCATGATTCAATATTACGTGAGTTTTCATGTAAAACCAAGAAAGTTTTGGATAGCAGCAGTTAACTTTTCGATCAAAAATTTCAGTGGCAATTTTTTCTTTCGAATTTTTACAATAATCTTGCTAGAAACAAATTCTAATAAAATTTAATGAATGTAATTAAATTTTCATTAGTCAGGCAATACTAGACACACTTCCGTTAGTTTTATAACTGTTAAAGTGGTTAACTAATTACTACATGCATACCATTTCTGCGACATCTGCTAATTTGTACTTATTACCATATAGTCTTCATTTAGTTATGAAGAATTTTGGAGTTTCCTTTGTTTTGATCGGCTGTTCTAAAAAAGTGTTCTGATATTCTTACAAAAATATTATTAAATATCTACATTCAGATCTTAGTTGTAAAGATCAGAAAATACTTTATTGTAATAGGAACTAATTATTAATTTTTTTTTGTGCTCTATAAGTAAAATTTAAACAAAAAATGTTTGAGGCATAAAAATTTACAATGATTGTCTTAGTAAAATTTCGTATTTTCACTGCCTGTTAAAATTTTATTTTCAGTGTTACTTATCGCTTAAAATTCATAGTCACGCGAATAAGATCTGTCTATATGTACGGATAAATCTGAAATTGCAAAGTCATCGATTATTTTTACAATATCACTAAACCGTTTACACAAATGGATAAAAAAGTTTTCATAATTTTATAGGTATAAGTACAAATAGCAGATTGCAATTTTATGTAGAAGTCCAACCTTTAAGTGGCATATACAAAAATATAGTTGCATTTTAGTCTTAGTATACGTGTACAATATTAACAGATATTGCTGTAGACTTATGATGTTAGTTCTATCTTTATTTTATGGTTGAAATAGTTTTAGTTATTTATATTAGATAGCTCTTATTGTTTTATTTTAGTTTGGTAGCACATTAGTTATTATTTATTAGTCTAACCATTATGAATAACAATGTAATGCAAACTTGATTTCTGTAAATGCCACAAAAATGTATTAATCTTTTGATAGCAATGTCATCGATAAATAATTTTACAATTTTATTCAATTGCAGCTAGGCATAAAATAAAAAGTTCAAATAAAACACAATCACTTTACTTTCAAAGCATTAAAATATTTTGTATTGATTTCTTTCTTAAAACACCTATGCATAATTGTTACTTTAACATTGTTAATTTCTCCAGACCGTGCATTTTACAGTAAAAAAAAAGTTAACATTAAATTATCCGTTAATTGAAGTATTTTAATAGTGCCACTGAAATTTCATTTTTGTTTAGTTTTCCACATTTATTTCCGTCGTTTAAAAATCGTTAATCGATCCGTTTAAAAATAAATTTAAATCTTCAAACAAATTAAGAATCTCACGTTGGTTATATAATAGGGCAGCGTCATCTTCAAATTTCGTTATGGTATGGAACCGAAATGCATTGGAATGGAGTTAGATATTTGGACGCGTTCTAACTGGGGGATCATCAGCACTCATATTCCGAGTGCTGCTCCATTGCCTTGTGTCGAAAGTTGCATACCATGACTTTATTTTTGGGTGCGATTTCTTGCCCTTTAATTCAGTCAATTCAGTAGCTACAGTCATTCCTGCGCTTTAATTCAGCAACTGCTGCTTTGATTTGACCAAGTCCTAACTGACACTTACTGAAGTTTGAATTTTCTAAAATTCTGGTTTATATCACAATTGAATAGCGTTTCTTCAAGTCCCTTTTGGCAATATTTGGCTATTCAATTTTAAAGACTATGATTTGCTAAAACTTTATACATATTTGTCAGTTAGCGAACTTAGTCAAGTGAATGCGGCGAAATGTAAGACAGGACATTTGGTAAGTGAGCTTCATGTAAATTGAAGTCTGTACAAAGACTTGCTGGATTGTGGATTATCTGGATAAAAACAATCCAGGTATGTGGTGATTCTATATTTTTAAAGTATTGGTCCTACTGAATGTAATCTGGCTCGATTCGGGGTAAAGTTTAATGTCGCCGCAAGATAATGGAGCCAACTGGAGCCACGTGTATATCTATCTACTTTGGGAGTCTTTGGTTGGTTGATTTGAGTACGTTTCATTTTCTTTATTATGATTTCTTTTAATGAACTGTCTGCAAACAAAATAGAAGCTATTTAAAGGCTTAACAATGTTATTTTTTTCTGTAATCCCTTTATTAAGTTTTCTAATGACATCGAACGTTTAATTCAGAGTCGAACGCCTTATATAATTATTTGATATCGCAATGCATTAAAGCGCAGATTTTTATTAATAGTGTTGTAATTCGACAATATAAAAATATTGTGTTGATTGTGCTTTATATTAGGTTATTGCATTCATTTCCTTGTTGTGCTTCAATAATCTGTTAAATAGATTCTGTTTCAACAAATATTTGTTATTTTCATTGCAATACAATGCTGCGTGTATTTAATTTTAAAATTACAAAAAAATTAATACTTTATCTATAATATTTGTTTACCAAACTCCATTTTTTCTAAATGAGTGAATTTCCTGTTATAATTTTAAATAATTCTTTTCACACTTCAAATATAACAGTGATTTGACAGACTCTTAAATCAATATTTTCTTCCATGCTGACCTCTGGGTTCACTAAATAACGACTGCTGAAAATCCACTGCATTTGATTACTTTAGGTTTCTCCGTATCTTTTTCTACTTCCACCAAAACATTCATCACATATTACGGAAGAGCGCTCCTTAACTAACTGGGTATGAAATGATCCCGCAGTCCACTTAAAAGCTGTGTTTTTGAAATTGAAAAACTACCCCTAAGAATAAACTTCCTTGCGTTAAATTAAACCTTCTCTAAAGCCTACAGCCTGAAATGAATCACAACAGGCGCTCCCCTTTTTTTTTAAAAAAAATCCGAATGTAAACATCCTTATTTCCAACGACTAGGGCGAAGAAAAACTTTGGATTGAAGTAACAACTTTAAACGGCGTCTTTCCAATCCCCGGTCTGGTGGATTTTAGCCTCATCGGTCCGTTACGCAAGTTAAGTCCTTACTCAACCTGTTCTGTGGAAAAAGGAGAAACAGCTTGCTTCTTTTTTCTACCTTTACTCGAGTAGAACGAATACAAACACGCTTACAAACTGTCAAGGACGCCTTGGATACGCAAAAAAACCCTTCGACGCTGGACTTGGTCCTTTCTGTAATTGGGGGTTGGAGCTGGTTCGAGAGTGTCCACTCAATTAGGAGTTTTATTTGGATCAGTAGATGCCCAAACAATTCTAAATGTTAAATGAGCCTAACAATTGAGATAGAGGAGCGGAAGTACCAGGGATCGCTGGCCAGTGTTTTCTAAACATTTCTGAGAATAGATTTGCCTAGGAGGGTTATTTTTATCGAAATGCTTAACCAAACAAATTCCTTAATGCCTATGTCCAACCATCAATCCAGTTTGTGAATGGAACTACTATTGATCGTTGGCCAGCCCTTCAAATACCTTTCATACTATCCAAGCGATAAAACGGGAAAGAATTTTTTTTCTTGCCTTTAGTACTGAATGAACAAATCGAATTTATTTTCAAACACTATACTTAACCCTGTAATGCATTACCTTTTCTTCATCCCGAAAAAATATATTTGTATCTTTAATACTCATACATTATGGGAAAAATTCTGAAAAAAAAAAATTAACTGCTTTGGAATTTAAATAATTTTATTTTTTAAATTTTTTGCCTTATGGCAAAAACCAGTCACAAAATTCCAATTTTGATGAGAATGACTAGAAAACTACTATATATATTTTAAAATAACCCTCTTGAACTGTAATTATTTTTTTCAAACAATTTATTTGTATATTTAGTGCTAATATTTTTATACTTTGAATACTGCCAAAGACATAATTTCACAACAGTTAATAACATCACTCTTTTATTTTTTAATACACTTTTATCGGCTTATTAGTAACTAAACCTTCAAAATGGAATGTAATAGATGAAAAAACACAGATTTGTCGAGAGGGAGCTCACCTTTAATAGAATAAAGTGGAATATGTGTTACTTGTTGCCATATGGCAATAGTATGCATTAAAGGGTTAAAGTCAACATATCACTGAAATTTCATAAATTTTTGTTCTTAATTTTGATACTGGATGACTAAAGAGGGAGTGCCTATGGATAACACACGCTCCAGAAAGAACTCTTAAATTTGCGCCCCTGATATTATTAACATAATAATTTGTTTAAAAATTAGTTTTTTTGTAGGTTTAAAAGGGCGTTTTACTGTATTTGATGAATATAAATGTTCTGTATATATAAGACGATATAAGTGAACTGTGCTTTTGATTTTGATACACACAAATAACTTTATCAATTTCGATCTTATTGGGGAAAAAAACCCTTTCATTAATTTCAAGCTCCTGTAGGGCCAAAAAATGTACTAATCGAGTCGAAGAGTATGTACTAATCGAGTCGAAATTTACTATAAGAGTCGAATTCGAATACTCCGTTAATTTTCTTTATACGCAAAAAATATGCAAAACGAATCGTTATTCCGTTCCCCCGCACTTAAACCGCCGATTGTGATGTAAATGGTGTCTTAATCCTCGGCCTATCTTTGGGTAGTAAGCGTAAGCGTGCGCCCCTGCGGGATTCTGTAAACTGCTGAAGGGGGGTGCCATACAACAACATCCAGAAAGCGGTGGGGATGGCTGTCTCCAGCAGAGATGCCTTCACACAGGGACCATGTACATAGTGCAGTGCCGAATATTAAGGTTACAATTGACCCGGAATATCGTGCAACCTTCTTTCGATGTCGACTTGATATTGTATTATCTGAATGATATAGGGAAGAGTGAAATTGTATAATGTAATACAGTACCCCCCCCCCCCCGCTATATCGCGCCTCGTTATAACGCACATTCGGATATATCGCGCCTTGCATCATGTCTCCCAATTTTTTCAATTATAATATTTTCCAAGTCACTCGTTATATCGCGTTTTTTTGCCTGTCTCACGGGAAGCACGATATAACGAGGGGTTGCTGTAATGTGTTATCCGAAAAATATGAAAACTAAGAAAATGTTTATGTGATATTTGTGGTGGAATACTACACTCTTGAAACAAACACTCCTAATTTAACTCAGTCTGTGTGGATTTCACTCCTCCAGATTGGAAAATGCACTTCTCCTTTTGGAGTGGATCCTTTGTGTGTTAAACCTCCGACAGGATCACTCCAAACGAGTGATTTTAACTCAGTCTGAGTAAATATGCATGCCTTTACGGTGTCGAAAATGCACTTCTCCCACTGGAGTGGATTTCACTCTTTTGTTTTAAGAGTGTAAGGGTACCGAAAAGGTATATCTTACTCTGCCTAAAACTAGTAAAATTCAAAAGCTTATCTTTTTCGTATTACCCGGGAGAAACAGCAATGTTTAAAAGTCTCAGAATAATTTATTTTGTTGTAGGAACAGTTTAAGGAAAATCTGGGTATTTTTTATTAACAATTTTAAATAAAAAAAAATTTAGTTTGACTTAGTGGGAAAAGATCTAAGTAAAAAACATTGCCTCTATGGAGTCTTGTCTGAAAGTCATCAGGCAATCTGGACAATATTTACTAATTTTATTAAAACTTCATACTTTTACTAGTAACTACATACGATTAATAAAATATTCGTTAAATTATGCCATATACGGTTAGAAAATTAAATACATTATCGTAAGTGCCATTTAACAGTCAATGCCTTTAACCCTGCAAGCGCCGTTCTATTTTTTCGAATATTACCGCCCAGCGCCCACCTGAAACATGCGAGTTGACCAGATAGCGGCTTCGATTTTCCGAGCTACTTTAGCTTCCCCCATTTTACCTGTGGCGGTGATGACAGGGACGAATTGCTAAGTTTGGGTGGTCTTTGTCCAGGGTCTTGCCGAAACTCCCCCTACCCCAGGCAGATCATTAGCGGTTAAGTTCCAGTGGGGCTGGGTTACCTTGAGAGTTTCATTTTCGACTCAAAGTAAATTTTTTCATTTATCTTTCTAAAATGTGGCTAGCTGGTGGTTGGTTACTGAATTGGATGTTTTGTGTATGTGTGTACATATTCGATTTTCGTAAAGCAAAAAATAATTTTTGAAACTAACATTTTTCTGTTATCTTTCTGCAGAAGATATATATATATTTTAAAAAATTCGTATAAATTTTGAAATAGATAATTCCATTTTGTCAAAAAACACATTTTCTCCATAAACTGATACAATTTGTAAATTTTATGCAGATTTTATCTTAAAAACAGAATTTTTGCTGTTTTGATTACGAAACACTTGGTATCAAAAGTACACTGCTCAAAACAATTAGGGTAATGCATGGTTTAAACCTTGTCGACCCAATGGTTCCATTTGGAATCATTAGCTTGCGATTTTTTTTCTCACTAAGTTGAGCTCGCACCTACTTAGATAGAAGAATCGTGTCTTTTGAAGAATTTAAAGAATACTTGTTTTAATTAAATGAAAACATCAAAAGCATAGTAAAATAAAATTCACTCCTAAAAAAATTTTACGAAGTAAATTTACCCCAAATTCTTCACGCTTGCATTCTTAAATGTTTAAAATAGGTTTTAACTTCATTTTTTTAACAAATCAACTTTTGAAAAGAAGTATTGCTATAATGTTTTCAAAAGTTAAGACTCCAATATTTTCCCCTTAAATTTTAGTTAAAAAATTAAGATATTTTTACCCTGTTTTTTACTATTTTATTCGGGGTGCATAATGAATCCATTACACTCATTTTAGAAAAAAAAAAGAAGACAAAAAAAAAGAAGTTGGAGCTGAAAATGTTTACAAAAGTAAGCAAAGTGTTCCCCTAATTGTTTTGAGCTGTGTATAAAAATTACTTGGATGATTTAAATATACAAACTACATCCGTGGCGGATGGGTAATGGTCAGCTCGCCTGAGTCATATGCCCTCGACATTACGAGTCAGGTAGGTTCCATTTTTAGACGGTAAAAAAGGATAGGTATTTACATGCTGGCGATGTCCCGTCTGTCTGTTCGCTTATATCGCTCTTCCAAAATCGGTTGAATCCGTCGGATCTTAAGAATTCTTTCTTTTTTTGGAAAGGTATGACCTCCGATACCCATCTTTCATAACTTTATTCATTTGTCTGTATGCCCGGACGGATATTTGTCTACTATCTGTCAGCGAATTACCCATTGAATTAGCAGTGAAAAGGTACGTCAAAGAATGTGGTGCCAGTAGGAACGCCCCCCCCCCCCCTTTTCTGCTTTTATTCACACCGTCCCTAATCACCGGAAATGGGGGGATTGGTGACAGACTTAGCGTCCTATGAAACACGAAGAGACTGTAAAGAGTTTTAACAACTACCCAAAGACGTCCTAATTTTTGATTTTAAGTTAAAAGTTATCAGTTTTCATGTGTACGCTAATGAATAGTAAGGGTCTTCAGAGTTTAATGGGTAATTTTGATAAAAAGTTATCTTTTTATTAGAAATGTCCCCCCCCCCTTAAGTTTTTTTATTTGAATTATAGCTTATATGATTTACTATTTTAAAGCGAAAAATAAACATGTATCACCAAAAAATAAAAAAAAATGGTACGCTTTTTAGAGTATACCAATAAAAAATTACTCTGATTATCTCGCAAAACTGCAAAATTAAATTTGCAGCATTCGTAAAAGCAAATTCTAAACTTCTTATTAGCATTAAAACCATGGCCTAAGTTTGCGGCATAATGAAACAGATTATATAAAAAGTCAAGCAAAATATAATTATTGTTATGGTAAAATATAAAGAGCTTCGGAATTAGATTGTCGGAAAAAAACTACATTAGTTTATACACTATTCTTGCGAGTGCAAATGTGACAGGGTAAATAAATAAAGAACAGTGTGACAATGATTGTATACTTGGCCCGTATGGTCCAAAAACTTTGAAAGTTATAAATCAACTTTGGTCCAGCTATATTGACCAATTTACCCACTGTGAATGACTGCTCAGCAAAACATTGTAAATATCTAGAAATTTATTAGAAGAGAGAGAATGCAAATGTGGAAGTACAGTTTGATAACAGTTCTTATATATATAAGGATAGAAATAGGTACAACGTAAATTAAAAGTAAAAAAAATAGTTACTTAATAATTTAAAACAGAAACTGTAAAGTTTATTACGTTTTTCGATTTTTGAAAGAGTGAAGGGCCTGCGGAAACACCCTAAAATGATAATAAATTTATGGGTAAACGCATTATTTACTTATTGTATTATATTGTGGTTGACTAGTTGTTCACTATATCTCTTACTTACATGAATGGCAATAGCGCGATTTGTTTTTCTGACATTTCTATAACAGAAACCAAACTGAGTAAGTATGGCATGAACACATCTATAATAATAAAAGAAAGAGTCTGTGTGTTTGTCTGAGGATCGCAAAAGACTTACTTAGACTGCTCTAAAAAATTCGAAATTTTTAATATAGATTCCTTTTAATTTCTACGTGTGCACCTGAGGCTTAGTTTTTTCATATTTGATTGTGATTTTTAATTAATATAATTAGTTTTAAAAAAAACCGTCATCCACGTGAGAGTGCGGGACCATAACAGGGCTTGAAAATACCCGACCGTGCCGAAACGGGGGCTTGACGCCATCCTCTAATAGTATTTGCTTTTTAAGTGCGCCTGAGCCAACACGTATTTGATTTGTTTTGATTTTGAGTGTATTTTTATGAGTTGGCAGACCATAGCAGGGACTTCAAAACACAACGAACAGGAGCTTGACGCCATTCTCTGCTATTATTTGCTTTTTTCCTGCGCACGCGCCAACACGAATTGAATTTAGTTTAGATATTGTGTGTATTTTCACAAGTAAGCAAAGCATGCCTCTAAAAAGAAACAATGCGAAGTTAACGGGTTCCCAGTAAGGCGGGACCATTCTAGTAGTATACCATAAATGCATGCGTGAGAGACTGTAGATGTTCTCATATTGTTTTCATTTGGAAGTTTACACGTTATTCGCACTGTAACTCAAAGTGAATTTGGCAAGTTAAGTAATCAAATAGTTAACATAAGATTGATTGAAGTCTTGAAATCCAACAACACCTTCACTTATTACTTCTTTTTCTTATGCTGTGAAACAAATGCACTTTCAACAACCTTACTTAAAATCTTTACGAAAATGTCGAAACAAGGAATAGCACACAACATATTCTACATCTCCTGACTGATTCCTACCTTTGTAAACTGAAAGTCTGATTTTATAAATTACGGAAAATAAACTTCTTTTCGAGTCTTGAAATATTTTCCCCTCCTTATTTAAATGATTTTAAAAATCCGAAATTCCCTTCGGATTCTATAACAACGGTCCTCCTTTTCTATAATAACTGTTCTCTGTTACAACTACTTCTTGAATATTATATATATTTCTCAGCTTTAAAACAATTTTAAAACTAATAGAATGCAGCTTATTGGTTTCAAATATATAAGCTAAGAAGTTTCAAATGGTTTTAGTCGTGATATTCGCTGGTCCAAAGGTTCTTTTACCTTGAAGAAATTTAATAACGTTAGAATAAGCAACTTTTTCATCGACATTATCATTGTTTCAACTTTTCGCTTAGTTCTTATAAAATTCAGCTCCAAAGTGAAAAAGTGGATGTTTCAGATTGCTGATTCATCGATATCTTCATTTTCGCGAAAACTGCTAGCTAAATAAGTGCACAAACAGTAAGCATTTGGGTGCCAATCATCACAACTTTTGAACCTTCTAGCAACAAACCACACCCAAAAGCCATACCCTCACTTTTCCCCATTATGTACGAAGTACTTGTATTTCACTAAACTCTGATGCTATTGTAATTGGTCCTGGTTGTAGTCCATTGACCTATGTCAGGAACGTTCCCATTAGTAACCGAAGCACAATAAACATTGTTTACTTTTCATATTGGTTCCACATAGGATCTTGCGAATAATAATTTTACGCCATGGCATGCGAATCCCAAAGGCGACACATATTTGTCGATTGGAAAGCCAACCTTCTTAGTACAAGTACTTTTCTTACATAAAAATACATTTTTCTGCCTACAGAAACCAAAAACCTTTTGGCATATTTTATTGTACATATTTTATTGTATTTAGAAAGAGTTGCGAGAAAAATTGAAAGATATTTCGAAGCAGTAACACAAAAATTATAGTTAACTAAAATATAATAAAATATTTGAGAGTATGAAATTCTATTTTACAAAATTTGTTAAGTGTGGAAAAATTTGAATAATTAATACACTTTCCCGGTTTAGAAAATCTAGTTTATCTGTGTATTGCTTTTCTAAAATGAATATATATAATTTTGATAATTGTATTATTTTATAATAGCTGTACTTCATAATTTCGAATTCTGAATTTCATAATTTCGATATTTGATTAATTTAAATATCCAAAACATTAGAAATGATCATTTAATTTTCCTATAATTTACTTGTTATATAAAAATATTTACAGAAAAACAGAAATAATCTGACTGTTAGCTAACTATCTGAATGCATATTGCGTTATTCAAGATCTAAGTAATAGGAATGCAAACTGACAACGCATACGTTATTACATTACAAATCACTTTTTGGTTCGGGAATTTCATCAGAGGATGCCTCGTACGGCTCATATGGCTAGGGTCGCTGAGTTGTCCATCGAGCGACCCTAATATGGCTGGAAACTTCGAAAGCATGTATCTCTTTTTTCGTGTGGCGTCCAGGCTCTTATCATTGTAGCCTAAGGACTCATGCTTGGGGCCTTGCTGCTCTCCGTACAGAACGAAGGCTGCGGAGTGGGGGGGGGGGGGAGCTTGACCCCCTTTTCCCACTTTTCCCCACCTGACAAACACATGGTATAAATAGCCGGCTCGGCGTGTTGTGTTGAAAGACGCACTTTCAAAGCAGATCACTTGGTTTCTCAAACAAGGTGAAGCACACAATTACAGTGGTATATATTACCAGGTTTTTTTAAAAAGTATTTCTCTTAAAATAAGAAGAGGTAATTTTATGAAAACGTACATTGATACAAAAAAAGGAAATTTTCTTTGTGAATTTTGTTCATTGAATAATAAGTAATATATTTTATTCCTTATATAAAAGGCAAAAAATCCTTTTCAAAAATTCACAGACATAAATAAATTGCTAAAATTCAAGTAATTAAAAAATGAATCATAGATAAATATTTAAACTTTTTTTTTACGTTTTTTCTATGCAGAGAGATAACTTCAGACAGAATAAGAAATAAGCGTCCTTTTTTTTTAACTAGCAAGTCTTTCACAAAAGAATTGTTTTTTATTATCTATATAAAGATTAAAATAAACAAAAAGTGTGCAATCTTGAACACAGTTAGTGTCTTTTTAAGGGAGAGGATTATCATCAAAGCAAACTTTGTGGATTCGTCAGTAAAGGATATACTTTAAATCTGTCAATCTGTTTTTATCACAATTATCCATTGATAATTGTGGTAAATTGAGCTCTATCATAACTTTCATGTTAATTTTACTTAATTTAATATAAATTTGGTAAATCAAAACAGTTATTTATCTTTTGTAAAAAAAAAACTTTTTTATGCACCAAAAATAATTCGTTAAGGGAAAAAATACAAAAGCCAAAAAAAAAAAGTTAAATTTAAAGTGGTGTAAGAAAAAGCGGTATTTTTTCACTTAGCATAATCTCATTAACAGGCATTATGTTATTATCAAGATAATTGTTTGCTGGCCAGTATTTAGTTAGCAAAACCCCAGAAAAACAGAAAATAAGGTATCTTAAGATCATCATTAAAAGAATACTTAAAATTTCGTAAGAAAAATTAAAACTAAGAAAAGAATCGAAATTCAAATTCACTATAATTTATTAAAAAGTGTACCAACATTTCAAAGACATGAACAAAGATGATTTCGATATTTAATTAGAAACTACAGTTTAAAGCGTGACAAACATTCATTTTTCTCGACTGTTGTCATTGTAAATAAAACCATAAAATAAATTGCAAAAATTTTACTTTATTTGTCGCCAATCTATATTTGGCACAAAATAAAATTCCAGCAACCATAAATTACTACAAGAGCAAATTAACCCCCCACTGAGTTGAGGGATCCTGGTTGACACTTAGCCCATCCCTCTAATTATCGCCACCGGAGGTCTGTGGGGGTAAGCACTATTGGTCAACCCGAGTATACTCGGGCCGGGCGCTAGGCGCACAAAAATATTCGCGAGTTAACTCGGGTCAGGCGCTAGGCGCACAAAAATATTCGCGAGTTAACTCGGGTTGGGCGCTTGGAGGGTTAAAGACATTGAACTCTTTTTTTATTATGGGGAGAATAAGTATTTCTTATTTTGATTTTTTAAATGATAATATTTCACTTTAAAAAGTACTGGAATAATAAGTTAAAACGTATAAATATGCATTTGTTAAAAATGTTTTTCTTTAAAAATAAAGTCGGCTATATCAAAGCATATCCTTAGTCAGATAAAAGTACGCAAAAAACATTTTACAAAAAGTTATTCAAAACGAGTCCGTTCGGTTTTCAACGTTCTACATTAACAATGCGCCTAAACACTGACTGCCCTCTGGCTAGTTTCTAAAGTCGTCCTCTTCTGCAATAAAAGAAAAGTTTGCCGGCAAACATCAAAGAAACCAAAACTCATGCACTGGACTTTCTGGCGCTAACGCATCTTCGTGTTAGAATACTTTTTTCGAACCAGCAGGTGTCAAGCTTCTTTTGGATCCATTCTTTGAGTGGACATTGTCCAAAGAAAATTTTCGAACGAGTTAATTTGGAAAGTATAAGTGCGGTCATTGAGTACATAAGTATGAAACACAATTGAATTGTCAGGTTCACGAGGGGAAATTGACTGAAAATTACAAAATTGTCAGTATTTGAAATAAGTAAAAATAATTTGGTTTAAAAAGTTATTTTAGGTGCGTTTTTCCATCAAAACTTACTTTAAAAAAAAAAATTGTATCTATTTTTGGGCATGTTTTATCGATTGGGGTTAACTCTTTTTTAAAATGAAAAGCTATTAAAAGCTTTAAAAATGATGTTTAAAGGGATCAGCTAACGCTACTAAGATAAAAATGTACACCTTTCACATTTTATTTCTTACAAATTAATAACCTTTATTTCTTTTAGGCTTTACCCTTACTTTCAAATATGTACAAATTGATATGACAAGCTCATAAACACGTAGTCATAAAACTTCCACGATTTACCGAGTTCGCTCGTTTAGTAGACAACCGTAATATGGATATTTCCCCCACAGCATCTTGGGTCCAAGAAGGGAGGGTACGGTTTCTTGGACGGACAGACGGACTGAAGGTAAGATGGTGGGGAGGGGGTGAAAAGCCGTGGATGGGCAGGTGATAGATTGTCCGTCTGTCTTTGAACGGCCTTTGTTCTCCCCGCTAGGGGTGTTCTTCGCCTGTCTCTCCGGCAGGGGGCATAACGCAATGCATATCCCCCCTATACTGTAGCGAGGGGGGTGCAGCTTGGCGTATTGATCGCCTTTTTGGCGATATTGGGATAAATTTGAATGCAGAACGGTTTTGGACGGCACTAAAAATGATATGCTAGGTGAGAATTTTTGGATTCAGTTTAAACTTTAGGGTTAAGTGAGAATTGTAAGGTTTATTCCGAGGATAGTTGTCTCTTGATCGTGGTTCTAAACTACGAAGCCTGTTTCTAAGCCAGTTCTGTAGCTCTAATGGGACGTCACTTAAACAAAAAAAAACCATTGGAAACCCATTGTAGTTTGAAGTCGTATTTTTTCACTGTAAATAGGCTAACAATGAAAATAAAAAAAATTGAATGAGAACATATAGGTATAAAATCTAAGATTCAAAAATGGTCATCATTCAAAATGGGGCGGCTCAGAGGCTTTCTTATGTGTGCGACATTGCTTTCTGTGGAACATTTTAAATAATAACCCTTTAAGAGTTAAGCATTTGATTTTGGTAAACTTGATACTATTCTTAAAAATAAACAATATTATTTAAAAAAGGAGGATTCTGAATCAGTTTAGTTAATTACAAAATTTATTTTTAATTAAAAATCTAAAATTTGCATTTAATTTTTCTAAAAAAATTTCTAGAAAAATCCGTAATACATGCTATAAATAATTCAATGTTGCAAGAAGGACTATATCCCCATATTCTTCCCTCTCTCTACGCCCCCTTTTTTATATTGGCGACTTCCCCATTTTGGCGGTTTGGCTGCAAAGTGTAGAAGCGATGAGATAAAAGTCGCCCCCCCCCCTCCCCCATGGTGTTTGTTTTATGGAGGTTCACTCACGCAAAGTGGAAACATATTTGTCAGCAATATTTAGAACCAAATGATAAGTGAGGGAAATTGCAACGGATTTGTCACTGCTCTTTGTAACGGATTTATATAGAAAAGGAGAGAAAAAGTGCGTGAGATTTTTATTTGCGAATGAGGTTGTAATAACTCGTGGTGAACTTGTAACACACGCTGTTTTGTTGTATGCAATTAGAAAATTCTGACACTATTGTATTTCAGTGATATGGATACTTTGTTATATGTCGTTTAACGTAAATATTTTGTTGAGAACTGTGAAATTTGTTGGAGTATTAAATGATTTTATTTGTTTAGAACTAATTTCAATAATGAAATGAGTCCACGGATAAATAAAGCTAGAAATTCAGAATACCATTGCATTAGGAATTGAAATTTGGGCCTCGCATAAAACCATACGTTCAAATCAATATTAAAATTATATAACTTCATTCTTAGTCTTACAGAATCGTATCAGCTATCACTGGACATCTGAATTTTTGTAAAAAGCTTATAAAATTGGAAATACCTATAAACACACCATTAACCAAGTGTTATTCAAATGAATATATTATTCACTTGTGCCCATAAACAAGAAAAACCTATGTTTATCAGTTCAATAATGTTTTCTAACAAAGTGCAGGACATGATCTAAACTTCAATTCAAGCGAAGTCCCAACTCCCAATTATCTGGAACTTCTTTAAGAATATCGGGGACTTAAATATAACTATTTTCAATCTTTTCGTTACATTTTGTAATGATAGATTTGTATTCGTTAGTAATGATATATTAATAGCTGTTGGACATTATAACATTATGACCTCAATTTAGACGAATTGCTTTAAAAAATCTCGTGTTATTTTTGATAGAATACACAGGGTCTAATCTTGGAAAACTCAGACTAGACTCGCATATAACAAATTTTGGGGCCCCTTTAAGAGGAAAATTGTTCGCAATGATGATGGTGATAGTTGACCGATTTAATCATATTTTTGCTACAATTTTTTATCGGCTTTCTTATAACATTGATCAAGCCAATCATGGTTGGCTAATGTCTGACTAAAAATAGAGCTAAAATCAGAGTAAGGGCAAAAAAATTTTGTAATGCTCTCTGAAAATTTGGTGGCACACAGCTTTGAGAATAAAATAAAATTTAGGGGCCCGCGCCTAACTGGCCTGATGGTACGTCAGGTATTTAGCTTACCTAAAATTAGGTAGCCTTTTTCAGATTATGGGGACACTTGAAAGCTTGTAGGACCTATTCCGTGGTCAGGTCCTGACGCAATGGTATGAAATCTTTCCCTGTGTCACTGGAATTCGGACTGATTCCGTGACTTTCCGTCCAAACGCAGCTCGCGTGAATTCGAGCAGAACCCAGTCGGAAAGAAATTCGCAAATCGGGCTGCCGATTGCCACTTTGTGGCCTAAACTGCTCTCGTGAGCCCACATGGCCCCCTCTTGCAGCTGTCTGCACCCGTAACAACGGTTGCACAAGCATATTATAGGGTGGCATAGCGGAAACTTGCGATGCGGAAATACGGTCGCTTTGGTTTGTGCCAAACTCCATTGCTGGACTCGCCTACACAGCTGGGTCTCTGGAGCCATTTTTTGGTCATTTGACCTTCTACTTTATACATCCGTTTAGCTGTTTTTTGAGCTTGAGCTGAAATGGTGGTTTCAGTAACCAGATAACAAAGGAATTTGTTTGTACTACAACTTCCAGTTATTTGTACTACCATGTCGATACAAATAATCTGACTTTTAATGAGTAGCATACCTCCTGAAAATTCGAGGTTTTTATAACCCGTTCAGAAGGCTTTCAAAATTTTGACTCGAGTCAGAGTCGTATTTCTAAAGATAATCTGGATGATGCGTCCTATTCTGATATATAGATTTGACGATTCCTCGAAACTTCAATAAAAAAATGTCGTCATTTGCTCTCGTGTAGCTTTAGGGTGTCTTTAATTCCACTAAAAACATACCATTATAGACAACATTCGCAACTGATTGATGCTTAAAAAAGTTTAAGTGTTATATCAACTAATGCGATTCAAGTAACGAGGGATTTGTAATTACGATACATTTTACGTTATAAACATTAATCGGTGTTTACAACGATTTACACAGTTAATATTTGGTAGTAGTTATTTTTTTTATTTAAAAACATTAAGAGTGAACAGTGCGGCTTTAAAAAAAGTTAACCAGGTTGGTTTAGTTTTTTTTCTAAATGTTTCTAAATTACAAAAGAGCTCATATCAATAAGAATTCTCGATTCCCTAATTTTATTCTATTCCCTAATTTTCTTCTTTGAATTTCTTCTATTTTTTCTTTCTATTATTTTGTTAAAAGGATTATTGAAAAAAGCTCTTCGATTGGGCATACTTTGAAAAGTGTAAATGTATGCGTAAAGAAAGACTAAAGCCAATTTCCAAGAAATCCCAGTACATCAAAAGCCAATCCATAATTCCTCGCACGTTCTTCCGCAAGCTCACGCATTGGTGCTTCTTGAAGCAGTTCTTAGCTCTCCCCAACATGTTACTCTTTAATCTGAATGTCTTACTTCTCATCCATTTGAAATACACTCAACCATGAGGAGATGCAGGGGCCGTAAATGACGAATAGCTCTGGCTATTCTTCCACGCGTTTCTTTTTTTAATAAATATTTCTTTTGATCCTAACGTTCATACGCGATCATTACGGTGTCAAATGTCGCATTGGCTTTTCGGGCGAGATTATCCTTTTATCGAGCTCTGCTTTTGATGAATTATCGCTGCTGCTATTAAGAA
The DNA here is from genome assembly GCA_023701765.1 of Hylyphantes graminicola. Lineage (NCBI taxonomy): Eukaryota > Metazoa > Arthropoda > Arachnida > Araneae > Linyphiidae > Hylyphantes > Hylyphantes graminicola. Next base: position 7,671,926 of record CM043122.1, read on the forward strand.
AGCGGTTTTGTGTGGCAAATAAAGGGAATCTGTCAGGAGTTAGTCAGATTTCAGATAGGGTCTTTTTCTGTTAGTGTTTTGGCAATTGTGTTTTTATTGATGGTAGCGTACGTTTTGTTTTAATTTCCGACAATTGAATCATTTTCACTCGATTCTGGTATTTCATTCCGATATCATAATTGGAAATAAAGACATCTAAGAATAGAAAAGAAATGGCATGCTTTGTTTTAATATACATTAATTAATTTGGAATTGAATTTAGTACTTCATACCGATAATAAATATCATTATTCAAAAATGAAAGGAAACTGGTTTCATATAATGAAAGAGTTGATTTGCCAAAAGTAGCTTCAAGTCCTTGGTTGCACGAAAACTACACAAGACTATTGTGCAAAAAAATAACAATTAACAGAATATATTAAATATTTCTTATTGTACAATCGAGCGGCATTCTCCTGAACACTGATATTCCGAACTACTCTTAGCTCAAACGATGTTGTTTTTCCTATAGTGTAGTCAAATGACGATACAAAAGAATTACTACACTCCTTGACAACCTAAGTTGGGTAAATGGAAATATGCGATGGAAAAGATCCTTCCGCGCATGTAAAAAGTTCCATAAATTGATTTCTTGTTCCAAGATATTTCAATATAATTTGAGAAAATTCGGCAATTCTATCAGGATGAAAAGCGCATTTTAGTTAAATTGTATTCAGATCATGCATGTAAATATTACCTTACAAGAGTTTCCAACTAACGGACCAATTGCGCCCTTTCCTAAGCCTTTTTACTCTTTGTTTTTACCCAAATTAGGTTGGCAAGGACTGAAATTCTGTGTCTCCTCTGAATTAACGAGGTTTGACTCCATCATCGATCTGTGACTTTTTCTTTGAATATTCATCCCCGCACGTTTCTCGCTGGTCTTTACCCGAAGTGGCCGAATCGAATTCAGACCAGCGATGAAATTTTAATAATGAATCAATTGGAATTATTGCGTCCGTCCGTATGCAAATGGCTATTCTGGGGCTAATTGCGCGCCATTCGCTGGCTTCGAATTCCTCGTGCGTTCAAATGCGTCCCATTATGCAAATGTTGGAGAGGTGATAGAGAGGTGGTGGAACTGACTGGTGGCTCGCACCCGTTATTTTTCAAAAGAAACGAGAAACGTCCCTACACTCTTAAAACAAAAGAGTGAAATCCACTCCAGTTGGAGAAGTGCATTTTAGACACTGGAAAGGAGTGAATATTTACTCAGACTGAGTTAAAATCACTCGTTTGGAGTGATCCTGTCGGAGGTTTAACACACAAAGGATCCACTCCAAAAGGAGAAGTGCATTTTCCAGACAGGAGGAGTGAAAATTAATCAGACTGAGTTAAAATCGCTCGTTCGTTTTAAGAGTGTACACTTTTAAAACGAACGAGCGATTTTAACTTAGTCTGATTAATTTTCGCTCCTCCAGTCTAGAAAATGCACTTCTTCTTTTGGAGTGAATCCTTTGTGTGTTAAACCTCCTCACTCCAAACGAGTGATTGTAACTCAGTTTGAGTTAGTATTCACTCCTTTCCAGTGTCGAAAATGCACTTCTCCTACTGGAGTGGATTTCACTCCTTTGTTTTAAGAGTGTAGTAGCTGCAACGGCTGTATGGTGAAGTGTTTCACCATATTTTCGGTATTGGGTTGAACCGTTTCCCATGTTTCTGTTTCCAAAACTTGAAAAATGGTTATACTAAATACCGGAAATATGGTGAAACATTTCACCACACCGACGTTGCAGCTACTAGGAACCATTATTATGGTGAAAGCAAGCACAAAATTTGCAACAGCGTACACTACTTGCCAACCTAACTTGGGTAAATAAAAATATGCTATGGAGAAGATCCTGCCGCGGATGTAAAGAGTTCCATAAATTGTGAATTTATCCAGACAATATGTTTAAAACGTTAATTTCGTTTATGGTCTAACAGATTTGAATATTACTTGAGAAAATTCGGCAGTTTTATTAGAATGAAAAGTGTATTTTGGTTAAATTGTATTCAGATTATTTTGCGTGTAAATATTACCTTACAAGAGTTTCCAACAAACGGACCAACCGTGCTTTTCCCTCTGCCTCTTTACTCTTTGTTTTTACCTAAATTTGGTTGGCACGGAGTGTAAATGTATAGAGAATTTATTAAGAAATCAGTAATGCTCTTTAAAATTTTTCAGCACAACAAATTTGACTGCAATTTATAGTAAAACAAAAGCTTGAAACTTTTCTATGTTGATATTTCGATGCATTGAATTGTTTTTATAATTAACTAAATTTATAGAAATGAGGAGCGTATAAATGCAATAACATTTTTAAGTATTTGCCTAATGTGAGGGCTAGATATATATATTTTAAAAATCGTTAAAGCTTTTTAGTAGGCACATTTTTTTTACTAGCACTTACTTGATTAACATATCGTAATTCGCCAAGCAATATATAAAATTTTATAATATTTTCGGAAATTGAAATAGTTCAGACATATATCAAGTAAAATTGTCTGTTATTTTCAGGCATTTTGAAAAGAACATATTATTAAAAAGGGGAAAAAACAAGCAGTATGTAGCTGTTCTCTTAAAATACTTCAAACCAAATTTAACCAACGCGATCACGTATTTTCTGTATATCTGACTGGAAATATTAAAATTTCATTAAAATCGTTTGATGTCTGCTAATAGGCTGTACGTTGAAAGCGGCCGCTTCCCATGTAAGCTGTATGTTATTCATAACTAGTTAATTTAACTAAAGGGGTTGAGGTTTTCTTTTTTCAAAGCTATTCTTGGTTTTGACAGTGGGTCAATATTAATTTTGAAACCCATAAATGTTGCAGAGAATACTGTTTTGGGAGTTCATTTTAATTGCTTAGATTTCCCTTCTCTTGAGTCATTGCGTAACTTTAAGTTTGATTCTCTTATTTGAAAACAATTGATTTAAATAAACAGCAAATGTTAAAAATAATAAGTTCTATTACAAATTTGTTGAACAAATATATTTTTAAATTCACATAATTTCTTTTTAATTAGGGTTAGGTTTTAATGACCTTTACACTGTACACATTAGCTCCTGTAAAACTTGTCTTTTGTCGTTGGGACACTTATAGCAGGAAAGCAGCTTGTCGGGGGTAAACGTCACTTTAGGACAGTCCTAGAGGACCCTGTAAAGCTTGTCTTTCGTTGCATGTACACTTATGACAGAAAAGCAAACAGTTGGGGTTACTTAACCTCTGTCCTAAAGAGCCTGTAAAACTTGTCTTTTGTCATTGATATGCAAATAGTTGGGGTGGTGCATTGTACTAGACTGTTAGTGTTGAGTTATCGTTGTATTAGCGCTACGCGAGGGCTATTGGAGACGTGCGTCGTAGTTTAGAACTATAGTCAAGAGTGACGAGCCGACACCTTCATAGGAAGCCAATGCAACTTTTAAACTTCAAGTTAGATATTTGTTTGATCCTTATATTTAAAATTTATCAATTACAATACAATTATAAGTATGATATCTTTAAAATTTTATTAATACCACTTAGAATATTAAACAGTCGTTCATTCCAATTAATTTAAATCACAATTATAATTTTAATTATCTTCAGTACTAGCTATGACTGAATGTTCAAACGTTATAACTTAATTTACCTTTTATTAACCGAGCGTTAAGGCGTTCACAACTATTTCACCACTACTTTAACACCATCTAACGTAAATGTTATGTGTTGAGAATTCATCGTTTGTTATAGTTTATTTTGATTAAATCAACGAAGCGTTATGTTTATGTATTATTCAGGTAAAAAAAAAAAATTTCGACTTTATTCATAGCAGACTAAACACGTTTTATGCAACAATAACTAGAGCAACTAATAACGAGCCGCCAATCCTTTCTATTTCAAGATTTCTACTATAATAATAAATACATCGCCGGTTCTTTTTTATAAATAAGCCGAAAACTGTTAAAGGAGTTTATTTTCGTAATAACAAAATAGTAGTTTAAAAAGCCAACACTAGAGGCGCTAAAATGGTTATTACGACGTTTTACTTTTCTTCTATAGAATAAAATTACAAAAATAAAATTATGGAGCTAGTTTCACTGATGCCGTTTTTTGGAATTGCTCGCTTCATTTGGCGATTTTTTTAATACTTTCAAGCTTATATTTGTGAGAAATAAACGCCGAATAAAGAATGAAATTTCTTGTAATTTTTTTCGCACTTAACTTTGGAAATTTAAGTACGACAGTAGTAAATTTAGTATACAAATTGACAAATCATCGGCATTTTAATAAAATTAATTTAATGCAAAAATTTTATTGAAATAATCATTTGTCAATTGACTACTTTCCGAAATTGCAAAGAACTGTGTCAATTAAAGAACCCATACCGTAGTTAAATATCCCAGTGCATAACTGCAGTTTGACGTTTTATCGACGAATCAATTAAATCACTCTGTATATCTGCCATAAAAAGTACCTAGTTTTATGCGCATACATTAGCTTTATTTTGAACTAGTTCTGCTTGGCGCTCTCTCGCCATGGCGAGGCGATCTATGGACATTTTCTTCTTAGTTGGTAACCTGTTCCATTCTGTGTTGTTATTACAATATTTTCCTTGTGCGTTCAATTCAACGCTTTGGGCTTGTTTACCCTACGGTTGAAATGCAAAATATGGTGTGTGTGCTTTTTCTTTTGATATATAATTCATCGGATTTCACAGCAAACTGACCGTATTGTCAACAATTCGTGAGTTAGATCTTTTTAAAAAACTATTTGATTATGAAACTCGAGTGTAGAGGAATTCGTAAATGTGTTCTCGGCTTCTAATTACGAATTTCTTTTGGCGTTTAAACAAGTTTTTTTTCTTCAAAAAATTTTGATAAACTCGCATAAATGTTTTTTGGAACTTATTTAAATTAATTTAAATCTTGTGAAACAAATTCCTCGGGCACATATACACTCTTAAAACGAACGAGCGATTTTAACTCAGTCTGATTGATTTTCACTCCTCCAGTCTGGAAAATGCACTTCTCCTTTTGGAGTGGATCCTTTCTGTGTTAAATCTCCTACAGGATCACTCCAAACGAGTGATTTTAACTCAGTCTGAGTTAATATTCATGCCTTTCCAGTGTCGAAAATGCACTTCTCCAACTGGAGTGGATTTCCCTCTTTTGTTTTAAGAGTGTAACATTGACTTTTGCAACTGAACAAACAAAAAACACCAAATAAGTTTGATTCGGTTAGATTAGCGTTGTACTTCAGTCAAGGGACGAAGCCGACACTTAGATAGGGTATCCAACGAAACTTGGTTGTTACGACAGATTATCAGCCTTCACAGAGTATTTTGCGCTTAGCTACAGTTTTTTTTTTCATAGCAGATAAGTCCGTAAAAAATACATTTGTGCAAGGAAAGTAAATGGACAAATTACATTAACAAATTGTAAAGTATCTTTGTAATATTCGGCTGTATTGGTTGCCTTCAGGTGTCGGCTCGTCACTTGACTGTCCCTTTAAATTACGGCACCAATGGCCATCGTGTAGCTATGAGTTGATATGATAATTCAAACTAACCTACACTCTCAAAACGAACGAGCGATTTTAACTCAGTTGATTAATTTTCACTCCTCCAGTCTGGAAAATGCACTTCTCCTTTTGGAGTGGATCCTTTGTGTGTTAAACCTCAGACAGGATCACTCCAAACGAGTGATTTTAACTCAGTCTGAGTTAATATTCATTTCTTTCCAGTGTCGAAAATCCACTTCTCCAACTGGAGTGGATTTCACTCTTTTGTTTTAAGAGTGTAGACACGCATATTTCTCAAAGATCGGTAACGCACCGCAAAGAGTGTAACCTTTGTAATATTGCTGGCAGTTTTAAAAATACATTTTAATGTATACAATTTTATTTTTAGGCTTGCATCATATTTAAATAGCTTGTTCACAAAAATCTCAAAACTGACCACTCAAGGCCGGTCATTTTAACTTGAAACAATCGTGTTTTCGGATTAGCGATTTTCGGATTAACGGGTTGAAGGTATCCTGCTGAGCCACTACACTTAAAATGTACAACGATGCAAATTTCGGCCAATCCACCCGAACTCTTTCGTCGCATTGCCTCTGCGTTTTGCAACTCAAATTGAGCGTAAACAAGAAAGTCCGGACAAGTCGGCGATCTCGTTTGTCATTTATTTTTAAACCCCAGAGGGGGAGAAGGATGCTTCACGAAATTGAATGAAATTTCTCGTCTTTTTCCTCGAAAAAAATAACTGGACCAGAGAACGTTTAAAAAAGCGAGCAAAAATTCGGAATTCAGACAACGCGTTTTCCTTCACTTTTTTTGCGGAAGTGTAGTCTTGAAACAGAACCACCAACGTTTTTTCCACACTACAGGTAACTGGAGCACTCTCACGCTCACAAACTCTGGATGTGCTCTTTTATTTTTCTTCACTTGGAGCGTTTTCCCTGTGTTTGTTTACCGAGAAATTGTGTTTTTTCCCCTTTTTCCATTTAATTTCGGAACCTTATGCAATTGCCGAACGTGGGAAAGTTTCCAGTAAAAGTGATAACGCACCGCTCTGTGTCTTTCTCGCAGCTGAAATTAGAAAGTGCGGAAAGATAGGATTTTTTTAACCCGTTCAGTCCCAGTGATGCCATTTGGCATCATCACTTTCAATATTTTTTTTCTCAAATGTGTATGTCCCGTTATGACATCCAAACACACATTATTCGATTCTTCACACTTCGTTCTATTAGACAATATTTTACATTAATCTCAATAGAAGTCAGAACTATTTTTTTTTATTTAGAAAATAGCTAACAAGCATTTCATCTGATTTTTGAAAAGTTCACTTCAGTTCCACATATTTAAAACACAATTTAAACTATTTCGGTTAAAATAATTACTAAATTTCTTTTAATAATGTGGTCAGATACCTTAAAATATGTAACTCAAAGTGTTTTTAGGTAATATATATTTTTTTATTTTGCTATTTTACACAGTTAAAAAATTTTGGCATTATTTCAAAAACCAGATAAAAAATTAAAATTAATTGTTTTTCTTATGGAACTCTTATTTTTGACCTAAAGTAAGCTTATTTTGTGAATATCAAATGTTTCTGTAGTGTAGTAAATTTTTGGGTTAGTAAAAGCATTTTATCGGTTATGAATAGGAATTTATGTTAAAAATGAATTCGATAAACCTCGCCCATAATATTCAAATTGAATAAAAATTATTTTCGAATATTTTTTAGCATAATTAAAATTTTTACAATTTGAATTTTCCTGTGTGAAAATTTGTTTAGTTCACGTTATGCTTTTTACATTTTTACAGAATATTCTCATTTAAACAATTCTTCAACACTGATTCTTATATATCTATTTTTTCAGGTACTGAAATTGATTAAATTAGTTATTTTTTTCCAACAGGACCACCCCAAAAAAATTTTTCTTTTTAAATTTTAATTAATACTATTTTTAGCATTATTAATAATCAATTTGAGGATTAAATTCTTATTTAAGGTGTTGCATGGAATTTATATTGACAAATTTGTATCTACTCTTATTACTTATTTATGGCAGCTGCTTAATAAGTATCGAAAAGAGTGTTGTTTGTTGTGTAACCTTAAATTAACAATTATCAACGCGATGCGTTCATTCTTTATGGTGTTTTAATTAGTAAACGTTGAAATGGCGGTCACAATTAAAAGCAATGGCGCGAGGCAATTTGTTCCCCAAACTTCATCTAATGCCATCTAGTGGCAGAAGTTGGCATTACGCAGATTTGTTCAATGGACGTGATTTAGTTATGTATCCAAATTTCGAAATTAAGGCTAAAGTCACCGATTAAATAACACTTAAAAATACTACCAATTGTGTTGTTATTACTTATTAGTATTTTTTATTCGAAAAGTGTTAATGTTCTTAAAATCCGTGTGTTCAAAGCTAAACTTTCAATTAACTTTTACAAATTATGCAGGAATAAGTTTTATGAGCAAAGCGTATAATCGAAATAGCCATTATATATATTTTTTAATGTAGGTTATTTTTAATGATTTTTATAATTTGTTAAGATTTTTAAAAAATACTTCTACAACTTATTCTCATTAACTTTATTTCCAAAATCACTTGGTTTTATGAATGTTTGTATAGGTTAAAGGCGATTTTAAGTTAGAAATTATTCCAATGCTTACAAGCGAGTATTTTTGCCTCTTTTTCAAACTGCACTTTTCAAACTTTCCACTTCAAATCGTCTTTATCATTTTAAAGTTAAGCTCACCAGAAACTAGGATGTTATTTACTGAAACAAACCTAAAAACTGCACCAATTTCTCTGGAGACAACCCCTCCGTATCATAACGGCGCCACAGTGGATACAATCGAACAAATCAGTGTTCCGTCCCCCAATTGAGGGTCCTTACCATCCCTTGGGGGCATCCGAACACAAATATCTCTCGATTAAAAAAAAGTTATTTCGAAAAAAGAATTTGAGGGAAATTCACCAGACCGGATGGGAGACGACAGAAACCCCCCCTTAGCCAGAATATTTACGAGTCTAACTTCCGGCGATTTTGGGCTGAAGATTTTTTCTGTAATTTTTTGGTGTTTTTTCGGGTTTTTTTTCCCCTCTCTGGGGTTGGTTCGGGCGAAGGTGTGATAAATTCAGGTAAACGCCTTTCCGGCTACTGTTTCAAGCCCGCGTATTTTTAGCTGCTCATAATCAAAGTGAATGGTGTTAAAGGCGATACTTTGAACATGGATTTTTAATGGTCTTGTTGGCTTGAAACTCAAGTAATGACAAGGCAGTATATGAAGGCTTATTATTTAAAAAGTGGTACAGTTCTAACAAAATGTACAAGTCCTGTGCATTTTTGAGTCGAGATATATAAACTTTTTTTGCGTTTAAATTAAAAACCGAGGTAAATTTTCACATCTGGGAATTTTTCGCTTATTAAATCGTTCTAAAAGCAGAAATTTGCCTAATTAAGTACATGAATTTTTTCGTGAAGAGGAGAATTTATGGGAACAAATTTAATTTTTTTTAAAGTTTAGTTTGTGAAAGCGTTGTTGATAATAGTTGTTGATATACGCAGTTGTTGATAATGTCACTGACCAGTTTAACCCTAGAAATGCAAACCTACCTGGGGTACATAACTACTTTTGTTCTAGAGTATTAATATATTTGTCTGTAATAGCTAACCAAACATAAGGTCAAGTTTCCCAATAGACGTCAACGTAAATAAATTTATACCTAAGAAACCGGATTTGTGTTTTTCTAAAATAACCTTTTACATTTTTTAGCAAAAAAAGCTCAACTTTTAGCCATGACGCCACCAACTTTATCTAACCCCTTACTGTCCCGTTTTAAAGGTGCAAAAAAGAGTCGAGTATCAGTCCAATTATCCCTCCACTTGGCCTATCGCCCGCAGTATCTTGCCATAAGTACACGAAATGACGCATTTCACCCAGTGTACCAGATAGCATCTATACAAGGCTATTAAAGTTTAACCCTTGGTGGAAGGGGTGTATCGAGACATCTCAATCCCGATCCGTGAGGGATGCTGTTATCGCGGGTTCATGCAGTATTCAAATGGTGCCGTAATTAGAGCCTTGACAGATAAAACTCTTCGTGACTGTCTCTACCGATTTTTGTTGGCGAACACCCACTAGCGCTGGTGTCGGTCCTTGTTTGGGTAGCGGGGAAATGAGGATGATACATCAGGAAGGAATCGGGATATCAACAAAAAAGGCACATTTTGAAATGGTTTAAATTTTAACTTAAAACGAAAGATTATTTTTGTTGTAATTTTTCAGTCCTTGTTTGGGTAGAGGGGAATTGATGATGATAAATCAGGAAGGAATCGGAATATCAACAAAAAAGGCACATTTTGAAATAGATTAAATTTTAACTTAAAATGAAAGAATATTTTTGTTTTTGGCAAATGAAGAACGTAGTGAAAGAACATGCTAAATGACATTTTTGAAATAGTTGAGATTTTTGTGTGTATCAACATGTTATTCCATCCTTTAAAGATAAGATTTCCCCTTCTCAGAAACTTTAAGAATATTTTTTACCGCTTGTAAGTGCAATTTTTAACGTATCCAAGTGCAAATGAAAAACTTTACTGCTCCTTTCTCTTTTTCACCTTTTGACCCTGAGCGCGTTCTTCTTCTTAGCTCTTCCAATATCATTCAGTTTTTATCAAGAATGCAATTACAAAATGCAAAATTATTTTGGATAGGCCTTTGAACGAAGAATGCAATTTTAGAAATTGATTAAATTTGGACTTGATAGGAAATAAAGTTTTTGTTTTGATAAAAATCATTCACCATTTCATTTAAATTCCATTAGTGTGCATCGTGTTGAAAAAAACCACATTAAATTAAAACATTTTATTGAAAACTATTACAATTTTATTGAAACCTTAAATTTTTTTTTGTAACAACTTTACATTAATAGTTAATTTGAAAAAATCATTAATGGAAAAATTAACAATTGTAATTCAACCTGGGCGTAATTGCTCTAAAAATAAATGTATTTAAATTCTAGTTTTAATTTAGTACCCTATGTTTTTAATCGACACGCATAACGACCTTTCCTCAAACAACATATGTCTTGTTGTTGTTTTTCCCCTTGAACTTTCGAACACTTCGCTAAAGGTGTTTTGATTTGTGCACCAACCCTTCGGAGCGAAGACAGAGGCTAATTTGGCGTTGAGCGTGTGCTTTGTTTTGCTGACGAACCCTGAAATGTTCCCCTTTTTGTTTGGCAAGTTTTCTTCCACAACAATGCAGCCTATCGAATTGGATAAACGACCTTTTTTTTTATCTCATTAATTCCGACCAAAAAGCGCATCAGCTCTCGAGAGAAGGGGGGAATTGGGAAAAGGCTTGGATCTTGTTTTTGGTTTCAGATTCCTGGCTTGGAAAATTGGAAAACAAGTTGTCTTGTTTGGAAAGGTTTTTTTTTATTCCTCGGGTGTAAATAAAGTTTTCCGCGATCGATTTGTTCAACTTTTAAAATTATCCTCTCATGCAAAAAAAAAGTAAACAATAGAATTAAGGCTTGGTTGGTTCACTAACTAACGAGAATCTTTTTTTACTCTGGATGAGGAATGCATGAAAGAATTAGATGTTTTTATTATAAGTATCAGATATACAAGTTAAATTACTAAGGATTCCTTTTAACTAATCTTATTGTTCATCAACATTACGATTAGGTTTTTTTTGTAAACAAGAAACTTTCTTGAGGTTAAGAGGACTCTCTTGGGAATTTCACATCTTGAAAATCGTAATGTTATTCCTATGGAAAACATTCGCAAGTCAATACGGCCACAATTTTATTTAAAGGTTACTAGTTTCTTGTATCATTGTAAAGAACGAAATTACTAGATTTCCTAAAACTAATTTGTTTTGTGAAAATCACATTAAGTATTTTTAGCAATTTTTTGAAGTTAGAACTTAATGCGTACTCCATTTTTTACTAACTTCAAAAAATTATTAAAAATACTTAATATGTGATTTCACAAAACAAATTAGTTTAATGAAATCTACTCCTTTCGTTCTTTACGATGATACAAGAAACTAGTAACCTTTTAAAAAAATTATGGCGGTCATTGACTTGCGGATATTCTCCTTAGGAATAACATTACTGTTTTCAAGATGTGTAATTCCCAAGAGAGTCCTCTTAGCCCCTTTTTAAATAATTTACTTTTCAATTCTGATTATCGGGCATTCACAGATCCAAATTAAAATTTATTATATATTTACTTTTCTTAGTTATTTTTTAACCATATTTTGATTGTTTTTAAAAAAGTTTATTTAATATTTTCTTTGTCACATTAAAAACGAGTATTTTTTTTTTTCTAAATTTCAATATATGTTAGCTTTCGATCTTTAACTAAAATCAAATTAATACTTAGAAAAAAATATTGAACTCATTTTATTAATTTACATTTCATTCTTAAGTTCATTTCGAAATTTATTTCTTCGAATCATTTCAAAATATGCATTTCATAAAAATGAATTGCTCAATCATAGTCATGTGTTTTGAAGGAGCATCATATACGATTCGCACAGCTATTTTTTAAAAAAACATCTTGCTGAATTAAATATTGTTTGTTCTTAAACAGTAAATTTAAAATAATTGAAACGTGAGCAAACACACAATAAATACATTTCTTAAACATAAACTTTCTTTTAATATGCATTTCATCTATACCACATTAGAAATAACATTTAAAACTTTCTCTCGGATAAAAAAAAAACTGCTATCGACTTTCTTTTTCATGCATATTGAGCAGTGAAATACAGTGGAAGGACCACTGTTTTACCAATCAATTGTATATCCATCACATGTGCCTTTGAATCAGGCAGTGGCAAGCCTGTATAGGAAACCGATAGCAATATGCTTACTGCCTCTTATGTCCAAGTCCTTGTCTTTCATGCCAGAAATGTTTTTTTACTTGCTTTGATCGGTCTCGGGGAGGGGTTACCATTAAAAAAATGTTTATCTTTATTTGGCGACTTGGTATTTATTTCGTTGAAACGGGACGGTTCTTATAGATATCACCAAAATATTTTTTAACCTGTGCATTTTGTATAGATTGGATATTTAAAGAAAAATCGTAAAGGATTGAAGCATAATCGCGAAAGATATCGATGGCGGAAATGTTTTTTTTCCAAGGTGTTTGTTACGTAGACAGCTGCAATGTATGATGAATTTTTTTAAGAACTGATATTTAAATGATTTGAGGATTTTTAAGAGTTTAATTTATCTTCTGCAACTAGCATTATTAAAAATTCGTCCCGGAGAAACGCCAAGGAAATCGTCGTAACTCTAAAACTTTTCTACTCGGTTTCTTCTATGGATTCAAACAATTCAAATGCATCACTGATAAACCAACGCACTGTATTATCAATCCCAGTTGTAACATTCATTGTAATCAACATTTAATAGAATCCAATCGATGAAAATAGTCCAAATCAGATTAGATTTCGTTGATGCCCCGTGGTATTAGCATTCATTTCCCTTTCTCCTGTATAATCAGGCCTGGGTTGGCAACCCTGCTTTGCAGCCGTGTCCAACTGTCAAACGTGAAAGCGGAGTTTGAGGCTCTGGCTACACCTCCGAAGGCTCCTGTCACGGGGATGTATCTAGCGATATTTCTGCGTGTTTGAATTAGTTCTTGGCTTGATCTGCATCTGTCTGCTTTGGGGGCGAACTGGATTCGCTTCCAGCATCGGGGGGATGGTAGATTTTAGCTGAGGAATTTCAGATGCCATTAAGTTCCCGAATGACGTGCCAAAGCCAGAGTACCATAACATTGACGCTTGCAAAAGGGACGTACAAGTTGGCATTTTGAATTAAAAATACTGAAAAGTTTAAAGTTCTAAGATGTATTGCAAGTCTTCAATCGATCGGCTCGCAAAAGTTTGGCAACAAAATGCAGATTTGTAACTTTTTCACAAGGGAATATAAAAATTTCAGACTATTTCCTCCCTTATTGTTGTCGATACATCACTTTTACACATACAGTGAGGTGTAATGTCCATTTTAATAGAGATCACAAGTGCAATGTCTAGAACATGGGATTTTCGTAACAAAAATGACGATATTCAATAACATTTCGAATTTTCATGATAGGTGAAATTGACCTGATTGTTTAGATTCGAAAGTTATTTAAATAACCATCTTTGTTTTTTACCACACTTATAATAATATGCAGAAAGTGTTTTTGCTATTTATCGAGAAGTGCTGTTTAGAAAAAGAAAAAATTAATGCAAACCTAATCTTAATTTTTTTAATAAATAGTCAAAATAAAATTCATAAGTCTGTTGAAGCTTCTCGTATGACAAACTCCATAATAACCAAATAATTACAAAATTTAACTACCTTCTCGATGGTTACTGGCAGTGCCATATCGCATGGAGCATCAAAAAATAAAAAAAGTGTCTGCTATTTTTCTTTGCACCTTTTATAAAGTTTAAAAGTTCCCTTTTAAAATCAGTTTATCAATCTTTCGCTGCTGGTTCCCGACTAGCCCCAAGTTTTGATTTTCGAATCGAAAGTCTGCTTGAGGAAATATCTCTGATCAAAGCGTGAAAGCGAATGCTTTCGAAACAAGATCAAGTTCTTTCTTTCTTTTTTTTTTTTTTTTGTCTCGGGAATGGATAGCTTACCCAGTTCGATCAGAAATAGGAGGGGTCAACTTGGGAACAAGATCTATGATGTATCCCAGCCGTTAGCATGGGCACCGGCCATTTCTCAGAGAGTAAGACTGGAAGCTGTAACGTGTCCTCCAGCATTTGGGCTGCTGGAAACTCGTTTTCGTCGACTGTCCAGCCATTAATATGCTGTGCACTTGCTCCAGGAGAGTTCACATCCGAAGAGCTTCCGAAATATTGGAGTAAAAAGATAATATTTGCTCGTATTCCCCAGCAAGTAATGTGTGCAAATTTTATACGTCGGGAGAAGGTCAGGCTCCAAGGTCACCGAAGCTTGATGTTCATGTGGCAAAATCAAGCGTACTTGTTGCGGTTTCCTAGACTTTTTGGGAGGGGACTTCGAAATCGATCGTCGTTTCTTTTTGTCGTCCCTGGCGAGGTTGTGACACTCCGGAATTTATTAAGTAAGAGTCATTAGGAGCTTCGTTTCATCAAATCTATTCGTTTTTCCGAATGCTAATTGTCAGTTTTGTCACATTGACTAATGAACAACGGCCTGGATTTGGATTTTTGAAGTTACATAACTTACTAAGGGCCGATTAGAATAAAAACTAATGAAATTGAATGTAATACAAAATTTTTAAGGATAAGGTAATTACATTTTCATTAAAAAAAATTAAATTAAATTGATAACTACTTAAAAACTAAGTGACTAACTACAATTTTTTTTGGTTTGACTAGTTTTGTGGTGGCAATTTCCTCTTTATTATCAAATACTAATTTAATGGGGATAACTTGGCTGAACAGCTGCAAAATTTTCAGCAGAAGATTTAATATTTTAATGATCTTAAACTTATGAATGAGAAATAGTCTTAACTTTCCGATGAATAATTTTTTTTCCAGCCGGAACCTAAGCTTGCTGGCGACGAAGTCAACAAAGCGTGTTTCTGTGAAGTGTTCCCACATTTTCTCAATTAAAATCACTTAAACCTTCGCCGGCAAGATGGAATTCTGCCCAGCAAAGCGTGCTGAAGCATTAAACAGAAGTTGCATTTCGTTTTCATTTGCTGCTTTTAGCTTGAGGTACTCATCTGGATCAGATACACTCAAATGGCTTGGGCCACGTTCTCGTTAGCAAAGGATTGTTCAAGGGAAAGTGTTCTGTGTGATGGTTTCAAGACATTTTTTACCCTTAAGAGGGACTGCTAGTCCCGTAGAACTAATGCATTAGTTTGGAAATCACAACTTTTGCAAAATAATTGATTTGCCATATTATTTCATAGTTAGTTTCCATTATGTTAAGGGGGTTCAGTACCCCAAAATCGGTGAAAAAATCAAAACAAAAATTATTGGCTTAAAATACTATTACAACCTTTATTAATAATGTCACTAAGTATCAAGACGATTGGAAAAATATTTTTGACATTAAAAGCCATTTTTATGTCATGGCTTCGTAAGGAAATGGGTTAACAATAAAAACTTTAAACGCGTTTTTCTTAGAACTTGATTTTTTGAACTTCGATGTACCTTTTCTCAAAAACTATTCTATGTTTTCTAGTAAACGTTTTTCATATAATGTAATACATAGTATAGATTAATCTGAGGTTATAAATTTTAATAAAACTAAAGTGAAAAAAAATTATGGGGCAAAAAAAGTGAAAAATTTCATGATTTTTTGGGTACTTTAAAACTTATTTTATTTAAAAAAATCTAACAGTTATTTACAAAAACCTTTTAACCTCAGATTAATATAAAAGTTTGGTATAACACACATAGAAAATTTTAAGATGATCTGATCAGTAGTTATTGCGGAAAGGTACATTGCAATTGGCCAATTTAACATTACCGATATACAACATACCGAACCCCTTAAGGTATGGGAATCATCATAACATCAATTTAAAACAAAATTGAAAAGAAAATAACATCCGGTTATCTAATTATTTAGTTTTAAAATGGTGTCGCCATCTGCTGTATATTTTTGCAATTTTAAACTTCAAAAATATATAACCAAATACCTAGGTAACATTTTCGTTTGGAATTTATTCCATTTCGACGATATGTTTATTCCTGTACCTGGAGGAAAATGGCTAACATACCAAAACAATACTTGGATGTTGTGATTCCAATAGTAATGCATTAGCTCAATGAGACTTGACTATCCTTCTTAATAGCATTGGTCTTACAAGGAGTTTGGTTCAAGATAGCCCCGGAACCATAAATTATATACACAGTAAAAGAGATAGATCAACGCTCCAAATAGTGGAGGCAGCTAGAAAAGGAAATCAAGCTTATTCTTTAAATTTGCTTTTAATTCTGTATATTAAAAAAAGCTAAATTATGTGAGAAATTGTTAAATAACCGAGAAAATGTCCAAGAAGACTTCTTAAGTATTCATTTTTGGACTTAAGAAGATGAGAAAAGTCTCGTAACAATAAATAAACGGTAACCCAGGGGTTATTTTAAAATAATTTGGAAAAAAAAACCGAAACGTAATATATGGAATGGAAATAAGTATATTGAAAATGTAGTTAGTGTGTATGAATGTTCTTATGGGTTTTTTAAAAACAAATTGAATGAAATGGTTTTACAGCAGTTATATATATATATTTGCTTTTGTGTTCTTTAATTAGCAAAAGCTTTAAAACTACTCAATTGTTTTATCTTGTTAGAAATTGTTTAAAACTTAATATTTTCCTAATTTAAAATTCACTTAACTTTCAGAGAAACTAAGTTCATTAAACCTAAATTTTTGAAAATAGAAGTCGTTTTTGTTTTCTTTTAGCTAGAAATCCTGCGATTGTCTGTTCTTTTTAATCAACTGGGATATCGCAAACATCGATTATTTAAATAAATTGACGCTATTTATTTAAACTGATTAAGTCTTCCTTATTGTAACAACTCTCCGTTGTTAACTCGGCTTGCATTATATAAACAAAAGCTTCGGCTTGTATTCGTAGATTTGTTTGCCAAACATCCACATTTTGCCAGAAAAATAAGACCTTTTCGGGTCTCTTAAACCATGTGTGCTTATTGTTTTCTCCAAACACGCAGACTTGGTTTTTTGACAAAATTCTGAGTAAAGCAATCTGAGTTTTTTTTGTTAGAAACCTTCTTCGTCCATTTCTTCCAAATACGGCTGCTCAAACGTAAAATACGACAAGCTGTCTATTAAGAGACTCTTATTTTAAACTCCGATGTTGTTTATTTTGATATGAGAGTAATGTATGTACAAATGAGTAACGAAATGCTTTTTTATTTAGCCAAATATGTAGTTCAATTGAAATCCAAGTATTATATTTGTTTTAAGACTGGCAAGCAGTCTCACACATTGTTTAAATTATTCTTTGATTTGGAAACGGCTGATTTCAATATTAAACCCCTGATTCAATTTAAAATGCTCTCAGAACTATAATCTAAATCATTTACAAGGGTTTAAAAATGCAATTACATTTCAAGGATAATCCATAAAACAAAATGACATGCTTTCTATACAATGGTTATTCGCGTTTCGATCTTCTGGGCTTAAACGATGTCAGTTCCGCAAATCAAACTTGATGTAATGCTTTGTTTCTTTATGTAAATCAAATAAAAATGCTCAAAAGGTATTATGAATTTAAAAGTGAGAAGACGATTGTTATATTTTATAGTCGTTAAAAATATTAACTATTCAAATGTATTTTGTATAAAAGTATAATACATTTAAAAAATGCTAATCGTTCTAATAAGTATCATCATAATTCCAGTAAAATATTTCTTTGGAAGGTCTTATAAATTAATGATATTTAATTATGGAAAATAGTTACTTGTTCGAAATTCATAGAGTATAGTTACAAATGTAATTTTTTTTAAAAAAAAGTGCTGATACGTCCATTTAAAGTATTGTGAAAATTAAATTCTTCCTCGATTAAATTTGCCAACCTCTTGTTTTATTTTTGTATTGTTTACATTAGAGAAATTTGCGTAAATAAAATCAATTCTATCCCACATTAGTCCTAACATTGCTTATTTGGGTTACTTTTGATTCGGACTGTATTGCATTCCCCGTCCTGTTACGTTCACAAATTGTATATTTGAATAAGTGGAATTACGGTTAAGACAAACTGTGTAGGTCCCTTCGATTTCGAATTGCGGAGACTCATTGTATATTATTCTAAATATTTTATATAGCAAATCTAAATGTCTCTAATTCGAACTGTATTGCAACACTTGCGCTGTCATATTTACAAATAGTGTATCTGGATAGGTGGGATTAACGGGGGATTACGGTTAAAGCGAACGAATTCTGTAGGTCCCTTGGGCTTCAAATTAACAGGGTTTGACTATATAAAATCATAAATCATTGTAGCATTTCTAATTCGGTTTACTGTTAATTGAAACTGTATTGCATTCCCATTTCATGTAGTGTAGTTGGATAAATGGAGTTACGGTTAAGAGAACTAATTTTGTAGGTCCTTTGGTTTTCGATTTAACGGGGTGTTTGACTATGTTATTTTAAATGTACTATATAGCAAATCCAACAGTTTATTTTAATGCATTTCTCTCAATATACTATACAATATACTCTACAGCAATTTCTCTCAAATATACTGTACATCAAATCCAGCAATATCCCTAAATGTTCCCTTTCCTTCCAGGTGAAGATCTGGTTCCAAAACCGCCGCTCCAAGTACAAGAAGATGCTGAAGGCCTCCAACCAACAGCAGAGCGCGCAGACCCCGGGGTCCACGCCGGGCCTCGCGCCGCCCAACCCGGCATCCACGCCGCACACCCCCCCGGAATCGCACGACGCGCACTCCCCGCCGTCGGTGCCGCTGCTCCCGCCGCAAGCCGCCGCCCAAGGGGGCATGCCGCAAGCTGCCGTCTCCCCGCCGGCCATGTCGCCGCCCATCTCCTCGTGGGACATGGCTTCGTCCAAGGCGATGAACGTGACGAACACATACATGCCCCAGTACTCGTGGTACCACCAAACGGACCCGTCTATGAACCAACAGATTCTCACATAAGTTGTTCTGTTTTTTGTTCGGACTGATGTAACTTAATGGTGGACTTTGGGGAGGCGATCGGTGGCGAATTGTCGGAACAGGAAAAGATGTCGTTTTATATCGTTTTTAATCTAAGGAAAAATGAATGAAATTTTTTAATTAAATAAATAAAGAGGGTTTCGTTTCACAAGATTCAAATTGACACTTAGACATGGATCGCAGTAGAACGATCTGCATATACCTTTTGCCAAATAGCAACCAAAGTTTGTTATACTTTAATGCTTTATACAAATCTCAGAAGTGTTAGTTGGTCTTGTCGAACCCACCTTTCTTTTTTAATTTTAATCACAAATCACTTAAAAACAGTGCTTGGTATGCCAAAAGACACCATTACCGAGAGGTCTATAGGAAGGATTATGTATCGACTGCATTTGAAATTGCCGAGTATAGATAAAAGTAGAATTTACTAATACATTTAATCAAAACTTTTTAAGCCACCAAATTCTATTTTTAGCAAAGCAAAATAATTCATAATTATTAATAAGCAAACCATTAATAAAATACTCTCATTTAATCCCTACCCATGTTATATGAATAATTTATTTTAGTTTCTGCTAAGTGGCTTAGAAAATTATAGTTACATCTAGTAAAAGTTAGTTTTAACTGATTTTGAGATTCGATTCTTAATACCTGATTAGGTAATATACGTTACAAAATGTCTTAGTAAGGTATTTTCTACTTTCTTAGTACCATTTCGATAAAAATTTGAAATGGTATACTTTACGCTTTCGATGTTTGACCGGGTAATGCCCGTAAGTTGACACAGATAATTTATATCAGTCGAAATCTCCTTTAAATATACTAGGCTAGACTGACCAGTGAGTGAACAGGCCCCATTGAATGAACACTTGGTAAATATAATTTTTTAAAAAAATAAGGATTGAAAATCATTCCACTAGGTGGATTGGCAACGCTGACTTCCTCCCATGTAGTAGGAAGCTATCTGACATATGGTTGGTTGTCCTGGTCATTATATCTTGGTGTTCAATGTTCATTCACTGGCGAACGCAGCGCCTTAAACGTTCATTCACTGGTTAGTCTACCCTATTCCTGTGGAAAATAGGAGTGGTATATTTGACGTTTTGATAGGTGATATTCTAACACAATTGTTAGTAAGATACGAAACTATAGCTTAATTTTTTTTTATTAAACTATTGTAAGATATAAATCGATTGTTCTTCTGTTCCGACAATTGCCACCGAGTTCTCCCATCATCCCGTTGCTGTCTTCTAGATTTTTTGCGTTCGATTTTTGTGCCTGCTTCGTCCCAAGGTGTATGTGTGTGTGTGAGTGCTAGGGCAAAACAGGTGGAATATTGATAACAAAAAAAAGTTGTTGTGGATTCTTCAGTATTAATCTTCGACACAATTTTTCGAGGCATGGAAGCTGGATCGTCGAACTAATCGAAGAAGAGGAACTTGGAAAAGGTCATGCTGTCCCAAAATCTTGTCAAAAGGATTCTTTTCTGCAATACTCACTGAGCACGGCGCTTTGAAAATACGGCACTTCCTTTCGTTCGAACTAACGATTATTCACGTTTGATTCTGAAGTTGGATGCTTTAATTGTTTATGGCATGTTTTAAGCTTCTATTTTTTTAAAGTGCCTAATTCAAATGTTTTTTTTCTATGTTTTGTTCTGTAAATGTATAAAGATAACATCCATCCATAAGAAACCCTCTGTCATGTTAGACTGCAATTTCTTCAGTAAAAAAAATGGTTTTATTTGAACACCAAATATTTTTTATTGGTCAGATCATTTGGTAATATTATGTGTAAGAGTAAATTTAAAAATTTTTACCGTTTTAATATTTTCCCTCCAATGAATTTTTAAAACAATTGGTCTTGTAAAAGACTATTTTATTCATTAATTACATATTTTATTATTTTAGTACAAATTCACTTTTTAAGTAAAGTTATTTGTTTTAAACGTTTCTCATTCTTTCACTGTTAAAAGTTTTGTGCTTGCTTTCACCATAATAAAGGTTCCTAGTAGCTGCAACGGCAGTGTGGTGAAGTGTTTCACCATATTTTCGGTATTGGGCTGAACCGTTTCTCAGGTTTTTGTTCCAAAACTTGAAAAATGGTTCGACTGAAATATGATGAAACATTTCACCACACTGTTGCAGCAACTAGGAACAATTATTATGGTGAAAGCAAGCACAAAAATTTTAACAGTGTATTACAACTATCAAAACGTGCAGATTTTTCATATCTTTTACTCCTTTCATTGATAGATTATCTACACATTTGTAGGCATGAATTTCATACAAAAAAAAAATACATATTATACCTTTTTTAATGATTTTTGTCCTCGAAGCGTTACGATATATCGTTTACAAAATTTTAAAACTGTATCTCTTCAAATTTTCTTAAGTGAATAGCGTTTTTTAGAAGAATTGCTGTGTTTTCCAAATGCCTTGACACAATCTGACCCATACTCACTTTGTTATAGATTGGCCAGTAACCTTTCGTCATTTCGAAGCCAAATACGTAATCCGTCATTTACTAATTTATGTACGAAATCGCCGATATATAAATTAGTAAGATTCTTTTGCTTGAATGTTCGTTGTGTACCGTTATTTTTGTGAACAGTTGAAACAATTGTTTTCAAATGAACACCGCAAAAGAAGTCATATACGTGTATAGCCTGTTTGTACTTCAAATACAAAACTGCCCCTCCTCTATATTGTTGTAAATGAATCAGTTGTTTTTTTCTGCATTCATCCTTTAAGACCATATTGTGTTTAAAAATGCACATTTGAAGAAGCAAAACTTATTGAAAATTGTGACTCTAAGGGAAGTTGAGAAATAACTGATTCTTATGTGTTTGTTCAATGTTAATTGTGGATTAAACTATTGTGTTTGGGGATTTCAGTTTGTTTTTACACTGTATATTTGTTATTTGAAAACCATTATTACAACAGTGGAAGTTTTATAATTTTGAAATTAACCGTTTTCTTTTATTCATCATAATTTAAACAAAATTGAATGATAACCTTTTAAAAAGATTGACTTAAGCGTTGCAGTATTTTTATAATTAGATTGTTTTTAGTTACGAGGCCTTTTTTAAGATTAATTTGCTTTTCTCCCTTAACCCTTTCAGTCCCAATGACAATTTCATTTTAGAAATTTTTCTCTGATCGTCCATAGCTATTTATGATATCAAAAACCACTTCATTCGATTCTTCAAACTTTTTTCCTATTAGGAAATAATTTTTATTAATCCCAATGTATGTCAGTCCTATTATTATTAATCTTTTTATGATCAGAAACATGATACCAAATGGCTTTACTGGGACTGAAAGGGTTAAGTTAAATACATGAGCATTATTTATACAGTAGATGATTAAAAAAACACCTAATATTTTTAAATTTTGCACAAAAAATTAAATAATATAACTTGTATAATGGAAAAACAATTTAACAATAATATTTTATACTGAATATAATGGATTTAAGCGTCTTACTTGAAATTTGTGTTTTAAATACCTTCAATATTCTGAATATTTGCTATGAATTTATTTCAAATGTATACTTTAAACAATGTACTGTAACTTTATACTTTGGTTTCGAGTGAAATCTCTAGTTTAATCTGCAATTAACCCTGTAAAACTGAACTCTGTCTGAAAACGTGTGGGTAATAATTGTTCAGTAACTAAACTGGGAGTAATTAAAATTCCTTGCGAATGTGCTGATTTTTAGGGATTTTTTTAATTTGAAATTTGTATATAAATGGCGGATAATTTGAAGTTGTTTCAATTAAACTGGTTTTCTATCAAAGAATTTCGGATAAATATTAAGGTTCTTTAGATAACATTTTAATAAATCCAGTGCTTGATTTTCCCCCCTCCAAAATCCAACAGACAGTCCTTGATAAAAAGTGTTTCATGTGTGTTATGGGTATTTTATCAAACTTTGCGGAACCTTTACTGACTGTATTTAATTGATTTTTTGAAGTAAATATTTAATTTTGAAGCATTTTAATCGAACTAAATAATAAACAATCTGCTAAAATGATAATATTGAACATTGTGACTTTTAAATTGGTCTTGGCCTCATATTATTTAAAAAATGTGCAATATTAGTTTTGCCTATTAAAGCCAAGATAATTTCGAAAATTAATGAAAAGAAATCGAATGCAATTAGACTTTACTACAAATGCACTTATTCCACTGAGATAAAAAAAAAACATTTCAATGATTTTATTGTTAAATATCTCTTTAATTTCCCTTTGTGTTGAAAATATAGTTACACAAATTTTGATAAGTACTTAAAACCACTACGAAACAGGAATGAACCACTACTTAACTGGAGTTTTTTAAAAAAAATTTAGTTTGAATGTTTGAGTGACAAAAAAAACAAATGTTTACATTTGCTTACAGTGACAATTATAAAATGTAAAGAAAATTATATTCACATGTCAGATAATAAATGAGGTTTTTTTATTACAGCCTAAGCTATTTATTGCAATTCCCGCTTTAAAAGAAAAAAATCGAGAGAAAATGTACTGGGTCTGTAGCTTGAAACGATGTTTTCTTATCAAAATTGATTATCTATACACAAATGACATCGACATTTTTGCAAACTTAAATGACAAAGTGATATCGAAAACTACCTAAGTCATCGAAGGAAATCAAAGAAAGGGGAATAGATATTCAAATGGTTATTTAAAAAAATGAATTTCGTCTATTTCTATGACTTCCGAAATGTGACTTTTTTTGTGTGCACTCTTAAAACGAATGAGCGATTTTAACTCAGTCTGATTGATTTTCACTCCTCCAGTCTGGAAAATGAACTTCTCCTTTTGGAGTGGATCCTTTGTGTGTTATCCTCCGACAGAATCACTCCAAACGAGTGATTTTAACTCAGTCTGAGATATTCACTCCTTTTCAGTGACGAAAATGCACTTCTCCAACTGGAGTGGAATTCACTCTTTTGTTTTAAGAGTGTAAAAAACTAGAAGATTTGGGATTTGTTTTGAATCAAAATATAAATATCTTGTGAATATACACTTTGTTATGAATGTCTATCTTACCTAATTTACTTGTGGACAATTTTTTTGGATGTGAATTCAAGCCCGAATTTGCCCTCGAGTCCCCTTCGTATTTATTTGAAGAAATTTGAGTTTGTTGTCAAAGAACAAGTTCGAAGGAGTCTGTGCGTAATTTTTGTAATGTGTGTCATCGCAATTCTTTCATTTGTCGAAAATCGATTGTAAGTTTTTAAGAAATATCAAAAGCATTTGCTGATTTCTAATCTGGAAGCGTGTGTGTAAATATGAAATCAGTATGTACATATCAACCTGTAAAATTCAGAAATTACTCGAATATCAGTAATAAACGTCATATGGAAAAAATGGTTTAATGTTATTTCATTTATTTGTCTTTGTATTGTTTTAATATTTAGTTCATACACTGCTCAAAACAATTAGGGGAATGCATGGTTTAAACCATTTCGCCATCAATAATTCCATTTGGTATCGTCAGCTTCCGATTTTTTTCTCACTAAGTTGAACTCTTACTTATTTATCGTTAGATGGAAGAATCGTGTATTTTGAAGAAATAAATAATGTTTGTTTTAATTGAATGAAAATATGAAAAACATGGTAAAATTAAATTCACTCCCAAAAACTTTTAGGAATTAAATTGACCCTAAATTTTTCACGCTTGCATTCTTAGAAGTCTAAAATTTGATTTTATCTTTTTTACAATTAAAATTTTGAAAATTGTTTGGTTATAATTTATTCAAAAGTTATGATTCCAATTTTTTGCATCTTAAATTTTAGTTTTAAAAAAATTAAGATTTGTTTTCCTGTTTTTTACCATTTCAATCTGGATGCATAAGGAAACCATTTCATAAATTTTAGATTTTTATAATAAAAAATAAGAAGTTGGAACTGGACGGGTAAACAAAAGTACGCAAAGTGCTCCCCTAATTGTTTTGAGCAGTGTATTATTAAAAAATCATTTTCATGTAATGATTGTGAATGAGGTAAGTCAATTTACTATAAAATCAAGTGTCGAAGCGAATGTTCTTTTTTTTCCCTTTGAAATTGCTTGGTTTTCAATGCTTCATGATTAAACCCTTTTAGTCCCAGTAATGCCATTTGGCATCATGTTTCTGATCATAATTTTAAAAAATAATATGGCTGACTTTTATTTTGATGAATAAGAAATATTTTCTAATAGAAAAGCGTTTGAAGAATCGAATGATGTGCTTTTTGATATCATAAATGGATATAGACGATCAGAAAAAAATTCTAAAATGATAATGCTGTTATTGGGACTGAAAGGGTTAAACCAAGATTATTTAACTTGCGCCATGCTATCTTAACACTGAGTATGTATACGGAACGCATTAGTATTATTCCCCAAGACATAAATAACTGCTTTGTCAACTCAGTATCCAACAAAATCAACGAAATTTAAAATTATCAACGTTTTACATCTTTATATCTCTCCTACAAAATGATTGATAGACGAAGGTCACTTATTAGAAATAACTAATCGAGGAGATGAGTCATTAAAATGTAAATTCCTTAACTATTATCTCAAATGTACATAAATGATTTGCACAGAACAAATTCTGGTAAACTTTACAGATTTTTAAGACAATGGATTTTGTCGTAATCGTTGCATGAATTTGCTAATCATGAAACGCGTATCATTCTTTGTAATAATTTTATTATATAACTGCGCTGTTCTTTTCTATTCAGACTAAACTACTTTTAATTTAGTCTGAATTAGTTTATTCATAAGTTTATTTCGAAATATTTCGATTGAGTCAAATGAACATACGCATCACTTCTTTTAATAGCGCCCCACTTTTCAACGACACTTAAATGGCTAGCAAAAAACATATTGTATTGTTGTTTCCTATACTTAGACATCCTGCATGTACTCAAACCTCTTTAATACGAAAACTTGCAGAATTAGTTCATCTTAAGCATAATTTGACTTATCTGAATCCTTTGAAAACAGCGTTCGTAAATACGCTAGAAAGTATAACAGAGTTTCGATTGGACATTTATACTGATTATCCATTTTCGCGGATTAACCCTCTAATGCATACTGTTACCGTTTGGTAACAAGTAACATAATCCACTTTATTCTATTAAATTCGAGCTCCTCCTAGACAAATCTGTATTTTTTTTCATCTATTACATTTCATTTTAAAGTTTTAGTTACTAATAATCCTCATAGATGACAGTAGTAAAAGTGTATTCAAAATTAAAGAGTGCGGTTATTAACTTTTGTGAAATCACGTTTTTGGCATTATTCAAGGAATAATAATATTAGTACTAAATATACTAATAAATTGTTTGGAAAAATTAATCATAGTTAAAAAGGGTTATTTTGAAATATTTTTAGTAGTTTTCTAGTCATTATTATCAAAATTGGAATTTTGCAGTTGTTTTTTGTTGTATGGAAAAAATTTTAAAAATTGAAATTATTTAAATTCTAATGCAGTAAATTTTTTTTAGTATTTTTCCCTTAATGTGTGAATAGTAAAGATACAAATATATTTTTTTGGGATGAAAATAAAATTCCTGCATTAGAGGGTTAATACGGTTTCGACTGTGCGCAGAAACATGGATTCGAACTCTCAATCACAAAAATGGACATCTAAAGCATTCAGTCTACAATTGAATATGGAAGAGGACGAAATTCGTTCATGGAAAACGCCTGATTTTCCCATTAGTAACAATACCACGATCTGTGTGGATACGTTTGCAACACTCTATGGTAATGTTGTGGAAACCTCAAACCCGCATGCAAAGGTCTTTGGTCCATTACGAGTCGAAAATAATAAAAAACAAATGGACTGTATAAAGAAAATGACAGTTATTTTCGTGGTTACGCTTTTTAAATCTTGTAAGCCCTTGTATAAAAATTCCCTCATTTTTTGCTCTGGTTGGCTGGGTTTCGAAGAAAGTAGATACTTAGGGAGTTCTTGAAAAATATATTTTAACGAAATAACGCGTTATTAACATTTTGAAATTGTTTTTCGCAAAGAAATAGGAACCGCTTTGGTAGTAAAAATTATTCGCTAATTACATTTAGACTCACAAATGTTGAATTTTAGAGTATTGGTTATAGTATATTCAATTTGAAAATCTTTTTTTTTTCATATTGCTAATAAGAACTTATAGTGCAATCGTCACTAAAATATTAACGTTTTAATTGTGGCAACTTATCTGCTATCAAAATTAATGTTGAAGTTGGTACGAATCAAACCGTATAATTTTAAATAAATTTAATCTGTTTGGATTCCACAATAATGGAATTGGTTGATCAATTTTTTCATATAATATATCGATATTTATCTTGATCTTAAACTCTGAGTATTTGATAATAATTCCATATCTTGAACATATAAAATAGATACTGAAATATAGATCTGGACTGCGTACGATGTCGCCCTTAACGGTTGCGTTGGGTGCCTATTCAGGTGTTGGCTCGTCACCTGACTGTGGTTCTAAAATACGACGCCCGTCGCCAATAGCCCTCGTGTAGCTCTAGTGCGACGTTAATTCAAACCAAAACCAATAGATCTGGAAATTAAATCTTCAATTTTTTTTTTTTTTTAAATTCAGCTTGGTTTGAATAAAGTTGGTTTTAAAATCATAATAAATAATGGTCAAGATGATTTCAAATGAATGTATTTCTGGAGCACCGAGACTTAGTTTCACAAAATCAATGGAGCTATGTAATTTGAGAGAATTCCATTCCATTAGTGAGAAAATTACTTAGACCTGGACTCTTGGACCATTGAATGGAGATACAAAACTGTAAGACGTGTATTGGTTTATTTCTTCGCTTGAGGCGCGCTTGCGCTGAATATCATCAGTAATATGGGGAGCTGGGGAGCCCAGTCGTTTATGCACTCGCCTATCATGCGAAAGGTTCCAGGTTCGGGTCCTGGCATCGCCAAAATAACTGCCGACCTATAAACGGCCCGTGCAGCCAAAAATGTCCGACGACTAATACCCCTTGTAAGGGAGTGCACGTCAAATACAATTCAAAGTCCTAACGCTGCATACGCTGTCGCCCTTAACGGTTGCGTTGGGTGCCTATTCAGGTGTCGGATCGTCACTTGACTGTGGTTCTAAAATACGATGCCCGTCGCCAATAACCCACGTGTAGCTCTAGTGTGATGATATTTTCAACCTGACCTGACTCATCAGTAATATTTTATTTCCTCCTATGTGGTTCCAAAATACGAAGCCCGTCGCCAACAGCCCTCGTGTAGCTCTAGTGCGACAATATTTAAACTAAACTAATTTTTTTAGTATGCGTCTTACTTTCTTACATCTACACAGAAAATACAATCTTGTCGTAATTTAGAGCCTGGTCAAGTGAAGAGGTCGACTCCTGAGCAGGCACTCAAAGCAAGCCAGATGTTGAAAGCATTTGAACATAGCCTATCCTCATCATGAAATATGTATGCTAAAAAGCTTACAAACCACATAAAAGAAGTTGAATGATAGTTCGGGTAATTAGGTATGTATGAAAATCGTGGCACTAGAGCTACACGAGGGCTATTGGTGTATATACCAACATATGTACAGTTAAGTTAAAGTCAAAGAGTTCTATAGTAGGGTAGAGGAACGACTCGTACTGTGCTGCCATCGGCAGCCATGGCTCACCATACGGATCCCGAATAGAGTGGCAAAAGTGCTAGCTAATTTATAATTTTGATACTGAGAAAGGAAGCATACTCAGGGCAAAGGCGGGAATCGAACCCGCCCCCGTTACAGCGCTCAGACTGCTAGCGGTATGGCCTGCGATCCAAACCACTCGGCCATTGCCCCCCCATATGCCACATTATATTGTCTCCGTGTTGGTCCATGGTGCGGTAGGTAAGTTCAGTCTCACCCTGCTATAGAACTCTTTGGTTAAATTGGCCAAGGTTCTTAATTACTAGGCGTATAGGGTTGGGTTAAAGCTTCTCTTGAAGGCTAGAAATTAAGAGTCGGAACTGTTCAAGTATAGAACAAGTTGATGCCATCACGACTGCGTTAGCGTATGATGTCGCTGGAAACCCAGTTGTCAACTCAGGCGTTGTCCTAGTCGCTTGATCACGGTTTCATATTGCGAGGCGTATTTGGCGGTGTTAAAGCTCCTTAAGGTGGCTAGAAACAGGCAGCCTTAAACGATTACCCATTACGTCGTATGACAGTTGACGTACTAAATTTTTAAACGTGTGTGTTGAGGCCTGTAAGTGAAGATATTGTTTGAAATAAAACGCCCAAATCGCGTCATTTCCAGCGTCCAAGTTCTTAAATATGACTTTTTACAGGACTCGTATGGATTTTTTGTTTAATAAAGACTCTCATCACGTCATTTGAACTGCCTAATCCAGATAAAAACTATGACTCTCTACAGTCTTCAATTAATCTCAAAAGTGTCGATTTCAAAGATATTGATGTCTAGGTGCCTGAAGTCGAAAAAGAGCGGAGGTAAGAATTTCAAAATATATTCCACTTTAGAGATAAATTTTAAACAATCAGATAAGTTAGCAAAATTAATTTTTATAAGTTACTTGAATAACCAAACCATCCAATGCAGTGTTGTTAGCTACGCCTCCTAAAAGACCTTGAAAATAAAATTTGCCTGGGTTTGGAAAATGGATACTACTTCAAAATCCCATTTAACATTTAGATTTACCTGTTTTACTATTAGGAAGCCCACATAAAAATATTTGTTTTTTAATTCATGGTTTCTGTGTGCCAATATGTTCTTTATCTGAATTATTTTCTAAAATTATGTTATCTTGATTTTATTTGATACTTCTCCAGATTGTGTAATGTTATGTTAGATATCAACATTAAATTTTCCTTATAACTAAAATATAATTTTCCTACCAACAAAGTAACTTTTCTCTGACAACCAGGCTACATAAAATTTATTTACACATTTATTTACACTTGTTATTTTTACGACGGTGACAATGATAATTTTAAGACAGTGATACTAGGTAGTGTTGGCGCAGTGTTTAGTTCGGGAGGGGGGGGGGGTGGATTGTCGAGATGAAAAACACTCGTTATTTCTCAAAAATAGGCTCCGGTTCAGTAATACCAAAAAAAAAAACTACCGATCTTTCAAATGAATTGAAGTAATGCTTTGCAGATATTTTGAGATTTAAAAAGTAATTAAATAATGTTATTGTAATGTTTCATAGAAACAAAAGTGATAAGTTTAACCATATTTGGGGTTTGTTCAATGGTATGCAGGTACACTTGTAGGACAAACTCCTTTAGTTTATTTTTATTTCTTGTGTTGTGTTATTTAAATTAATTATACAATTAAAGTACTTTAAGATTGTAAATATTGAGCCAAAAATACTGTTTATATATATTTTTTAAATGGAATATTTTGAAAGGTAACCTTGGTAAACTTTTTATGCAGTAACAGCACAAGAAAAAGACAAAGAAAAGTAATAACAGTGCAAGAAAATCAGGAAAAATAATAGAGTAGATGTGAGCATAATATATATTTTTTAATTTTCAACTTAGAAGATTTTTTTTCAAAAATAAGAATGTTTATTATATAAGAAAACGGTCTTTTTTTACTGATTTGAGATGTAAAGATTTATTATAACAAAACATAATTCAAATATTTAATATTTTTCATTTAGTATAAATTGAGAAGTATATTAAGTCTAATAAGTATTTTTAATTTAATTATAATTGTGCTATACTTAATATCGAAATTTGGAGTTTGGGGCTTATATGAAATTCAGGTACAAATTTTAAACTTTCTTATGATTAACTATTAACCCTTTCAAGTCCCAGTGATGCCATTTGGCATAATCACTTTCAATATTTTTTTTAAAAAAAATTATGTCCCGTTGTCGGGTGCTATTGGGGATGACGACTGAGACTTTATCTGTCTCGTCGGGGTTCCGGGCACTTGCTTCTCTGGTTCTACCTGGTCGGGAGTCCGGACGCTTGCTTCTCTGGCTCGTAGTAAATTCGGGAACGAATGGGGTGGACTTTATCTGTCTGGTCCATTGTCCGAACGCTTGCTTCTCTGGCTTGTAGTGAATTCGGGAACAGTTGATGCAAAATCCGACATCTGATGAGGAATCGTGTCTTGCGGAAATGAGTGAAGTATGGACGGTGAAACAAGTGTTCTTCTCGTCATGCGGAGAAGAATGCTCAGGACACGTGTCTGTGTCCTAAGTATGTTCACTAAATGTCCAAGTCTTCAGCTTTGCGCAGTACATCTTCTTCTCTTCTCCGAGTCTCGTTTCTTTCTTCCGGAACAATTGACGAAAATCCGGCCTCTGATGAGAAATCGGCGTCTTGTGGAATGGATGAATTATGGTCGAAGCAGCAATTGTTCTCTTCATATTGCAGGAGAGAGGTTCTCAGAAAACGTGTCTGTTTCCCAAGTATGCTACCTCTTCATAGTCCACGTCTTCCTTTCTCGCCGTACACGCCGAACTCCCTCTCCGTCGGACCAAGGTCCGTTTTTCTCTCTCTTTCTTACATCCTTTCTCTTTCAAGTCAAGCTCCTTAATCATCTCTTCACACCTAAAACTCCCCCCGCTTTCTATCTCTAGCTCCGCCTTCGTAATCAAAAAACCTCTTACCATTCGTTGGAACCAGCCATGACGTACACCGTCTCTCTAAAAAGCTTCCAGAAACTTCTAGAACTCAAAACACCCAATTAATTAGTAGATCCAGTTCGACATCCTGAATTCACCTTCCGAAAGGCAACCTAATCGTATCCTTCCAAAAATCGCTGATCACCTACATCCGTAGTAAATCACTCCCTCCAGGTTCGAAGTGTGTCCCTCAAAATTACCTTCCCTGGGAATCACTTAGCAAGTGCAGATGACTCGCGCCGCCTAATGTCCACTTCCTGTTTCCCAAGAAAAGTCCTAATCAGTAACTTCACCTTTATTTCCAAAGTATAAACATCTGTTCGCTATCTGTCCGACAGTCGCCTGACACCGTTATGACATCCAAACACACATCATTCGATTCTTCACACTTTCTTTCTTTTAGACAATATTTTACTTTAATCTCAATAGAAGTAAGAAATACTATTTTTTTATTTAGAAAATAGCTAACAAGCGTTTCACCTGATTTTTGAAAAGTTCACTTCAGTTCCACATCTTTAAAACACAATTTAAACTATATCGTTTAAAATAATAAATAATTTTTTTTAATAATATGGCCAGATACCTTAAAATATATAACTCGAAGTGTTTTTAGGTAATACATATATTTTTATTTTGTTGTTTTCCACAGTTAAAAAATGTTGGCATTATTTCAAAAACCATATAAAAAAATTAAAATGAATTTTTTTCTTATGGAACTCTTATGTTTGACCTAAAATAAGCTTATTTTGTGAATATCGGATGTTTTTGTAGTGTAGTAAATTTTTGGGACTGAAATGGTTAAGTGCCTGGATTACTGCTTCTCCAGAGGCGTGGTCGATCAGTCTTCATCTCCAGCTAATATTTCTAATATCCTTCGTTATTATACTAAATCTAACAAAGCTAATTCCAGCCTCGTCATTTTGAACCAAGGGTTCTGTCACATCATTTACTACAAAAATGTTTTTAAAAATCCAAATAAATAAATGTAATATTAAGCAGTGTTGAGCATTAATCAATTAATATGTCAATTATCTTGTTAATTGACTAAAAAAAGTAATTGCAATTAAATTAATCACAATCGAACTATTAATCGCACTTTGCAATTAAATTAATTTGATTAATGTATGTCAATATTGTAACTCACAATTAAAATAATTGCAATTAACTTTTTAGTTGTTTTATGAAATAATTAAAACTAACAATTGACTATGTATTAAAACGAAATAAGTAAATATTTAGGAAAATTAAGCTGCAAGTCTTAGACTTAGACGAATAAAAAAGTGGTTAATTATTTTTAGATAAAATTAACAAAACAATTGGAATTAACTGTTAATTGTTACTACGACAGTTAACAACTAAATAATTGTTAATTGTTACTACTACAGTTAACAACTAAATAATTGTTAATTGTTACTACTACAGTTAACAATTAAATATTTGTTAATTGTTACTACTACAGTTAACAATTAATTAATTGTTACTGCTGCAGTTAACAATTAATTGTTACTACTAAAATTAACAATTAATTAATTGTTACTACTACAATTAACAATTAATTAATTGTTACTACTACAGTTAACAATTAATTAATTGTTACTACTACAGTTAACAATTAATTAATTGTTACTACTACAGTTAACAATTAAATAATTGTTACTACTACAGTTAAAAATTAAATAATTGTTAATTGTTACTACTACAGTTGACAATTAAATAATTGTTAATTGTAATTTTCCACAATTACAATTGAGGAATTTTTAGTTGTGGTTACATTTACCATTTAATTGTTAATCTTTAATTGTTCATGCAATTAAAATTTGCCCAACACTGATGTTATGTAATGAAAACTTCCTGGTTGGTTCACTCTCAGAAATAACTTTCATTTTTGACGATTCATGAATCCTCAAACCTCATTCTGTTTATTTTGAGGATTGTTTCGTCAAACTATCACGTGACTTTAGAGTAAACTTGAAACCTCACATTTACGATCGTGATTTGACGATTTTGTATCTTGATTTTGAGGAAACTGAATCTCATTGTTGTACTCCCATGCTCAAAAATGACGAAATATTTCTTTAGATTAGACGACATTCAAATCCTCATAAAAATGACGATTCAAATTTCCTCACTTTGAGGAAACGAAAACTCGGAGCATTTGCCAGTTAACGAATCGTCAAAATTGAGGAAAATTTCGTCGTTTTTGAGAGTGTTGGTAAGACCAATCCGTTGTTCTCCTGCCGCTCGTGAGCGATATCTTTCCCCAGTTTCGTGAGGTTGTCAGCGGAGATCAATGGGACTGGGGCACGCGAGATCCGCCCTAGGCCCGGGCGGGACTACGTATTCCAGCGCCGCTCGGATCAGCCCCGGTTGTTCCTTCAGATCTCGTTTTCTTGGATGAGGTTGGATCATTTTGAGACGAATTATTCGAGGAATCTTGTTATACCATGTAGAAATGATATTTAATCCTTTCAGTCCCAGTGATGACATTTGGAATCATCACTTTCAATATTTTTTTTTACAAATCTTTATGTCCCGTTATGACATCCAAACACACATCATTCGATTCTTCATGCTTTGTTCTATTAGACAATTTGTTACATTAATCTCAATAGAAGTCAGAACTACTATTTTTTTTTAATTAGAAAATAGCTAACAAGCGTTTCACCTGATTTTTGAAAAGTTCACTTCAGTTCCACATATTTAAAACACAATTGAAACTATTTCGGTTAATATAATTTCTAATTTTTTTTAATACTATGGTCAGATACCTTAAAATATATAACTCGAAATGTTTTTAGGTAATATATATATTTTTATTTTGTTGTTTTCCACAGTTCAAAAATTGTGGCATTATTTCAAAAACCATATAAAAAATTAAACTGATTTTTTTTCTTATGGAACTCTTATTTTTGACCTAAAATAAGCTTATTTTGTGAATATCAGATGCTTCTGTAGTGTAGTAAATTTTTGGGCCTGAAAGGGTTAGGGTCTTTCAATCAGTGATTGTACATGTAAAGTGATTCTAGTGCATTGTATTTGAGTCAGGGCTGAGTGCTGTACTTTACTTGAATCCGATTAAACCTCGGATAACCCTTATCCTGTTTTCTTGCTGCATTGCTAGGGTGGGTTATTAAAAGTTCAAATGCGATTAATTTAAATGTAGCTACTTGTTTAGTCAATTCACAAGATAATATAAACAATAAGCGCTCATAAACTAATTTTAAAATGATGAGGCTATATTGTCATTGGGACTGAAAGGGTTAATCAGTGGCTGTAGTGACTGAATAAGGGAAAGAACCGAGAAAAATTTCGGCTTCTTCCTGTACTCCCAAAACTCATTAAACACCGTAGCGTGTAGTTTTGGTAAATTTGAGATACTCTATCAATTATTTAAAAAAAACATCCGTTAACTGTAGGGGAAGGTGGGTTCCCTTGGACCTATTTTGACTTTTCAATTTTTAATTTCTTAATTACTTGCGAAAAGTGAATAAAAATATTTTTACTAAATACTTTATGTTGTTATATACAACATATATTTATATTAACACGTTAGTTAAATGATTTCAACTATTAAAAAAATAAATACAGAACAATATAGTTAGGACCAAGGTACACCACCGGCTGTGTACCTTGGTCCAACCGGTAGTGTACCTTGGACCAATTATTAACAGGTAGAGAGACTCTATTTACAGTCCGAAAACCAATATTTTTTAGCCACATAAAATTCAAAAATACATTTTACAACCTACTCTTATTTCTAGCCAAGATTGTAGTAATTGGTTATGTTAGGTCAATTGGCTTAGTAAGGGGTTTTATTGCCTTCGCTTTTTTAGTGCCCTTTTGGCTTTTTCAGCTGTAATGCGATCTTTCTCAGGTGTATCCGTTAAAATGCAGCATAAAATTAAACTGTCATTTCATGCCATAGAAAAACATTTGGCTATCCTTCTGTCGTAAATTTGAAAAAACAACTCAAATATTTTCCCCTATGTTTATACAACTAGGCCTAAACGTAAAAAGGATGTTCCTTCTTAGATATTTATTATAAAAAAACATATTTTTAGATGTGCATGCAATAATTATTTTCTATATTATATCAATATGGTTAAAATTTTATAGGCCTACCATAATAATTAACTACAGAAAAATTATTTATCACAACATATAAAAATTTCTTACAAATTTCCATTCTACATAATTTTACAAATCAGGGTTGCATATTAATAGCTTAAAATACTTAATTTTTCAAAGGAAAAAATTTACTTGAATTTTATAAAGGGTTTTCAACAATCTGAAGCACATAATACCTATAGTAGTGTACCTCGGACCAGTCCAAGGTACACCACTTGTATTAGGTTCGAGGTACACCACTTGGATATTAAAAACAAAATAGTTAATCACCATGTTAAGGTTAGACTTAACTTAATTTCAAGCGCACTGTTTTATAGCTAAAACTTTGCTTTATATTGCATAACCATCGTTTCAGAATAAACACTACATCTTTGAGTATAAAAATACACTAAAGTATCTGACAAAAATTTACTTTTGAACTGTGAATTTAGTTTTTCGAAACCTCTTTAATAAATTGACCTTTCAAACAAACAGATAGAACTTCACTGAGACCCCTGGTAGCAAATACTTTAACTGCATGTGGTGTTGTTTCAATATCTAAGCAAATCGAGCTAAAATCAGCATAGGTTCGAGGTACACACATGTCCAAGGTACACCACTTACCCCTACTTGAACAAGTTAAGCACCTTACCTGAATCGGCCCTCACACTCCGAAGTCGTTTTTCTTGTAATATATGCTATTAAGATTGTAATAATGCAATGGCTTTATTGTTACAATTTTCATAACTGGTGAATAAATCCATTAATTGCAAAGCAATATTTTGACAGTTACCAAAAACGATACACTAGGTCTTTTTTGTTACAATTGCTTTATTGTTACAATTTTCATAACTGGTGAATAAATCCATTAATTGTAAAGCAATACTTTGACAGATTTCAAAAACGATACACAATATCTTTATTTGACCAACATGGTCCTTTACATTACCATTACCATCCGAATAATCATCTGATATTTATGTTTCAAAATTGCTTTATTGTTACAATTTTCATAACTGTTGAATAAAACCATTAATTGTAAATTATACTTTGACATATTAAAAACAATATACCAGCTCGTTATTTGACCAACAAGATTCTTTGCATAACCATTTCCATCCGAATAATCATCTGATATTTACGTTTCAAAATTGCTTTAATGTTAAAATTTTCATAACAGTGAATAAATCCATTAATCGTAAAGCAATACCTTGACAAATACCAAAAACGATACACTGGCTCTTTATTTGACCAACATGATCCTTTACATTACCATTTCCATCCGAATAAGCATCTGATATTTACGTTTCAAAACTGCTTTATTGTTACAATTTTCATAGCTGGTGAATAAAAGCATCAATTGTAAAGCAATTCTTTGACAGATTCCAAAAACGATACACTGGCTCTTTATTTGACCAACATGATCCTTTACATTAATATTTCCATCCGAATAATCGTCTGATATTTGCATTTCAACATTGCTTTATTGTTACAATTTTCATAACTGGTGAATAAATCCATTAATTGTAAATTGTACTTTGACCGACACTAAAAACGATACACTAGCTCTTTATTTGACCAACATGATCCTTTATTTGACCAACATGATCCTTTATTACCCTTTCCATCCGATTCTCAATTTAAATGGAAAAGAGGCTTCTACAAATTGTGGTCTCGAAATTTAATCGGTGCAAATATCCCAGGGATGAAAGAGCGAAGGCATCAGTCAATTAGATGCTAAATGGCGGCTGAAACCTAGGATTGGCTTAAAATAACTATAATTATTCTAAATAATAATACCCAGCTAGTAGGCAAATTGTTGAGCTGGGGACATTATACCACCGTTTTCTTAATTGAGAATGTTTAAAATGAGTTTGGAGGTGCGTATTCAAAAGCGTTGACTTTAACAATGTTCTTTCTTTGCGAGATGTAAAAAATGCTGGTATCGGAGTAATTTTTTTATGGTTTTGTTAAGAATACATTTAATTTTGGTAGTTTTTCTGCAGTGTTTTTTTTTATTTCAAATTACTATTAACAATTTGGTTAAAGTATGTTTTGTAAATAATTTCTTGAATTTATCATAACAGTATAACAATGGCATATTTTTTTTTCAATTTCCTCTGATTTGATAACTATTTCTTTTATTATTTACACGCAAGTACATGAATTTTCTAATTATTTTTCTTATTTTAGCATATGAAGATCAATAAATTTTTATTAGTAAGGTAATATTTTAATTTCCGAACATCACATGTTACTTAATAAGTACCAAACGTTATTTATTCTTTTTCGCTTTTAAATGTTTTGGTGTTTGATTTTTTAAGGGGATACGGTTCCCCCAAATAGGTCAAAAATATCTATTTTTCAGTTTTTACTTCTTATTATTAACAATATCTTTTTAAACATTTACTGAAAATTTCATCATGATATTTTTTGTAGAAAAAAGTTATTAAATATTTTCTGGGGTCATTCCTATAAGTTTGAATACGTATTTCGTCTGCTTTCAACCTTTTTTCTAAATCGCGTGTTTCAAATCTTGTTTAATAAATCCCTAAGGCTTTTTAATAAGCAAGTTAGAATTTTGAAATTTTTTAACCTGTGTTCTTATATACAAGGTGCACAAAATTGTGCGTGGAATTAGGTCTATGTATAGTTTTTTTTTAAAAATTGAATTCAATAATTTGTATTTTTTTCAGATTTTCAAAACAAAGGCATGTTACTTTTTAACTGTAGCTCCCATTTTAAAATCCATACTCGGTTCTTGAACAGTTTTAAAAACAAACTAAAAAAAAGTTCGGAGCATTCTCAAAAATGAAAGAGGAGTAGCGTTTTAAAAAAGTTCAAATTGACTTTTGTTTTCTCAAAAATAAATATAAAATATTTGTTTATATTACTAGAAAATGCTTATATAGAGTGAACATTTTTATAAAACCACTATAATTTACAAGTTTATGTTACTATTTCTAGAAATAATGTTTTGGGTACTGTATCCTCTTAACACATGTATATAATGTACATCTTATCTTTTTTTTTTTACTTTGCCCTATTGAATATGTGAACTAATTAATAACCAAACGAAAGAAAGTGAGTATATGAATCCACTTAAAAGATCGAAATATCAAGATACTTTGCGATTGATTTTCAATTAGTTTCTTAAATATAACAAGTGATTAAACATAGTTATACAAAAGGTTTGAAATACATGATTAAAAATTTCTCTCAAATGTGTATTTAAATCTAGTAACAACATTTGAATTCTTTTTTAATGCTCTGTAACTCTATAAGTATATGTATTAGGTGAATGAATAACCAAAGCATGTTTAGATCACAATTCTATTTTAACAAGAGAGTATTACATGACCAAACTACTTTTTTTAAACAAAATACTCCAAACTTTTTCCAACAAAATGCAAATGTTTTTAAAACACGCATTGCTTGTATTACGCATTCTTAACTATTGAGTTCTTGAAATATCGAAGTGATAAGACATTTATAGCAACAATAAAACTGCGTTTCCTGGTGCAATAGCGAAAATAATTAACATATGTTCGAATTAAAAGCAAATAGGGTTTTTTTTCATTGCTTTATTATAACTAATTCGAATTTCAGGTTTATTTTCTTCAACTATTTCGTAAATATCAGATGTTTTAGCAAAATTTAGCTTTTCTTAACCCTCAGCGGCCGGTAAACCAATTACAAAAAGAGAAGTATTATAAAACTTCTTTTTTTTAGTTGGCTCAAAGTTTTATGTTAACGCATTTTTATGCAATTATTTCTTTTAACTCCGTACAGGCCTTTACCGTAAAAATATTCCAGAGCAGAAGGAATAGAACTATTATCTAAAAAAAAAGCTGAGCTGTACTACACATTCATCAGAAGCTTTTTTCAACGATTTTGAATATTTTAGTAATTTTAATAATACAATAATTTATTATTTGATATGTTTTATTTATATTGTCCTTAAATTTGTTTTCGACATCTAAAATGCACAAGCATTTAGCTATCTTAATTAAGCGAGTTGGGAATTGAATTGGATGGGTCAGTTTGTAAAGATTTCAAAAAAATGCACCCAATTTTTTTTTTTATAAGTTTTCAAAACATTTGGGTTGTGATAATTTCAAATAAATTTCAGCATATCTTTGATTTGTCATTTTTCCCATTATTAGCAAGTATTGTGACATTTCAGCAATCCTTTTTTTTAAAGTCTATTGCGCATGTTCAGACGCTTTGACCTTGATTAGTATTCATCTTTTCTATTTTTGAAGAATCCAAACTAAACCTTTTCTGTGTCAGATGTGTTTGAAAATTACAGCAAATATTACGCTAATTTCTAGCTAATTCCTGACATTTTTGAATGTTTTGAATATTTAAATATATACGTTATATTTTTTTTTTTTTTTTAACCCTTTCGCTACGCAGGATTTTTGTTTCCGCGTAATGTGTGATGGGAATATCATTATCGAATCCTTAGTCGTACGGCCGTCGTGGGCCGTTTAAGTAGTGAAAGGGTTAAGGATAAAAACTTAGCCTAAATGTTCATATGAAAGAACATGTAAATATACAAATAATTTAACTTTTTCACATCCTCTTATTTATATTCAAATGCACAAATAAATATACTAGTTGAATTCGTCAGAATTATCAGCATATAAGTTTATATTCCTCAATTACTACTTTAGTGATATGTAACGTAACAGTTCTTGTAATAAGCAGTAACAAAATGGATATTACATCACGCACGAGATGTTTACACAAGCTTTATATAAATAATCTACAAAACTGAAACTCAGATTTAACACTTTCAAACATTTTTTACATTATAAATGTATGCTTTGATGTATGAATTT
Organism: Hylyphantes graminicola; assembly: GCA_023701765.1. Taxonomy (NCBI): domain Eukaryota; kingdom Metazoa; phylum Arthropoda; class Arachnida; order Araneae; family Linyphiidae; genus Hylyphantes; species Hylyphantes graminicola. Next base: position 7,712,704 of record CM043122.1, read on the forward strand.
AAGTGTTTTGCATGTGTTGTGGAAATACAACACGACCCCCTATAACTTTTCCAGTACTACAAAAAATACCCTCTCAAAAACAAATGTATATTCCCGTATACATAAGGGGGAAAGAATGCATAAATGTAGAAATGAGGCATTGTTCTGTTAATTTTCTTTGAATAGTTGCCACCTGTTCTTGTTTTTTTTCTTTTCTGCCACAATTCGGGGAAAGTTATGTAAATTTTTAGTTATTTATGAAGTCGTGTAATAATTTTCGTGTAGCTTTAATGCGGTACTACAATTTAATATAATCTTATTAAATAAATTGAGCAAAACTAAACCCTTTAATGTAGTTTAAGAATATCTATATTTTATTCAGTTCTTAGAAAAACACTCTTTAAAACACTCGAGCGAACGAACGAGCGATTTTCACTCAGTCTGAGTTAATTTCACTCCGCCAGTCTGGAAAATGCACTTACCCGGAAGGAGTGGATTGTTTGTGTTTAAGCCTCCGACAGATCACTCCAAACGAGTGATTTTAACTCAGTCAGAGTTAATAACAATCCCTTTCCCGTGTCCGAAAATGCCCTGGATGATTTTTCACTCTTTGTTTTGAGAGCTCTAATATAAAAAATATAAATACCGAAAACAGATATAATGAAAAATATGTGAAAATATGAAAGACATGTATCAAATTATTGTCTATTTTCTACCTTAAAAAAAATGCGCATTTCATCTTTGCTGAAGGTAAGAACTAATAAATTTGGTGCAACTCTTAGTTTAATTCCGGTTCACAAGTGACCAGAAAAGAGGGTCAAGTTATGGCTAAAAGTTACCCAATAGTTGAAGCAAGCTTCGCATGCATCAAAATATGATTGCACAAAAAATTTTGTAGCCATAAAATTGACAATGACAATAAATTGTGGTGTATATGGCTTTTATTTTTTTTTACATTATTTCTATTCGTGAACATTTTTCAAATTTTCTTTCGACTAAGATGTCTTCCGAGAAAATTGGAAAATTAATCTTATTTTGCTTCAGCTCATCTACCAATTTTTGACGATGTTTTATCTTTTACGATTAGGCAATGTTATACAGCCGTTGCAACTACTGGAAAACAAAATGTTTCAACTGGAATTAAACAGTATTTTAACTCTAATTTTTGGTATTGATACCAAATTTTCAATAATAAACTAATATCATTCACAATTTTACAAAACTTTTTTTCTGGGGAGCCCAGTCGGTTAGAACTAGCATGTGAAAGGTCTCAGGTTCGGGTCCGGACATCGCCAAAATAACTGCCGACCTATTAACGGCATGTGCAGCCAAAATGTCCGACGAATAATTACCACCGGTTCGTTCACTAGACTGTGAATCTAAAAACACGGTCGCCGTCGTCAGTAGCTCTAGTGCGACGATAAGTCCAAACTAAACTAAAACTTTTTTTTAAAGTCATCTTCACCACACAGATCGCAGGATTTTGAAAGGTGTGGTAATTTGAGGTTATTGTTCAACAGCTCTTTTGGTTTGTTAGATTTGAGGTTACCCGAGAACAGGTTCAAAAGCGGTTGTGAGCGTTCCGTCTTGCTCATCTAATGTAGGCGCTAAAAAAAGTAGTTGAACGCTGTAAATAAATGAAAAGGACCTGTGATGTTATCGCTCTGTGCAATTTGCGGGCCGGGCCGCGGCGGCACGGCGGATTTGCAATGCCAAATTGCCGCACTCACTTGGTATTCGAACACTTCTCAAAATCAGCCCACTTTCTTCTGCCTGCTTTGTTTCTTCGAGAAACAACCACAATTCTTTAGGGCGCTCGCATCTGCATCCCACAAGGCGGTTGGCGGTTGGGTATCAGCCTCGTCACTTGACTGCCGGCGTCCCGATCCTGTTTCCCTAATGGGGGACATTCACGGACCATTATCCCACCTGAGCTTCAACTTCCAAATTGCATTAGGAAAAAACAAACGTTTAGTCAACAGGTTTGGAGGCAGTAGGATAGCGTTAGCCACCCTGGTTTCGGGAGCTTGTAGAGCGGATAACAAACCGTGTGATAGTTTGACATGAAATATTCCATATTACCTTAGGGACTTGCTTTAATTATCCTCCAAAAAATCTCCTTGAATTTCACTATATATGGGCCTACTACCGAAGCAGAGTATAGTGACGACCTAGGATATACCTCGGTTACTAAAGTCATTAGTCTGCAAACGCGGTTCGCTATTTGTCTAAGAGGGAAACTGGATTAGGCATTTAAAATTTACTCGGGCGGTGAAAGGAAGCATTCGCTGACTTGCCTTAATTACTTTCTCGCGTTTTTTTTCTGTACAGCTCAATTCGTTTATACCGGTAACTTAGAACGAGGACACAACCTGGCAAAGATTTCTTACACCGTTAAGCCGATGATGGGTCTGATTTGCATATAATGAAGATGATTTTTGACTGAAGATTAGTTAAGAATACACTTTTAAAAAAAATTCTAAGGCGAATGGCATAAATTTGATATTTCACTAAAGTCAATTGAAATACAATCCATGATTCGATAAATTTCACTACCAGAATCTCATTGGAATTTTGTCGAATACGGAAAGCATGAATTGATAATTTCACGCGGCTAAGGTTAATTAAATAAAATTAACAAGGAAAATATTTAGGGACTCTTTAATAGTTTGCTAATAGTTGTAAGGATAGACGCGTCGCGACTAAAACAGGTTATTTATTACAAAACAAACATCGTGATGATTCTAACAGTAGTTCAAGTAGAACATTAGCAATTTTTAGTTTTGGTTGTGAAATTAAAGGTTACCTTATTGTTAATTTAAATCCGTAATAAACGCAGTGGTCAAAATAATAATATTTAAAAAGTCTTTTATGAAGGATATGAAACATAATGCTTTATGCAATTTACAGCACGTACTGAATCGTCGAGCAGCTCACCAAAATAGATGCAATCTGACAGATTTCATCTTGCGTTCAGACAGCCCCTGTGATCGTGAACAGGCCACCAGTGATATGAACAGTTTCTTATAATACAATTAGAAAACTACCGGGATTAAATAATCATGCCACTGGTTGAAATTTACAAATATCTGAACTTCCTCCCATCTCTTAGGAAGCTATCTGACACTCTGATTGGTGGTAATTGGAGAAATGTGATTTGTAAAATTCCTAATACATGTTTATTGACTGGGACAATTTTTGTTATTGCACTGGTAAAATAAGCCTGTTCATTCACTTGGCTTTTGGGCCACTATTTTTATTTGGACCCCTAAAATGACCCAAAGCAATGCCAATCATCATGTCGCCTCCGTTTTTTTGTAGAAATTTGGACCATGTAATCGACACAATGTGATTCACATTGTCATAAATTATGTTAACTATATTTTTGGTTAAAATGTATAATTTTCTCTGCCAAACAAATTGTGCCTTAAAGCGTTCATTCACTGGTGTGTTCTTACACCTCTTAAAAACAAACACTCTAATTTAGCTCAGTCTGAGTGGATTTCACAAATCCCAGACAGGAAAATGCAACTTATCCTTTTGGAGTGGATCCTTTGCGTTGTTTAAACTTCCGGAAAGGATCACTCCAAACGAGTGATTTTTAAACTCAGAGTAAATATGCATGCATTTACGGTGTCGTAAAAATGTGCCCCCAAACCTTCTCCAACTGGAGTGGGACTTTCACTCTTTTGTTTTAAGAGTGTACCCTATAATGGTGTTTATCCATTGTCGATTATACGTGGATCTTGGCATTTGAGTAACATTTCACCTCTAGAAAACAGAGGGGCGTATTTTTTTCCTACACAACAGTAGAGCACAAAAACGGCGGACGGTGTGCATGCAGAGATAGGGTTTATTTCTTTGATCTCAAGCTTTTATTTTTAGCTTAGGAGTCAAGGGTGGGGTACAGTGGGCCATTGGGGCAAGTGGCGCCACCCCCTGGCATTTCCCGAATTACGGACGTAAAAAAAAATCTGTTGCAAAGATTTTTACGTATTTACCCCAATAGATGGCAGGAAACATTATGGCATCCTTTTCACATTAAGTATGTAACAATGGTACAATCCCTTTTTGTGAAAATTTTTAAAATTGCATCTTTTCGTAATTGCACGCCATCATTACTATTTTTAAATTTATTTCCAAAATTACGGTTCCATGATACAAAATCAAAATGTTATACTATTTTGAAAAGTGTCATAAAACATCGGTATCTTTTTGGAGTGTCATGTACTTGTGATGTTGATAAAAGTTAAAAGAAAATTGGGGTGGCCCAGTTGCCCCGCGTTTGGGGTAAGTGGGGCCACCACAAATGGCGGGGTAAGTGGGCCACCCCTGGCCCACTAGCCCCAACTCTTTAATATACTTAAAAAATATGTCTTATTTAACTGATTCATAGGGGGGGGCTTTAGTCATATACACTATTCATAGTCCTATTCATTGACATAGGCCAGTTTAAAATCTGTAGCCCTAACCATTTTTTTACACTACATGCAAAAAATGACAAAGATGAAAAATTAATGTATTTTTTCTTGTAGTAAGCTTGCAAGCCAGAAAAAGTTGCTAGGAGGAACTATTAAAGATACATCAATTACTTTTTTTTGTTCAAACACTCAAAAAAAAATCATGTAGATTATTCCACTTGCCCAGGCCTTATCTCTACCCAGTTATGTGTAAAAAATATATTAGGGGGGTGGCCCACTTACCCCACCTTGCGGGCAAGTGGGCCACTCGGATGACCAAAATGAAAGACTCAATATTTTTTATATTTATTTTTTGCCAATTTGTGTTAAGGTTGTCATGGGTACAGTAATAACATATGAGAGAATGGACCACACACAAAAATAAGTTGTTAGGCCGATTATATTCCAGTGGCTAACTACACACCCAACACAAACACACCAAAAAAAAAAAAACCTCAACAAAATAGGGGTCTAAAGTTGAATTATGCCAAAAAGGTGGCCCACTTACCCCACCTTACCCTATAAAAGAATGCTTTGGTGGCAAGATGCAAATTCAAAATTATGGTACAACAAATTGTCAACCTTTTTTTAATCCCCCCCCCTCCACCCCCCCATTCATGTTTGGAGATGCATTTTTGCTGAAAGGGATTACTCAATACTTTCAATTGATTGTCACCAATTTTCTGTTACCCAAATTTCTGATGTGTCATTCTTCATATCATCATCAGAAATTTGGGTATTCTTTAAAGATGTATAATAATTTCTAATAATAATAATAGGTTATGAAAGATATTGTATGGTATTTGTTTCCTCTATTAATATCACAATTTTAACCCTTTGACCTATAAAGAAAATATTCTATAGTGTAAACGCTTTCTTTGAAAAGCATATACATACTGCATCAAAATTTGTTTTCTTTTATTTATTTTAGTTTAAAATACACATTACAGATAAATCAAATCTAATTACAATGCACATTAAACCAAACAAGTAGGAAAAAAAATTAAAACACGAAAAAACACATTAAAAACAAACACATTACACAGAAAACACAGTTAACTTTAAAATCCTTAAAAGACATGTGAAAATATCTAGGTCGTGAGAATAGGCCTATTGTAAAATTTATTAAATTTTATATAAACATAAATTTTGAATATAGTTCTAATGGGAAGAGCTATGAGAAAAATATGCAACGATTACGTGTAAATCTATTGGGAAGTAATTAAGTAAAGTTAAGGTAAAGTTTTAAATGATGTGGAGCTCTTTGAAGCCTGTCTCAAGATTTTTATGTAAGCAAATGCCTTATAAAGTATATGAAGAGTGTGAGAATCTGGTCCGTCTTTGCAATAAAAAAAACTCCCTGGCATTATTGGCCTTAAAATCCTAGTAAGGTAAAGGGCGCTTGCCTGGCATGTAAAATATCTCAGGTTCGGGTCCAACCATTGCTAAAATTAACTGCTGACCTTATAAACGGTATGTGCAGCCAAAATGTTCAACGAATAAATACCTCGCGTAGGGTACTTTAAATATATTCCAATTTCCCACCAGTTGCGTACAGTGTCGCCTTTAAAAGTTGAGTTGGATGCCTATCAAGTGCCGGTTCGTCACTTGTACTGTAGTTCTAAACTGCTTCACCAATGGCCATCTAGTAGCTCTTGTGCGGACGAATTAATTCTACTTGACTCTAACCCCTAATCTGTCGATTAGGCACTCGTCTAGCATGCGAAAGGTCCCAGGTTCGGGTCCGGGCATCGCCCAAATAACTGCCGACACTATAAACGGCCTGTGCAGCCCCAAAATTTCCAACGAATAATACCCCCCGTGTAAGGGAGTGCACGTTAAATATCCTTCAACAAGTCCTAACGCTGCGTTACGATGGCCGTGCTTAACGGTTGGAGATTTAGGTGCCTATTCAGGTGTCGGCTCGTACTTGACTGTGGCTCTAAAATAACGACGCTCGTCGCCACCAATAGCCTCGTGTTGCTCTAGTGCGACGATAATTCAACCTAACCCCTATATCCTCGACACATTGGAAATGACTTGTGTAGTAAAAACGGTAATTTACTAAATTGCTAAGGTTAAAATAAAAACCAGAATGACTCTAATACTGCAAATCTATAAAATTCACTCCCGAAAATTAAATACTCCCAGTATTTCATATCGAAACAAACGCAATTATAAAGTTGATACAGAGTGCGAGAATTGATCCCCGACTATCTCTTGACAAAGCGGCAGGATCGTATGTCGACTCTGTGAGCTCATTTAAATAGCAAATGGGATCATGGACCGATGACACGGGGGAAAGCTATCAATCAGCTGAAGTGCGTCCCCTATGCTGTTGTTGTTGTTATTATTTCATGGGAATTTACTTTTGATTGTCAAAGATGTGGTTGTTTGAGGGAAGAAATTATATTTTAGTGGATGCTATATTCCAACACATTTTAAAATGAATGAATAGCTTCTAGAAATAAGTTATTACATATATATAGCTATCTATATTTTTTTGTGCTTATGAGATCATAGTTATAAATGGCTTTTGGTTTTTGAATATATTTTATATGTTTTTGCTTCTCTAACAATTGTTGGATTTTATGTTAGGTTATTTGGTTGCCCACATTACATGTTTAATAGAAACTAATAAATGACCAAAATAAAATTACGTGTGAAAATTTCATTCTATGTTTAAAAACGTTTCAATCCTTATAATATATGGGCTGGGGAAGCCCAGTCGGTTAGGCACTCGCCTAGCATGGCGGAAGGTCCCAGGTTCGGGTCCGGGCATCGCCAAAATAACTGCCGACCTATAAACGGCCCGTGCAGCCAAAAGTGTCCGATGAAATAATACCCCGTGTAAGGGAGTGCACGTTAAACATCCTTTCCAAAGTCCTATCGCTGCGTACGATTACGGGAGGCGTTATTGTCAAACTGGAAAGCTCCTAAAGGAGGCTGGATATAGGGCGGCCGGAAACGATTACATTACCATTTATTCTGTTTGCCCCTTCCATCTGGTTTGCAGGGTTGGAAAAAAGCTTATTCGCAACATTTTGACGAAACTTGTACAAATAAACGAATACGATGTGGTCGGTTAAAATAAGAGACGGAGCCTGTTATGAGGAATTCCGACCAAAAAAAAAAAAAAAAGTGCTCAAATGGAAACAAACAATGGCGGGAAATGAGTTTTCATTGTTTATAAGAACCGTTTTTTTTTTGCAGCCGGCGGTCCCCCGTGACGTCAGTCCCCCCCCCCCCCCCCTCGCAGGGGGCATCGGGCCCGGTTATTAAAATCCTCGTTTAGCAGAGGAAGTCGCAATGATCTCCGGACTCTCTGTAGAAACAATCCGAGATAGATAAAAAGAATAACAACAAATAAAATAACGATACCGAAGAGAAAAAGCGGCAAAAAAAACGTCCCGTCTTGTTCGCAGTAAAGATAAGGGGCGACGCTTGTTATTTTCAACAGTTGTATTAGTTCGTTAAACTCGTCGCACTAAAGCTACACGCTGTTTATTGGCGACGGGCGTTCGTCATTTAGGACCACAGTCAATGGGGACGAGCTGGACTATCTCCCATTTCGGTTTTGTTACTTGCAACCCACTCGGTGTCTATGGCCAGGAAATACTGTTATTATAAATTATTCTTACTACCATTTTACATTTTGTAAAACAATTATTGATTGGTTTTTTACTAATGTAAAAAAATGAAATATCCATATTATCGTAACAAATACATAAATATATAGAAAATAATCAATTAAAAAATATTGGTAACAATCAACAACTGTTTGCAATAAAAAGTCTCCGCTATATCTGATTTCTAATTCTTAGCTTCTCTATGACGTCGTATATCTTTCTCTGAAACCTGCTTTCTTTCTTTTTTTGTGCTGTTTCGAGGGACTAAGAGCTAAGTGCGCGTGAGATGCCTTGTAATAGTCGTTTGTAACAATGCATCTATGTTAAAACTCGATCGCATTGTTAAAAAAAAAAACAAGAAATATGAATAAGTATTTGGGGAGCGGTGTTTTTGTTTAATTTCTAATATTTCTTTTTCGTTTCTGCCGTGTTCTTAAAGATTGTGTTTGTCGTTTGAATTGTGTTCGAAATTATCTATATTTGTATTCTATAATTGATCGATAATAGGAATCTGAAAGCGGATGGCGGAGGATTAGTTGCGATTTTAATTTCTGGAAACAGTTTAGTTTTGTTAAAGTGTATTGATTTTAGAACGAATTTGCATTGGTTTTATTGTTATTAAGTTAAATGGGTTTTAAACAGTGTTCGTGATCTTTTGATAGGTTTGGCTGGTTTTTTTTATTTAATTTCTGCGAACTTATAATATTTGGATTATTTACTTTATAGAAGTATTAAACATTTATTACTGCGTGTACAAATAGTATTTAAAAAGTTTTAAAAATGACTCTTGCGTTTTAAGGGGTCATTGCCCAAAAAACAGTATAAAAATGTAAATAAATTCGGTGGTTATCAACCTTTTTTGGATCATCGCCTCGTTCTTTAGGTTGATTAACATCCATCGCCCTCTTTTAATTTTCGTGTTAAGTCGATTCATAATTTGGGTTAAAGTGCAACTATAAAACAGTTTTTTAACAATTACTACCATTTATAAGAACAACCAATGAAGCTTTATCCGGTCACTTTTAAATAAAATAGAAAAAACATTAAACACATATTTTTAAAGATAAAAAGTGAAATAATTAACTAAGATATTTTAATGGTTTCTAGAAAATTTAAGAGAGTTCAAAGTAAAAATTTCCTGGTTTGGTTATGGTTGGAGAATGGATTTATTGTACAAAGGTACAACATTATTTTATTTCATTCCCTCCCCCTTTGAATACTCATTGCCCCCTCATCGCCCCTTGATTATATTTTGCCCCCATGATAGCACAAATCGGCCACTTGGGGGCGATCGCCCCCCAGGTTGGGAACCACTGAATTAGATAAAGCTTTGAAATCGGTGAAATTGTTGAATTTATTAATATTTTATTGTTCTTAGCATAATTTGCCTGGATTATGCCAAGTTTTAATTCTATTTTTTGTCATTAAATGCTGATATCACTCCGTGTCCATTTATTTAACCCTTTCAGTCCCAAAAATTTACTACACTACAGAAACATCTGATATTCACAAAATAAGCTTATTTTAGGTCAAATATACGAAATCCATAAGAAAAAAATCCATTTAAATTTTTTATATGGTTTTTGAAACAATGCCAAAATTCTTTAACTGTGGAAAACAACAAAATAAAAATATATATATTACCTAAAAAACCTTCTAGTTATATATTTTAAGGTATCTGACCATATATTAAAAAAAATTTAGTAATTATTTTAACCGAAATAGTTTAAATTGTGTTTTAAATATGTGGAACTGAAGTGAACTTATCAAAAATCAGGAGAAACGCTTGTTGACTATTTTCTAAATAAAAAAAAAACAGTAGTTCTGACTTCTATTGAGATTAAAGTAAAATTTTGTCTGATAGAACAAAGTGTGAAGAATCGAATGACGTGTGTTTGGATGTCATAAAAAAGCGAGACATAAACATTTTGAAAAAAATATTGAAAGTGATGATGCCAAATGGCATCACTGGGACTGAAAGGGTTAAAGTTTTCCGTAACACTCTATTAAATAAATCTGACATATCTGATGTTCCCATCAAGGGCCAATAATCAGCAATTCCAAAACTTCAACAGTAATGCCTAGTCATTGCATTTAATGCCATAAAACAGATGATTAATATAATGATAAATCAAACAGCAATGCGACAAACTTGTTTTATTTTATTTTTCAGCAAATATTTCTGCAATTCAGTGGTAGAAACTCTTAAAGGAAATATTTGTGTATATTTAACAGCCATGACTTTCTTTCTTTTATTGCAGTCACTGAAATTCTAATAAACATTTTCTTTATCTTCTTTACATTTTCCATCTTGATCTTTCAGTTAGAACTCTCTTTGCATCATGGAGATACGGAATAAGACAAGGGGCATTATTTTGGGTTGATGTCGCCGTTTTGCATTGAATTAATTGTGGGATTTTATTTTAACTGATGCTATCACGAATATCTTAAGTACTGCAACTCAATTTATGGGCATGAAAGTGAAAAAAGAGAAGGAATAGGTATATACACCAGTTAAGGTAGGCGAGTACCCAAAATTCTAAATTTTTTTTATATTTACTTTAATCTTTTCCAAATTTGGCATAAGTGATTTCAAATAATAATGAACAATGCTTTTTTGGGCATTTTTTTTTATTTACAATATAAGCTCGATTTATTTTTAAAACAAAATAATAAAATAAAAAAAAAAAAAAATGTAATAAAAAAAAAAACAACGATAAAATAAAATAAAAAAAAAAAAAGGTGTTTTTCAACTAAAAAAAAGGAGTTTACGCTAACACTTCTAGCTTAAATAAGTTTTACATTAATTTACCTGAAATTTTTAAATCGGAAAATATTAAAGTAATAGCAAAAATTTTTAGAATTTTGGGAATTCCGGCTCCTACCTTAAGGGGGTTCAATACCCTCAAATCGGTGAAAAAAATCAAACAAAAATTATTGAGCTTAAAACTACTATTACAACCTTTTATTAAATAATGCCACAAGAGTATCAAGACGTTTGGAAAACTATTTTTGACATTAAAAGCCATTTTAATGTCATGGCTTCGTAAGGAAATGGGTGTTAACAATAAAAACTTTAAACGCGTTTTTTTTCTCAGAACTTGATTTTTTGAATTTCGATGTACCTTTTCTCAAAAACTATGCTATGTTTTTCTATATATTCTCGTAAAAACTTTTTTTATATGATGTAATACATAGTATAGATTTAATCTGAAGTTATGAATTTTAATAAAACTAAAGTGAAAAAAATGTTATGGGGCAAAAAATGTGAGAAAATTTCATGATTTTTTGGGTACTTTAAAACTTATTTTATTTAAAAAAATCTAACAGTTATTTAAAAAAAAACTTTTTAACCTCAGATTAATATATAAGGTTGGTATAATACACACAGAAATTTTTGAAGATGATCTGATCAGTAGTTATTGTGAAAAGGTACATTGAAATTTTCCAATTTAACATTACCCGATATAAAACATACTAACCCCCTTTTATATTTTAAACTATTATGAGCAATTAAAAATCTGTGCAAATATGTAATATATTTTTTGAATTGTTATTAGCAATTAAAACAGATATTGGGCACAGCGACGATCAAAAAATAAATAATTTAAAAATAAATATATTTTTTAAAAATAAATATTAAAAAAAAATTATTTGTTAATTATCGTGCTTAACTTTTATATTCCAAATAAATATCATTATTTTTTAATTCACACTGTAACCTAAGGCGTCACTTTTACCTTGTAGCTTTTTTTAATTGAAGTTACAAAAACTACTACATAGTGGAACAAAGTAAGCTTAAATTAGAACATTTTTAAAGGTTCTTTAAAATATGAATGAAATTTCAATTTTTACGATTATCTTGAATATAGTAACATCTTGATGGATAATTTTTTTTGAAAACCCTTTACTACATTAAGACAATGCGAGGTTATAAAGGATTCAGATTTTTTTCTAACCTGTTCTTTAACCAAAATAAAACAACCATAACTTTCTTTGGATCAGTGTTTACAAGCAGGGCCTTTTCTTCACCTAGGCCCGTTCTAGGGGCCCCCAAATATTAGGGGCCACTAAATGTCAGTTTCTATTATGCCAAATGCTGGTTAATCTCCAAAATGTATCAGTAAATTAAAATAAATTATCATACTCCATTTTTTTTTTCTCGATTTTGGACTGAGAAATTGGACCAATACGTCATTTGTTTTCTTCGATGTTTATAATTAAGTCAATAAAATTGCAGCAACAATTTGATACATAGGTCATATAGCACCATCATTATACTGGAAATCATACACAAAAATTGTTGTTCGCAACATAGAGGCCCCCAAAATAGGTTGTGCCTATAGTCTGAGTTTTCCTATAACAAGGCCCTGGTTACAATTCTTACAAACAAAGAAAGGTGATAAATAATATTTGGTAAAAAAATCGTGATCACTTAATAAATGTTCTTTGAATCGAACAGGAATGCCGAATTTTCCTTCAAATTCCATTTCATATATCGTAATCGTAATCCTTTATCGCTTGATGACAGTACGATATATTACCACGGATGAAAAAGAAGACTGTAATGTACCACATGTCATAATAACGTCCTGGATATCTATATTTAGTTTTTCAGGAAGCAAATAATGTACAAGGTGAACTAAGTACAGCAACACATCGTATGAGCGAAAAAAACTGATAATTCTCTTTCATAGCATTGAATTACTAAATGAATATGTTCCCTTAAAATTTGTTTTATGTTATAACTATTTTCATAGCTGCTTTTTTTTTAAATTGCTTTTTCCCAGAAGGTCAAAATTAACGAATTAAGATATTTTGCTGGGTTTTTATTTTTTATTTTCTTGTTAATGTTAATTTTACAGCAAATAGATGTTTTCACAAGATTCGCCATAATTATAAACTACCTTATTTATTTGCATAAAGATAAGCGTCAAGCAATAAATGTCTTAGCCAAGCATAGGACATTTTATGTTTTTTCAACATTGTGTGCTAGTAGAATATATTAATTTTCGCTTTTCGCAATTTTTATTACTAAATTCTACATTAAATATACCTTCAATTTAATGTTAAAAAAAAGGACGTTTGTACTTAAGTAAAAAATTAAATATATTTTACAAGCACACAAAGTTACATGAAACTTTAAAAAAAAATTCCACTTTGGACCACCACTGTATATATTAAGAGTACAGGGAAGAACCGATAGATTTATTAGGCGGACGCCCACAATTGTCTATTTGGCGGACATTGGCAGAAGAAAACCAATTTCTCTCTTTCTTCTTGGTTTGGTCCAAGTGGGGGGTTGGGGGCGTCGGGATCATCAAATCGCCTGAATCTGGGTAGCTAGGAACCACAGAGATAGTAGTTAAAGTATTAGAGTGGAAAATCACGTGACCTACAACACTGGCTTCATTGGGGCTTCATTAACTGCAGGTTCCGTCGTTAGCATTGGAGATCACGTAATCTGCCACTCTATTACTTTAACTATGATTCTCTGTGGTTTTGTCCTCACACAAGTTTAGGCGATCACTCGCTATCATCGCCAAAGAGGCCTGCTAAGGAAACTTCTCTTACAAAATCAATTTCCCGTGTACTCTCCATATATAGCTACACTGATAGTCAGTATTTTTATTTATTATAATCTAGAATAAAAAAAAATCAATAAAAATTAACCCTCGATCCCCTGCATTCCTGTCTCTGTATCGACAAAAAAGAAAAATATCACCTATCCGAAAAATAGACGATGTCTTAAAAATTTCCTGCGTGGTTCTTTAGTTCCGCGTGACCGCCCTCCCCCCAGCAGGGATTTACTCACGAGTTATTTAATTTCGTCTGTCCGTCCCGCCCGCCTGCAAACGATCATCTTTTTGCCAAATCGGACCCGGGGGGGGGGAGGGGGGGAACGCCGATGAGTGGTCAGAATCTATTTGGGATTACCCGATCCGCCGCGAATAAAACTGCCAGAAGGGGTCACGCAATCTACACGTCGAACGTTATGTCGTGGAACAAAAAAAAAATCCGTAGAGAATGTTCGTTGGTTGTTGGAAACAAATATTTCTTTTGTACGAGTGGGATCGTAGAAAATGAATAGGGTACTTGAATAAAAAAAATATATTGGTTTAAAATATTGCCAAAAAAAATAAAATTATATAAAATAATAAATATTAGATCCGTATTTTTTTTTTCAAATACCGGCCATAAGAAAAATAGGGAAAAATTGGAATTTTAAAATTATGTCGAAAATATTAGTCCCCGAAAAAGCATTTCTGGGCTGTCACTTAGTATCTTGGACTTCAATTTTTCAAATATACCATCAACCATAGTGTAAAAGCCATAAAGTGGGTTTAAATATTTGTTACCAAATGGCGAGCAGTGATGCAATTGGGGGTTAAAGTATTTGCTCCGATGATAGATGGATTTAAGATTTCAGAAATCATTTCAAGGACTTTTTCACGTCTGCTAATATTAGAGTTTAAAAGCAAAAATACTTTATTTCTATATTTTAAACTTACACAAAAACAAAATATTGAAGTGTGCCACCTACACTGTAAAAAAAATTTGGCTTGAATTTACTATCGATTACTTAGTAACTTTACAGGTTTTCACCATTTTACTAGAAAATCATCTGTAACCTAAAGAAACTACTGTAGTAATACTAAATCAATACCTAAGTAAATTGATGCTAACGCTTACAGCGCCCCCCCCCCCCCCCCCCATGGCTATCTTTTCTAGAGATTATGACGAATCGATATCGCAACGATAAAAAACCTAAAAACGTGTTTTTTTTATTTTAGTATATAAAAATACGTTAAATTATGCGAAAAGCTTCATATCCGAAAAAAAAAAAATGAATCTTAAATTATTTCTTAATCAATAACATAAAACGCCTTTTAACGATCAAGATTTTAACCTCTTTATTTACACGCAACCAAAATGGCAAGTCCCCGATAGCAGAGAGGACTAAACGCGTGATCAACGGATCCCGATAATCTTGGGTTCTGTCTCGGGAAGTTCGAAATAAACCTGGAGACTAACAGAAAAAAATTAGTGGGCCCTCTGGTTTTTAAACTTTTGAAACACAGTTTACTACCATTTCTTTGTAAAACATACAAGAAAATCCCCTGTAAAAATCTACTAATTTTTCTTAGCATAATTACTAAGCTTTAATTAGTAATATTACAGGCATATTTCTTATGTAACACTACTAAAAAAACTTATGGAAGGCTGAGTTTCCTAGAGAATTTCTTAGTAACCTTACAGATTATTTTTTTAGAGTGTATCACTGGGAAGCCAGGACCTCGCCTCTCTGAGCTCCAGCACAACGTTCCTGGCTTGAGACTTTGTTAATGTTTTCTCTTTTCTCTTTGTGTGAACCCAGACTCCTTTCTGCATGCATTTGCTATTTTCTAATGGGTTAATATTATTCCAATAAAGCCATATTTAAAAAAAAAAAGAAAACATTTCAACAAACATTCACAGCAAACAAATTAATAAAAAAAACTCTCCCCTAGTAAACAAAACTGTCGGTAAATGTGTCAATCCCCATTTCCAGCCGATTCCATCAAACAAAAAAAACCCATGTTAAAGTGTCTCCAAAAACCGTTTCTTTTGTAATGGAACAGGAAGCGGGGATCTCCCTGATTGAAGAGAAAATTGCCTATCATTAACTGGGCATGGGGGAATAGAAACATCGAAAGAGCATAAGTACACAAGGGCAGTGTTAAATGTTGAGCGTGGCAAGTGGGTAGGATTTTCATATCTGGAGCGGGGGTGTAGGCGCGGACTGTGAAAATTAACTTTTTTGGCCATAAATTATGCATGCAGAAATATATTTTTTTTGCCTGAAAATGATAAACAATCTAAACATACGTTTTTATACAAATATATGCTAAACAAGTATGTTTTGCAAAATAATTTTAAAAAATTATGTTTAATAAATTTACTTGCACTCTTAAAATAAACGAGCGAATTTAACTCAAATCTGAGTAATTTTCACTCCTCCAGTCTTGAAAATGCACTTCTCCGAAAGGAGTGGATCCTTCTGTGTGTTTAACCTCCGACCAGGATCACTCCAAACGAGTGATTTTAACTCGGTCTGAGTTAAATATTCACTCCTTTCCACGTGTCGAAAATGCACTTCTCCAACTGGAGTGGATTTCACTCTTTTGTTTTAGAGTGTAGGCACACGCTTCAAACTCTAAAAATTAACATTTTTGTGCTAATTGCAACAAAAAAGGCCGTATCACTTAATTTTGTAGTTAAAAGTTTATTTTAATATTGTTTTTAATGCAAAATGCCTTTAAAAAGAAACTACAAAGACAACTTTTTTTGAAATATTAGAAAAAAAATTAAAAAGAACTTGTTTAAGAAGCTCGTAATATCGTATTGACTCTAGTTACAACTTCATTTTTTATAGAAATAAATGGACTGATACCTGTAATCAAAAGGCTGAGCACCTAATATTTGGATTTTCCTCAACGGACCAGGTCAATTTCTCAACTAATTAACGTGTTAGATTGTTTGTCGGGGAGATTTTAAAAAATGTCCCCAAATGGGGACGCCAGTTCGCAGAGGTTAAAATGTTTGAAAGATTGCACCAGAAACCGTTGAGCATTATAGCTTCTATTTGGACCGTCAATTTACCATTTTGTGGTAAAAACTATAACTTTGCTTTGAAGAACCATTACTTTGCTTAGATTTGAACTAAAAAAAAAAATAACAAAAAAAAAAAATAATAAATGGTCCATTAATTTGCAAGGGATGAATGCACTTTCCAAATAGAAGTGGCCAGCTAGAAAGTTCCAGGATTCTTATTCAATCTTGAACCAAAATTTTTAACTGCGTATATTCTAGATTCTTTGTTTTGTGCGTAGATTCTAAAAAATGCGATTGAAATCAAATAATGCAGTCCAGATTAAAATTTATTTGGCCCTAATTTGATTCCAATGGTTCAAAGTAATTAATTTCATCGGTTATTTTACCACTAGTACTATTAACGAAGACTGGGGCAAAAAGGATCGAACTTTGCATTTATATTTTTAGAGTCTGTTGTCCTTAACGAAAACTTCTCGCTGTGTTAATCAATGGGGAAGCTAAAATCGGAATTATTTTTTTTACAAACTGTTTTATATGATAAATGTCGCTGGCTTAAATGTCTGTGTAATTCAATATTCTGAAAATTCATTATAAGCCAGCAAACATTTAAAATCAAAAGAACCTCCACCCTTTTTTTGTAAAGTAAACTCAATACTGTTTCGAGGCTTTTCCGACGCGACGTATCACTAACTTAAATTTTTTTAATATAAATACTATTAAAAAAAGCATAATACTTAATTGTTTAGAGGTTTCTTAATGTTCTTTATAGGAATTATAAATATTTTGGAAGATGCTGTAATAGTTCTTTAATCACAATGCTTCTTTAGAAGTCTTGGGTTAAAAATATGTATATAAGATTTTGTAAAATCATAGGCATATAATCAACCTTTTTTAGTAGATAAATATTGCAGACCATTCATATTCTTACATTTCAATTTACGCAATGATTCGAGGGCAATTAATGGTATAAACTATTTTAAAGGTAAATCTTGATTTGAATTTGTTGGAGTTATATTTTTTATATTTTGGATAGGTTTTTTTTTTCTTTTTTTAAATTGCATTGAATGAAGTATTGACGAAAAGTGTGAATATTAAAACCAATACTTATTTAATATCTCTTAATGCGACTTCATTTAAGTTTCAAAATGTTTAAATTACTTGAAAAAATGTTGATATTAGCTTTAATGTTGATACTTTTATATAAAACTTCAGATTTCGTTTCTGGAGATAAACTTCTTAGATGTGTATTGTTTTATTGTCCTGTAAAGCTTGTATAAAAGTTACTCTATATATTTTTTATATATAGAGTATATGTTTAGTATAATATTTAAAAAAAAAACATTTATAAAAAAATATTCATTACAGCCGGAGAAATTTGGCGGCAGAAAATAATTTGTTCCCATTGGTTTACCATTAGAAGCACTTGAGTTTGGAGACGCCCCGGTCCAGCTCGCAAATTCCCTTAACGAGAGAGTAAACAAAATTCGTATTCAATTTGATATTCTGGATAAACAAAGTCGCTCCAGCAGAGGACTGTTTCCATTCTTTGTGTTGCCTGTGCTTGTTAGTGCTTAGGCTTCATTTTTTAGTACTTTCCGGAAACTAAGTACATATCCTGAGTAATGTCCTGAGTGTTTACAGGCAACACAAAGAATGAAACAGTCTCTGCTGGAGCGACTTTGTTTATCAGAATATCAAAGTGAATACGGAATTTTGTTTACTCTCTCGTTAAGGGGGAATTTGCGAGCTGGACCGGGGGTCTCCAAACTCAAGTGCTTCAATGGTAAACCAATGGGAACAAATTATTTTCTCCGCCAAATTTCTCCGGCTGTAATGAATATTTTTATAAATGTTTTTTTTTTAAATATTATACTAACATATACTCTATATAAAAAATTATATAGAGTAACTTTATACAAGCTTTACTGACAATAAAATACACATCTAAGAAGTTTATCTCCAGAAACGAAATCTGAAGTTTATATAAAGTATAACATTAAGCTAATATCAACATTTTTTCAAGTAATTTAAACATTTTGAAACTAAATGAAGTCATTAAGAGATATTAATAAGTATTGGTTTTAATATTCACATTTTCGTCAATACTTCATTCAATGCAATTTAAAAAAAGAAAAAAAAACCTATCCAAAATATAAAAAATATATCCAACAAATTCAAATCAAGATTACCTTTAAAATAGTTTATACATTAATTGCCCTCGAATCATTGCGTAAATTATGTAAGAATATGAATGGTTGCAATATTTATCTACTAAAAAAGGTTATTATATGCCATGATTTTACAAATATATACATATTTTTAACCCAAGACTTCTAAAGAAGCATTGTGATTAAAGAACTATTACAGCATCTTCCAAAATATTTATATTCTATAAAGAACATTAAGAAACCTCTAAACAATTAAGTATTTGCTTTTTTTAATAGTATTTATATTAAAAAAATTTAAGTTAGTGATACGTCGCGTTCGGAAAAGCCTCGAAACAGTATTGAGTTTATTTACAAGAGGTTCTTTTGTATTTTAAATGTTGCTGGCTTATAATGAATTTCAGAATATTGAATTACACAGACATTTAAGCCAGCGACATTTATCATATAAAACAGTTTGTAAAAAAATAATTCCGATTTAGCTTCCCCATTGATTAACACAGCGAGAAGTTTTCGTTAAGGACAACAGACTCTAAAAATATAAATGCAAAGTCGATCTTTTTCCCAGTCTTCGTTAATAGTACTAGTGGTAAAATAACCGATGAAATAATTACTTTGAACCATTGGAATCAAATTAGGGCCAAATAAATTTTAATCTGGACTGCATTATTTGATTTCAATCGCATTTTTTAGAATCTACGCACAAAACAAAGAATCTAGAATATACGCAGTTAAAAATTTTGGTTCAAGATTGAATAGAATCCTGGAACTTTCTAGCTGCCACTTCTATTTGGAAAGTGCATTCATCCCTTGCAAATTAATGGTTCAAATCTAAGCAAAGTAATGGTTCTTCAAAGCAAAGTTATAGTTTTACCACAAAATGGGTAAATTGACGGTCCAAATAGAAGCTATAATGCTCAAGGTTTCTGGTGCAATCTTTCAAACATTTTAACCTCTTGCGAACTGGCGTCCCCATTTGGGGACATTTTTTAAAATCTCCCCACAAACAATTAACACGTTAATTAGTTGAGAAATTGACCTGGTCCGTTGAGGAAAATCCAAATATTAGTGCTCAGCCTTTGATTACAGGTATCAGTCATTTATTTCTATAAAAAATGAAGTTGAACTAGAGTCAATACGATATTAGAGTTCTTAAACAAGTTCTTTTTAATTTTTTTCTAATATTTCAAAAGTTGTCTTTGTAGTTTCTTTTAAAGGCATTTTGCATTAAAAACAATATTAAAATAAACTTTTAACTACAAAATAAGTGATACGGCCTTTTTTGTTGCAATTAGCACAAAAATGTTAATTTTTAGAGTTTGAAGCGTGTGCCTACACTCTTAAAACAAAAGAGTGAAATCCACTCCAGTTGGAGAAGTGCATTTTCGACACTGGAAAGGAGTGAATATTAACTCAGACCGAGTTAAAATCACTCGTTTGGAGTGATCCTGTCGGAGGTTAAACACACAAAGGATCCACTCCTTTCGGAGAAGTGCATTTTCAAGACTGGAGGAGTGAAAATTACTCAGATTGAGTTAAATTCGCTCGTTTATTTTAAGAGTGCAAGTAATTATTAAACATAATTTTTTAAAATTATTTTGCAAAACATACTTTTTAGCATATATTTGTATAAAAAGTATGTTTAGATTGTTTATCATTTTCAGGCAAAAAAAATATATTTCTGCATGCATAATTTAGGCAAAAAAGTTAATTTTCACAGTCCGCGCCTACACCCCCGCTCCAGATATGAAAATCCTCTCCACTTGCCACGCTCAACATCACACTGCCCTTGTGTACTTATCTCTTTCGATGTTTCTATTCCCCCATGCCCAGTAATGATAGGCAATTTTCTCTTCAATCAGGGAGGATGCCCTGCTTCCTGTTCCATTACAAAAGAAACGGTTTGGAGACACTTTAACTTGATGGAATCGGCTGGAAATGGGGATTGCACATTTACCGACAGTTTTGTTTACAGGGAGAGTTTTTTTATTATTTGTTTGCTGTGAATGTTTGTTGAAATGTTTTCTTTTTTTTTTAAATATGGCTTTATTGGAATAATATTAACCCATAGAAAATAGCAAATGCATGCAGAAAGGAGTCTGGGTTCACACAAAGAGAAAAGAGAAAACATTAACAAAGTCTCAAGCAGGAACGTTGTGCTGGAGCTCAGAGAGGCGAGTCCTGGCTTCCCAGTATACACTCTAAAAAAATATCTGTAAGGTTACTAAGAATTCTCTAGGAAACTCAGCTTCCATAAGTTTTTTTAGTAGTGTTACATAAGAAATATGTGTATATATTACTAATTAAAGCTTAGTAAGTTATGCTAAGAAAAATTAGTAGATTTTACAGGGGATTTTCTTGTATGTTTACAAAGAAACTGGTAGTAAACTGGTTTCAAAAGTTTAAAACCAGAGGGCGCCACTAATTTTTCTGTTAGTCAGGTTTTATTTCGAACTTCCCGAGGACAGAACCCAAGATTATCGGGATCCGTGGATCAGCGCGTTAGTCCTCTCTGCTATCGGGGACTTGCATTTTGGTTGCGTGTAAATAAAGAGGTTAAAATCTTGATCGTTAAAGGCGTTTTATGTTATTGATTAAGAAATTTTAAGATTCATTTTTTTTTTCGGATATGAAGTTTTCGAAATAATTTAACGTAGTTTTTATATACTAAAATAAAAAAAACACGTTTTTAGGTTTTTTATCGTTGCGATATCGATTCGTCATAATCTCTAGAAAAGATAGCCAGGGGGCGCTGTAAGCGTTACATCAATTTACTTAGTATTGTTTAGTATTACTACAGTAGTTTCTTTAGGTTACAGATGATTTTCTAGTAAATGGTGAAAACCTGTAAAGTTACTAAGTAATCGTTAGTAAATTCAAGCCAAATTTTTTACAGTGTAGGTGGCACACTTCAATATTTTGTTTTTGTGTAAGTTTAAAATATAGAAATAAAGTATTTTGCTTTTAAACTCAATATTAGCAGACGTGAAAAAGTCCTTGAAATGATTTTGAAATCTTAAATCCATCTATCATCAAATACTTTAACCCCCAATTGCATACTGCTGCCATTTGGTAACAAATATTTAAACCCACTTTATGGCTTTACACTATGGTTGATGGTATATTTGAAAAATTGAAGTCATAGATACTAAGTGACAGCCAGAAATGCTTTTTCGGGGACGATTTTTCGACATAATTTTAAAATTAATTTTTCCCTTTTTTTTATGGGGTATTTGAAAAAAAAAATACGGATCTAATATTTTTGGCAATATTTTAAACCAATATATTTTTTTTATTCAAGTACCCTATTCATTTTCTACGATCCCACTCGTACAAAAGAAATATTTGTTTCCAACACCAACGAACATTCTCTACGATTTTTTTTTTTGTTCCACGACATAACGTTCGACGTGTAGATTGCGTGACCCCTTCGGCAGTTTTATTCGCGGCGGATCGGGTAATCCCAAATAGATTCTGACCACTCATCGGCGTTCCCCCTCCCCCCCCCCCGGGTCGTTTGGCAAAAAGATGATCGTTTGCAGGCGGGCGGGACGGACAGACGAAATTAAATAACTCGTGAGAAATCCCTGCTGGGGGGGAGGCGGTCACGCGAAAAACACACGCAGGAAATTTTTAAGACATCGTCTTTTTTCGGATAGGTGATATTTTTCTTTTTTGTCGATACCAGAGACAGGAATGCAGGGGATCGAGGGTATTTTTATTGATTTTTTTTTATTTAGATTATAATAAATAAAAATACTGACTATCAGTGTAGCTATATATGGAGAGTACACGGGAAATTGATTTTGTAGAGAAGTTTCCTTAGCAGGCCTCTTTGGCGATGATAGCGAGTGATCGCCTAAACTTGTGTGAGGAAACCACAGAGATCATAGTTAAAGTAATAGAGTGGCAGATTACGTGATCTCCAATGCTAACGACGGAACCTGCAGTTAATGAAGCCCCAATGAAGCCAGTGTTGTAGGTCACGTGATTTTCCACTCTAATACTTTAACTACTATCTCTGTGGTTCCTAGCTACCAAGATTCAGGCGATTGATGATCCCGACGCTTGGACCAAACCAAGAAGAAAGAGAGAAATTGGTTTTCTTCTGCCAATGTCCGCCAAATAGACAATTGTGGGCGTCCGCCTAATAAATCTATCGGTTCTTCCCGTGTACTCTTAATATATACAGTGGTGGTCCAAAGTGGATTTTTTTTTAAAGTTTCATGTAACTTTGTGTGCTTGTAAAATATATTAATTTTTACTTAAGTACAAACGTTTTTACATTAAATTGAAGGTAATTTAATGTAGAATTTAGTAATAAAAATTGCGAAAAGCGAAAATTAATATATTCTACTAGCACACAATGTTGAAAAACATAAAATGTCCTATGCTTGGCTAGCATTTATTGCTTGACGCTTATCTTTATGCAAATAAATAAGGTATTTAGGCGAATCTTGTGAAAACATCTATTTGCTGTAAAATTAACATTACAAGAAAATAAAAAATAAAAACCCAGCAAAATATCTAATTCGTTAATTTTGACCTTCTGGGAAAAAGCAATTTAAAAAAAAAGCTATGAAAATAGTTATAACATAAAACAAATTTTAAGGGAACATATCATTTAGTAATTCAATGCTATGAAAGAGAATTATCAGTTTTTTTCGCATACGATGTGTTGCTGTACTTAGTTCACCTTGTACATTTTTGCTTCCTGAAAAACTAAATATAGATATCCAGACGTTATTATGACATGTGGTACATTACAGTCTTCTTTTTCATCCGTGGTAATATATCGTACTGTCATCAAGCGATAAGGATTACGATACGATATATGAAATGGAATTTGAAGGAAATTCGGCATTCCTGTTCGATTCAAAGAACATTTATTAAGTGATCACGATTTTTTTACCAAATATTATTTATCACTTTCTTTGTTGTAGAATTGTAACCAGGGCCTTGTTATAGGAAAACTCAGACTATAGGCACAACCTATTTTGGGGGCCTCTTTGCGAAAATTTTTGTGTATGATTTCCAGTATAATGATGGTGCTATATGACCTATGTATCAAATTGTTGCTGCAATTTTATTGACTTAATTATAAACATCGAAGAAAACAAATGACGTTTGGTCAATTTCTCAGTCAAAATCGAGAAAAAAAAATGGAGTATGATAATTTATTTTAATTTACTGATATTTTGGAGATTAACAGCATTTGGCATAATAGAAACTGACATTTAGTGGCCCCTAATATTTGGGGGCCCCTAGAACGGGCCTAGGTGAAGAAAAGGCCCTGCTTGTAACACTGATCCAAAGAAAGTATGGTTGTTTATTTTGGTTAAAGAACAGGGTTAGAAAAAAATCTGAATCCTTTATAACCTCGCATTGTCTTATTGTAGTAAAAGTTTCAAAAAATTATCCATCAAGATGTTACTATATTCAAGATAATCGTAAAATTGAAATTTCATTCATATTTTAAAGAACCTTTAAAATGTTCTAATTTAAGCTTACTTTGTTCCACTATGTAGTAGTTTTTGTAACTTCAATTAAAAAAGCTACAAGGTAAAAGTGACGCTTAGTTACAGTGTGAATTAAAAAATATATATTTATTTGGAATATAAAAGTTAAGCACGATAATAAAAATATTTTTTTTAATATTTATTTTTAAAAAATATATTTATTTTTAAATATTTATTTTTTGATGTCGCTGCCCAAATCTGTTTTTAATTGCTAATAACAATTCAAAAAATATATACATATTTGCACAGATTTTTAATTGCTCATAATAGTTTAAAATATAAAAGGGGGTTAGTATGTTGTATATCGGTAATGTTAAATTGGAAAATTTCAATGTACCTTTTCACAATAACTACTGATCAGATCATCTTAAAAATTTCTGTGTGTATTATACCAACCTTATATATTAATCTGAGGTTAAAAGTTTTTTTTTAAATAACTGTTAGATTTTTTTAAATAAAATAAGTTTTAAAGTACCCAAAAAATCATGAAATTTCTCACTTTTTTGCCCCATAACATTTTTTTCACTTTAGTTTTATTAAAATTCATAACTTCAGATTAATCTATACTATGTATTACATCATATAAAAAAAGTTTACGAGAAAACATAGCATAGTTTTTGAGAAAAGGTACATCGAAATTCAAAAAATCAAGTTCTGAGAAAAACGCGTTTAAAGTTTTTATTGTTAACCCATTTCCTTACGAAGCCATGACATTAAAATGGCTTTTAATGTCAAAAATAGTTTTCCAAACGTCTTGATACTTTGTGGCATTATTAATAAAGGTTGTAATAGTATTTTAAGCCAATAATTTTTGTTTTGATTTTTTCACCGATTTGAGGGTATTGAACCCCCTTAAGGTAGGCGAATTCCCAAAATTCTAAAATTTTTGCTATTACTTTAATATTTTCCGATTTAAAAATTTCAGGTAAATTAATGTAAAACTTTTTATGCTAGAAGTGTTAGCGTAAACTCCTTTTTTTAGTTGAAAAACACCGTTTAAAATAAATCAATTATATTTAAATAAAAAAAAATGCCCAAAAAGCATTGTTCATTATATTTGAAATCACTATGCCAAATTTGGAAAAGATTAAAGTAATAGTAAAAAAAATTTAGAATTTTGGGTACTCGCCTACCTTAACTGGTGTATATACCTATTCCTTCTCTTTTTTCACTTTCATGCCCATAATTGAGTTGCAGTACTTAAGATATTCGTGATAGCATCAGTTAAAATAAAATCCCACAATTAATTCAATGCAAAACGGCGACATCAACCCAAAATAATGCCCCTTGTCTATTCCGTATCTCCATGATGCAAAGAAGTTCTACTGAAAGATCAAGATGGAAAATGTAAAGAAGATAAAGAAAATGTTTATTAGTTTCAGTGACTGCAATAAAAGAAAGAAAGTCATGCTGTTAAATATACACATATTTCTTAAGAGTTTCTACCACTGAATTGCAGATATTTGCTGAAAAATAAAATAAACAAGTTGTCGCATTGCTGTTTGATTTATCATTATATTAATCATCTGTTTATGGCATTAAATGCAATGACTAGGCATTACTGTTGAAGTTTTGGAATTGCTGATTATTGGCCCTTGATGGGAACATCAGATATGTCAGATTTATTTAATAGAGTGTTACGGAAACTTTAACCCTTTCAGTCCCAGTGATGCCATTTGGCATCATCACTTTCAATATTTTTTTCAAAATGTTTATGTCTCGCTATGACATCCAAACACACGTCATTCGATTCTTCACACTTTGTTCTATCAGACAAAATTTTACTTTAATCTCAATAGAAGTCAGAACTACTGTTTTTTTTTATTTAGAAAATAGTCAACAAGCGTTTCTCCTGATTTTTGATAAGTTCACTTCAGTTCCACATATTTAAAACACAATTTAAACTATTTCGGTTAAAATAATTACTAAATTTTTTTTAATAATATGGTCAGATACCTTAAAATATATAACTAGAAGGGTTTTTAGGTAATATATATATTTTTATTTTGTTGTTTTCCACAGTTAAAGAATTTTGGCATTGTTTCAAAAACCATATAAAAAATTTAAATGGATTTTTTTCTTATGGATTTCGTATATTTGACCTAAAATAAGCTTATTTTGTGAATATCAGATGTTTCTGTAGTGTAGTAAATTTTTGGGACTGAAAGGGTTAAATAAATGGACACGGAGTGATATCAGCATTTAATGACAAAAAATAGAATTAAAACTTGGCATAATCCAGGCAAATTATGCTAAGAACAATAAAATATTAATAAATTCAACAATTTCACCGATTTCAAAGCTTTATCTAATTCAGTGGTTCCCAACCTGGGGGCGATCGCCCCCAAGTGGCCGATTTGTGCTATCATGGGGGCAAAATATAATCAAGGGGCGATGAGGGGGCAATGAGTATTCAAAGGGGGAGGGAATGAAATAAAATAATGTTGTACCTTTGTACAATAAATCCATTCTCCAACCATAACCAAACCAGGAAATTTTTACTTTGAACTCTCTTAAATTTTCTAGAAACCATTAAAATATCTTAGTTAATTATTTCACTTTTTATCTTTAAAAATATGTGTTTAATGTTTTTTCTATTTTATTTAAAAGTGACCGGATAAAGCTTCATTGGTTGTTCTTATAAATGGTAGTAATTGTTAAAAAACTGTTTTATAGTTGCACTTTAACCCAAATTATGAATCGACTTAACACGAAAATTAAAAGAGGGCGATGGATGTTAATCAACCTAAAGAACGAGGCGATGATCCAAAAAAGGTTGAGAACCACCGATTTATTTACATTTTTATACTGTTTTTTGGGCAATGACCCCTTAAAACGCAAGAGTCATTTTTAAAACTTTTTAAATACTATTTGTACACGCAGTAATAAATGTTTAATACTTCTATAAAGTAAATAATCCAAATATTATAAGTTCGCAGAAATTAAATAAAAAAAACCAGCCAAACCTATCAAAAGATCACGAACACTGTTTAAAACCCATTTAACTTAATAACAATAAAACCAATGCAAATTCGTTCTAAAATCAATACACTTTAACAAAACTAAACTGTTTCCAGAAATTAAAATCGCAACTAATCCTCCGCCATCCGCTTTCAGATTCCTATTATCGATCAATATAGAATACAAATATTGATAATTTCGAACACAATTCAAACGACAAACACAATCTTTAAGAACACGGCAGAAACGAAAAAGAAATATTAGAAATTAAACAAAAACACCGCTCCCCAAATACTTATTCATATTTCTTGTTTTTTTTTTTAACAATGCGATCGAGTTTTAACATAGATGCATTGTTACAAACGACTATTACAAGGCATCTCACGCGCAATTAGCTCTTAGTCCCTCGAAACAGCACAAAAAAAGAAAGAAAGCAGGTTTCAGAGAAAGATATACGACGTCATAGAGAAGCTAAGAATTAGAAATCAGATATAGGAGACTTTTTATTGCAAACAGTTGTTGATTGTTACCAATTTTTTAATTGATATTTTCTATATATTTATGTATTTGTTACGATAATATGGATATTTCATTTTTTTACATTAGTAAAAACCAATCAATAATTGTTTTACAAATGTAAAATGGTAGTAAGAATAATTTATAATAACAGTATTTCCTGGCCATAGACACCGAGGTTGCAAGTAACAAAACCGAAATGGGAGATAGTCAGCTCGTCCCATTGACTGTGGTCCTAAATGACGACGCCCGTCGCCAATAAACATCGTGTAGCTTTAGTGCGACGAGTTTAACGAACTATACAACTGTTGAAAAATAACAAGTCGCCCTTATCTTTACTGCGAACAAGACGGACGTTTTTTTTGCCGCTTTTTCTCTTCGGTATCGTTATTTTATTTGTTGTTATTCTTTTTATCTTCTCGGATTGTTTCTACAGAGAGTCCGGAGATCATTGCGACTTCCTCTGCTAAACGAGGATTTAATAACCGGGCCCGATGCCCCCTCGAGGGGGGGGGGGGGGGGGACTGACGTCACGGGGACCGCCGGCTGCAAAAAAAAAACGGTTCTTATAAACAATGAAAACTCATTTCCCGCCATTGTTTGTTTCCATTTGAGCACTTTTGGTCGGAATTCCTCAAAAGGCGTCTCTATTTTAACGACCACATCGTATTCGTTTATTTGTACAAGTTTCGTCAAAATGTTGCGAATAAGCCTTTTTCCAACCCTGCAAACAGATGGAAGGGGCAAACAGAATAAATGGTAATGTAATCGTTTCCGGCCGCCTATATCCAGCCTCCTTTAGGAGCTTTCCAGTTTGACAATAACGCCTCGTAATCGTACGCAGCGTTAGGACTTTGAAGGATGTTTAACGTGCACTCCCTTACACGGGGTATTATTCATCGGACACTTTTGGCTGCACGGGCCGTTTATAGGTCGGCAGTTATTTTGGCGATGCCCGGACCCGAACCTGGGACCTTCCGCATGCTAGGCGAGTGCCTAACCGACTGGGCTCCCCAGCCCCATATATTATAAGGATTG
The DNA here is from genome assembly GCA_023701765.1 of Hylyphantes graminicola. NCBI lineage: Eukaryota > Metazoa > Arthropoda > Arachnida > Araneae > Linyphiidae > Hylyphantes > Hylyphantes graminicola. Next base: position 7,741,566 of record CM043122.1, read on the forward strand.
AAACGTTTTAACATAGAATGAAATTTTCACACGTATTTTATTTGGTCATTTATTAGTTTCTATTAAACATGTAATGTGCACCAAATAACTAACATAAAATCCAACAATTGTTAGAGAAGCAAAAACATATAAAATATATCAAAAACCAAAAGCCATTTATAACTATGATCTCATAAGCACATATAGATAGCTATATATATGTAATAACTTATTCTAAAGCTATTCCATTCATTTTAAAATGTGTTGGAATATAGCATCCACTAAAATATAATTTCTTCCCTCAAACAACCACATCTTTGACAATCAAAAGTAAATTCCCATGAATAATAACAACAACAACAGCATAGGGGGACGCACTCAGCTGATTGATAGCTTTCCCCCCTGTCATCGGTCCATGATCCCATTTGCTATTTAAATGAGCTCACAGAGTCGACATACGATCCTGCCGCTTGTCAAGAGATAGTCGGGGATCAATTCTCGCACTCTGGATACTTTATAATGCGTTTGTTTCGATATAAATACTGGGAGTTTATTTTAGGGGGTGAATTTATAGATTTGCAGTATTAGAGTCATTCTGGTTTATTTTAACCTTAGCAATTTAGTAATTACGTTTACTACACTAGTCATTTCCAATGTGTCGAGGATTAGGGGTTAGGTTTGAATTATCGTCGCACTAGAGCAACACGAGGGCTATTGGCGACGAGCGTCGTATTTTAGAGCCACAGTCAAGTAACGAGCCGACACCTGAATAGGCACCTAACCCAACCGTTAAGCACGGCATCGTACGCAGCGTTAGGACTTTGAAGGATATTTAACGTGCACTCCCTTACACGGGGTATTATTCGTTGGAAATTTTGGGCTGCACAGGCCGTTTATAGGTCGGCAGTTATTTGGGCGATGCCCGGACCCGAACCTGGGACCTTTCGCATGCTAGACGAGTGCCTAATCGACAGATTAGGGGGTTAGAGTCAAGTAGAATTATCGTCGCACAAGAGCTACTAGATGGCCATTGGTGAAGCAGTTTAGAACTACAGTCAAGTGACGAACCGGCACTTGGATAGGCATCCAACTCAACTTTTAAAGGCGACACTGTACGCACTGGTGGGAAATTGGAATATATTTAAAGTACCCTACGCGAGGTATTATTCGTTGAACATTTTGGCTGCACATACCGTTTATAGGTCAGCAGTTATTTTAGCAATGGTTGGACCCGAACCTGAGATATTTTACATGCCAGGCAAGCGCCTTTACCTACTAGGATTTTAAGGCCAATAATGCCCAGGGAGTTTTTTTATTGCAAAGACGGACCAATTCTCACACTCTTCATATACTTTATAAGGCATTTGCTTACATAAAAATCTTGAGACAGCTTCAAAGAGCTCCACATCATTTTAAAACTTTACCTTAACTTACTTAATTACTTCCCAATAGATTTACACGTAATCGTTGCATATTTTCTCATAGCTCTTCCCATTAGAACTATATTCAAAATTTATGTTTATATAAATTTTATAAAATTTACAATAGCTATTCTCACGACCTAGATATTTTCACATGTCTTTTAAGGATTTTAAAGTTAACTGTTTCTGTGTAATGTGTTTGTTTTTAATGTGTTTTCGTGTTTTATTTTTTTCCTACTTGTTTGTTTAATGTGCATTGTAATTAGATTGTTTATCTGTAATGTGTATTTTAAACTAAAATAAATAAAAGAAAACAAATTTTGATGCAGTATGTATATGCTTTTCAAAGAAAGCGTTACACTATAGATATTTTCTTATAGGTCAAAGGGTTAAAATTGTGATATTATAGAGGAAACAAATACCATACAATATCTTTCATAACCTATTATTATATTAGAAATTATTATACCATCTTTAAAGAATACCCAAATTTCTGATGATGATATGAGAATGACACATCAGAAATTTGGGTACAGAAAATTGGTGACATCAATTGAAAGTATTGAGTAATCCCTTTCAGCAAAAATGCATCTCCAAACATGAAGGATTAAAAAAAGGTTGACAATTTGTGTACCATAATTTGAATTTGCATCTTGCCACCAAAGCATTCTTTTATAGGGTAAGGTGGGGTAAGTGGGCCACCTTTTTGGCATAATTCAACTTTAGACCCTCATACCACTGAATATAATCGGCCTAACAACTTATTTTTGTGTGTGGTCCATTCTCTCATATGTTATTACTGTACCCATGACAACCTTAACACAAATTGGCAAAAAATAAATATAAAAAATATGTTTTTCATTTTGGTCATCCGAGTGGCCCACTTGCCCCGCAAGGTGGGGTAAGTGGGCCACCCCCCTAATATATTTTTACACATAACTGGTAGAGATAAGGCTGGGCAAGTGGAATAATCTACATGATTTTTTGAGTGTTTGAACAAAAAAAAGTAATGATGTATCTTTAATAGTTCCTCCATAGCAACTTTTTCTGGCTTGCAAGCTTACTACAAGAAAAAATACATTATTTTTCATCTTGTCATTTTTGCATGTAGTGTAAAAAAATGTTAGGGCTACAGATTTTAAACTGGCCTATGTCAATGAATAGGACTATGAATAGTGTATATGACTAACCCTATGAATCAGTAAATATGACTTTTTTTTAAGTATATTAAAGAGTTGGGGCTAGTGGGCCAGGGGTGGCCCACTTACCCCGCCATTGTGGTGGCCCACTTACCCCAAACGCGGGGCAACTGGGCCACCCCAATTTTCTTTTAACTTTATCAACATCACAAGTACATGACACTCCAAAAAGATACCATGTTTTATACACTTTCAAAATATATAACATTTTGTTTTGTATCATGAACCGTTTGGAAATAAATTTAAAAATAGTATGATGGCGTGAATTACGAAAAGATGCAATTTTAAAAATTTTCACAAAAAGGATTGTACCTTGTTACATACTTAAGTGAAAAGGATGCCATAATGTTTCCTGCATCTATTGGGGTAAATACGTAAAAATATTGCAACAGATTTTTTTTTACGTCCGTAATTCGGGAAATGCCAGGGGGGTGGCCCACTTGCCCCAATGGCCCACTTACCCCACCTTACCCTAAGCTAAAAATAAAAGCTTGAGATCAAAAATAAACCCTATCTCTGCATGCACAACGTCCGCCGTTTTTGTGCTCTACTGTTGTAGGAAAAAAATACGCCCCTCTGTTTCTAAGGTGAAAGTTACTCAAATGCCAATTCCACTATAATCGACAATGGAGAAACACCATTATAGGGTACACTCTTAAAACAAAAGAGTGAAATCCACTCCAGTTGGAGAAGTGCATTTTCGACACCGTAAATGCATGCATATTTACTCTGAGTTAAAATCACTCGTTTGGAGTGATCCTGTCGGAGGTTTAACACGCAAAGGATCCACTCCAAAAGGAGAAGTGCATTTTCCTGTCTGGATTTGTGAAATCCACTCAGACTGAGCTAAATTAGGAGTGTTTGTTTTAAGAGTGTAGACTAACCAGTGAATGAACGCTTAAGCACAATTTGTTGCAAGAAAATTCATACATTTTAAGAAAATATAGTTATTAATTTATGACAATGTGAACACATTTGTCATTACATGCAAATTCTACAAAAAAAGGAGGCGACATGATATTGCATTGCTTTGGGTCTTTTAGGGGTCCAAATAAAAAGTGGCACAAAAGCCAAGTGAATGAACAGTTATTTTACCAGTGCATGAACAAAAAGTGTCCAGTCAATAAACATGTTGGATTTTAATTAATGACCAATTACAACCAATCAGATGTCAGATAGCTTCCTAAGAGATGGGAGGAAGTCAGTATTGAAATTTCATCCAGTGGCATGATTATTAATCCTTATTTTCTAATGTATTTAGAAACTGTTCATTCACTGGGGCCTGTTCACTCACTGGGCTGTCTAACCTAGATGAAATCTGTCAGATTGCATCTATTTTGGTACTGCTCACTTTCATACGTGCTGTAATTGCATAAAGCATTATGTTCTCCTTATAAAACGTATTAATATTATTATTTGACCACTCGTTTAGATTTAAATTACAATTTAACTTTATTTCACAAAACTAAAAATGCAAATGTTCTACTTGAACTACTTTAGAATCATCAGATGTTTGTTTTGTAATAAATAACTTTTATCCACGCGTCTATCCTGAAAACTATTAGCAACTATTAAAGAGTAAAAATATTTTCCTTGTTAATTTTATTTTTAAGTGAAATTATCAATTATGCTTTCCTTTTCACAAAATTAAAATGAATTCTGGTAGTGAAATTTATCGGAATCATGATTGTTCAATTGACTTTAGAAATATAAATTTATGCCATGTCGCCTTAAATTTTTTTAAAAAGTATTCTTTACTAATCTTCTTCAAAATCATCTTCATTTATCAATCAACCCATCATCGGCTTAACGGTGTAAGAAATCTTTGCAGGTTGTGTCCTCGTCTAAGTTACCGTATAAACGAATTGTGCTGTACAGAAAAAAACGCGAGAAAGAATTATGGCAAGTCAGCGAATGCTTCCTTTCACCGCCCGAGTAAATTTAATGCTAATCCAGTTCCCTCTTAGACAAATAGCGAACCGCTTTGCAGACTAATGACTTTAGTAACCGAGGTATATCCTAGGTCGTCACTACTCTGCTTCGGTAGTAGGCCCATATATAGTGAAATTCAAGGTGATTTTTTGAGGATAATTAAAGCAGCCCTAAGGTAATATGGAATATTCATGCAACGTCACACGGTTTGTTATCCTACAGCTCCCGAACCACGTGCTAACGCTATCCTACTGCTCCAACCTGTACTAAACGTTTGTTTTCCTAATGCAATTTGGAATTGAAGCTCAGGTGGATATGGCCGTGAATGTCCCCCATTGGAAACAGGATCGGGACCCGCAGTCAAGTGACGAGGCTGATACCCAACGCCAACCCCTTGTGGGATGCAGATGCGAGCCCAAAGAATTGGGTTTTCTCGAAGAAACAAAGCAGCAGAAGAAAGTGGGCTGTTTTGAGAAGTGTTCGAATACCAATGAGGCGCATTTGCATTGCAAATCCGCCGTGCCGCCGCGGGGCCCGCAAATTGCACAGAGCGATAACATCACAGTCCGTTCATTTATTACACGTTCACACTTTTTGCGCCTACATTAGATGAGCAAGACGGAACGCTCACAACGCTTTTACCTGTTCTCGGTAACCTCAAATCTACAAACCAAAGAGCTGTTGAACAATAACCTCAATTACACACATTTCAAAATCCTGCACTCTGTGTGGGGAAGATGACTTTAAAAAAAAGTTTTAGTTTAGTTTGACTTATCGTCGCACTAGAGCTACTGACGACGGGCGTCGTGTTTTAGATTCACAGTCTAGTGACGAACCGGTGGTATTATTCGTCGGACAGTTTGAGCTACACGGGCCGTTTATATTTCGGCAGTTATTTTGGCGATGTCCGGAAACGAACCTGGGACCTTTCACATGCTAGTTGGACGACTAACCAACTGGGCTCCCCAGACCCCCCCCCCCCCCCAAAAAAAAAGTATTGTAAAACTGCGAATGATAGTAGAGATTATAATTGAAAATTTGGTACTAATATCAAAAATTAGTTAAAATACTGTTTCATTACACTTAAAAATTTAGCACATAGTTTAACCAAATATGTGTTTTCCAGTAGTTCCAAAGGCTGTGTAACATTTCCTAATAAAAAATATACGTCAAATGTCATGAAAAATTGGTAGATGAAATGAAGCTAAATAAGATTATTTTCCTTTTTTTCTAGGAAGATAACTTAGTCTAAAGAAAATTTCAAAAATTTATATGAATAGAAATGTAAAAAAAATAAAAGCCATGTACACCACAATTTATTGTCATTGTCAATTTTATGGCTACAAAAAATTCATATTTTGATACAAATGGGAAACTTGCATCAACCATTGTGTAACTTTTAGCCATAACTAGACCCTCTTCTGGTCACGTGTGAACCGAAATTATACAAAAAGTTGCACCAAATTAATTAGTTATAACCTTCACCAAAGATGAAATGCGCATTTTTTTTTTAAAGCTAGAAAATTGACACTAAATTTACTACATGTCTCGTTATTTTTCACTACTACTGTGTGTTTTCTGTATTTATATTTTTAATATTAAAGCTCTCAATACATTTTCTAAGTACTGAATAAAGTATAGATTTTCTGAAACAATTAAAGGGTTTAGTTTCGTTCAATTATTATAATAAGATTGTGCTCAATTAGTACCGCATTAAAAATTAATTATATGCTATAATATGCATAAAGACTTCATTAATAACTAAAAATTTACATAAGTACTCCCGAATTGTGTCAGAAAGGGAAAAAAAAACAAGAATCGATGGCGACTATTCAAAGAAAATTAACAGAACAGTGCTTCATTTCTACATTTATGCATTCTTTCCCCCTTATGTATACGGGAATATACATTTGTTTTTGAGAGGGTATTTTTTGTAGTACTGGAAAAGTTATTGGGGGTTCGTGTCCTATTTCCACAACACATGCAAAACACTTAAATTCATACATCAAACTATACATTTATAATGTAAAAAATGCTTGAAAGTGTTAAATCTGAGTTTCAGTTTTGTAGATTATTTATATAAAGCTTGTGTAAACATCTCGTGCGTGATGTAATATCTATTTTGTTACTGCTTACTGTTACGAGAACTGTTACGTTACATATCACTAAAGTAGTAATTGAGGAATATAAACTTATATGCTGATAATTCTGACGAATTCAACTAGTATATTTATTTATGCATTTGAATATAAATACGAGGATGTGAAGAAGTTAAATTATTATTTCTATATTTACATGTCTTTTCATATGAACATTTAGGCTAAGTTTTTATGCTTTTCGTTATCCTTAACCCTTTAACTACTGAAACGGCCCACGACGGCCGTCGACTAAGGATTCGATAATGATATTCCTATCACACATTACGCGGAAAGAAAAATCCTGCGTAGCGAAAGGGTTAAACAAAATGCTACGCAATAGTATAGTTAAACATTGTAAAAAAATCAGACAGAATAAAGCTGTTAGAAATGTAACACTTATATATGCTGCGATTTTCAAGCACATCTGACACAGCCACGGATCAGTTTAAATTCTTCGAAAATAGAAAAGATGAATACTGATCAAGGTCAAAGCGTCTGAACATGAGCAATAGACTTTAAAACAAAAGATTGCTGAAATGTCACGATACTAGCTAATAATGGGAAAATGAAAAATCTAAGATATACTGAAATTTATTTGAAATTATCACAGCCCAAGTGTTTTGAAAACTTATAAAAAAATCGGGTGTATTTTTTGACATCTTTAAAAACTGACCCGTCTAATTCAATTCCCAACTCTCTCAATTAAGATAACTATGTGCATTTTAGATGTCCAAAACAAATTTAAGGACAATATAAATATGGAACACATCAAATAATAAATTTTATTTTTAAACCTACTGAATATTTAAAATCGTTAATAAGGCTTTTGAAGAACGTATAGTACAGCTCAACTTTTTTTTTTAGATAATTGCTGTGAATTCTACTCTGAAATATTTTTAAGGTAAAGACCTGCGCCTGAACGGAGTTAAAAGAAATAAGTGCATGAAAAATGCGTTAACATAATACTTCAAGCCAACTAAAAAAGATAAGTTTCATAATACCTCTCTTTGTAATTGGTTTACCGGCAGCTGAGGATTAAGTTATAGTTACATTTTGCTAAAACATCTGATATGTACGAAATAGTTGAAAAGAAACATGAAATTCGAATTAGTTATAATAAGGCAATGAAAATAAAACTGTTTGCTTTTAATTCGGACATTTGTTAATTATTTTCGCTATTCCGCCAGGAAAAGCAGTTTTATTATTGCTATAAATGTCTTATCACTTCGATATTTCAAGAACTCAAACGCAATAGTTAAGTATGCGTAATATAAGCAATGCGTGCTTTAAAAACATTTGCATATTGTAGGAAAAAGTTTGGAGTATTTTGTTAAAAAAAAGTAGTTTATTCATGTAATACTTTCTTGTTAAAATAGAATTGTGATCTAAACATGCTTTGGTTATTCATTCACCTAATACATATACTTCTAGAATTACAGAGCATTAAAAAAAGAATTCAAATGTTGTTACTAGATTTAAATAAAAATTTGAGAGAAATTTTTAATCATATATTTCAAACCTTTTGTATAACTATGTTTAATTACTTATTATATTAAAGAACAATTTGCAAATCAATCGCAAAGTATCTTAATATTTCGATCTTTTAACCCTCTAATGCATACTGTTACCGTTTGGTAACAAGTAACATAATCCACTTTATTCTATTAAATTAGAGCTCCTCCAAGACAAGTCTGTGTTTTTTTCATCTAGTACATTTCATTTTAAAGTTTTAGTTACTAATAATCCTCATAGATGACAGTAGTAAAAGTGTATTCAAAATTAAAGAGTGAGGTTATTAACTTTTGTGAAATTACGTTTTTGGCGGTATTCAAAGAATAATAATATTAGTACTAAATACTGATAAATTGTTTTGAAAAATGAATCATTGTTAAAAAGGGTTATTTTGAAATATTTTTAGTAGTTTTCTAGTCATTATTATCAAAATTGGAATTTTGCAGTTGGTTTTTGTCATAGAAATTTTTTTTAATTGAAATTATTTAAATTCTAATGCAGTTAATTTTTTTGTATTTTTCCCATAATGTGTGAGTATTAAAGATACATATATATTTTTTTGGGATGAAAATAAAAATTCATGCATTAGAGGGTTAAATTCAGACTTAAAAATTTACGTATTTTCATACTGTTAAGTGGATTCATATGCTCTCTTTCTTTCGTTTGGTTATTAAATAGTTCACATAATTCATTAGGGCAAAGTAAAAAAAGATAGGATGTCCATTATATATTTGTGTTAAGGGGATACAGTACCCAAAACATTATTTCTAGAAATAATAACAAACTTGTAAATTATAGTGGTTTTGTACAATGTTCACTCTACCATAAGCATTTTCTAGCAATAAAAACAAATATATACACAATATATATTTTTGAAAAAAAAAGTCAATTTTTAACTTTTTTAAAACGCTACTATTTCAATTTTGAGAATAACTCCACCAAACTTTTATAGTTTGTTTTAAAAACTGTTTGTTCAAGAACTGCGCGTGGATTTTAAAATGTGAGCTACGGTTAAAAAGTAACGTGCATTTATAATGAAAATCTCAAAAAAAAAAAATCAAATTATTGAATTAATTAAAAAAAACTATTCATAGACCTTATTCCATGCAAAAATTTGTGCTCCTTGTATATAAGAACACCGGTTAAAAATTTCAAAATTCTAGCTTAATTAGCAAAAATGCCTTAGGGATTTATTAAATAAAATTTGAAAAACTCGAAACAGAGAAAAAAAAGGTTGAAAGCAGACGAAATTCGTATTCAAACTTATAGGAATGACCCCAGAAAATATATTTAACAACTTTTTTCTACAAAAAATATCATTATGAAACTTTCAGTAAATTTTTAAAAAGATATTGTGATTAATAAGAAGTAAAAACTGAAAATTCTATATTTTGACCAATTTTGGGATACCGTATCCTCTTAAGAAAATCAAACACAAAAACATTTTAAAGCGAAAAAGGATAAATAACGTTTGGTACAGCTGGGGAAAAAAAAAAACGCTCCACCCTTCGTTTCTCGGCTGCTATTGGTCAAGGAACTTTATGAAAGGTGTCATTTTTCAGGAAATAGCTTAAGGAATTTAGAACTGGCAACAAAAATTGCATAAAGGGTCGTCTACATATTAAAATGAGGATCAACTTTGAAAATTCCAATGGCAACATCCAATTTTTTTTACATAAAAATGTTCAGCACCTTCAAAATACCCCATGTATAAAAAAGTATTATCTAGTTTGCATTATTTGCTGAGATATTAAAGCATTAATTTTGAACTCGTTTAGGGGGAAATCTCTAAAGTGAAAACAGTAATATTTGGGTTGCGTCTTTTCAAAACAACAAACTAACTGGGTTAACATAATCTCGCCAACGGATGCTAGAATTTAACTTTCTTCACTAATATTGTGATTTTTTTAATGTTTTTTTTTATTTTGAAATTATATATTCAGAAATAAAATAAAGACTAGAAGATAAAAAGTTTTAATTTTAATTTAAGTCGCATATGCGGTTATTTATTAGGAACAGATTTTCAAATGCGATTAGTTATAATCACATTGACTAACATGATTATTGCATTAGTGTTTCAAATTTTTTATGCAAATTTTTGTTTCATTAATATTGCTGCAAAAAGTTTGTTAAAAATTTGTCGCCCTTTATCGGTAATATAAACCACGTATTTCAAAACGAGGGTTACAACCTTAACACGATATTTAAGGAAAGCAAAATAAAATTATTCAGAATGATTGGGCAATGATTTATAATCAAGGAAAGTGGGCACAAATAATTTTAAATAAGCAATGTGGTAACAATAAAATGTACTGAAAACCGAATTCCAATTATATTTTAGCATATTTATTTTTGATACTCAATTTTTGAAATTGTATTGGAAATAACACATATTTAAAAACATAGTAATCGATATAATTTAAAGTTAATTCGACAAACAAAATACATTGCATGCACTTGAAATAAGAAAAGATTTTTAGATTTTTTTCAGACATCAATAATTTGAAAAAACATTTATCAACAAATGCTTTTCAATCACCAAACGATAATGCAAGTTAGGATCGAATTCGCCAAGTAATTTTTTACACGATCCCTAAAATTCGTCTTTTTCAGCTTTTTTACAATAACTCGGCAAATAGTTGTTTTTGAATTAAAAAAATTGGTATTTTGGTTCTACCTGATCTACTTTATCGATTCATGTAAAAAAAATTTGGGGTTGCTATTCATGTTTTATTTTTTATTGTTTAAATTTAAATAAAAAAATATTAAAACTGAAAAATTGATGAAAAAACTTGTGTGATTTGTTTTTGGAAGATTAAGAAGTATATAATGAAAAAAAAAAACTTTCTTTAATTCCTTTTATTTGTGGAGATATGAATAAAAGTTTATGAAACTTTTTTAACATTATGGGCGTTCAGCTTTGAATGCTTATAGCTTAGCAAATAATGCAAAGTAAATAATTCTTTTTTACACATGGGGTATTTTGAAGGTGCTGAACATTTTTATGTAAAAAAAATTTTGTGTTGCCATTGGAATTTTCAAAGTTGGTACACATTTTAATATGTAGACGACCCCTTATAAAATTTTTGTTGCCAGTTCTCAGTTCCTTACGCTATTTCCTGAAAATGACACCTTTCACAAAGTTCCTTGTCCAATAGCAGCTGAGAAACGTGGGGTGGAGCGGTTTTTTTCCCCAGCTGTACTTATTAAGTAACATGTGATATTCGGAAATTAAAATATTACCTTACTAGTAAAAATTTATTGACCTTCATACGGTAAAATAAGAAAAATAATTAAAAAAAATTCATGTACTTACTTGTAAATAATAAAAGAAATAGTCATCAAAATCAAAGGAAATTGAAAAAAAAAAATTAAATTGTGATACTGTTATGATAAATTCAATAAATCATTTACAAAACACTTTAGCATTGAATACTAGCATATGACTAGCATATGAACTTAGCATATGAAACACTTTAGCATGTAAATACTAATTTGAAAAAAAAAAAAAAACACTGTGCAGAAAAACTTCCAAAATTAAATGTATTCTTAACAAAACCATAAAAAATAACTCCAATACCAGCATTTTTTAACATCTTGCAAAGAAAGAACATTGTTAAAGTCAACGCTTTTGAATACGCACCTCTAAACTCATTTTAAACATTCTCAATTAAGAAAACGGTGGTATAATGTCTCCAGCTCAACAATTTGCCTACTAGCTGGGTATTATTATTTAGAATAATTATAGTTATTTTAAGCCAATCCTAGGTTTCAGCCGCCATTTAGCATCTAATTGACTGATGCCTTCGCTCTTTCATCCCTGGGATATTTGCACCGATTAAATTTCGAGACCACAATTTGTAGAAGCCTCTTTTCCATTTAAATTGAGAATCGGATGGAAAGGGTAATAAAGGATAATGTTGGTCAAATAAAGGATCATGTTGGTCAAATAAAGAGCCAGTGTATCGTTTTTGGTATTTGTCAAGGTATTGCTTTACAATTAATGGATTTATTCACCAGTTATGAAAATTGTAACATTAAAGAAATTTTGAAACGTAAATATCAGATGATTATTCGGATGGAATTGGTAATGTAAAGGATCATGTTGGTCAAATAAGAGTGTATCGTTTTTTTTTATTTGTCAAGGTATTGCTTTACAATTAATGGATTTATTCACTAGTTATAAAAATTATAACAATAAAGCAATGTTGAAATGTAAATATCATATGATTATTCGGATGGAAATGGTACTGTAAAGGATCATGTTGGTCACATAAAGGATCATGTTGGTCAAATAAAGAGACAGTGTATCGTTTTTTGTATTTGTCAAGGTATTGCTTTACAATTAATGGATTTATTCACCAGTTATGAAAATTGTAGCAATAAAGCAATTTTGAAACGTAAATATAAGATGATTATTCGGATGGAAACGGTAATGTAAAGGATCATGTTGGTCAAATAAAGAGCCAGTGTATCGTTTTTGGTGTCTGTCAAAAGTATTGCTTTAAATTAATGGTATGAAAATTGTAACAATAAAGCAATTTTGAAACGTAAATATCAGATGATTATTCGGATGGAATTGGTAATGTAAAGGATCATGTTGGTCAAATAAGAGTGTATCGTTTTTTTTTATTTGTCAAGGTATTGCTTTACAATTAATGGATTTATTCACTAGTTATAAAAATTATAACAATAAAGCAATGTTGAAATGTAAATATCATATGATTATTCGGATGGAAATGGTACTGTAAAGGATCATGTTGGTCACATAAAGGATCATGTTGGTCAAATAAAGAGACAGTGTATCGTTTTTTGTATTTGTCAAGGTATTGCTTTACAATTAATGGATTTATTCACCAGTTATGAAAATTGTAGCAATAAAGCAATTTTGAAACGTAAATATAAGATGATTATTCGGATGGAAACGGTAATGTAAAGGATCATGTTGGTCAAATAAAGAGCCAGTGTATCGTTTTTGGTGTCTGTCAAAAGTATTGCTTTAAATTAATGGTATGAAAATTGTAACAATAAAGCAATTTTGAAACGTAAATATCAGATGATTATTCGGATGGAATTGGTAATGTAAAGGATCATGTTGGTCAAATAAAGAACTAGTGTATCGTTTTTAATATGTCAAAGTATAATTAACAATTAATAATTTATTCAACAGTTATGAAAATTGTAACAATAAAGCAATTGCATTATTACTATCTTAATAGCATATATTACAAGAAAAACGACTTCGGAGTGTGAAAGCTGATTCAGGTAAGGTGCTTAACTTGTTCAAGTACAGTTAACGGATGTTTTTTAAAATAATTGATAGAGTATCTCAAATTTACCAAAACTACACGCTATGGTGTTTAATGAGTTTTGGGAGTACTAAAAGAAGCCGAAATTTTTCTCGGTTCTTTCCCTTATTCAGTCACTACAGCCACTGATTAACCCTTTCAGTCCCAATGACAATATAGCCTCATCATTTTAAAATTAGTTTATGATCGTCTATTGTTTATATTATCTTGTAAATTGACTAAAAAAGTAGCTACATTTAAATTAATCGCAATTGAACTTTCAATAACCCACCCTAGCAATGCAGCAAGAAAACAGGATAAGGGTTATCCGAGGTTTAATCCGATTCAAGTAAAGTACAGCACTCAGCCCTGACTCAAATACAATGAACTAGAATCACTTTATATGTACAATCACTGATTGAAAGACCCTAACCCTTTCAGTCCCAAAAATTTACTACACTACAGAAGCATCTGATATTCACAAAATAAGCTTATTTTAGGTCAAAAATAAGAGTTCCATAAGAAAAAAATCAGTTTAATTTTTATATGGTTTTTGAAATAATGCCACAATTTTTGAACTGTGGAAAACAACAAAATAAAAAAATATATATATTTCCTAAAAACATTTCGAGATATATATTTTAAGGTATCTGACCATATTATTATAAAAAATTAGAAATTATATGAACCGAAATAGTTTCAATTGTGTTTTAAATATGTGGAACTGAAGTGAACTTTTCAAAAAATCAGGTGAAACGCTTGGTAACTATTTTCTACTTAAAAAAATAGTAGTTCTGACTTCTATTGAGATTAATGCAACAAACTGTCGAATAGAACAAAGTGTGAAGAATCGAATGATGTGTGTTTGGATGTCGTAACGGGACATAAACATTTACAAAAAAATATTGAAAGTGATGATGCCAAATGGCATCACTGGGACTGAAAGGGTTAAATATCATTTTTATAAAGTATAACAAGATTTTTCGAATAATTCGTCTCAAAATGATCCAACCTCATACAAGAAAACGAGATCTGAAGGAACAACCGGGGCTGGGCGCCGGAATACGTAGTCCCGCCCGAGCCTAGGGCGGATCTCGCGTGCCCCAGCCCCATTGATCTCCGCTGACAATCTCACGAAACTGGGAAAAGATATCGCTCACGAGCGGCAGGAGAACAACGGATTGGTCTTGCCAACCAACCAGGGTGTTTTCATTGCATAACATCAGTGTTGGACAAATTTTAATTGCAAGAACAATTAAAGATTAACAATTGGTAAATGTAACCACAACTAAAAATTTGTCAATTGTAGTTGGGGAAAATTGCAATTAACAATTATTTAATTGTCAACTGTAGTTGTAACAATTATTTAATTGTTAACTGCAGTGGTAACAATTATTTAATTGTTAACTGTAGCAGTAACAATTATTTAATTGTTAACTGTAGCAGTAACAATTAATTAATTGTTAACTGTAGTAGTAACAATTAACAAATATTTAGTTGTTAACTGTCATAGTAACAATTAACATTTAATTTCAATAGTTTTGTTAATTTTATCTAAAAATAATTAACCACTTTTTTATTCGTCTTAAGTCTAAGACTTGCAGCTTAATTTTTCTAAATCTTTACTTATTTCGTTTTAATACATAGTCAATTGTTAGTTTTAGTTATTTCATAAAACAACCGAAAAGTTAATTGCAATTATTTTAATTGTGAGTTACAATTGACATACATTAATCAAATTAATTTAATTGCAAAGTGCGATTAATAGTTCGCTTGTGATTAATTTAATCGCAATTACTTTTTTAGTCAATTAACAAGATAATTGAGAAATTAATTGATTAATGCCCAACACTGCTTAATATTACATTTATTTATTTGGATTTTTTAAAAACATTTTTGTATTAAATGATTTGACAGGACCCTTGGTACAAAATGACGAGGCAGGTATTAGCTTTGTTAGATTCAGTATCATAACAACGAAGGATATTAAAAATATATACTGGGGATGATGACTGAATGACCACGTCTCTGGAGAAGCAGTAATCCAGGCACTTAATAGTTAATCATAAGAACGCTTAAAATATGTACCTGAACTTCATATCGGTCCGAACTCTAAATTTTGATATCAACTATAGCAAAATTATAATTAAATTACAAATACCTAATACACATCACAATTTATACTAAATGAAAAATATTAAATATTTAAATTATGTTTTGTTATAATAAAACTTTATATCTCAAATCAATAAAAAAAATCGCTTTTTTTATATTAAACATTATTTGTGAAAAAAAAATCCTTTAAGTTAAAATTTAAAAAATATATTATGCTCACATCTACACTATTATTTTTCCTTATTTTCTTATACTGTTACTACATTTCCTGGTCCTTTTCTTGTACTCTTACTGCATAAAAAGTTTCCAAGGTTAGACCTTTCAAAATATTCCATTTAAAAAAAAATGTAGAAACAGTATTTTTGGCTCAATATTTACATTCTTAAAGTGCTTTAATAGTATAATTAATTTAAATAATGTAACACAAGAAATAAAAATAAACTAAAAGAGTTTGTCCCGCAAGTATACCTGTATACCATTGAACAAATCCCAAATATGGTTAAACTTATCACTTTTGTTTCTATGAAACATTACAACATTATTTAATTACTTTTTAAATCTCAAAATATCTGCAAAGCATTACTTAAATTCATTCGGAAGAACGGTAGTTTTTTTTAAATTACTGAACAGGAACCTATCTTTGAAAAATAACGAGTATTTTTCATCTCGACACCCCACCCGAACTAAACACTGCGCCAACACTACCTAGTATCACTAGACGCTTTTTCAAGAAGTCTTAAAATTATCATTGTCAACGTCGTAAAACTAACATGTATATAATGTGTAAATAAATTTTATGTAGCCTGATTGTCAGCGAAAAGTTACTTTGTTGGTTGGAAAATTACCTTTTAGTTATAAGGAAAATTTAATGTTGATACTTAACATAACATTAAACAATCTAGAGAAGTATCAAATAAAATCAAGTTAATAGAAAAAATAATTTAAATAATTGAATTAATGAATGACAAATATTTGGCACTCAGAAATCTTGAATTGAAAAACAAATATGTTTATGTGAGCTTCCTAAAAGAAAGAAAAAAGGTAAGCGGCATGATAAATTTAAATGTTAAATCGGATTTTGAAGACTTATCCAGTTTCCAAACCCTGGAAAATTTTATTTTCCAAGGTCTTTTAGGAGGCGTATCTAACAACACTGTATCTGATGGTTATTCAAGTAACTTATAAAAATTAATTTTGCTAACTTATCTGATTGTTTAAAATATATCTCTAAAGTGGAATATATTTTGAAATTCTTACCTCCGCTCTTTTTCGACTTCAGGCAGGATACACCTAGACATCAATATCTTTGAAATCGACACTTTTGAGATTAATTGAAGACTGTAGAGAGTCACAGTTTTTATCTGGATTAGGCAGTTCAAATGACGTGATGAGAGTCTTTATTAAACAAAAAATTCAATACGAGTCCTGTACAAAGTCATATTTAAGAACTTGGACGTTGAAAATGACGCGATTTGGGCGTTTTTTTTTCAAACAATATCTTCACTTACAGGCCTCAACACACATGTTTAAAAACTTAGTACGTCAACTGTCATACGACGTAATGGGTAATGGGTAATCGTTTAAGGCTGCCTGTTTCTAGCCTCCTTAAGGAGATTTAACACGGCCAAATCCGCCTCGCAATATAAAACCGTGATCAAGTGATTAGGTCAACGCCTGAGTTGACACCTAACTGGACTTCCAGCGACATCATACGCTAGCGCAGTCGTGATGGCATCAGCTTGTTCTTTACTTGAACAGTTCCGACTCTTAATTTATAGCCTTCAAGAGAAGCTTTAACCCAACCCTATACGCCTAGTAATTAAGAACCCTGGTCAATTTACCAAAACTGTCCAAGTGTCGGTTCGTCACTTGACTCCTGTTTTAAATTACGACGCTAGTCACCAATAGCCCTAGTGAAGCTCTAGTGCGACGATTTTCAAGTATACCAAATTACCTAAACTGTCATCCAACGGCTTTCATGCAGATTTGTAAGCTTTTTAGCATGCTTCTTTCATGATGAGGATAGGCTATGTTGATAAGGCTTTCAACATGTGTGTTTTGGGTGCCTGCCCATGAGACGACGTCTTCACTGACCAGGTTCTAAATTACGAGGCTCTTATTTTCTGTGTAGATGTAATATAAGTAATATGCATACTAAAAAGAATTAGTTCAGTTTGGTTTGTCGCACTAGAGCTCCACGAGGGCTGTTGGTGACGGGCGTCATAATTTAGAACCACAGAAAAGAAAAAAAAATACTATTGATAATATCTAGTATAAGCGTACCTCAAGCGAAGCAATAAACCAATTCACGTCTTACAGTTTTTGTATCTCCATTCAAGGCCCGTCTGTGGCCGAGTGGTTAAGGCATCAGCCTCAGGATTCAACCTTCACAGGAGTGCGGGGGTTTAAATCCCACCTACTGCTAGTCATCCTATAAATCGGATCTCTGTACTGGGAAAGATTAGAAAAATCAAACTCGTGACAGATGGGCCCGAGTACACTGGGACAAGTGTTAAAGCTCCGAAAGGAGGCTAGAAATAGGCAACCGGAATCGATTACATTACATTACATTATACTGGGACAGACGTGCTCGTTAAATCTGTGTAGTCCATAGTTCCGACGTCGTCAACGTACGCCGTTGGGTGCCCACTCAGGTGTCGACCTCGTCACTTGACCAGGGTTCTAAATTACGAGGCGTAATTGGCTGTGTTAAAGCTCCTAAAGGGGGATAGAAATAGGCAGCCCGAATCGATTACATTCCCTTAACCTTACCTTATCTCCATCTTCAGGGACATGTCTAAATTGTGGAGGTGGCGACAGATGGCAACATCTGTCATATCTGTATGTGTGCGTCTTGTGTTGTCCTACTTGACGATGGTTTATAAGCGGGTCCTTGCGAACAAGCACACAAGCCTGAAAATATATGTCTACCAACCAACCTTATCTCCATTCAATAGTCCAAGAGCCCATGGCTCCCAGACCCAAGTTATTTTCTCACTAATGGATGGATTTTACATTGCTCCATTGATTTGGTGAAACAGTCTCGTTGCTCCCCAGAAATGCATTTAAAGTCATTTTGACCATTATTTATCATGAGTTTGAAACAAAATTTTATTCAAACCAAGCTGAATTTAAAATTTATTTTTAAGGTGTTTGAAGATTTAATTTCCAAATCTATATTTCAGTATCTATTTTAAATGTTCAAGATATGGGATTATTATCAAGTACTCAGAGTTTAAGTTCAAGATTAAAAAAAAAAATACCCTACATGAAAAAAAATCGATGTTCCAATTTTTTTATTGTGGAATGCTAAACAAATTAAATTTATTTAAAATTATAATCTTTGATTCCTACCAACTTCAACATTAATTTTGATAGCAGATAAGTTGCTACAATTATAACGTTAATATTTTAGTGACGATTGCACTACAATTTCTTATTAGCAATATGAAAAAAAATATTTTCAAATTGAATATACTATAACCAATACTCTAAAATTCAACATTTGTGAGTCTAAATGTAATTAGCGAATAGTTTTTACTACCAAAGCAGTTCCCATTTCACTGCGAAAAACAATTTCATAATGTTAATAACGCGTTATTTCGTTAAAATATATTTTTTAAGAACTCTCTAAGTATCTACTTTCTTCGAAACCCAGTCAACCAGAGCAAAAAATGAGGGAATTTTTATACAAGGGCTTACAAGATTTAAAAAGCGTAACCACGAAAATAACTGTCATTTTCTTTATACAGTCCATTTGTTTTTTATTATTTTCGACTCGTAATGGACCAAAGACCTTTGCATGCGGGTTTGAGGTTTCCACAACATTACCATAGAATGTTGCAAACGTATCCACACAGATCGTGGTATTATTACTAATGGGAAAACCAGGCGTTTTCCATGAACGAATTTCGTCCTCTTCCATATTCAATTGTAGACATAATGCTTTAGATGCACTCTAACAAATGAATACTCAAAAACGACGAAATTTTCTTTAATTTTGACGATTTCGTTACTGGCAAATGCTTCGAGTTTTCGCTTCCTCAAAGTGAGGAAATTTGATTCGTCATTTTTATGAGGATTTGAATGTCGTCTAATCTAAGGAAATATTTCGTCATTTTTGAGCATGTGAGTACAACAATGAGATTCAGTTTCCTCAAAATCAAGATACAGAATCGTCAAATCACGATCGTAAAAGTGAGGATTTGCGTTTACTCAAAGGTCACGTGATAGTTTGACGAAACAATCCTCAAAATTAACGACATGAGGCTTGAAGATTCATGAATCGTCAAAAATGAAAGTGTTATTTCTGAGAGTGTGTCCATTTCTGTGATTGGGAGTTCGAATCCATGTTTTTGCGCACGGTCGAAACCGTATTAATCCGAAAATGGATAATCAGAATAAATGTCAATCCAAACTCCGTTATATACTCTTAAAACAAACGAGCGATTTTAACTCAGTCTGAGTGAATTTTCACTCCTCCAGTGTCGAAAATGCACTTCCTCTATAGAAGTGGATCCTTTGTTTGTTAAACCTCTGACAGGATCACCACAAACGAGTGATTTTAACTTAGTCCGAGTTAATATTCACTCCTTTCCAGTGTCGAAAATGCACTTCTCCTACAGGAATAGATTTCACTCTTTTGTTTTAAGAGTGTACTTTCTTTCGTATATACAAACGGTGTTTTCAAAGGATTCAGATAAGTCAAATTATGCTTAAGATGAACTAATTCTGTAGGTTTTCGTATTAACGAGGTTTGAGTACATGCAGAATATCTAAGTATAGGAAACAACAATACAATATGTTTTTTGCTAGCCATTTAACTGTCGTTGAAAAGTCTGGCGCTATTAAAAGAAGTGATGCGTATGTTCATTTGACTCAATCGAAATATTTCGAAATAAACTTAACTAAATTAATTCAGACTAAATTAAAAATAGTTTAGTCTGAATAGAAAAGAACAGCGCAGTTATATAATAATAATTATTACAAAGAATGATACGCGTTTCATGATTAGCAAATTCATGCAACGATTACGACAAAATCCATTGTCTTAAAAATCTGTAAAGTTTACCAGAATTTGTTCTGTGCAAATCCTTTATGTACATTTGAGATAATAGTTAAAGAATTTACATTTTAATGACTCATCTCCTCGATTAGTTATTTCTAATAAGCGACCTTCGTCTATCAATCATTTTGTAGGAGAGACATAAAGATGTAAAACGTTGATAATTTTAAATTTCGTTGATTTTGTTGGATACTGAGTTGACAAAGCAGTTATTTATGTCTTGGGGAATAATACTAATTGGTTCCGTTAAAATTGATATCAAAATTAGTAAAGAAATACATACTCAGTGTGAAAATAGCTTTTACAAGTTTAATAATCTTGGTTTAACCCTTTCAGTCCCAATGACAATTTGGCATCAGTATTTTAGAATTTTTTCTGATCGTCTATAAATGTTTATGATATCAAAAAGAACATCATTCGATTCTTCAAACTCTTTTCTATTAGAAAATGTTTTTTATTCATCCCAATAGAAGACAGCCCTATTATTTTTCTTTTAATTATGATCAGAAACATGGTGCCAAATGGCATTACTGGGACTAAAAGGGTTTAATCATGAAGCATTGAAAACCAAGCAATTTCAAAGGGGAAAAAAGAACATTCGCTTCCACACTTGATTTTATAGTAAATTGACTTACCTCATTCACAACACTCTCAGAAATAACACTTTCATTTTTGACGATTCATGAATACTCAAGCTTCATTTCGTTAACTTTGAGGATTGTTTCGTCAAACTATCACGTGACTTTTGAGTAAACGCGAATCCTCACTTTTACGATTGTGATTTGACGATTCTGTATCTTGATTTTGATGAAACTGAATCTCATTGTTGTACTCACATGCTCAAAAATGACGAAATATTTCTTTAGATTAGACGACATTCAAATCCTCATAAAAATGACGATTCAAATTTCCTCACTTTGAGGAAACGAAAACTCGGAGCATTTGCCAGTAACGGAATCGTCAAAATTAGGGAAAATTTCGTCGTTTTTGAGCATTCATTTTTAGAGTGAATCATAACATGAGAATGATTTTTTCATTTTTAAACTGAATATTTAAACAATACAAGAACTGAATATTTAAACAATACAAGAACTGAATATTTAAACAATACAAGGACAAATAAATAAAATAACATAAAACCATTTTTTCCATATGACGTTTATTACTGATATTCGAGTAATTTCTGAATTTTACAGGTCGATATGTACATACTGATTTCATATTTACACACACGCTTCCAGATTAGAAATCAGCAAATGCTTTTGATATTTCTTAAAAACTTACAATCGATTTTCGACAAATGAAAGAATTGCGATGACACACATTACAAAAATTACGCACAGACTCCTTCGAACTTGTTCTTTGACAACAAACTCAAATTTCTTCAAATAAATACGAGGGCAAATTCGGGCCTGAATTCACATCCAAAAAAATTGTCCACAAGTAAATTAGGTAAGATAGACATTCATAGCAAAGTGTATATTCACAAGATATTTATATTTTGATTCAAAACAAATCCCAAATCTTCTAGTTTTTTTACACTCTTAAAACAAAAGAGTGAATTCCACTCCAGTTGGAGAAGCGCATTTTCGACACTGGAAAGAAGTGAATATTATCTCGGACTGAGTTAAAATCACTCGTTTGGAGTGATTCTGTCGGAGGTTTAACACAAAAAGTATCCACTCCAAAAGGAGAAGTTCATTTTCCAGACTGGAGGAGTGAAAATCAATCAGACTGTGTTAAAATCGCTCGTTCGTTTTAAGAGTGTACACAAAAAAAGTCAAATTTCGGAAGTCATAGAAATAGATTAAATTCATTTTTATAATAAACATGAATATCTATTCCCTTTTCTTTGATTTCCTTCGATGACTTAGGTAGTTTTCGATATCACTTTGTCATTTCAGTTTAAGTTTGCAAAAAAGTTGATGTCATTTATGTATAGATAACCAATTCTGATAAGCAAATATTGTTTCATGCCACAGACCCAGTGCTTTTTCTCTCGATTTTTTTTCTTTTAAAGCGGGAATTTCAATAAATAGATTAGGCTATAACAAATAAAAAACTTAATTATAATATGACAAGTGACATAATTTCTTAACATTTTATAATTGTCACTGTAAGCAAAAGTAAGCATTTTTTTTGTCACTCAAACATTCAAACTAAAAAAAAAAAATAACTCCTGTTAAGTAGCGGTTCATTCCTGTTTTGTAGTGGTTTTAAGTACTTATCAAAAATTTGTGTAACTATATTTTCAACACAAAGGGAAATTGAAGAGATATTTAACAATAAAATCATTTCAATGTTTGTTTTTTTAATCTCAATTAAATAAGTGCATTTGTAGTAACGCCTAATTGCGTTAGATTTCTTTTCATTAATTTTTGAAATTATCTTGGCTAATAAACAAATCTAATATTGCACATTTCTAAAATAATATGAGGCCAAGACCAATTTAAAAGTCACTATGCTAAATTTATCATTTAAACAGATTATTCATTAATTAGTTAGATAAAATTGGTACAAAATTAAAAATTTACTTCTAAAAATGAATTAAATACAGTCAGTAAAGGTTCCGCAAAGTTTGATAAAATACCCATAACACACATGAAACACTTTTTTTCTATCAAGAACTGTCTGTTGGATTTTGGAGGGAAAAAAACAAGCAATGGATTTATTAAAATGTGATCTAAAGAACTTAAGATTTATCCGAAATTCTTTGATAGAAAACCAGTTTAATTGAAACAAATTCAAATTATCCGCCATTATATACAAATTTCAAATTTAAAAAAATCCCTAAAAACTCAGCACATTCGCAAGGAATTTTAATTACTCCCAGTTTAGTTACTGAACAATTATTACCCACACGTTTTCAGACAGAGTTCAGTTTAACAGGGTTAATTGCAGATTAAACTAGAGATTTCACTCGAAACCAAAGTATAAAGTTACAGTATTAAACATTGTTTAAAGTATACATTTGAAATAAATTCATAGGAAATTTTCAGAATATTTGAAGGTATATAAAACACAAATTTCAAGTAAGACGCTCAAAGCCATTATATTCAGTATAACATATTATTGTTAAATTGTCTTACTATCATACAAGTAATATATTATTTTTTGTCTAAAATTGAAGAAAATATCAGGGTTTTTTAATCATCTATTGTATAAATAATATTCATGCATTTAACCTAACCCTTTCAGTCCCAGTGATTCCATTTGGCTTCATGTTTCCGATCATATTCTTAAAAAATAATAGGACTGACAGATATTGTGATTCATAAAAATTATCTTCTAATAAAAAAAATTGAAGAATCGAATGATGTGCTTTTTGATATCACAAATAGCTATAGACGATCAGAGAAAAATTCCTAAAATGATGCCAAATTTTCATTGGGACTGAAAGGGCTAGGAAGACAGTAAATTAATCTGAAAAAGGCCTTATAACTATAAACAAACAAATTAATTAAAATATTGCAACCATTAAGTCAATCTTTTTTAAAAAGTAATCATTCAATTTTATTTAAATTATGAATAAAAGAAAACGGTTTAATTTTAAAATTATAAAACATTCCGTGTTGTAATAATTTCAAATAACAAATATACAGTGTAAAAACAAACTTAAATCCCCCAACACAATAGTTTAATCTACAATTAACATTGATCAAGCACATAAGAATCAGTTACTTCTCAACTTCCCTTAGAGTCACAATTTTCAATAAATTTTGCTTCTTCAAATTTGCATTTTTAAACACAATATGGACTTAAAGAATGAATGCAGAAAAAAACAACTGATTCATTTACAACAATATAGAGGAGGGGCAGTTTTGTATTTGAAGAACAAACGGCTATACACGTATATGACTTCTTTTGCAGTGTTCATTTGAAAACAAATGTTTCAACTGTTCACAAAAATAACGGTACACAACGAACATTTAAGCAAAAGAATCTTACTAATTTATATATCGGCGATTTCGTACATAAATTAGTAAATGACAGATTACGTATTTGGCTTCAAAGTGACGAAAGGTTACTGGCCAATCTATAACAAAGTGAGTATGGTTCAGATTGTGTCAAGGCATTTGGAAAACACAGCAATTCTTCTAAAAAAACGTTATTCACTTAAGAAAATTTGAAGAAATACAGTTTTAAAATTTGGTAAACGATATATAGTAACGTTTCGAGGACAAAAATCATTAAAAAGGGTATAATATGTAATTTTTATTGTATAAAATTCATGCCTACATATGTGAAGATAATCTATCAATGAAAAGAGTAAAAGATGAAAAATCTGCACGTTTTGATAGTTGTAATACACTGTTAAAATTTTTGTGCTTGCTTTCACCATAATAATGGTTAGTAGTAGCTGCAACAGTGTGGTGAAATGTTTCATCATATTTCCGGTATTCAGTCGAACCCTTTTTCAAGTTTTGGAACAAAAACCTGAGAAACGGTTCAGCCCAATACCGAAAATATGGTGAAACAACTTCACCACACAGCCTTTGCAGCTACTAGGAACCATTATTATGGTGAAAGCAAGCACAACACTTTTAACAGTGAAAGAAAGAGAAACGTTTAAAACAAATAACTTTACTTAAAAATTTAATTTGTACTAAAAGAATAAAATAGTCTTTACAAGACCGATTGTTTTAAAAATTCATTGGAGGGAAAATATTAAAAAGGTAAAAATTGTTAAAACTACTCTTACATATAATATTACTAAAGGATCTAACCAATAAAAATATTTGGTGTCCAAATAAAACCAGTTTTTTTACTGAAGTAATTGCTGTCTAACATGACAGAGGGTTTCTTATGGATGGATGTTATCTTAATACATTTACAGAACAAAACATAGAAAAAACATTTGAATTAGGTACTTTAAAAAAATAGAAGCTTAAAACACGCCATAAACAATTAAAGCATTCAACTTCAGAATCAAACGTGAATAATCGTTAGTTCGAACGAAAGGAAGTGCCGTATTTTCAAAGCGCCGTGCTCAGTGAGTATTGCAGAAAAGAATCCTTTTGACAAGATTTTGGGACAGCATGACCTTTTCCATGTTCCTCTTCTTCGATTAGTTCGACGATCCAGCTTCCAAGCCTCGAAAAATTGTGTCGAAGATTAATACTGAAGAATCCACAACAACTTTTTTTTGTTATCAATATTCCACCTGTTTTGCCCTAGCACTCACACACACACATACACCTTGGGACGAAGCAGGCACAAAAATCGAACGCAAAAAATCTAGAAGACAGCAACGGGATGATGGGAGGACTCGGTGGAAATTGTCGGAACAGAAGAACAATCGATTTATATCTTACAATAAAAAATTAAGCAATACACTCTTAAAACAAAAGACTGAAATCCACTCCAGTTGGAGAAGTGCATTTTCGACACCTTAAGGGCATGCATATTTACTCAGACTGAGTTAAAATCACTCATTTGGAGTGATCCTGTAGGAGGTTTAACACACAAAGGATCCACTCCAAAAGGAGAAGTGCATTTTCCAGTCTGGAGGAGTGAAATCCTCTCAGACTGATGTAAATTGGGAGTGTTTGTTTTAAGAGTGTATTTTCCACAGGAATAGGGTAGACTAACCAGTGAATGAACGTTTAAGGCGCTGCGTTCGCCTGTGAATGAACACTAGGATATAACGACCAGAACAACCAACCATATGTCAGATAGCTTCCTACTACATGGGAGGAAGTCAGTGTTGCCAATCCATCTAGTGGAATGATTTTCAATCCTTTTTTTAAAATTATATTTACCAAATGTTCATTCAATGGTGCCTGTTCACTCACTGGTCAGTCTAGGTATATTTAAAAGGGATTTCGTCTGATATAAATTATCTGTGTCAACTTACGGGTATTACCCGGTCAAACATCGAAAGCGTAAAATTAACTTCAAATTTTCATCGGATTGATGCTAAGAAAGAGTATATCTAACTAAGAAATTTTGAAATGTATATTACCAGATCCATCTACAGGAATTAAAAATCTCAAAATCAGTTAAAACTAACTTTGACTAGATGTAACTATAATTTCCTAAGCCACTTAGCAGAAACTAAAATAAATTATTCATATAACATGGGTAGGGATTAAATGAGAGTATTTTATTAATGGTTTGCTTATTAATAATTATGAATTATTTTGCTTTGGTGAAAACAGAATTTGGTGGTTTAAAAAGTTTTGATTAAATGTATTAGTAAATTCTACTTTTATCTATGCTCGGCAATTTCAAATGCAGTCGATACATAATCCTTCATATAGAACTCTGTTATCTTCTGGTATTATAGCAAGCACTGTTTTTAAGTGATTTGTGATTAAAATTTAAAAAAGAAAGGTGGGTTCGACAAGACCAACTAACACTTCTGAGATTTGTATAAAGCATTAAAGTATAACAAACTTTGGTTGCTATTTGGCAAAAGGTATATGTAGATCGTTCTACTGCGACCCATGTCTAAGTGTCAATTTGAATCTTGTGAAACGAAACCCTCTTTATTTATATAATTAAAAAATTTCATTTATTTTCCTTAGATTAAAAACGACATAGTTTCCTGTTCCGACAATTCCCCACCGTTCACCTCCCCAAAGTCCACCATTAAGTTACATCAGTCCGAACAAAAAACAGAACAACTTATGTGAGAATCTGTTGGTTCATAGACGGGTCCGTTTGGTGGTACCACGAGTACTGGGGCATGTATGTGTTCGTCACGTTCATCGCCTTGGACGAAGCCATGTCCCACGAGGAGATGGGCGGCGACATGGCCGGCGGGGAGACGGCAGCTTGCGGCATGCCCCCTTGGGCGGCGGCTTGCGGCGGGAGCAGCGGCACCGACGGCGGAGAGTGCGCGTCGTGCGATTCCGGGGGGGTGTGCGGCGTGGATGCCGGGTTGGGCGGCGCGAGGCCCGGCGTGGACCCCGGGGTCTGCGCGCTCTGCTGTTGGTTGGAGGCCTTCAGCATCTTCTTGTACTTGGAGCGGCGGTTTTGGAACCAGATCTTCACCTGGAAGAAAATTGAACATTTAGGGATATTGCTGGATTTTATGTAAGGTATATTTGAGAGAAATTGCTGTAGAGCAAATTGTATAGTATATTTAGAGAAATGTATTAAAAGAAATTGCTGGATTTGCTATATGGAACATTTAGAATCACATAGTCAAACACTCCGATAATTCGAAAACCAAGGGACCTACAGAATTAGTTATCTCAATCGTAATTCCACTTATCCAAATAAACTACATGTGGAATACCGTACAGTTTCAATTAACAGTAACCCGAATTAGAAATGCTACAATGATTTAGAATTATATTTATAATCAAACCCTATTAATTCGAAACCCAAGAGATCTACAGAATTCGTTCGTTTTAACCGTAATTCCACCTAATACACTATTTGTACATATAACAGCACGAGATATGCAGTACAGTTCGAATTAGGGACAGTTAGATTTGCTATATAAAATATTTAGAATAATATACAATGAGTCTCCGTAATTCGAAATCAAAGGGACCGACACAATTAGTTTTAACCGTAACTCCACCTATCCAAATACACTAATTGTAAATATGACAGCACGAGAGATGCAATGAAGTTTGAATTAGAGACAGTTAGATTTGCTATACAAGATATTTAGGATAATATACAATGAATCTACGCAATTCGAAATCAAAAAGGGACCTACAGAATTAGTTTTAACCGAATTCCACATATCCAAATACACTATTTGTAAATATGACAGCACGAGAAATGCAATACAGTTCGAATTACACTGTAAAAAATCTGGCTTGAATTTACTAACGATTACTTAGTAACTTTACAGATTTTCACCATTTACTAGAAAATCATCTGTAACCTAAAGAAACTACTGTAGTGATACTAAGCAATTCTAAGTAAATTGATGTAACGCTTACAGCGCCCCCTGGCTATCTTTTCTAGAGATTATGACGAATCGATATCGCAACAATAAAAAACCTAAAAACGTGGGTTTTTTATTTTAGTATACAAAAATTACGTTAAATTATTTCGAAAACTTCACATCCCCCCCAAAAAAATAAATCTTAAAATTTCTTAATCAATAACATAAAACGCCTTTAACGATCAAGATTTTAACCTCTTTATTTACACGCAATCAAAATGCAAGTCCCCGATAGCAGAGAGGTCCAACGCGCAGTTCCACGGATCCCGATAATCTTGGGTTCTGTCCTCAGGAAATTCGAAATAAAATCTGACTAACAGAAAAATTAGTGGCGCCCTCTGTTTTTAAACTTTTGTAACCAGTTTACTACCAGTTTCTTTGTAAACATACAAGAAAATCCCCTGTAAAATCTACTACATTTTTCTTAGTATAACTTACTAAGCTTTAATTAGTAATATATACACATATTTCTTACGTAACACTACTAAAAAAACTTATGGAAGCTGAGTTTCCTAGAGAATTCTTAGTAACCTTACAGATATTTTTTAAGAGTGTAGAGACAGTTAGATTTGCTATACAAAATATTTAGAATAATATACAATGAGTCTGCGTAATTCGAAATCAAAGGGACTTACGGAATTAGTTTGTTTTAACCGTAATTCCACTTATTCAAATATACAATTTGTGAATGTAACTGGACGGGAAATAACAATACAGTCCGAATCAACAGTCACCCGAATAAGCAATGTTCGGACTAATGGGGGTTAGAATTGATTAAATTTAAAGCAAATTCCTCTACTGCAAACAATACAAAAATAAAACAAGAGGATTGGAAATGTAATAGAGGAAGAATTTAATTTTCACAATACTTTAAATGGACGTATCAGCACTTTATTTTTTTTAATTACATTTGTAACTATACTCTATAAATTTCGAACAAGTAACTATTTTTCCAAAATTAATTAAAATAAAAATAATTAATTCCAAATATCATTAGTTTAAAAGACCTTCCAAAGAAATATTTTACTGGAATTATGATAATACTTATTACAACGATTAGCATTTTTTAAATGTATTATACTTTTATACATAATACATTTGGATAGTTAATATTTTTAACGACTATAAAATATAACAATCGTCTTCTCACTTTTAAATGCATAATACCTTTTGATCATTTTTATTTGATTTACATAAAGAAACAAAGCATTACATCAAGTTTAATTTGTGGAACTGACAACATTTAAGCCCAGAAGATCGAAACGCGAATAACCATTGTATAGAAAGCATGTCATTTTGTTTTATGGATTATCCTTGAAATGTAATTACATTTTTAAACCCTTGTAAATAATTTAGATTATAGTTCTGAGAGCATTTTAAATTGAATCAGGGGTTTAGTATTGAAATCAGCCGTTTCCAAATCAAGGAATAATTTAAACAATGTGTGAGACTGCTTGCCAATCTTAAAACAAATATCATACTTGGATTTCAAATGAACTACATATTTGGCTAAATAAAAAAGTATTTCGTTACTCATTTGTACATACATTACTCTCATATCAAAATAAACAACATCGGAGTTTAAAATAAGAGTCTCTTAATCGACAGCTTGTCGTATTTTACGTTTGAGCAGCCGTATTTGGAAGAAAAGGACGTGTTTCTAACAAAAAAAAACTTGGATTGCTTTACTCAGAATTTTGCCAAAAAACCAAGTCTGCGTGTTTGGAGAAAACAATAAGCACACATGCCTTAAGAGACCCGAAAAGGTCTTATTTTTCTGGCAAAATGTGGATGTTTGGCAAACAAATCTACGAATACAAGCCGAAGCTTTTGTTTATATAATGCAAGCCGAGTTAACAACGGAGAGTTGTTACAATAAGGAAGACTTAATCAGCTTAAATAAATAGCGTCAATTTATTTAAATAATCGATGTTTGCGATATCCCAGTTGATTAAAAAGAGCAGACAATCTCGCAGGATTTCTCGCTAAAAGAAAACAAAAACGACTTCTATTTTCAAAAATTTAGGTTTAATGAACTTAGTTTCTCTGAAAGTTAAAGTGAATTTTAAATTAGGAAAATATTAAGTTTTAAACAATTTCTAACAAGATAAAACAATTGAGTATTTTTAAAGCTTTTGCTAATTAAAGAACACAAAAGCATATATATATAACTGCTGGAAAACCATTTCATTCAATTCGTTTTTTAAAAACCCATAAGAACATTCATACACACTAACTACATTTTCAATATACACTCTTAAAACAAAAGAGTGAAATCCACTCCAGTTGGAGAAGTGCATTTTCGACACTGGAAAGGAGTGAATATTAACTCAGACTGAGTTAAAATCACTCGTTTGGAGTGATCCTGTTGGAGTTTTAACACACAAAGGATCCACTCCTTTCGGAGAAGTGCATTTTCAAGACTGGAGGAGTGAAAATTACTCAGATTGAGTTAAATTCACTCGTATGTTTAAAGAGTGTACTTATTTCCATTCGATATATTACGTTTCGAGTCTTTTTTTTCCGCAAATTATTTTTAAATAACCCCTGGGTTACCGTTTATTTATTGTTACGAGACTTTTCCTATCTTTTTAAGTCCAAAAATGAATACTTAAGAAGTCTTCTTGGACAGTTTGATAATTTAGCTTCTTTTTATTCTACAGAATCAAAAACAAATTTAAAGAATAAACTTGAATTCCCTTTCTAGCTGCCTCCACTATTTGGAGTGTTGATTTTCCTTTTTTGCTGTGTATATAATTTATGGTTTTACCACAAAATTGGTTAATCCACGCGTTAAATAGCGGTGGGAGCAAGAAAATTCCAAGATTCCGGTGCAATCTTGAACCAAACTCCTTGTAAGGCCAATGCTATTAAGAAGGATAGTCAGTCCCATTGAGCTAATACATTAGCTTTGGAATCACAACATCCGCAGAAGTATTGCTTAGGTATGCTAGCCATTTTCCCCCAGGTATGGGAATTAACATATCATCGAAATGGAATAAATTTCAAACGAAAATGTTACCTAGTTTTTTGATTAAATATTTTTGAAGTTTTAAAATGCAAAAGTATACAGCAGAAGGCGACACTATTTTAAAACTTAATAATTAGATAACCGGATGTTATTCTCTTTTCAATTGTTTTATGATGATTCCCATACTTGGTGAAATATGATAATATGGCAAATCAAATCTTTTGCAAAAGTTGTGATTTCCAAACTAATGCATTAGTTCTAAGAGACTAGCAGTCCCTCTTAAAGATTAAAAATGTATTGAAACATCGCACTGAACACTTTCCCTTGAACAATCCTTTGCTAACGAGAACGTGGCCCAAGCCATTTGAGTGTATCTGATCCAGATGAGTACCTCAAGCTAAAAGCAGTAAATGAAAACGAAATGCAACTTCTGTTTAATGCTTCAGCACGCTTTGCTGGGCAGAATTCCATCTTGCCGGTGAAAGTTTAAGTGATTTTAATTGAGAAAATGTGGGAACACTTCACAGAAACACGCTTTGTTGATTTCGTCGCCAGCAAGCTTAGGTTCCGGCTGGAAAAAAAATTATTCATCGGAAAGTTAAGACCATTTCTCATTTACAAGTTTCAGGTCATTAAAATTATAAATCTTCTACTAAAAATTTCCGATTGTTCAGCCTTATTGCAGCTAAGTTATCCCCTTTAAATTAGTATTTAATAATGAATGAAGAGGAAATTGCCACCACAAAACTAGTCAAACAAAAAAAATGTATTTAGTCACTTAGTTTTTATTCATAAGTAGTTATCAATTAAATTTAATTTTTTTAATGAAAATGTAATTAACTTATCTTTAAAAGTTTTGTATTACATTCGAAGTTTTTATTCTAATCGGCCCTTAGTAAGTTATGTAACTTCAAAAATCCAAATCCAGGCCGTTGTTCATTAGTCAATGTGACAAAACTGACAATTAGCATTCGGAAAAACGAATAGATTTGATGAAACGAAGCTCCTAATGACTCTTACTTAATAAATTCCGGAGTGTCACAACCTCGCCAGGGACGACAAAAAGAAACGACGATCGATTTCGAAGTCCCCTCCCAAAAAGTCTAGGAAACCGCAACAAGTACGCTTGATTTTGCCACATGAACATCAAGATGCGGTGACCTTGGAGCCTGACCTTCTCCCGACGTATAAAATTTGCACACATTACTTGCTGGGGAATACGAGCAAATATTATCTTTTTACTCCAATATTTCGGAAGCTCTTCGGATGTGAACTCTCCTGGAGCAAGTGCACAGCATATTAATGGCTGGACAGTCGACGAAAACGAGTTTCCAGCAGCCCAAATGCTGGAGGACACGTTACAGCTTCCAGTCTTACTCTCTGAGAAATGGTCGGTGCCCATGCTAACGGCTGGGATACATCATAGATCTTGTTCCCAAGTTGACCCCTCCTATTTCTGATCGAACTGGGTAAGCTATCCATTCCTGAGACAAAAAAAAAAAGAAGGAAAGAACTTGATCTTGTTTCGAAAGCATTCGCTTTCACGCTTTGATCAGAGATATTTCCTCAAGCAGACTTTCGATTCGAAAATCAAAACTTGGGGCTAGTCGGGAACTAGCAGCGAAAGATTGATAAACTGATATTAAAAAGGAACTTTTAAACGTTATAAAAGGTGCAAAGAAAAAAATAGCAGACAATTTTTTATTTTTTGATGCTCCATGCGATATGGCACTGCCAGTAACCATCGAGAAGGTAATTAAATTTTGTAATTATTTGGTTATTATGGAGTTAATTGTCATACGAGAAGCTTCGACAGATTTATGAATTTTCTTTTGACTATTTATTAAAAAAATTAAGATTAGAAAAAGGAAAAATTAATGCAAACCTAAACAGCACTTCTCGATAAATAGCAAAAACACTTTCTGCATATTATAAGTGTCGTAAAAAACAAAGATAGTTATTTAAATAACTTTCGAATCTGAACAATCGGTTAATTTCAACTATCATGAAAATTTGAAATGTTATTGAATATCGTAATTTTTGTTATGAAAATCACATATTCTAGACATTGTACTTGTTATCTCTATTAAAATGGATATTATACACACTGCTTGTGTAAAAGTGATGTATCGACAACAATAAGGGAAGAAAATCGTCTGAAACTTTGTATGTCTTTGTGAAAATGTTACAAATCTGCATTTTGTTGCCAAACTTTTGAGCCGACCGATTTAATACTTGCAATACATCTTAGAACTTTAAACTTTTCAGTATTTTTTAATTCAAAATGCCAACTTGTACGTCCTTTTTGCAAGCGTCAATGTTATGGTACTCTGGCTTTGGCACGTCATTCGGGAACTAAATGGCCCCTGAAATTCCTCAGCTAAAATCTACCATCCCTCCGATGGAAGCGAATCCAGTTCGCCCCCAAAGCAGACAGATGCAGATCAAGCCAAGAACTAATTCAAACACGCAGAAATATCGCTAGATACATCCCCGTGACAGGAGCCTTCGGAGGTGTAGCCAGAGCCTCAAACTCCGCTTTCACGTTTGACAGTTGGACACGGCTGCAAA
The DNA here is from genome assembly GCA_023701765.1 of Hylyphantes graminicola. Classification (NCBI taxonomy): domain Eukaryota; kingdom Metazoa; phylum Arthropoda; class Arachnida; order Araneae; family Linyphiidae; genus Hylyphantes; species Hylyphantes graminicola. Next base: position 7,775,669 of record CM043122.1, read on the forward strand.
GCAGGGTTGCCAACCCAGGCCTGATTATACAGGCGAAAGGGAAATGAATGCTAATACCACGGGGCATCAACGAAATCTAATCTGATTTGGACTATTTTCATCGATTGGATTCTATTAAATGTTGATTACAATGAATGTTACAACTGGGATTGAAAATACAGTGCGTTGGTTTATCAGTGATGTACATAGACGTATTTGAATAGTTGGAATCTATAGAAGGAAACGAGTGGAAAAGTTTAAGAGTTATGACGATTTCCTTGGCGTTCCTCCTAGTCGTATTTTTAATGATAGTTGCAGAAGAGGAATTTTTGTCTCCAAAATCATCAAATCATTTAAATATCAGTTCTTTAAAAAATTAATCATACATTGTAACAGTCTACGTAAAAAACATCTTGAAAAAACATTTCCTTCATTGGTATCTTTCGCGATTATCCTTTAATCCGTTGTGATTTTTTATTTAAATATTCAATCCATACAAAATGCACGGGTTCAAAAAATATTTTGGTGATATCTATACGACCCGTTCCGTTTCAACGAAATAAATACCAAAGTCGCCAAAAAAAAAGATAGAAAAATTTTAATGGTAACCTCTTCCCGAGACCGATCAAAGCAAGTAAAAAAACATTTCTGGCATGAAAGACAAGGACTTGGACATAAGAGGCAGTAAGCATATTGCTATCGGTTTCCTATACAGGCTTGCCACTGCCTGATTCAAAGGCACATGTGATGGATATACAATTGATTGGTAAAACAGTGGTCCTTCCACTGTATTTCACTGCTCAATATGCATGAAAAAGAAAGTCGATAGCAGTTTTTTTTTTATCCGAGAGAGAGTTTTAAATGTTATTTCTAATGTGGTATAAATGAAACGCTTATTAAAAGAAAGTTTATGTTTAAGAAATGTATTTATTTGGTGTTTGCTCATGTTTCAATTATTTTAAATTTACTGTTTAAGAAAAAAAATTTAATTCGGTAAGATGTTTAAAAAATATATTTGCGCGAATCGTATATGCTCCTTTCAAAACACATGACTATTATTGCGCACTTTATTTTTATGAAATGCATATTTGAAATGATTCGAAGAAATAAATTTCGAAATTAACTTCAGCATGAAATGTAAATTAATAAAATGAGTTCAATATTTTTTCAAGTATTATTTTGATTTTAGTTAAGGATCGAAAGCTAACATATTAAATTAAAAAAAAAAAATACTCGTTTTTAATGTGACGAAGAAAATATTAAATGAACTTTTTTAAAAACAACAATCAAAATATGTTTAAAAAATAACTATGAAAAATAAATATAGTATAATTAAATTTTAATTTGGATCTGTGAATGCCCGATAACCGGAATTGAACAGTAAGGTATTTAAAAAGCTTAGAGGACTCTCTTGGGAATTTCACTTCTTGAAAATCGTAATGTTATTCCTATGGAAAACATTCGCAAGTCAATTACGGCCACAATTTTATCAAAAGGTTACTAGTTTCGTGTATCATTGTAAAGAACGAAAGGAGTAGATTTCATAAAACTAATTTGTTTTGTGAAAATCACATGTTAAGTATTTTTAATAATTTTTTGAAGTTAGTAAAAAATGGAGTACGCATTAAGTTTTAACTTCAAAAAAATTATTAAAAATACTTAATATGGGATTTTCACAAAACAGATTAGTTTTATGAAATCTACTCCTTTCGTTCCTTACAATGATACAAAAAATAGTAACCTTTTATTAAAATTGTGGCCGTAATTGACTTGTGAATATTCTCCATAGGAATATCATTACGATTTTCAAGATGTGAAATTTCCAAGAGAGTCCTCTTAACCTCAAGAAAGTTTCTTGTTTACAAAAAAAACCTAATCGTAATGTTGATGAACAATAAGATTAGTTAAAAGGAATCCTTAGTAATTTAACTTGTATCTCTGATACTTATAATAAAAACATATAATTCTTTCATGCATTCCTTATCCAGAGTAAAAAAGATTCTCGTTAGTTAGTGAACCAACCTAGCCTTTTCAAGCCTTAATTCTATTGTTTACTTTTTTTTGCATGAGAGGATAATTTTAAAAGTTGAACAAATCGATCGCGGAAAACTTTATTTACACCCGAGGAAAAAAAAAACCTTTCCAAACAAGACAACTTGTTTTCCAATTTTCCAAGCCAGGAATCTGAAACCAAAAACAAGATCCAAGCCTTTTCCCAATTCCCCCCTTCTCTCGAGAGCTGATGCGCTTTTTGGTCGGAATTAATGAGATAAAAAAAAAAGGTCGTTTATCCAATTCGATAGGCTGCATTGTTGTGGAAGAGAACTTGCCAAACAAAAAGGAACATTTCAGGGTTCGTCAGCAAAACAAAGCACACGCTCAACGCCAAATTAGCCTCTGTCTTCGCTCCGAAGGGTTGGTGCACAAATCAAAACACCTTTAGCGAAGTGTTCGAAAGTTCAAGGGAAAAAACAACAACAAGACATATGTTGTTTGAGAAAAGGTCGTTATGCATGTCGATTAAAAACATAGGATACTAAATTAAAACTAGAATTTAAATATATTTATTTTTAGAGCAATTACGCCCAGGTTGAATTACAATTGTTAATTTTTCCATCCATGATTTTTTCAAATTAACTATTAATGCAAAGTTGTTACAAAAAAAATTTAAGGTTCTAATACAATTTTAAGAGTTTTCAATAAAATATTTTAATTTAATGCGTTTTTTTCAACACGATGCACACTAATGGAATTTAAATGAAATGGTGAATGATATTTATCTAAACAAAAACTTTATTTCCTATCAAGTCAAAATTTAATCAATTTCTAAAATTGCATTCTTCGTTCAAAGGCCTATCCAAAATAATTTTGCATTTTGTAATTGCATTCTTGATAAAAACTGAATGATATTGGAAGAGTTAAGAAGAAGAACTCGCTCAGGGTCAAAAAGTGAAAAAGAGAAAGGAGCAGTAAAGTTTTTCATTTGCACTTGGATACGTTAAAAATTGCACTTACAAGCGGTAAAAAATATTCTTAAAGTTTCTGAAAAGGGGAAATCTTATCTTTAAAGGAGGGACTAACATGTTGATACACACAAAAATCTCAACTATTTCAAAAATGTCATTTAGCATGTTCTTTTACTGTGTTCTTCATTTGCCAAAAACAAAAAAATTCTTTCATTTTAAGTTAAAATTTAATCTATTTCAAAATGTGCCTTTTTTGTTGATATCATGATTCCTTCCTGATGTATAATCCTCAATTCCCCTCTCTACCCAAACAAGGACTGAAAGGTTACAACAAAATTATTCTTTCATTTTAAGTTAAAATTTAAACCCATTTTAAAATGTGCCTTTTTTGTTGATATCCCGATTCCTTCCTGTGTGTGTGATGTATCATCCTCATTTCCCCTCTACCCAAACAAGGACCGACACCAGCGCTAGTGGGTGTTCGCCAACAAAAATCGGTAGAGACAGTCACGAAGAGTTTTATCTGTCAAGGCTCTAATTACGGCACCATTTGAATACTGCATGAACCCGCGATAACAGCATCCCTCACGGATCGGGATTGAGATGTCTCGATACACCCCTTCCACCAAGGGTTAAACTTTAATAGCCTTGTATAGATGCTATCTGGTACACTGGGTGAAATGCGTCATTTCGTGTACTTATGGCAAGATACTGCGGGCGATAGGCCAAGTGGAGGGATAATTGGACTGATACTCGACTCTTTTTTGCACCTTTAAAACGGGACAGTAAGGGGTTAGATAAAGTTGGTGGCGTCATGGCTAAAAGTTGAGTTTTTTTTGCTAAAAAATGTAAAAGGTTATTTTAGAAAAACACAAATCCGGTTTCTTAGGTATAAATTTATTTACGTTGACGTCTATTGGGAAACTTGACCTTATGTTTGGTTAGCTATTACAGACAAATATATTAATACTCTAGAACAAAAGTAGTTATGTACCCCAGGTAGGTTTGCATTTCTAGGGTTAAACTGGTCAGTGACATTATCAACAACTGCGTATATCAACAACTATTATCAACAACGCTTTCACAAACTAAACTTTAAAAAAAATTAAATTTGTTCCCATAAATTCTCCTCTTCACGAAAAAATTCATGTACTTAATTAGGCAAATTTCTGCTTTTAGAACGATTTAATAAGCGAAAAATTCCCAGATGTGAAAATTTACCTCGGTTTTTAATTTAAACGCAAAAAAAGTTTATATATCTCGACTCAAAAATGCACAGGACTTGTACATTTTGTTAGAACTGTACCACTTTTTAAATAATAAGCCTTCATATACTGCCTTGTCATTACTTGAGTTTCAAGCCAACAAGACCATTAAAAATCCATGTTCAAAGTATCGCCTTTAACACCATTCACTTTGATTATGAGCAGCTAAAAATACGCGGGCTTGAAACAGTAGCCGGAAAGGCGTTTACCTGAATTTATCACACCTTCGCCCGAACCAACCCCAGAGAGGGAAAAAAAACCCAAAAAACACCAAAAAATTACAAAAAAAATCTTCAGCCCAAAATCGCCGGAAGTTAGACTCGTAAATATTCTGGCTAAGGGGCGGTTTCTGTCGTCTCCCATCCGGTCTGGTGAATTTCCCTCAAATTCTTTTTTCGAAATAACTTTTTTTTAATCGAGAGATATTTGTGTTCGGATGCCCCCAAGGGATGGTAAGGACCCTCAATTGGGGGACGGAACACTGATTTGCTCGATTGTATCCACTGTGGCGCCGTTATGATACGGAGGGGTCGTCTCCAGAGAAATTTGTGCAATTTTTAGGTTTGTTTCAGTACATAAGATCCTAGTTTCTGGTGAGCTTAACTTTAAAATGAGAAAGACGATCTAAAGTGGCAGTTTGAAAGAGAGGCAAAGTTTTTCGCTTGTAAGCATTGTAGTATCTTCTAACTTAAAATCACTATTAACTATACAAACGTTCATAAAAAATGATTTTAAATATAAAGTTAATAAGAATAAGTTGTAGAAGTATTTTTTTAAAATCTTAACAAATTATTAAAATCATTAAAAATAAAAATCTATGTTAAAAATATATAAATAATGGCTATTTCGATTTCACGGTTTGCTCATAAAACTTATTCTTGGGAAGCATAACTTTTTAAAGTTAATTGAAAGTTTAGCTTTGAACACACGGACTTTAAGAACATAAACAGTTAACACTTTTCGAATAAAAAATACTAATAAGTAATAACAACACAATTGGTAGTATTTTTAAGTGTTATTTAATTGGTGACTTTAGCCTTAATTTCGAAATTTGGATACATAACTAAATCACGTCCATTGAACAAATCTGCGTAATGCCAACTTCCACCACTAGATGGCATTAGATGAAGTTCGGGGAACAAATTGCCTCGCGCCATTGCTTTTAATTGTGACCGCCATTTCAACGTTTACTAATTAAAACACCATAAAGAATGAATGCATCGCGTTGATTATTGTTAATTTAAGATTACACAATAAACAACACGTTTTTCGATACTTATTAAGCAGCTGCCATAAATAAGTAATAGGAGTAGATACAAATTTGCCAAAATAAATTCCATGCAGCACTTTTACCATAAATAAGAATTTAACCCTCAAATTGATTATTAATAATGCTAAAAATAGTATTAATTAAAGTTTAAAAAGAAAATATATATTTTTTGTGGATGGTGGAAGAGTGTTCTATTGAGAAAAAATAACTAATTTAATCAATTTCAGTACCTGAAAAAATTGTACATAAAAGAATCAGTGATAATTTTACAAAACTAATAATATCTTGCCAACCTCGTGAAAAATTGTTTAAATGAGAATATTCTGTAAAAATGTAAAAAGTATAACGTGAACTAAACAAATTTTCACACAGGAAAATTCAAATTGTAGAAATTTTAATTACGCGAAAAAAAATATTAGAAATTAATTTTTATTCCATTTGAATATTCTGGGCGAAGTTTTATCGAAAACATTTTTAACAAATTCGTATTCATAACCGATAAACTGCTTTTACTAAACTGGGTTACTTTAACCCTATATTGCATGAATTTTTATTTTCATCCCAAAAAAGTATATATGTATCTTTAATACTCATACATTATGGGAAAAATACTGAAAAAAATTTAACTGCATTAGAATTTAAATATTTTCAATTTTTAAAATTTTTTCCATGCGACAAAAACCAATTACAAAATTCAAATTTTGATAATAATGACTAGAAAACTAGTACTAATATTATTATACTTTTAATACTGCCAAAAACTTAATTTCGCAAAAGTTAATAACCTCACTCTTTAATCTTGAATACACTTGTACTACTGTCATCTATGAGGATTATTAGTAACTAAAACTTTAAAATGAAGTGTAATAGATGAAAAAAAACACAGATTTGTCTAGGAGGAGCTCTAATTTAATAGAATAAAGTGGATTATGTTACTTGTTACCAAACGGTAACAGTATGCATTAGAGGGTTAAAAAAATCCTATCTTTCCACACTTTCTAATTTCAGCTGCGAGAAAGACACAGAGCGGTGCGTTATCACTTTTACTGGAAACTTTCCCACGTTCGGCAATTGCATAAGGTTCCGAAATTAAATGGAAAAAGGGGAAAAAACACAATTTCTCGGTAAACAAACACAGGGAAACGCTCGAAGTGAAGAAAAATAAAAGAGCACATCCAGAGTTTGTGAGCGTGAGAGTGCTCCAGTTACCTGTAGTGTGGAAAAAACGTTGGTGGTTCTGTTTCAAGACTACACTTCCGCAAAAAAAGTGCAGGAAAACGCGTTGTCTGAATTCCGAATTTTCGCTCGCTTTTTTAAACGTTCTCTGGTCCAGTTATTTTTTTCGAGGAAAAAGACGAGAAATTTCATTCAATTTCGTGAAGCATCCTTCTCCCCCTCTGGGGTTTAAAAATAAATGACAAACGAGATCGCCGGCTTGTCCGGACTTTCTTGTTTACGCTCAATTTGAGTTGCAAAACGCAGAGGCAATGCGACGAAAGAGTTCGGGTGGATTGGCCGAAATTTGCATCGTTGTACATTTTAAGTGTAGTGGCTCAGCAGGATACCTTCAACCCGTTAATCCGAAAATCGCTAATCCGAAAACACGATTGTTTCATGTTAAAATGACCGGCCTTGAGTGGTCAGTGTTGAGATTTTTGTGAGCTATTTAAATGCTATTTAAATGTGATGCAAGCCGAAAAATAAAATTGTATACCTTACACTGTTAATAACTTTGTGCTTGGTATAACCGTAATAATGGTTCCTAGAAGCTGCAACGGCTGTGTGGTGAAAGGTTTCACCATATTTTCTGTATTCAAATGTACCATTTTTCATGTTTTGAAAACCATAAACTGAGAAATGGTGCCACCAAATACCGAAAATATGGTGAAATCTTTCACCACACAGCCGTTGCAGCTACTAGGAACCATTATTACGGTGATTCCAAGCACAAAATTGCTAACAGTGTAATCGTATTTTTAAAACTGCCAGCAGTATTGCAAAGGTAACGTTAGTTTGAATTATCATCGCTTGCACGAGGGCCGTCGTAATTTAAAACCACAGTCAAATGACGAGCCGACACCTGGAGGCAACCAATGCAGCCGAATATTACAAAGATACTTTACAATTTGTTAATGTAATTTGTCCTTTTACTTTCCTTGTACAAATGTATTTTTCTTTTTTACGGACTTAACTGCTTTGAAAAAAAAAAACTGTACACTCTTAAAACAAGAGTGAAATCCACTCCAGTTGGAGAAGTGCATTTTCGACACTGGAAAGAAATGAATATTGACTCAGACTGAATTAAAATCACTCGTTTGGAGTGATCCTGTCGGAGGTTTAACACACAAAGGATCCACTCCAAAAGGAGAAGTGCACTTTCCAGACTGGAGGAGTGAATATTAATCAGACTGAGTTAAAATCGCTCGTTCGTTTTGAGAGTGTAGGTTAGTTTGAATTATCATCGCTCATAGCTACACGATGGCCATTGGCGCCGTAATTTAAAGCGACAGTCAAATGACGAGCCGACACCTGAAGGCAACCAATGCAGCCGAATATTACAAAGATACTTTATAATTTGTTAATGTAATTTGTCCATTGACTTTCCTTGCACAAATGTATTTTTCTTTTTTACGGACTTATCTGCTATGAAAAAACATTTAGCTAAGCGCAAAATACTCCGTGATGGCTAGTGCAAGTAAAATCTGTCGCAACAACCAAGTTTTGTTGGATACACTATCTAAGTGTCGGCTTCGCGCCTTGACTGAAGTACAAAGCTAATCTAACCTAATCACACTTATTTGGTGTTTCCAGTTGTTTGCTCAGCTGCAAAAAGCCAATGTTACACTCTTAAAACAAAAGATTGAAATCCACTCCAGTTGGATAAGTGCATTTTCGACACTGGAAAGGAGTGAATATTAACTCAGACTGAGTTAAAATCACTCGTTTGAATTGATCCTGTCGGAGGTTTAACACACAAAGGATCCACTCAAAAAGGAGAAGTGCATTTTCCAGACTGGAGGAGTGAAAATTAATCAGACTGAGTTAAAATCGCTCGTTCGTTTTGAGAGTGTATATGTGCCGGAGGAATTTGTTTCACAAGATTTAAATGAATTTAAATAAGTTTTAAAAACCATATATTTATGCGAGTTTATCAACATTTTTTGAAGAAAAAAACTTGTTTAAAAGCCAAAAGAGATTCGTAATTAGAAGCCGAGAACACATTTACGAATTCCTCTACACTCGAGTTTCATAATCAAATAGTTTTTTAAAAAGATCTAACTCACGAATTGTTGACAATACGGTCAGTTTGCTGTGAAATCCGATGAATTATATATCAAAAGAAAAAGCACACACACCATATTTTGCATTTCAACCGTAGGGTAAACAAGCCCAAAGCGTTGAATTGAACGCACAAGGAAAATATTGTAATAACAACACAGAATGAAACAGGTTACCAACTAAGAAGAAAATGTCCATAGATCGCCTCGCCATGGCGAGAGAGCGCCAAGCAGAACTAGTTCAAAATAAAGCTAATTTATGCGCATAAAACTAGGTACTTTTTATGACAGAAATACAGAGTGATTTAATTGATTCGTCGATAAAACGTCAAACTGCAGTTATGCACTGGGATATTTAACGACGGTTTGAGTTCTTTAATTGACACGGTTCCTTGCAATTTCGGAAAGTAGTCAATTGACAAATGATTATTTCAATAATTTTTTTTGCATTAAACTAATTTTATTAAAATGCCGATGATTTGTCAATTTGTATACTAAATTTAGTACTGCCGTACTTAAATTTCTAAAGTTAAGTGCGAAAAAGTTAAGAAATTTCATACTTTATTCGGTGTTTAATTCTCACAAATATAAGCCTGAAAGTATAAAAAAAAATCGCCAAATGAAGAGAGCAATTCCAAAAAACGGCATCAGTGAAACTAGCTCCATAATTTTATTTTTGTAATTTTATTCTATAGAAGAAAAGTAAAACGTCGTAATAACCATTTTAGCGCCTCTAGTGTTGGCTTTTTAAATCACTATTTTGTTATTACGAAAATAAACTCCTTTAACAGTTTTCGGCTTATTTATAAAAAAGAACCGGCGATGTATTTATTATTATAGTAGAAATCTTGAAATAGAAAAGATTGCCGGCTCGTTATTAGTTGCTCTAGTTATTGTTGCATAAAACGTGTTTAGTCTGCTATGAATAAAGTCGAAATTTTTTTTTACCTGAATAATACATAAACATAACGCTTCGTTGATTTAATCAAAATAAACTATAACAGACGATGAATTCTCAACACATAACATTTACGTTAGATGGTGTTAAAGTAGTGGTGAAATAGTTGTGAACGCCTTAACGCTCGGTTAATAAAAGGTAAATTAAGTTATAACGTTTGAGTATTCAGTCATAGCTAGTACTGAAGTGAATTAAATGACTTTGAATGAGCAACTATTAAATATTCTAAGTGATGTTGATAAAATATATGTATAATTGTATTTTAATTAATAAATTTTAAAGATAAGAATCAAATATCTAATTTGAAGTCTAAAAGTTTCGTCGGGTTCCTATTAAGGTGTCGGCTCGTCACTTGACTATAGTTCTAAAGTACGACGCACGTCTCCAATAGCCCTCGTGTAGCGCTAGTACGACGATAACTCAACTCTAACAGTGTAGTACAATATGCAACACCCCAACTATTAGCATATCAGTAACAAAAGACAAATTTTACAGGCTCTTTAGGACAGAGGTTAAGTAACCCCAACTGTTTGCTTTTCTGTCATAAGAGTACATGCAACGAAAGACAAGCTTTACAGGGTCCTCTAGGACAGTCCTAAAGTGACGGATACCCCCCGACAAGCTGCTTTCCAGCTATAAGTGTCCCAACGACAAAAGACAAGTTTTACAGGGGCTAATGTGTACAGTGTAACGATAAATAAAACCTAACCCTAATTAAAAGAAATGATGTGAATTTAAATATATATTTGTTCAACAAATTTGTAATAGAACTTATTATTTTAAACTTTTGCTGTTTATTTAAATCAATTGTTTTAAAATAAGATAATCAAATTTAAAGTTACGCAATGAATCAAGAGAAGGGAAATCTAAGCAATTAAAATGAACTTTCAAAACAGTATTCTCTGTAACATTTATGGGTTTCAAAATTACTATTGACCCACCGTCAAAACCAAGAATAGCTTTGAAAAAAAAGAAAACTACAACCCCCTTAGTTAAATTAACTAGTTATGAATAACATACAGCTTATATGGGAAGCGGCCGCTTTCAACGTACAGCCTATTAGCAGACATCAAACGATTTTAATGAAATTTTAATATTTCCAGTCAGATATACAGAAAATACGTGATCGCGTTAGTTAAATATGGTTTGAAGTATTTTAAGAGAACAGCTACATACTGCTTGTTTTTTCCCTTTTTAATAAAATGTTCTTTTCACAATGTCCGAAAATAACAGACAATTTTACTTGATATATGTCTGAATTATTTCGATTTCCGAAAATAGTATAAAATTTTATATATTGCTTCGCGAATTATAATACCATGTTACACAAGTAAGTGCTAGTAAAAAAAAATGTGCCTACTAAAGAGCTGTAACGATTTATAATATGCATCTTGCCCTCACATTAGGCAAATAATTAAGAATGCTATTGCATTTATACACTCTTTTTATAAATTTAGTTGATTATAGGAACAATTCAATGCATCAAAATATCAACATGGAAGAGTTTCAAGCTTTTGTTTTACTATAAATTTCAGTCAAATTTGTTGTGCTGAAAATTTTTAAAGAGCATTACAGATTTCTTAATAAATTCTCTATACATTTACACTCCTTGCCAACCAAATTCGGGCAAAAACAAAGAGTAAAGAGGCAGAGGGAAAAGCACGGTTGGTCCGTTTGTTGGAAACTCTTGTAAGGTAATACTTACATACAAAATAATCTGAATACAATTTAACCAAAATACACTTTTCATTCTAATAAAACTGCCGAATTTTCTCAAATAATATTCAAATCTGTTAGAACTTAAACGAAATTAACGTTTTAAACATATTGTCTGGATAAATTAACAAATAATTTATGGAACTCTTGACATCCGCGTAAGGATCTTCTCCATGGCATATTTCTATTTACCCAACTTAGGTTGGCAAGGAGTTTACACTGTTACAAATTTTGTGCTTGCTTTCGCCATAATAGTGGTTCCTAGTAGCTGCAACGGCGGTGTGGTGAAATGTTTCACCATATTTCCGGTCTAACCATTTTTCAAGTTTTGGAAACAGAAACATGAGAAACGGTTCAACCCTATACCGAAAATATGGTGAAACACTTCACCACACAGCCGTTGCAGCTACTAGGAACCACTATTATGGTGAAGGGCTGGGGAGCCCAGTCGGTTAAGCACTCGCTTAGCATGCGGAAGGTCCCAGGTTCGGGTCCGGGCATCGCCAAAATAGCTGCCGACCTATAAACGGCCCGTGCAGCCAAAAATGTCCGACGAATAATACCCCGTATAAGGGAGTGCACGTTAAATATCCTTCAGAGTCCTAACGCTGCGTACGATGTCGCCCTTTACGGTTGCGTTGGGTGCCTATTCAGGTGTTGGTTCGTCACCTGACTGTGGTTCTAAAATACGACGCTGTCGCCAATAGCTCCAGTGCGACGATAATTCAAACCTAACCTATTATGGTGAAAGCAAGCACAAAATTTTTAACTGTGTAGAGACGTTTCTCGTTTCTTTTGAAAAACGGGTGCGAGACACCAGTCAGTTCCACCACCTCTCTATCACCTCTCCAACATTTGCATAATGGGACGCATTTGAACGCACGAGGAATTCGAAGCCAGCGAACGGCGCGCAATTAGCCCCAGAATAGCCATTTGCATACGGACGGACGCAATAATTCCAATTGATTCATTATTAAAATTTCATCGCTGGTCAGAATTCGATTCGGCCACTTCGGGTAAAGACCAGCGAGAAACGTGCGGGGATGAATATTCAAAGAAAAAGTCACAGATCGATGATGGAGTCAAACCTCGTTAATTCAGAGGATACACAGAATTTCAGTCCTTGCCAACCTAACTTGGGTAAAAACAAGAGTAAAAAGGCATGGGAAAGAGCGCAATTGGTCCGTTAGTTGGAAACTCTTGTAAGGAAATTTTTACATGCAAACTGATCTGAATACAATTTAACTAAAATACACTTTTCGTCCTGATAAAATTGCCAAATTTTCTCAAATAATATTCAAATCTCTTAGAACAAGAAATCTTTTAAACATGTTTTCTGGATGGATTCACAAATAATTTATGGAACTCTTTACATGCGCGAAAGGATCTTCTCCATAGCATATTTCCATTTACCCAACTTAGGTTGGCAAGGAGTGTAGTAATTCTTTTGTATCGTCATTTGACTACACTATAGGAAAAACAATATCGTTCGAGCTAAGAGTAGTTCGGATTATCAGTATTCAGGAGAATGCCGCTCGATTGTACAATAAGAAATATTTAGTTTATTCTGTTAATTGCATTTTTTTGCACTATAGTCTTGTGTAGTTTTTGTGCAACCAAGGACTTAAGGCTACTTTTGGCAAATCGAATATGAAACCAGTTTCCTTTCATTTTTGAATAATGTTATTTATTATCGGTATGAAGTACTAAATGCAATTCCAAATTATTTAATTAATGGACATTAAAACAAAGCATGCCATTTCTTTAATATTTTTAGATGTCTATATTTCCAATTATAATATCGGAATGAAATACCAGAATCGAGTGAAAATGATCCAATTGTCGGAAATTAAAACAAAACGTACGCTACCATCAATAAAAACACAATTGCCAAAACACTAACAGAAAAAGACCCTATCTGAAATCTGACTAACTCTTGACAGATTCCCTTTATTTTCTACACAAAACCGCTTTCTTAATAGCAGCAGCGATAATTCATCAAAAGCAGAGCTCGATAAAAGGATAATCTCGCCCGAAAAGCCAATGCGACATTTGACACCGTAATGATCGCGTATGAACGTTAGGATCAAAAGAAATATTTATTAAAAAAAGAAACGCGTGGAAGAATAGCCAGAGCTATTCGTCATTTACGGCCCTTGCATCTCCTCATGGTTGAGTGTATTTCAAATGGATGAGAAGTAAGACATTCAGATTAAAGAGTAACATGTTGGGGAGAGCTAAGAACTGCTTCAAGAAGCACCAATGCGTGAGCTTGCGGAAGAACGTGCGAGGAATTATGGATTGGCTTTTGATGTACTGGGATTTCTTGGAAATTGGCTTTAGTTTTTCTTTACGTATACATTTACACTTTTCAAAGTAATGCCCAATCGAAGAGATTTTTTCAATAATCCTTTTAACTCAAATAGAAGAAAATTAGGGAATCGAGAATTCTTATTGATACGAGCTCTTTTGTATTTGAGAAACATTTAGGAAAAAAAACTTAAAATTTGTTAACTTTTTTTAAAGCCGTTAAAGTATAGTTCACTCTAATGTTTTTATATAAAAAACATTTAACTACTACGGAATATTAACTATGTAAATCGTTGTAAACACCGATTAATGTTTATAACGTAAAATGTATCGTAATTACAAATCCCTTGTTACTTGAATTGCATTAGCTGATATAACACTTAAACTTTTTTAAGCATCAATCAGTTGCGAATGTTGTCTAATGGTAAGGTTTTAGTGGAATGAATTAAAGACATCCTAAAGCTACACGAGGGCAAATGGCGACATTTTTTATTGAAGTTTCGAGGAATCGTCAAATCTACATATCATAATAGGACGCATCATCCAGAATACCTTTAGAAATACGACTCTGACTCGAGTCATAATTTTGAAGGCCTTCTGAACGGGTTATAAAAAACCTCCGAATTTTCAGGAGGTTTGCTACTTATTAAAAGTCAGATTACTTGTATCGACATGGTAGTACAAATAACTGGAAGTTGTAGTACAAACAAATTCCTTTGTTATCTGGTTACTGAAACCAACATTTCAACTGAAGCTCAAAAAACAGCTAAACGGATGTATAAAGTAGAAGGTCAAATGACCAAAAAATGGCTCCAGAAACCCAGCTGTGTAGGCGAGTCCAGCAATGGAGTTTGGCACAAACCAAAGCGACCGTATTTCCGCATCGCAAGTTTCCGCTATGCCACCCTATAATATGCTTGTGCAACCGTTGTTACGGGCGCAGACAGCTGCAAGAGGGGGCCATGTGGGCTCACGAGAGCAGTTTAGGCCACAAAGTGGCAATCGGCAGCCCGATTTGCGGATTTCTTTCCGACTGGGTTCTGCTCGAATTCACGCGAGCTGCGTTTGGACGGAAAGTCACGGAATCAGTCCGAATTCCAGTGACACAGGGAAAGATTTCATACCATTGCGTCAGGACCTGACCACGGAATAGGTCCTACCAGCTTTCAAGTGTCCCCATAATCTGAAAAAGGCCACCTATTTTTAGGTATGCCAAAGACATAATGTATCACCAGGCCAGTTAGGCCCGGGGCCCTAAATTTTTGTTTCTTATATACTACACGCTGTAGGCCACCAAAATTTCAGTAATTTTTTTTTATTTTCTGACACCCCACTTTGTTTTTAACTTTACTTTTACTCAGATATTGACCTAACTAATGTAATAAGTAAAGCCGATAAAAAAAATGGTAGCTACATCGGCCAACTATCACCATCATTATGGACAATCCTACACAAAATCCCCCCTCCCCCCAAAAAAATAATAATTTGTACATATAGTCTGAATTTTTCCTAGATTTGACCGTGAGTATAAAGGGGTTCCAAAAATATGGCTGGCTGCCCTTCAGTTGAAGTTTAGATCATGCGCTGCAGAACGCTAGAAAATATTAATCGAATGTAATCAAACTGTAAACGTCGTTTTCTAGTGAATGGTGCATTCATTTGAATAACACTTGGTAAAACTAATTTGTTTAACGGGTACTTCCAATTTTATAAGCTTCTTACAAAAACTCAGATGCCCAGTGATAGCTGATCTGATTCTGTAACACTAAGAAAAGTTATTTTTACAGTGATTTAAACATTGATTTTTTATAAGAACCTAATAAGTATGCAGGCTTAAATTTCAGTTCCAAATGCTTAGTTGGTTGTTTATTATATTTTGTTTAATTTGTGATGGTATTCTAAATTTCTAGCTTTATTTATCCGTGGACTCATTTCATTATTGAAACTAGTTCTAAACAAATAAAATCATTTAATACTCCAAAGAAATTTCACTGTTTACACAAAACATTTACGTTAAACGACGTATAACAAAGTATCCATATCACTGAAATACAATAGTGTCAGAATTTTCTAATTGCATATAACAAAACAGCGTGTGTTACAAGTTCACCGCAAGTTATAACAACCTCATTCGCAAATAAAAATCTCACGCACTTTTTCTCTCCCTTTCTATATAAATCCGTTACAAAGAGCAGTGACAAATCCGTTGCAATTTCCCTCACTTATCATTTGGTTCTAAATATTGCTGACAAATATGTTTCCACTTTGCGTGAGTGAACCTCCATAAAACAAACACCGTGGGGGAGGGGGGGGGGCGACTTTTATCTCATCGCTTCTACACTTTGCAGCCAAACCGCCAAAATGGGGAAGTCGCCAATATAAAAAAAGGGGCGTAGATAGGGGGAAGAATATGGGGATATAGTCCTTCTTGCAACATTGAATTAATTATATCACGAATTACGGATTTTTCGAGTAAAATTTGTAGAAAAATTTAAAACAAATTTTAGATTTTTAATTAAAAATAAAATTTTGTAAATAACTAAACTGATTCAGAATCCCCCTTCTTTTTAATAACATTTCGTTTATTTTGAAGAAAAGTATCAAGTTCACCAAAATCAAATGTTTAACTCTTATTAGTCATTTTTTTTAAAATGTGCCACAAAAGCAATGTCGCACACATAAGAAAGCCTCTGAGCTGCCCCATTTTAAATGTTGACCATTTTTTAATCTTAGATTTTAAACCTATATATTCTCATTCAATTTTTTATTTTCATTGTTTATCTATTAAAGTGAAAAAATACGATTTCAAATTGCAAATTAAAATATACACACAGTGAAAAAACTAATGTTTAAGATATGCACGTTCCAGGACTCAAAGAATTAACTTATTTTACGAATCTGAGAACATTAAAATTATGGGATTAGATTAAAATTCCATTAATATTTAAAAAAGTTTAGAACCACGGAATAAACCTTACAATTCTCACTAAACCCTAAAGTTTCCACTGAATCCAAAAATTCTCACCTAGCATATCATTTTTAGTGCCGTCCAAAACCGTTCTGCATTCAAATTTATCCCAATATCGCCAAACAGGCGATCAATACGCCAAGCGGCATCCCCCTCACCACAGTATAGGGGGGATATGCATTGCGTTATGCCCCCTGCCGTAGAGACAGGCGAAGAACACCCCTAGCGGGGAGAACAAAGGCCGTTCAAAGACAGACGGACAATCTATCACCTGCCCATCCACGGCTTTTCACCCCCTCCCCACCATCTTACCTTCAGTCCGTCTGTCCGTCCAAGAAACCGTACCCTCCCTTCTTGGACCCAAGATGCTGTGGGGGAAATATCCATATTACGGTTATTTACTAAACGAGCGAACTCGGTAAATCGTGGAAGTTTTACGACCACGTGTTTATGGGCTTGTCATATCAATTTGTACATATTTGAAAGTAAGGGTAAAGGAATAAAGGTTATTAATTTGTAAGAAATAAAATGTGAAAGGTGTAAATTTTTATCTTAGTGGCATTAGCTGATCCCTTTAAACATCATTTTTAAAGCTTTTAATAGCTTTTCATTTAAAAAAAAGCGTTTACTCAAATCGATAAAACATGTCCAAAAATAGATACACATTTTTTAAAAAAGTAAGTTTTGAAGGAAAAACGCACCTAAAATAACTTTTTAAACCAAATTATTTTTTACTTATTTCAAATACTGACAGTTTTGTAATTTTCAGTCAATTTCCCCGCGTGAACCTGACAATTCAATTGTGTTTCATACTTATGTACTCAATGACCGCACTTATACTTTCCAAATTAACTCGTTCGAAAAATTTTCTTTGGACAATGTCCACTCAAAGAATGGATCCAAAAGAAGCTTGACACCTGCTGGTTCGAAAAAAGTATTCTAACACGAAGATGCGTTAGCGCCAGAAAGTCCAGTGCATGAGGTTTGGTTTCTTTGATGTTTGCCGGCAAACTTTTCTTTTATTGCAGAAGAGGACGACTTTAGAAACTAGCCAGAGGGCAGTCAGTGCTCAGGCGCATTGTTAATGTAGAACGAACGGACTCGTTTTGAATAACTTTTTGTAAAATGTTTTTTGCGTACTTTTATCTAACTAAGAATATGCTTTGATATAGCCGACTTTATTTTTAAAGAAAAACATTTTTAACAAATGCATATTTATACGTTTTAACTTATTATTCCAGTACTTTTTAAAGTGAAATATTATCATTTAAAAAATCAAAATAAGAAATACTTATTCTCCCCATAATAAAAAAAGAGTTCAATGTCTTTAAAGGCATTGACTGTTAAATGGCACTTACGATAATGTATTTAATTTTCTAACCGTATATGGCATAATTTAACGAATATTTTATTAATCGTATGTAGTTACTAGTAAATAGTAAATCGTATGTAGTTACTAGTAGTTTTAATAAATTTAGTAAATATTGTCCAGATTGCTTGATGACTTTCAGGCAAGACACGATAGAGGCAATGTTTTTTACTTAGATCTTTTCCCACTAAGTCAAACTAAAAAATTTTTTTTATTCAAATTGTTAATAAAAAATACCCAGGTTTTCTTTAAACTGTTCCCACAAGAAAATAAATTATTCTTAGACTTTTAAACATTGCTGTTTCTCCCGGGTAATACGAAAAAGATAAGCTTTTGAATTTTACTAGTTTTAGGCAGAGTAAGATATACCTTTTCGGTACCCTTACACTCTTAAAACAAAAGAGTGAAATCCACTCCAGTTGGAGAAGTGCCTTTTCGACACCGTAAAGGCATGCATATTTACTCAGACTGAGTTAAAATCACTCGTTTGGAGTGATCCTGTCGGAGGTTTAACACACAAAGGATCCACTCCAAAAGGAGAAGTGCATTTTCCAATCTGGAGGAGTGAAATCCACACAGACTGAGTTAAATTAGGAGTGTTTGTTTCAAGAGTGTAGTATTCCACCACAAATATCACATAAACATTTTCTTAGTTTTCATATTTTTCGGATAACACATTACAGCAACCCCTCGTTATATCGTGCTTCCCGTGAGACAGGCAAAAAAAACGCGATATAACGAGTGACTTGGTAAATATTATAATTGAAAAAAAAATTGGGACACATGATGCAAGGCGCGATATATCCGAATGTGCGTTATAACGAGGCGCGATATAGCGGGGGGGGGGGGTACTGTATTACATTATACAATTTCACTCTTCCCTATATCATTCAGATAATACAATATCAAGTCGACATCGAAAGAAGGTTGCACGATATTCCGGGTCAATTGTATACTTAATATTCGGCACTGCACTATGTATATGGTCCCTGTGTGAAGGCATCTCTGCTGGAGACAGCCATCCCCACCGCTTTCTGGATGTTGTTGTATGGCACCCCCCTTCAGCAGTTTACAGAATCCCGCAGGGGCGCACGCTTACGCTTACTACCCAAAGATAGGCCGAGGATTAAGACACCATTTACATCACAATTGGCGGTTTATGTGCGGGGGAACGGAATAACGATTCGTTTTGCATATTTTTTGCGTATAAAGAAAGGTAAAGGAGTATTTGAATTAGACTCTTATCGCCGATTAGTACATTTTTTGGCCATACGAAAGCTGGAAATTAATGAAAGGTTTTTTTTTCGATAAGATCGAAATTGATGAAGTTATTTGTGTGTATCAAAAGCTCTAGTTCACCTATATCGTCTTATATATACAGAACATTTATATTCATCAAATACAGTATAACGCCCTTTTAAACCTACAAAAAAGAAACTAATTTTTAAACAAATTATTATGTTAATAATATCAGGGGCGCAAATTTAAGAGTTCTTTCTGGAGCGTGTATTATCCATAGGCACTCCCTCTTCAGTCATCCAGTATCAAAATTAAGAACAAAAATTTATGAAATTTCAGTGATATGTTGACTTTAACCCTTTAATGCATACTATTGCCTAATGCATACATATGGCAACAAGTAACACATTAAAGTAGAGCTCCCTCTTGACAAATCTGTGTCTTTTCATCTATTACATTCCATTTTGAAGTTTTAGTTACTAATAACCCGATAAAAGTGTTTGAAAAATAAAAGAGTGAAGTTATTAACTGTTGTGAAATTACGTCTTTGGCAGTATTCAAAGTATAATAATATTAGCACTAAATATAAATAAATTGTTTGAAAAAATAATTATAGGTCAAGAGGGTTATTTTAAAATATATTTAGTAGTTTTCTAGTCATTCTCACCAAAATTGGAATTTTGTGGTTGGTTTTTGCCATATGGCAAAAATTTTAAAAATTGAAATTATTTAAATTCCAAAGCAGTTAATTTTTTTTTCAGTATTTTTCCCATGATATATGAGTATAAGATACAAATATATTTTTTCGGGATGAAAAAAAAAAGTAATGCATTACAGGGTTAAGTATAGTGTTTGAAAATAAATTCGATTTGTTCATTCAGTACTAAAGGCAAGAAAAAAATTCTTTCCCGTTTTATCGTTTGGATAGTATGAAAGGTATTTGAAGGGCTGGCCAACGATCAATAGTACTTCCATTCACAAAATGGATTGATGGTTGGACATAGGCATTAAGGAATTTGTTTGGTTAAGCATTTCGATAAAAATAACCCTCCTAGGCAAATCTATTCTCAGAAATGTTTAGAAAACACTGGCCAGCGATCCCTGGTACTTCCGCTCCTCTATCTCAATTGTTAGGCTCATTTAACATTTAGAATTGTTTGGGCATCTACTGATCCAAATAAAACTCCTAATTGAGTGGACACTCTCGAACCAGCTCCAACCCCCAATTACAGAAAGGACCAAGTCCAGCGTCGAAGGGTTTTTTTGCGTATCCAAGGCGTCCTTGACAGTTTGTAAGCGTGTTTGTATTCGTTCTACTCGAGTAAAGGTAGAAAAAAGAAGCAAGCTGTTTCTCCTTTTTCCACAGAACAGGTTGAGTAAGGACTTAACTTGCGTAACGGACCGATGAGGCTAAAATCCACCAGACCGGGGATTGGAAAGACGCCGTTTAAAGTTGTTACTTCAATCCAAAGTTTTTCTTCGCCCTAGTCGTTGGAAATAAGGATGTTTACATTCGGAATTTTTTTTTTAAAAAAAGGAGAGCGCCTGTTGTGATCCATTTCAGGCTGTAGGCTTTAGAGAAGGTTTAATTTAACGCAAGGAAGTTTATTCTTAGGGGTAGTTTTTCAATTTCAAAAACACAGCTTTTAAGTGGACTGCGGGATAATTTCATACCCAGTTAGTTAAGGAGCGCTCTTCCGTAATATGTGATGAATGTTTTGGTGGAAGTAGAAAAAGATAAGGAGAAACCTAAAGTAATCAAATGCAGTGGATTTTCAGCAGTCGTTATTTAGTGAACCCAGAGGTCAGCATGGAAGAAAATATTGATTTAAGAGTCTGTCAAATCACTGTTATATTCGAAGTGTGGAAAGAATTATTTAAAATTATAACAGGAAATTCACTCATTTAGAAAAAATGGAGTTTGGTAAACAAATATTATAGATAAAGTATTAATTTTTTTGTAATTTTAAAATTAAATACACACAGCATTGTATTGCAATGAAAATAACAAATATTTGTTGAAACAGAATCTATTTAACAGATTATTGTAGCACAACAAGGAAATGAATGTAATAACCTAATATAAAGCACAATCAACACAATATTTTTATATTGTCGAATTACAACACTATTAATAAAAATATGCGCTTTAATAAATTGCGATATCAAATAACTATATAAGGCGTTCGACTCTGAATTAAGCGTTCGATGTCATTAGAAAACTTAATAAAGGGATTACAGAAAAAAATAACATTGTTAAGCCTTTAAATAGCTTCTATTTTGTTTGCAGACAGTTCATTAAAAGAAATCATAATAAAGAAAATGAAACGTACTCAAATCAACCAACCAAAGACTCCCAAAGTAGATAGATATACACGTGGCTCCAGTTGGCTCCATTATCTTGCGGCGACATTAAACTTTACCCCGAATCGAGCCAGATTACATTCAGTCGGACCAATACTTTAAAAAATATAGAATCACCACATACCTGGATTGTTTTTATCCAGATAATCCACAATCCAGCAAGTCTTTGTACAGACTTCAATTTACATGAAGCTCACTTACCAAATGTCCTGTCTTACATTTCGCCGCCTTCACTTGACTAAGTTCGCTAACTGACAAATATGTATAAAGTTTTAGCAAATCATAGTCTTTAAAATTGAATAGCCAAATATTGCCAAAAGGGACTTGAAGAAACGCTATTCAATTGTATTATAAACCAGAATTTTAGAAAATTCAAACTTCAGCAAGTGTCAGTTAGGACTTGGTCAAATCAAAGCAGCAGTTGCTGAATTAAAGCGCAGGAATGACTGTAGCTACTGAATTGACTGAATTAAAGGGCAAGAAGTCGCACCCAAAAATAAAGTCATGGTATGCAACTTTCGACACAAGGTAATGGAGCAGCACTCGGAATATGAGTGCGGATGATCCCCCAGTTAGAACGCGTCCAAATATCTAACTCCATTCCAATGCATTTCGGTTCCATACCATAACGAAATTTGAAGATGACATTGCCCTATTATATAACCAATGAACGATGCTTAATTTGTTTGAAGATTTAAATTTATTTTTAAACGGATCGATTAACGATTTTTAAACGACGGAAATAAATGTGGAAAACTATACAAAAAGGAAATTTCAGTGGCACTATTAAAATACTTCAATTAACGGATAATTTAATGTTAACTTTTTTTTACTGTAAAATGCACGGTCTGGAGAAATTAACAATGTTAAAGTAACAATTATGCATAGGTGTTTTAAGAAAGAAATCAATACATAATATTTTAATGCTTTGAAAGTAAAGTGATTGTGTTTTATTTGAACTTTTTATTTTATGCCTAGCTGCAATTGAATAAAATTGTAAAATTATTTATCGATGACATTGCTATCAAAAGATTAATACATTTTTGTGGCATTTACAGAAATCAAGTTTGCATTACATTGTTATTCATAATGGTTAGACTAATAAATAATAACTAATGTGCTACCAAACTAAAATAAAACAATAAGAGCTATCTAATATAAATAACTAAAACTATTTCAACCATAAAATAAAGATAGAACTAACATCATAAGTCTACAGCAATATCTGTTAATATTGTACACGTATACTAAGACTAAAATGCAACTATATTTTTGTATATGCCACTTAAAAGTTGGACTTTTACATAAAATTGCAATCTGCTATTTGTACTTATACCTATAAAATTATGAAAACTTTTTTATCCATTTGTCTAAACGGTTTAGTGATATTGTAAAAATAATCGATGACTTTGCAATTTCAGATTTATCCGTACATATAGACAGATCTTATTCGCGTGACTATGAATTTTAAGCGATAAGTAACACTGAAAATAAAATTTTAACAGGCAGTGAAAATACGAAATTTTACTAAGACAATCATTGTAAATTTTTATGCCTCAAACATTTTTTGTTTAAATTTTACTTATAGAGCAAAAAAAAAAAATAATAATTAGTTCCTATTACAATAAAGTATTTTCTGATCTTTACAACTAAGATCTGAATGTAGATATTTAATAATATTTTTGTAAGAATATCAGAACACTTTTTTAGAACACCCGATCAAAACAAGGGAAACTCCAAAATTCTTCATAACTAAATGAAGACTATATGGTAATAAGTACAAATTAGCAGATGTCGCAGAAATGGTATGCATGTAGTAATTAGTTAACCACTTTAACAGTTATAAAACTAACGGAAGTGTGTCTAGTATTGACTGACTAATGAAAATTTAATTACATTCATTAAATTTTATTAGAATTTGTTTCTAGCAAGATTATTGTAAAAATTCGAAAGAAAAAATTGCCACTGAAATTTTTGATCGAAAAGTTAACTGCTGCTATCCAAAACTTTCTTGGTTTTACATGAAAACTCACGTAATATTGAATCATGCAGTCTCACTACACGAGTTGGATTTGCTGTAGATTTTTGCATTTTTAGGGGACACTTATATCAAGTTGGAACATACCTGAGTTTGTGTTAAGCCTAGGCTAGCAGCGAGCTCGGCCCGTTCGGGTAGAGCCAAATACTGAGTTCTTTGAAACCGTCTATTTAGCTGCTGAAGTTGTAGACTGGAGTAGATAGTGCGGGGTTTTCTCATTTTCTTGCCTTTGCCATTGACTCGCAACGTCTCTTCTAGTTGGGATTTGTCTAGGAAGAAACAGACCTAGTTAGCAACAGTCACAAAAGTTTTATACCGCAACAAAACAAGCACTAGTCACAAAGCTGACAAATACCTTTGTTCGCAGGAAGTGAACATCATTTAGTCATTAAAAAATAGTGAAAATACTATTCATTTAAAAATAGTCTAACAATTTTTAATCATTTCAGATAGTCCAACGCTATTTAATCAAAAACAAAATGGTCGAATGCTATTTATTCATAACAATAGTCAAATACTATTAACGCATAATAACTCAATCAAACACTATTTCGTCATACTGCTTGTCATTAAATTAAAATACATTACATTGCTAAAAATATATGCATCATCTACAACATAAAATAGGAAATAGTAAAGAGTAAACATCAATTTCAATGAAAACTAAAATTGATTGTCGACTACATGTTAAATGGAAATATGTATTTAAAATTTTGAGAATATTTTTAATGGAAAATTATTGAGCTACGTTGCAGTTAAGATCAAAAATAAACTTAATGCAGTGATTTAAGAACTATCAATCCACTACATTCCCGTATCAAATGTATCCGATGATGTATAGGACCTATTTAGTGACAGGGAGGGAGTCATTGGTCCCCTGTATATTATATATCAATATTGATTCTTTTTAGAAATAGATATGGGGAAGGGGAATGGACTTTCAGTTATATCGCTTTTGGTAACTGAAAAGCATTGCAATGTTGTTACGATATTGGATCGGATTTTCTTAAACGCTTTCGCACTTATTGCTTAAAATAAAATTAACCGAAAAAAGTTTTAAAAAATTCTTTCGAATGAAAGAAAATTCATACTTTAATTTTTTATTTGAAAGTAGAAACCTAAAACGTTTAAATTATAGTCTCATGAAAATACATTGAAAGCAATAGAAAGTTCTTTGCTATTTGTGTTCCAATATTAACTATAAAGAAAACTATTATCTTCAATGAAACACTAACTTCTTCATCTTGTTTCAAATAAAAAACTCATTAAATGGCCATTACAATTGAAACTCGCACACTGGTATGTGAACCAAAATAAAATACATTCTAGTGTATTTTAGTTGGCGTGAAAAAACATTGTAAACGGCACACTTCTTTCAAGCATACCTTAGTCGTTCGGCACGAATTTTCCCTTTTAGATAAGTGTGCTTTATTAACTTTATAATAGGGTGCTAATAAATTTTTTTCACTTATTGAGTTCCGAAGTATATAAAAGACCGAATATTATAAACAAATTGTGTAAGGTATATTTATTGATTTATTTAGGAAGGATGTTAAGGCGAAGTTTTGACCAGAGTTGCAACAAACAATCGAAAATTGCTGGTCACAATAAAAAGAAACGCGGAATTTTAATTTTAAAGTTATTTGTTAATTTTAAATTCCGGCATAGGAAGTCAATTGTTGAAGACATAAATACTTAACTAGCTGTTTTCACACCAAAATAAACATAGTAATTTTTCGAAGAGAAAAAAAATCGATTTCCAAGCAATTAAATTCGCATTATTAATTATATAAAAATCTAATTGCAGTAATTTTCACAGGAAGACTTAATTCGAAAGCGAACTATCTCTTTACGTTTCCATTACTTTTATTCCACCTAAGCGGAGGTGTTGTAAATAAGCGTAGAAGTTGAATAGCCTTTTCGCGTCTGAGTTATGCCGATTGTCGCGGCAGCGCGCGCAATCTGTTCCGCTCAAATCGTCTCCTTGTTATTCGCGACTGACAAGATTAGACTCCGATTACAATGAAGTCAGATAAATCTACACAAATGAAGAGACACAGGCTGACTGACTGGTCTAATGGCGGGTATCAAAATAAACACTTAAGAAACAATGCGAGGCGATCTTTCACTGGTGTGATGAGATTAAATTGGTGTTTGGTGACGGATAAATTAGTTTAGAGTCAAACCTGGCTGGTTTTAAAGTAAAGTAGAGGGGCTGTTGAAAAAAAAAAGACTGGCTAAGGAAGAAATTGCTCGTCTTCAGCATAAATTGGCGCGATGTGTTAAGAAACCGGACGGAACAAGGATTCATCGTAATTAGGATTCATCGTATTTGGATTTATCTGCTTAATCTGATCGAAATAAACAAAACACACGATTAAAAAAAGGCACAACGAATTTAAAAAACATGTCAGGAAATGAAGATTAATAGTATTCACAATTGTATCGTCAATGGGGTTAAGATGGTAGAAATGTAATACTTTTAGCCCATTAATGAAAACTGTGAATACCATCAACAACTTAGCTAATGCGCTTATTCGGAAATAGTTTCTTTTAATTATTTGTTTGCTTAACTTAATTTGTCTTACATAAATTGCTTACGATATGTAAGTTGTCTTCAGTTGTCTTATACGTATTTATTCAGACAAACTTAAGCACAGAGCTCATTTTCTCTACAATCGCCAAATGGGTTTAAGCATTAAAAATAGAAAGGCAAAACGGGGACTTTTAAATTCCGTATTAGTAATACTTATCAAACTTGCAATAAGAGTTTGAATACAAAAAAAGAAAAAAAAGTCGATTAGCCCTATAAAGTCCATAAAAAGATCATAAAAATCCGCTACACATAAACCTGGCAATAGATAAGAGAAAATGCTAAGGATGGATGAGACTGTGGGAAAATTTCCAAATCGTTGATTCTTTTAAGAGATTTTGAGAATAGTCACAAAATTAATTTTGAACTGTCAACGTTGTGGAGGTATCGGAGTAACAGCTTCATACCCTCGAGGTTGCCTGCTCCTATAATCGTGTTTACTATCTTCAGATTACCGATAAATTTACATTTTATGTAATCCGTCTTGTAATCGAGACGGATTAAAATCACAGAAATATAGAATTATTTAAATTTAAAAGCTTCTGACAAATGTAAAATCTTGGCATAGTTGAAAGTTTTGTATAAATATAGCAAAATTGATTTAGTCTTAAAGAATGTAGCTTTTTAACAATTCAAGAGAATTCCGTTTTTAATATTTTATTGGACACTTTCTCATGCAAGCTAATAGCCGCTATCATTCTAGCATGTTAGCTTATTTTAATTTATTACATAATGAAATTGGGTTTTAGGAATCCCATTTGTTAAACAATTTCATAAAGATTCATAATTAAAAAATAAAACCTTAAATATCAAAATAAATCTTACTAATGTAATATCAGCAATATCTTTTACTTAAATTAAGCAAATTCTATCGCAAAATATGCAGTTTAGAAGCCATACATTTTTAACTTTTAAGTCAGAGCTTAGCACAATTTTTATGTAATTTTTAACAATTTATTTTACTAGAATATTTTCTCACATTTTTATTCATTCAATGAGTATTTTATCTACTTCAATAATTCATTTAAACTTTCGATTACAAAAAATAATGAATATAAAATCCATTTCAATTATATTATAACAAATCACTCATTACCACCTATTTACACTCCTTAGCATTGGCTTAACAATTAACAGCGCGAACGATTAGTTCTTATAAAAGCAAAAAAAAATAGCTACTCATTATGAGGATATGAGCAATAACTACCAATGTTTTTACAACTTTCAAAGTGAGCCCAACCGTAGATCGAAAGAAACCTTTTGTTTTTCTTTGAAAAGCAACGACGGACGAGCAACGCTGCTTTCCTTCGTAACTTATTGTCTTTATTGCCTTAGTTGTAATAATAAGAAATGGCTAGGGAATGAAAATAACTTTTGATATATTTTTGCCGGGATTTGAGTAACGCGTTTCTTGTAAGAAATACTTGTTTGAAGGTAAACGCCGAGCAACGCGGTTAAATTTTTCAGAAATTTACTAACTAACGAAAGTTACTAACTTAGTAACTAACGAAATTTACTAAGTAACTGACGAAAATTACTAACTTGATAACAGACGAAAATTTCTTAGTTACTAACAAAAGTTACTAACTTGGTAACTTTTAGCGATATCTAGAATTTTCGTTATTTATCCGTTGCTTCTCACCCCTCTCTTCACGGGCAGTTCGACATTCAGATTAAACTTAACTATTTGAAATTTAACTTTTAACAATATTGAATTTTCGTTCCTAGATTTTTTTTCAGACTAACGCAATTTCTTTAATCTTGATTCGCTTTGAAAAACCAGGAATATTGTAAAAAGGGAATTTTTCTCATAACTTGAAAATTTCTAATATGTTACTTTTAATAATAAGTATTTGTAACGGGTAACAGGGCAACTTTTTAAGATTAATTTTCCAATCACTGTATTTCGTTTAGTATTTTTAAGGCCCGTTGGTTCATATCCAATATTTATTTACGCCTTTTACGTAATTATTGGAATTATTCTCATAGATACGGATTATAGTTATAAGCAGAATCATCTCTTGACAATTGCTTTTTTTTTTAATTTATTTTTAGTATTAAAGGCTTTTTCTTTCGGAATATCGTGTGTTTATATTTAACTAGGACTTTAACTATTCAATTTTACTTTTTAAAATTTTTATTGATTTGTTAAAAGAAACAAAAATTCATCAAAACATATTTTTAAATTTATAAATTACCGCTAGTTAGTTTCTTTATAAATACATCTTATTTTTTAAAAAAAATCGCATATTCTTCAATTAAACACTAATCACTTCATTTCGTTTCTTTTAAAGATAAACCTCGTTAAATGGCAATTACAATTGAAACTCGCGCACTGGACTGTGAACCAAAATAAAATACATTCAAGCGTATTTTAATTTGCGTGAAAAAAAAACACATTCTAAACGGCACACTTTTTTCAAGCATATGTTAGTCGTTGGGCACGAATTTGCCCTTTTGTGTGCTCTATTAGTTTATTTAAACACAATCTAATCATGCAAATATTGACAGAAACAAAAGTAAAGAAAATAATCGGATGCTAATAAAAATGTGCAGAATACTTTCACATATTAAGTAAACATTGTCTTAGCATTGAATGAACATGAGATAGTTATTCCCATTCCGACCATAAAAATTAAAATGCATCAAGACACATTAGTGTCATATACATTTAATGTCAAATGTACCAATAAAATGAAAATGAACATTAAATGTTGTTATTAACATTACAGTTTACATTAGAATAAGAATTACTTTAAGTAATTTTCTTTTGAAATTTCACGTTAAGCTTTTTTTTCTTAGGCGGAACATGGAGCGATGTAAGATTAAAAACCATGCTTTTTGGATAATTTAAAAACAATATATAAACATTTATATGTGGGATTAAACTGCTAAATAATTACTGTAAACATTTTGAGAAAGTAAGAGCTTTTGTTTTTTTCGCGTAAAATTTAATGAGTAACTTTAATAGGAAGTTGACAGAAAATCTGTCTATCTTAAGGACATCAAAGTAACAATACACACATAAATGAAGCACAATTATATAATATACAAATAAAAGTAAGCACAAAAAAGGGCACTGCTTGCAAGTATAATCATAGTAACACCGTTAAACTTCAGATTGCTATCTCCACGAGATAAGATGGGAAAATGTCAAAAATTAAGTTATAACAAGGCAAATAACTTGACTCATTTTTTAAAAACTTTTGGTGGAAAAGGAGCCTCTAAACCAATACCCATTAGCTATAGAATAAAGTTGCCTATCGTAATTATTTCCAACTTAACCGATCAATGTTGTAGATAAGCTATATTAGTTTAAAAATAAAATTATTTCAATTTTGTAGAGCAAACAAATAAAAATTGAACACCCAAACATGCTTTGCAATACCTGAAAAGTACTCATAAGATATTTATTCTGTATAAGGAGAGAGTATGCTTCTAATATCAAGACATTTTTTTAAATATCTTATAATTCAATCGGTTTATTATTGGAAAATTAGCCACTTTGAAGACATAAAATTTTACAAAATTACTTAACCTATCCGTAATGCTTGTTCCTGGATTGCCCTTCAGAAAGCCGCTGAATAGTCAAAGTAAAATAAACGTTTGAAATATTTTTCGGTAAATTTCTCAACAGCGCACCACTATACAAACGCCATTGGTTATGATGATAACCAAATGTTTTCTTGACGACTTTTCTTCAAAAAAAAACATTGTTTCAAAATTTTTGAATCGGAATCATTATTAAGATTTCATAATTTGTTGGGTCTTAAAAAAAAAGCTGATGGGTGTTTAAAGATGTAACAAAATTTCAAGATCTTAAGGCATCAGTAAGGATGTACACTCTTAAAACAAAAGAGTGAATTCCACTCCAGTTGGAGAAGTGCATTTTCAACACTGGAAAGGAGTGAATATTATCTCAGACTGAGTTAAAATCACTCGTTTGGAGTGATCCTGTAGGAGGTTTAACACACAAAGGATCCACTCCAAAAGGAGAAGTACATTTTCCAGACTGGAGGAGTGAAAATCAATCAAACTGAGTTAAAATCGCTCGTTCGTTTTAAGAGTGTAGCCTTAAAAGTAGCTAACGGGTATTTGAAGGCTCGTTTGCTGTACTAAATCAAGTTTAAGGGTGTTTGATGACCTAAGTGCTAGCAGTGCCGGAATATAGGAATGGAGTTTGTGGCATACCCACGTCATAGTAACCAAGATCCCATTGTGGTTCATCTTTAATTGAGCGAGAGTTGTACTTGTATGGTGCACTACCCATCATGCGACTCTGGAGGGCAACGAGGGAAGAAGCGGCTGCAATTGAGAGTTCAATTTTTACTAAACAACTGTTAAGTATCACAGAAGATCAATGTTTTGCATACCATTACACTACAGAAGTATATCAATGTTTGGTACACCATTACTACAGTAGTATATCAATGTTTGGTATACTATTACTACAGTAGTATTTCAATGTTTTGCATACCAATACACTACAGCAGTGTATCAATGTTTTGCATACCATTACACTATAGTCAGGGCCTGTTCTAGGAAATCTCAGACTACAGGCACAACCTATTTTGGGGGTCCCTTTAGGGAAAATGTGTATAATTTCCTGTAATGATGGTGCTGTATGCCGTATGTATAACATTTTGCTGCAATTTTATAGGCTTCATTAAACCCATCGATCAAAACAATCACGTTAGGATAATTTCTGAGTCGAATTGAACAAAAAAAAAATTAAGTTTCGTGATATTTTACGGATTTACAGCATTTAGCTTAATATAAACTGAAATTTAGGGATTAGCTGAATATTAACTTAATATAAATTTAAAATTTGGCGGCCCTAGGACCGGGCCTAACAGGCCTTATGGAAGAACAGGCCCTGAACAGTAGTATATATCCATGTTCTGCATACCATTACACTACAGTAGGGTACCATTACTGCAGTAGATTAAGGTTTAGCTAACATTATACTGCAGTAGATTTTATGTGCAGCTACCATTACTATTGTAGACAATTATTTGGCATAGCATTTTTATGGTATAGCAGTGCCAGAAAACCAATAGCTGCATTGAGTACTATCACTATAGATAAGCAAAAATTGTCATTTAATAAATAGTATAATCCCAATGTCTAACATTACTACACATAATACTTTAATAGTAGCACTACTACAGTATAGTAGCAGTACATTTTGATCAGGTTCTATATCAGTCGGTACTAGAGGAGATCGGGAGTTTAAAGCTCATCAATATAATAAAAAATGAAGTTTTTTTATTGAAAATAATTTGATTTAACTTCTTTGAAATATATCACTTGATACAAATTAGTAATTTTAAGGTGAAGACTAGGTGAAAATGGAAAAAAATCTGAGGTATTTTCAATTGTAAAACTTATGTACGGGCGGCAATTTTAAAAAAGCCCCAATACCGTAATTCGCTTTGATGCCTCTTTTAAAAATGTCATTCTATATTACAGCAGTTCATTTTTAAACCCGAAGTATACATAAACTATAATGAGTGTTTGCACCCTGACCTGAAATAAGATTTTCACAAAACGTGCATTTTAAAGCAAAGATCTAGTTTTGGTTCAAAAAGTTTACTTAAAAAGAACATTTATTTTAAAGGGAAGGACCGTAATAAAAACTGAAACTGAGACACACAAAATACTAGTTTTCCTAAATATTATCTGTATAACTATCTTTATAGCTTTCCAATTATAAACAATGTAATGCCCAAAAAACTTCAGGTTTTAATTCCTATTATATAAGTCGTCGAAGCAGTTTCACCAGTGTCAAAAAGTGCAGGTTGCAGCGACCAAAAATTTAAAAGAAATGAAACAGCTTACATGAAACATAAAACAATATAATGAAACATAAACTTAATTAGACATAAAACAATATCTCTCACTATTCGTTTTATTGACTAGGCATATGCAGGGTATGTATCACGAAATAGCTTTAACGATGCTATATCAACAATGATAGTATAAAATAAAATCAAATTTTGTTTTCGTTAAATTTTACGACTATAGTAATACCGTAAATAAATTGGATGAAAATTAAGACGTATTTAAATTGGACCTATTTAGATGCACTGAAATACTATTGTACAAAATGAGTATGTATTTTACTTTTACAGAAGTTTTTTAACGCTACAATGAAAAGTTCAATGGTATTAGTCTTCTGAATTGTAAATATGTGTAAAATACTTAAATAACTATGCAACAAAATTGTTTTAATGCTATTTATTATATAGATTTTTCTTTTCTCGCTTTAAGATTTAACCAACCCACTCTCTAATAGCCAATTTCCAAAGTTTTAACCCACCGTTAATTGTTATAAAAACAATGAACCTGAACATGTTGGGCGTACGCTAACCACTCTTTGACATTTATATGTTTAGAAGACCTATATTGAAGATAAATACAAGGAGGGTCTATTTACTTAAAAGTATTGGCTTTCAAGAAACTTACTTTTGTTCTAAAGAATTTGTGATTTAATTTAAGTGATATATATTCAATATCCAGGCATTGATATAGGGAATAAGTTTAAATACTTAAACTTATTCCCTATATCAATAATATTTTCATCGCTGATTGTTTTATAAGAAATAAAGAAAATTAATATTGATTTATAGAAAAAGTTAGCAATTTACGAAGTTTTTAATAATTGAGATCAACTATTTCGAGTATCGGTATTTTTCTAAATCAGTGCTGAAGTGATATTTGGAACAACCAAAAATTATTATTTTACAGAAATGTTTTATAAATTTCCCTTTTTGGACCAAATTTTACGACATTCAAGAGAGTATTCCAGTGTAAGTATAGATTATCTCCTTTATTAGTATTGCTAGTGATAATTCGTGTTTCAGATTTACCTTTGCGACAAAATACTGAAGTTAAGTGACACCAACCACACTCAGAAATAACACCTTCATTTTTGGCGATTCATGAATCCTCAAGCCTCATTTCGTTAATTTTGAGGATTGTTTCGTCTAACTATCACGTGACTTTTGGGTAAACGCGAATCCTCACTTTTACGATCGTGATTTAACGATTCTGTATCTTGATTTTGAGGAAACTGAATCTCATTGTTGTACTCACATGCTCAAAAATGACGAAATATTTCTTCAGATTAGACGACATTCAAATCCTCATGAAAAAGACGATTAAAATTTCCTCACTTTGAGGAAACGAAAACTCGGAGCATTTGCCAGTAAACGGCATCGTCGAAATTAAGAGGACTCCCTTGAAATTCCACATCTTGACAATCGTAATGTTATTCCTATGGAAAACATTCGCAAGTCAATTACCGCCACAATTTGAATAAAAGGTGACTAGTTTCTTGTATCATTGTAAAGAACGAAAGGAACTAAAAAGCTAAAATTAATTTGTTTTGTGAAAATCACATATTTAGTATTTTTAATAATTTTTTGAAATTAGTAAAAAGTGGAGTAGGCATTAAGTTCTAATTTTAAAAAAATATTAAAAATACTAAATACGTGATTTTTACAAAACAAATTAATTTTAGCCTTTTAAGCCCTTTCGTTCTTTACAATGATACAAGAAACTAGTAACCTTTTAATAAAATTGTGGCGGTAATTGACTTGCGAATATTCTCCATAGGAATAACATTACGATTTTCAAGATGTGAAACCCCAAGGGAGTCCCCTTAAGGGAAATTTCGTCGTTTTTGAGCATTCATTTTTTAGAACGTAGTAACACCAAACTTTTAAACCACTGCTTCAGATCGCCAATTAATAATCAATTATCAATGAACATCTCGCTGGACTTGACTGCAATGGCGTGACGTCCAACTGTTTTGACAAGTTCGCCGGTGAATGAATTGTGCGTGACTGCTTCGCGGAGGATTATCCTATCCAGGAAACGATGTCGCACAGAAAGCGCCCGCAAAAAGGAGCATGGCCCATGACTTGATAAACAAACCAAACTCGCCATGAAATCATTACGATGTTGATACATCCCATGGCAATTATTTGCGGAGAGTGTTTTGCAAGCGGAGATGAATTGGATCATGGTTTAACGAAGGTAATGTAAGCAAATGAAGCTAATTGTGTTTAAAACAATGTTTTCATTTGTCCAAGGGACTTTAATGAACGGGAGGATTTATATTAGTTTTAGAATGGAAGGCAGAGCGGAACGAGTATAACGCACTGCTCAGATTGAAGTACAGAGTTATAGACATATGAACACAGGATGTTTTTACAAATAGCTATAAAACAAAATTGATTGATATCATGTTTCCTTTATGGGAATTTGTTTTAAGAAAAGTGCTGTTTGTTGATTAAGTTATCAAATGAGATTAGTTAAATAACACTCAAGAAATATTACTCATTAATATACATTAGCGTTTACATTGGATATTTCGGAATTCCGTTAAGAAATATATTTATTTTAAACAATTACTATAAATTAAGTTTAACCAATTTAGCTTCGTTCCAAGAGGTAAACAACTATTCAAAGTATTTTTCCGGACTCTCTATTTCTGCAAACTTTAACAAAGTCGACACTTGGTTTGGAGCAACATGTATGGCAAAGGTGTGGTCCAGAAAGACCTCACAGCACCATTTAAGGGTTGAGAACGTCAGAACCCTTTGTAAACTTTTACCATCCCCGCCCCTCCATATGATTCCAAATTTCACGGTGGCTAGTCCAAATCCATTTTTTCTCAGAAACGTCCATTTGTCAACCCATCTCGGACATAGTTTCAGTATCCTAGCCACCTGTTGCAACTGGACAGCCTTTGTCATGGGATATACCCGATTGCCATTGTTGAACGCTGTCTGAGCGTAGAAGCCAAGAATGGACCACCAAGCAATCGCTCATATTTTGACAACAAGCAACCACCCATGTATATTTCCCCTTTGGTGGGTCTGCTTGCTGGCTAAAGGAGCCACTTTCGCTCATTAGGCCATGCCTAGGCCCCCTACGCGTCGTCGCGTGTATAGGAATACGGGGAGCTATCAACAATAGAAAATCGATGGCCATGAAAGCAATAAAGATAACCAACCTAAGCAATAAACCAGTGTTGGACTATGTTATACTATAGACTATGTTGTTACTATGTTATACTATGGACTATGTTGTTACTATATTATACTATGGACTATGTTGTTACTATATTGTACTATGGACTATGTTGTTACTAAGTTAGTTACTTAATATGAGAACTAGTTATAATTACTGAATACGAAAAGCAATTGAAATTAATATAAGTTAGTTAATTTATAAAATATTATATGTGGTTCCAAATTATGACGCCTTCGTGTATCTCTAGTGTGACGATGATTAAAACTTAACCTCACTCTGAAAATTTAACGGCGTTACGTAAAAAAAGTAACTGTTACAATATATAAACACCAACAAAAAGACAACCAACTGTTACAAGGCAGGGATGCAATCCACTATGCTGTGATGACAGTATTTGAAAACAGCATCGATATATAAGCTCAATTGAATGTTGTGTCAAAAATTAGCTTATTTAAAAAAAAAAAACGGCCAGCGTTGTTGTAGTCACATTTTTGACTTCTGCGGTGCGGTGTGATAATATAATTTCAGATTCATTGAGAACAGAGGATGAAGGAGTAGGTATCTTTAAAATTAAGCCGTTTTGTAAATGGTTGTAAGTTCCAGGCGCCTTATTCTCTTATACACATTGCAGCTACTTCAAATTAAGTAGTGAACTAATGTCCAATGAGTATCATTGAATGGGTTCTTCAAATTACGGCCCACTAGTACTCCGTATTTTACTAGAATAATTTACAAAGGAAAACGATGAAGGAAAATTCGAAAACATCAAGTAATAATGAATCCTTAATAAAGAAAAAAAATTATAAGTTTGAGAAATACAATTTCTAACGTCATTACGAATAATCCTAAGTGCGATTCAATAACTTCAAAGAAAAATTAACCGAAATACGATATTTAAAAAAAGTTTGATTAAAAACGCAGCGCCCCACAATTGCAAAAATTCTAGTTATTAAATTACTATAAATACCAATAATTTTTTTAATTACAAAAACATTTGCTTTAAATCAGTATAAAAATAGAAGTTATGCAACAATGATTTAAGAATTAATTTTTAGTATAGGTACTTAGTCGTTAAGATGCCGTAGTTACAATATTCTATACTAAGCAAAGAATTTAAAGAAACGATAATAAAAGGAATGGGAGTTACTCGAAAGAAACAAAAACATTTTTAAATAAAAATGTATTTAAAAAAAAGTTTAAAATCTTAATCTTCAATGATCTGAATAAACAAAAGCTCGTTTTGAGCCAACTCCATTTTTTTCCTAATCCGAAATGGAAATTTAGAAACAATAAAATCAAACGGTCCCTTTCATAATAAATTTCACTTAGAATGTCAAGCTAAGTTGGAAACGGCAAACAATGCGCGAAAAAGTTTATTGATAAAAGCTTTAAAAAAGAAAGAATGATAATCCAATTTCCAAATACATGATTGTTGACAATAGGGAGAGGCTATTTGATCATTCAATGATCGAATAATTTGATGGGATAATGATAGGACTGTGAGAATAAACTCGGAAAAAAATAAACGTCTGTCGTGAGCCGTGTTTTCAAAATTTAAAGTCCAGCTTCTTTTTTTTTAAATAAAAATATTAATGTAAATAAAATTTTCAATAAAAACTAAATTCAAAAATATAAAAATCAATTGGTAATGAATCCTTATGTGCACAGATTTGTAAACGTCTGAGTGAATTGTTGACAATTGGTGAATGATAATAGCAAATGATGGGGTAATTTGATCATAATGATAGAATTGGATAAATGGCCAAATGATACAGATCACAAAAGTAAAAGATCAATCTTGGAACTATCAACAAAATCAAGTACAAAAAAATAAATAAAAGTGTGACTTATGAAATATAATTCTAATATTTAAGATTAACTACATATAACAATCACTTTACGCGAGCCTGTTTACAATAAAGTGTCGTTATTAGCGATTAGCGTTATTATCGGTAAATGATTGGATAATTTGATTACATAATGATAGAATTGGATAATTGGTTAAACGCCTTTCAAATGTTTAGAGGTCCAAAGTTAAAGTTCACTCTGAAATTCTACAACTAAAGTAAATAAAGAAAGTGTTCACATCGTTAAATGTAATTGATGGAACGGGATAGTTATAAGGACCGGTGTAGGCCAACATTGTTGACAAATGCTAATGCAATTGAATTTTAATACCGAATGATTGGATAATTTGATTACATAATGACAGAATGGGATAATTGGCTAAACACTACCGTTGAATACTATGTAAATTTTTCGTATTGATGATTAAACGCTTTGCAAACAAAAAGGCGCGTATTTTAAATTGGCAAATTTACATAATATTTTAAAGAAATACAGCTTTTTTGCTTTAATAATATAGCAGTTAAAAATAAGCTTTTAATAAGTCCTTGTTTTAAAAGCATCAGCAAACAATTATTAATTTATAATTGATAAGCAAAGAATTATTTTACAAATTTGACAAAGAGTTTTAGACATTTTAATACCGTTTAGCCATGATAAGAGTTAGCAGGGGTACATAATTTCATACAGAGTATCAAAATGAAGAATTTGCATTGAAAGCAAAAACAAATAAATAACTACTAACAAATTGGCTGACTTAGCATAAATCCTTCTTTCACGACATTACACTTTTTAACAAAGGCAAAACTGCTTCACAGTCGACAATCGTACATTAACTTTGCCATCTTAGGGATTACATGTTATCTGTGAAATCTTACAACAGTCAAATGCAGCGAAATCCCGATATTATGTTTAAACAGTGACCAATACATATAAAAGTATATTTTACAAGAACACGTACGTGAATGCAATACAGTGTAACACGTTATATTGGCCTTCACGCTTGAAAAACAAACAAACACAACATCAGGATTTCACGTTTTTATAAGCAAAAAAAATTTTAATTTGATGTTATCTGTGAAATCTTACAACAGTCTAATGCAGCGAAATCCCGATATTATGTTTAAACAGTGACCAATACATATAAAAGTATATTTTACAAGAACACGTACGTGAATGCAATACAGTATAACACGTTATTTTGGACTTCACGCTTGGGAAAAAAAACATAACATCAGGATTTCACGTCTTTATAAGCAAAAAATGTTTCAGTTGATGTGGACTTACCGTCTCTGGGTGGGGAGGGGCAGGGCGGGCACCCGGGTGCGGGGTAACTGCTGAGATAGGGGTGCCCGGGGTGCGAGTAGCTGTTGTGCAAGCTAGAGTTGAGCGGATAGTTCATCGGGAATGGGTTCGGGCCCAGCGGCCGAGGGTTGTGGGCAGAAGCAAACACGGCTTCGTGCTGGCTGGGCTGTCCGGAATAGGTGCTCCTAATGGGGTAGCCCTGGTGCATAAGCCCCTGCTGTTGCTGGATTTCCATGAAGGCAGATTTGTTGGAGTTGTCCTGGTCTCCTAGGCCATCCGCTGTTCCAGCCATGCTGGGATAGGGGGCCGCAAACTCCGTGAAGTTCAACGTGGTGACGGCTTGGGTAGTGACCGGGCCCCGAATCAAATCAGTCAAGTTGGGGGAATTATTCCCTGTTTTGTTGGGAAGAGTTGTTGAATTTTTTTCGGCGTTCGGGGCGCTTAGACACACGTCCTGTTCCCTCGCGCTACAGTGGAGCGAGTGGCGAGGAGACGGCGGGAACAACGTGAGGGTTCGCACGGGGGGCGGGGCGACACGCCCAGCGGCCTCGGTGGTTGGTCGAGACGGCAGCGAAACCCCGCCTCCCGCTGTCAATCAAACTGCGCGGCGGAAGGGCTGCGAAGGGAACTTCGCGGGGAATTGAATTAGTATGCACGCCCGATTCACGTTTCTTTTTTAACGTGTATTTGTTTTTTTTTGTTGTTGTGCACGGGCTACTGTTTTGGAGTGTGTGGAATGGGGTGGTGAAATTAATTAGAAAAATGATGAGGGGAGAATTTTTCTTTCTTTTATTAACCTACCTGGGTCCCTTTGTAATGCAGAGAATAAAATTTTTAAAGATTTTTTTTTATTAAATAATCAAACGGAGAAATGTTTGTGAAGAGACATTTAAGATTTTAAAAAATTAATTAAAAAATTTTGTTAAGCATGCAACACTTGAGTTTTGAAAAAATTTTGGTTATGTGAAAAATTTTAATATTTTCAATTGTTTTTTCAATTTATTATCAGCAATAAAATGAAGCATTCTCTAATTACTGTGAGTTGTTTCATTGTAAAAATATCGTACACAAAATGTTTAAAGAGTAATATTAAAAACTTTACTTGTAAATAATTAAAATTACTAAAGTAAACTTTAAAACTAAAAAAAACTGTAAAAGCCGCTAATCCTTTGCTCCTTCTATGCAGCGCGCCGACGGCCTTGGTTGATGTTTTCATGAACTAAAACGTCTGTTGCAGCTACGAGCAATTGTTCAAACCTTCCTGAAGAAAATCAATATCTCAAGCGTTGTCAAATCGTCAATATCTGTAAAAAAATGCAGATTTTTAAATTAGTTTAACTTTAGATTTAGAATGGGTAACTATTTATAACTATTTGGTAGAATTTTTGGTTGAAAAATTTAATTTGCACTATGTCAAAAGGCTTATTTTATAAAATAAATATGTAAATATGTTTTTTAAATAATTTCTTAGATTTTAGATTTTATTGTGGAACGTATGAGACAAACCGTTTTCTTCTATCAATTTTCCTCAGCCCCGCTTTTTTCATTGTTGGGAACCCTTTTTCATAGACATTATTCAAGTGATTGTGTTATTTAAACTGTATGCAAAGTGTCCTAGTTTTTTTTTTATCCCAGTGTTTTTATTTACCAAATGTATACCTAAAGCTTTTGATACCATTAATATGTGTCCTTAAAACGTCCTATAAGTTATAGTTAAACTATTTCAACTATAATTTTCTAGCCACCACAAAACCAAACAACACACCAATCCAAACACAGCCAAATTACGTCTCTCAATTTAAACCAGCGGTCAAGTGACGAGTTCGGTAACCAACAGACCTTCGAGCGACATCGTACTCTAACGGTATTGGGGACTCATGATTACACTCTTAAAACAAAAGAGTGAAATCCACTCCATTAGGAGATGTGCATTTTCGACACTGTAAAGGAGTGAATATTAACTCGGATTGAGTTAAAATCACTCTTTTGGAGTGATCCTGTTGGCGGTTTAACACACAAAAGGATCCACTCCTTTCGGAGAAGTGCATTTTCAAGACTGGAGGAGTGAAAATTACTCAGATTGAGTTAAATTCGCTCGTTTGTTTTAAGAGTGTGGAGCTCTTCTCAAGTTATGTTCTTATGTGCCATGAAACCCTAATTGTAATCGCAATAAAAAGGATATTGTTGTAAAGCCTCCTTGGATCATCCAAATCCGTTTATCCTATTACATGTGGCAAAAATGCAATGAAGCGTCGCGAAACGCCGAGATTCTTTTTCCCTCAGCTTTCACTTCTGCCTGACGCTATTCACCCTTTCGTTACGCTAAGGGGAGAGAGTGATCATAGATCGGAATAACATCGCACTTCATTGTTGAAGCATCTTTCGGAAACAAGAGACTCACTTTTGACAATTCTTCGATTGTCAAAAAAGTTTCGTCAAGTGGTGGTACAGTCTTTTCACCAAGATGTCACGCGACTTTACCCGATAACAATTTTCTTAGACGACTATTTGACAAAAGACTTTCTCTGAGAATTTTTTCATGACATTCGTCAAAAATGACGAAATGTGTTGCGAAATTTGAGCACACATTTGAACCAACCCCTACATGGAGGTAGCTGCAGTTACCGTATTTAAATAGCCATGATGTATTTTATAGATGGATCGGACGGTTTTCAAATGGAGAAGGTTATATCGAACGGTAATAGATGAGCAGTTATGAAATAACAGTGCTGAAGACCATATTTATTCTAAAGGTCCAAAGGCAACACTTCATGCAGTTTTAGTGCTAGTTTATTTCAACCAAACCAAAGGCAACTTAGGAGCTTATAATGAAATACAGTGAAGCCCAGATTTTACCAGAGAACAAGCTCGTCAAACGCTAAGTCATGGAAAATGTAAAAACAACGTAATTATATCATACGATAATAGTGAGATAAAAAAAAAATTGGATTATGCAGATCTGTGATGAGTGCCTTAACCCTTTTATTAGAACAGCACAATCATGCAAATTAACTCAATATCACTTTAAAAGGTAGCAAATTACTAAAGCCTATGATGACACATTGAACTAAAAAGTTGGGAGTCAGCTCCAAACTGTTGACTATTAATCAGATTCAAGCGGCCGGAATCACAGTATAAATAACTAAAGCAAACATAAAATACAGTGGAAAAACGTCTACAGCTACATAAACCACCATACAAACGACTACAAGCAACCACTACACAAACGACTAAAGTACACAGAAAACCACTCCACACTACAACCCCAACACAATCCTCCTCTATAAAAAGCTCCACATAACCCACAGAAACGGTTTGATTACATTATCAGTCTTTGTAAACCGTAGCCGCATCTACAAGTAGATTTCAACTGACAATGCTTAGGCCGCCTATGACAGACCCCCTCCCCCTCTCTGAGAGGGGCCAGGCGTCAAAAGGGCCTCAAACCCACTGTCAGGGGGCCCATGACCCTCCAAGGGGGGGTTAGGGGGGATCGCGCCCCTCCCTCTCTGTTGGTGATTTACTTTACAAGTAATCGGCTTTTAACAGGTACGGAGATATTGCAAGGTGGATCAAAGCTTGCTGTGTCTTATCGCTCCGGGCAGGGTGTAAAGATGAGTAAAAGCGCGATCGTAATCGGGCCGTGTTTGGTTTGGTTGTTGTGTCAAGGGGCTTATGTCAGGTTAGGTTGGGGATCGGAGGGGGATTGTTTATCCAAGTGGTAAATAGAATTAGGGAGGTGAAGTACTTTATCTCCTGTTACGACAGTAGTGGGTTTAGATCATCCGTATGGACTAAAGTCAGAAGATAATGGATATACTAGAGTACGAACAAATCGATAGAGTGACACTAGAAACCCCGCTTTTTTTAATTTTATTTATGGAGGGTTTTCTATCATTTTTTCTGCAAATGGCATATTGAGAGCCTAGGGACATAAGTCAGATAGGTTTAGTTAAGTTATACCCGTATATCACCAGTGCAACAATAAGTTAAAATGGGGGTAAAAAAATTATTTTAAAAGCAAATTTCGAAGAAAGATATTTTGGAGAAAATAATTTGTAGTCATTCAAATTTGTTTAAATAAGTTTTTAAATTAAAAACGAACTGCAGAAAATTTCCTGTTCGGAAATGCAGTTGATATGAAGTAAATTGCAGAAGTATCTATCAATTGACACAGTATCAGGATAAATTCATATCTAATCATTATTATTCTAAGTCAATAAAAGTACACAATAGGAAATTAAAGTATCGGTAATTCAATTTCCTTCAAAAATGTATTGGTTGGTATATTGTAGTCAAAATTTATGTATGTCGTCTGATTACGTTAGATTTAAAAACAGTCGCCATAAAATAACAAACTGACTAATGAATAAAAATAATATTGGACAACCTTAAAAGTTAAATTTTGGAAAATAGCAGAATGAAGTCTTTGTTGTCGACTTCCAGATATCATCCAAAACTTAAAAATCAGTGACTTATTTCCATCCCGTTTACATTTTTTTACCGTCCGTTGATAGAGAGGAAACCGAAGAGATCTCAAACCGCCTCCCGATTTCCATAAAGCAGAGACCGTCATAAATTGCAGAAGAAGCCCCGATTGAATCTGTTACCCCTGGAGCAGTCAAAGATTCGCTCAAAGCATCTCCCGAAGTTGGGGATGGAGATGGGAAAGAGAAAAGATACCTGCTCCATTTCAACTGCTCTTTTTTGATATCGCTCATTTGTTGCATCAGATGCAACTCGAAAGCCTTCAATTGTTTGCATGGACGTTCAAAATATTGCATTTGTTTTTTAGAAAAAACTTAAGAATAATGAAAGCCCAGAAATGATAATAGCTAAAAATGTGACTTTAATATAATTTCAACACTCTCAAATGAAGACGAAAACAAGTTAAATCACTTTTTGGAAAAAAATGGAGTTGGTTAGCTTTTCATACAAATTATTTACGTATTGATGATTATGAGGGATTTTAAACGTATGTATATATTCATATGCACAAGATTTAACTTTTTTGGTGCAAATCAAAATGTTGGTGGATCCCTTCCTACAATACCTGTATGAAAAGCAAACCAACCAAATTTTTTCCAAAAGTGATTTAACTTGTTTTGCAATTGAGCTCTTCAAATCATAAGTACACTCTTAAAACAAACACTCCTAATTTAACTCAGTCTGAGTGGATTTCACTCCTCCAGACTGGAAAATGCACTTCTCCTTTTGGAGTGGATCCTTTGTGTGTTAAACCTCCGACAGGATCACTCCAAACGAGTGATTTTAACTCAGTCTGAGTAAATATGCATGCCTTTACGGTGTCGAAAATGCACTTCTCCAACTGGAGTGGATTTCACTCTTTTGTTTTAAGAGTGTAATGATTTTTTAGTTATGATTTTGTTTTTAGCTTCGTCATTTTACACTTTAATTGGTTATATGCGTGCAAAATGGGAGCATTTATGTAACTTGCCATAATAATGCAAGGCAAATTAAAATGTTTCATTGTATATTATTGAGTCATTCATAGTAGCTACTTGAACATTGTAGACAAAATGTTTTTAGATTTGCAGTTATATAGATCAGTTATGTATTATCAAACGAACATAAATAAGTTTTATAAATAATAAACCACTCAATTTATTACTCTCCTGCTTTATGAATGGAGCAATAAACAAAGAGTTTATGGGGTATATTATCACGATTTTTCTTTCAATTTGTTTCGTTGGATACAGGCCTTTTATCTTATTAAAACAGGAGATTATTAACCCTTATATAAAATTTTATAAACAGTTTCGTTAA
Organism: Hylyphantes graminicola; assembly: GCA_023701765.1. NCBI lineage: Eukaryota > Metazoa > Arthropoda > Arachnida > Araneae > Linyphiidae > Hylyphantes > Hylyphantes graminicola. The sequence goes on from CM043122.1 coordinate 7,819,964, forward strand.
CATGAACTAATTAGATATTTTTTTACTTAAATGCGATGATTAAAATACACGTGATAAAAATAAATATAGCAGCTTTTTACATTTGCGTGACTTTTTTTTTTTAACTTGCAGAAAGTTTTTTATTAGTAACCCCAGAAATAATCTTAGCAACTCATAATTTTTTTTAAAAAATCAATTTGACAAATGTTATTTTTAGAAACTATGGGCTAAACGTATTCGCAGATTTTCTTCATTTATTTCTATAGGTAGAAAATCTATTTATACCCTTAAAATTTTATGCTTCGTTTCACCATAATAATATTTACTAGTAGCTGCAACGGTGTTTGGGGGAAATGTTTCGCTACCATTTTTGGTATTTCAGCCGAATAGTGAAAATTTTTACCACACAGTCGTTGCAGCTACTACACTCATAAAACAAAAGAGTGAAATCCACTAATATAGGAGAAGTGCATTTTCGACACTGGAAAAGAGTGAAAATTAACTCAGACTAACCGAGCTAAAATCGCTCGTTTGTTTTCAGAGTGTACGAATGATATTTATTAGAAGAAAATATATTTGATACAACTTACATACACCTAACACTTTACAACACCTAACTTTGTATTTTGCAAATAGCTCGAATTTTCATTGTTTAAAGGCTCTGGTGTCATCTGCGCCACTTTTTCGCAGTTTACATGTCAAAGCGTATAGGGGACTGTGGTGGAGATCCTGTCGGAGGTTTAACAAAACAAAAATAGTGAAATCCACTCCTATAGGGGAAGTGCATTTTCGACACTGAAAGGAGGGAACATGAACTCAGACGAAGTTAAAATCGCTCGTCTGTTTTAACCATGTCGCTACGAAGGATTTTTGTTTCCTCTTAATATGTGATGGAACATCATTATCGAATCCTTAGTCGAACGGCCGTCGTGGGCCGTTTCAGTAGTGAAAGGGTTAAGAGTGTAGGAACCAATAATTTGGTGAAATCAAGCATAAAAATTTTCATCAATGTAAGATAACAGCGCATTTGATATCAAGCTTAACCCTCTAATGCATGAATTTTTTTTCACCCCGAAAAAATATATAGGGGAAGGTGGGTTACCTTGGACCTATTTTTACTTTTCAATTTTTAATTTCTTAATTACTTGCAAAAAGTGAATAAAAATATTTTTACTAAATACTTTATGTTGTTATACACAACATATATTTATTTTAACATGTTATTTAAAAGATTTCAACTATTACAAAAATAAATACAGAAAATTGTAATTAGGACCAAGGTACACCACCGGCGGTGTACCTTGGTCCAACCGGTATTGTACCTTGGACCAATTATTAACAGGTAGAGAGACTCGATTTACAGTCCGAAAACCAATATTTATTTGCAACATAAAATTCAAAAATACATTTAACAACCTACTCTTATTTCTAGCCTAGATTGTAGTAATTGGTTATGTTAGGTCAATTGGCTTAATAAGGGGTATTATTGCCTTAGATTTTTTTAGTGCCCTTTTGGCTTCTTCAGCTGCAATGCAATCTTTCTCAGGTGTATCTGTTAAAATGCAGCATAAAATTAAACTGTTATTTCATGCCATAGAAAAACATTTGGCTATCTTTCTGTCTTAAATTCGAAAAAACAACTCAAATATTCCCCCCTATGTTTATACAACTAGGCCTAAACGTAAAAAGAATGTTCTGCTTAGATATTTATTAAAAAAAATATCTTTTTAGATGAGCATGCAATAATTATTTTCTATATTATATAAATATGGTTAAAATTTTATCGGCTTCCATAAATCTAAATAATTAACTACAAAAAAAATTCTTTATCACACCAAATAAAAATTTCTAACAAATTTCCATTCTTCTAGATTTTATAAATCAGGGTTGCATATTAACAGCTTAAAATACTTAATTTTTCAAAGGAAAACATTTACTTGAATTTTAAAAAGGGTTTTTAACAATCTGAAGCACATAACACCTATAGTAGTGTACCTTGGACCAGTCCAAGGTACACCACTTGTGTTAGGTTCGAGGTACACCACTTGGATACTAAAAACAAAATAGTTAATCACCAAGTAAAGGTTAGACTTAACTTAATTTCAAGCACACTGTTTTATAGCTAAAACTTTGCTTTATATTGCATAACCATCGTTTCTGAATAAACACTACATGTTTGAGTAAAAAAATACACTAAAGAAACTGACAAAAATTTACTTTTGAACGGTGAATTTAGTTTTTCGAAACCTCTTTAATAAATTGACCTTTTAAACAAACAGATAGAACTTCACTGAGATCCCTGGTAGCAAATACTTTAACTGCATGTGGTGTTGTTTCAATATCTAAGCTAATCGAGCTAGAATCAGCATAGGTTCGAGGTACACATACGCCCAAGGTACACCACTTACCCCTATATGTATCTTTAATACTCATACATTATGGGGAAAATACTGAAACTATTTTAACTGCATTAGAATTTAAATAATTTCAATTTTTAAAATCTTTTTCATGTGACAAAAACCAACTACAAAATTCCAATTTCGATAATAATGACTAGAAAACTCCTTAACATATTTCAAAATAATCCTCTTTAACTAAAGTTAATTTTTCAAAACAATTTGTAATTTTGTACTAATATTATCATACTTTGAATACAGACAAAAACGTAATTTCACAACAATTAATAACCTCATCTTTAATTTTGAATGCACTTTTACTACTGTCATCTATTAGGATTATTAGTAACTAAAACTTTAAAATGGAATGTAATAGATAAAAACAAAAAAAAATTGTCGAGAGGGAGCTCTACTTTAATATAATAAAGTGGATTGTGTTACTTGTTGCCAAACGGCAGCAGTATGCATTAGAGGGTTAATTGGATCACTACCGATGAAAACGCTGCCAACCAGGCTTATAAAAGACGGGATAGTGGTCCAACTGTTCCTCGGATTGAGCCCGCCTTTGCGGTGCAGTGCTTGCGTGCCCAGCCCATCTGCCTGGCGCCATCGTCTGGATACCTGTGCGAAAAAGCACCTTCGGGGACCCCACTCACCTTTTGACTGCCTTTTCAGAAGGACAATTAACAAGTTCTTCATTATGTCTCTGTGAGGGACCAACAATCGGCGGGCGACAAAAGGAGAAGGCTGTCACACACGCGGAGAAAGGGGCCATTGTGGGACCGCAATTAATGGAGATAGAACAAATAGCCAACGTCGTATTCAGCAGTCACACACAGCCAACGTCGGGTTCAGGCGAGAAGTCTTCGAGGTTTCGGTGCATCCAGGTCCAGAAATGAAAAAAAAAAGAGTATGAATCACGTCTTTGTCAAGTTTTAGAATGGGCATAAGTACACTCTTAAAACCAACGAGCGATTTCGACTCAGTCCGAGTTAATTTCACTCCTCCAGACTGGAAAATGCACTTCCCCGGAAGGAGTGGATCCTTTGTGTGTTAAGTCTCTGACAGGATCACTCCAAACGAGTGATTTTAACTCAGTCTGAGATAATATTCACTCCTTTCCAGTGTCGAAAATGCACTTATCCAACTGGAGTGGAATTCACTCTTTTGTTTTAAGAGTGTATAGTGAGGACAAATGATGTTAGGTTAGGTTTGAATTTACGTCGCACTAGAGCTAAATGAGGGCTATTGGTGACGGGCGTCGTATTTTAGAACCACTGTCAAGTGACGAGCCGACACCTGAATAACAAACGATGTCGATTTATGACCTCTGAAGTCCATCATTTGGATGAATAAATAACAACGTCTCATTGATTCCATCACATTATAGACGTAGTGCCCATGCGAGGAGTTAATGCTGATTACGTAATTAGTAGTATAGAACAAATAGGGAGGGTAAAAGATGCAAGATGAAATATATGACTAATATAAAAATAGATTCTTTCCAACTCGGACGTTATTAAAAAAACTGATAAGGAGATTTGACGTCTAGAAACATTCCGTATTCCTTATATGATACATAGAGGATCAGAATCTAGTGGTTAAAATTATTATGCAAGTTACATTATTTTACTGTTGTAAATGTCATGTTTCAAGGGGCTTAAAACAGTCTTTTGCAACAAAATAGCAGTTATTCCGTGACGCTAACAGGATCATTTTAAATGTATTGAAGATTTTAATGAAGATTCAATAACCTTGACAAAAAGCGAGAAAAAAAAGAGTAAGCTACAAAATCTATGATTGACTCTGTACTGAGATACTGTACTGAATTAAGCATGTTTCAATATAAGAGTTCCTGCTAAATTAAAAATTGACACCAATTTGTCGCCAAAAGTTTTGAAGTGATTGGGTTTCTAATAACTAAAAGCAATTTAAAATTTATTCCACCGACATGTCTAGGGCGCTTTAATGAAAAAAAAGAGTGCGACATGAAATAGATAACAAATATTTTAGACAACACTTTTGACTCAATCTGTGCAACTTTATTTTGGGACCAAAGCGTATTTTAAAATTATACTTCTCTCTCAATAACGAACTCTAATTTCTGAACATTTTTAAAGAAATAATGTCTTGTCGAAATATTGTCTTAATCTGAATAATGTCTTCTCTAAATTTACAAAATGTTTCAAGCAAATATTTTGCAAAATTGCGAAAGGCTTGCCAAAAAGCGAGAAATTTGACGATTGAATTATTTTCAAAAGCGAGGCTCATTTCCGAGGGTGTTAGTCTTCTACATTATCCCCCTCAAATAGGGATCACACCAAAAGGTACTTACACCCCCAAATGGACACATTGAGCCAAGTGAGGTTCCCAGAAAGTCAATTGCCAACTTGACCACTCAGCACAGGAACGGCAGACATTCTAATCCTCGGCGGTTCCTCGAATTTGGTTTTGCGGGTCTATTGTCTGAATTGGATTAGCGGTCGCCCGGGGGGCAACAATGCCCCAAAGAAGGGGGATTGGCAAATGGCAATCAAACGGACTGGGGCCCTTTTCTTGCTGACGGCCCCCAGACGAGACTCGGCCTTTGACGGCGTGCCTCGGCGCCTGCTCCACTCGCCGGCCAAACTTCATTTCGACTGAGGGAGGGGGTGCTACATTTGGCAGCTTATCCGGCACGTGGGTCCGCCAAATCGAAGCTGACTCTTTAGCCTCGGAGTCCGTCAACAGATTTAAGCGGTCGGACAAGTGCGGTGAAGGACGTCATACAAATTACTGACATTGATTACGCTAGAGTGGTTTCCTCGGGAGTGTTGCCGGACAACTCAAACGACCGCCAGATTGCGTTGCTGTTGAGTGCGTTGGGGAAATCATGATGACAACGTTTTTTGCTGTTGTGCTTGCAAAAAATTAAAAATTTGAGGAAATGACGGAGGGCGAGAGTTGTTTCACGCTTGCCGAGGAAGAAATGCTAATTGATTTTGTGAGAAATCAGGAAGAACCTAAATTTTTCATTTTTGACATGCAAAGACGAAAAACGAAACAACAGCAGAGTTGAGTTGAGTGAGTTCGCTTGGTTTCTAATTTTGTGTCAACGTAACGTTCCGATGAAGCGGTGGCCGGTAGAGTGACGTCATCCACGTATAATAGCGGTCGCATTTTTCTGGCGACAGACTCTGGGGAAACCAAGGCTTAAATCAGTTAATTGACTCCGGAGTAGTTATAGTTAGAACGCAGAGTCTGATTTTCGGCAGGGCAAATGGAGCACGTGCCAGGGCCCCCCTTCAAGGGGGGGCCTCACAAACGAATTAATGCATGGTTTAAACTCTTTTACCCCCAATGTTTCATTTGGAATCATCAGCTTGCGATTTTTTCTCTACAAGTTGAACTCGTACTTATGTAACGTTTAGATGGAAGAATAATTTCTTATGATGAATTAAATAATGTTTTATTTAATTAAATGAAAACGTGAAAAACATTCTAATATAAAATTAACTCCCAAAAGATTTTATGAAATAAATTGACCCTAAATGTTTCACAATTACATTCTTAGATGTTTAAAAATTGATTTTAACTTTTTATACAAATAAAATTCTGGGCAAAATTATTGTTACAGTTTATTCAAAATTTATGATTCCAATTTTTTCCTTCTTAAATCTTAGTTTTAAAAAAACTTCCCTGTTTTTTACCATATCATTCGGGATGCATAACGAATTTATTTCACATTTTTTAGGTTTTTAAAATAAAAAATAAAACGTTGGAGCTGAAAGTTTTAACAAAAGTGCTCCCCTTTTTAACAAAAGTTTAACAAAAGTGCTGTTTTGAGCAGTGTAGATCACTCTAAAAAATGAATGCTCAAAAATGACGAAATTTTCCTTAATTTTGACGATTCCCTTACTGGCAAATGCTCCGAGTTTTCGTTTCCTCAAAGTGAGGAAATTTGAATCGTCATTTTTATGAGGATTTGAATGTCGTCTAATCTAAAGAAATATTTCGTCATTTTTGAGCCTGCGAGTACAACAATGAGATTCCGTTTCCTCAAAATCAAGTTACAGAATCGTCAAATCACGATCGTAAAAGTGAGAATTCGCGTTTACTTAAAAGTCACGTGATAGTTTGACGAAACAATCCTCAAAATTAACGAAATGAGGCTTGGGGATTCATGAATCGTCAAAAATGAAAGTGTTATTTCTGAGATTGCACCCCCTATTTATTTAGTTGAACAATTTCGAACTAAACCGTTCTTCCGCAGTGAAATTCAGAAGACTCGATTTGAAATTTATCAATAATCTTATCCCCGACCCATCAGGCCCTACTTGTTTTTCCGAGGAGCCCCAAATGTTTAATTCATTTGGCCCAACAGAGTTAGATGAAGCGGTAGGGCGGTTCGCAGCATGTAAATGCTGCTATTAATAAAAGCCTCGCTGTATCTGATTACGCTGCCTTCTTCTCTTGCCACATTGTCTCGATTGATTACCGCTATGCGCCACTTCCGCGCGAAAGAACGTCGCACTGGGGAAAAGAAATTGGACCGGGATAGATTTAACGTGCGCAAGCCACCTCTGCATTGAGATTTGGTATTTTGGTTTTGGTTAAATTAATGGTTCCCTAGAATTACATTTAGGCAATCGAAGATAGTCCACGCAATTTTGGAGAAGTTAAATGGGCAAGTTTCCCATAATGAGGCCCAGTGGCTTATTTTTACTTTTCTAAGGCTGTCTTATGCAAATTGACATGTAACTTCTTTAAAATAAAATAAAATTCGTGCCAATTAATTCTATTTGTAGTGTTATGCTTGTGCTTGATTCTGGTTCTCTTTAGGTAACGGTAAGATGGTAAACATGCAACTCATAACTTGACATTTCTTAAAAGTAACTGTAAATAGTTACTTTAATTTTATTTTAAGTATAAATTTAACTATTTACTTCTCACACAAATGTAACTAGTACTAACTTTCTAATCCCTGCTTCTTACTTTAAAAAAACCATTTTTTAAAAAACAATTTCAAATGACTCACAGCAACCAAAAGGACCGGACTAATTTTTAATCAAAGACTATACAAAAACCCAATCTGGAAGCGCAACCAAACACTCTCAGTCTCCTAAAAGGGTTAATTAAAAAAAATAATTCAAACAAAAGAAAGCAGTACCGGACCCACCCACTAGGCCACACAACTGTTAATGGATGCTGCTCACGTGGTTGCCATGCCAACCGCTCATCCCGCCTCCGACTATGGATAGTGGTGCATGATGGATGGACGGTCCCATCCATGATGGATGGGGCATATCCACCCGATGGAGGAAAAAACTTGAGGGGAGGGACTGGACGCCTACGGAATACGGAGGGCTTTCGGACTAAGGACGTGATTGATATTGAGGGGTGGACACTGCATTGTCATGTTAGGGAGAATGCAAATTTGTCGAAGAAGTGGAGAAAAATTTGTTAGGTTTGCGGTCGAAGTGGTTTGGTTTGGTTTGAATTATCGTCGATCTACATTCTTAAAACCAGGGCCTGCTCTAGGAAATATGAGACTATAGGCACAACCTATTTTGGGGGCCCTTTTACGGAAAATTTTATGTATGATTTCCAATAATGATGGTGCTATAGGACCCACGGATAAAATTTTTGCTTCAATTTTATAGGATTCCTTACAAACATCGATCAAAACAATCACGTTAGGTCAATTACTCACCGAAAACTGAGCAAAAAACAAAGTGGAGTATCCGAATTTTTTTTAGTTTACTGATATTTTGGGGAATTTACAGCATTTAGCATAATAGAAACTAAAATTTAGGGGCCCCTAAAATTTCGGAGAAGTGCATTTTACAGACTGGATGAGTGAAATTAACTCAGACTGAGTTAAAATCGATGGTTTGTTTTAAGAGTGTGGAGCTACACGAGGGCTATTGGCGACGGGCGTCGTATTTTAGAGCCACAGTCAAGTGACGAACCAACACATGAATAGGCACCCAACGCAACCGTTAAGGCAACATCGTACGCAGCGTTAGGACTTTGAAGGATATTAAACTTGTACTCCCTTACATATTATTCGTCGGACATTTTTGGCTGCACGGGCCGTTTATAGGCCGACAGTTATTTCTACGGTGCCCGGACCCGAACCTGGGACCTTTCGCATGCTAGGCTAGTGCTTAACCGACTGGGCTCCCCAACCTTGCGGTCGGAGTGGACTGGTACACTGTTAAGAATTTTGGCACAAGATTGCACCGGAATCCTGGAATGTTTTACTGCCACCACTATTTGGAGCGTAAAGTCAACACTTTTGCGGTGCATCAAAGTTAGGCTTTTACCGCAAATATTGGAATATTCAAGCTCCAATTCTATGACTGCAGTCGAGTTTTTTTTGTTCGAAGTTCACCACCGAGTGTCTACTCGGGGCGGTGACAATGCAAAATCGTTGTCAATGACTACTTGCAACCCAAGCCTAAAAAAAAAAAGAATTCTACTAGAAAGCTTATTCGAATTTCCGCTCGTAGCAAATGTTTTAATTAAACGCATATATTTTTTTTCTATGACTGCAGTCGAGTTTTTTTTTTGTTCGAAGTTCACCACGAGTGTTGTACTCGGAACGGTGACAATGCAAAATCGTCGTCAATGACTACATGCTAGGCAAGCCTCAAAAAAGAATTCTTCTAGAAAGCCTATTAAAATTTCCGCTCGTAGCAAATGTTTTAATTAAACGCATATTTTTTTCTATGACTACAGTCGAGTTTTTTTGTATGAAGCTCACCACGAGTGTTGTACTCGGGACGGTGACAATGCAAAATCGTTGTCAATGACTACTTGCAACCCAAGCCTCAAAAAAGAATTCTACTAGCAAGCTTATTAAAATTTCCGCTCGCAGCAAATTTTTAATTAAACGCATATTTTTTTTCTATGACTGCAGTCGAGTTTTTTTCTTCTTTTTTGTACGAAGTTCACCACGAGTGTTGTACTCGGGACGGTGACAATGCAAAATCGTCGTCAATGACTACATGAAAGGCAAGCCTTAAAAAAGAATTCTTCTGGAGAGCTTATTAAAATTTCCGCTCGTAGCAAATGTTTTAATTAAACGCATATTATTTTCTATGACTGCAGTCGAGGGTTTTTTTTTTGCACGAAGTTCACCACGAGTGTTGTACTCGGGACCGGTGACAATTCAAAATCGTCGTCAATGACTACATGCAACCCAAGCCTCAAAAAAGAATTCTTCTAGAAAGCTTATTAAAATTTCCGCTCGTAGCAAATGTTTTAATTAAACGCATATTTTTTTCTATGACTACAGTCGAGTTTTTTTGTATGAAGCTCACCACGAGTGTTGTACTCGGGACGGTGACAATGCAAAATCGTTGTCAATGACTACTTGCAACCCAAGCCTCAAAAAAGAATTCTACTAGCAAGCTTATTAAAATTTCCGCTCGCAGCAAATTTTTAATTAAACGCATATTTTTTTTCTATGACTGCAGTCGAGTTTTTTTCTTCTTTTTTGTACGAAGTTCACCACGAGTGTTGTACTCGGGACGGTGACAATGCAAAATCGTCGTCAATGACTACATGAAAGGCAAGCCTTAAAAAAGAATTCTTCTGGAGAGCTTATTAAAATTTCCGCTCGTAGCAAATGTTTTAATTAAACGCATATTATTTTCTATGACTGCAGTCGAGGGTTTTTTTTTTGCACGAAGTTCACCACGAGTGTTGTACTCGGGACCGGTGACAATTCAAAATCGTCGTCAATGACTACATGCAACCCAAGCCTCAAAAAAGAATTCTTCTAGAAAGCTTATTAAAATTTCCGCTCGTAGCAAATGTTTTAATTAAACGCATATTTTTTTCTATGACTTCAGTCATTTTTTTTTTATTGTTCGAAGTTCACCCCAAGTGTTGTACTCGGAACGGTGACAATGCAAGATCGTCGTCACAATGGCAGAGTGCCAGAGCTAATTAAAAGCTACGCAAGTGCCAAAAGATTCGAAAGCCCGAAGGAAACAGTGAGGAGGAGGATTGACGGATTCCTTCATCGCTGCTTTGTGTCCAAGGTTACGCGGGTCACCATTTGCCAGGCCCAAGGTCATTCTCGGAAACTTTCATTTCTATATGGGTTGAAGGGAACAAGAAATAAAAAGAATTATTTCCATTTGCTTTTTTTCTTTCGTTGCTTGAAAGGGGATGATTATTCCATTTTTTCCCAGCATAAACAAGAAAAGATGAATGGAGTTTTAATATGACGTTTTACGGCCCTGAATAGGAACAAATATGTATTCCAAAAATCTTATTTTTAAAATATTTTTTTTGAACTTGCGTATAGATTTCTCTTTTTGTTCTTGGGTGTCTGGTAGGATGAGACTAAACGATTCCACTGGACTTGGACAACTGTAATCAAGTCGCGTAAACCGAACTGGGCCAAGTTGAGCTGGTCGTTATATAAGTCGATGCCCTTGAAGGGTCTCAATTTTGGTAAATTCTTATTTTATTTGCAAATAATATAAAGGGTTTACCGAAGTTGTACTGGAACTTAGAAGTTGTCTAATAGGGTGCTAACCAGTGAATGAACTTTTAAAACGTCACGTTCGCCAGTGAATGAACACCAGCATATAATGACCAGGGCAACCAACCATTGTCAGATAGCTTCCTACTTCATGGGAGGAAGTCAGTGTTACCAATCCATATAGTGGAGTGATTTTCAATCCTTATTTTTTAATTAGATTTACCAAATGTTCATTCACTGGGGCCTGTTCACTCACTGGTCAGTCTACCCTATATTATATTTTACATTCATATTATATTACCTCAGAGATATACCCTCAAATATTCCCTTCGCATTACCCAACATGAGTTCTGACTCCACCTTTTATTAACTGATAAATTCCTTCAACTCTCTATGTACGGCATTGGAGGGCATTTATTTTCATTATTGTATAAAGTTAACGTGGTAAATTTTAATTATTTATTCGTCACATGTATGATTAATCAATGTTATTAATTTGTTAAATTCGTAATTAAGCTATTCATTTGAGAAGATCAATAATGATGGAGTTTTTGCAATTCCACAATTGTGCAATTTTTATATAACACATTATAAGCAATACACTTATAGTTAACCATTTGAATTTATCTCTAATCGGTATTGTTTTCGTATCTGCGAGTTAACCACTAGAATTTCATACGGAATCAGTACTGTTTTTCGTGCATGTTAGTTAACCATTCGCCGCCCACTCGGCATAGTGGATAGTGCGTCTGAATCCCAGCCAGTGGGTCCCGGGTTCGAATCCCGGTTGGTAAGCGCATGGTTGCTTGTCTTGTGAATAAAGTGTTATTGTCTATGTGTTTGTCTCTGTCCTTATTTGTGTAAAAGAAGTCCAACCTCTTTGGAGGCTCTGGCAGCCATCTTCTGTGATATAGTAACAGACACGACAACAACAACAGTTAACCATTTGAATTTCCCTCTGAATCAATATTGTTTTTTCACATGCAAGTTAATCATTTGAATGTCTTTCGGAATCAATCTGATAAGCCGCAACAGCCAGGATGCGTCGAACGTTTCTCACGTCATAAACAATGGGACGTGAGGGACGCGCACTCGACGGCCGGAAACATCCTTTAACCCTTTTCCGGAACGGACACTTTCTTTAGCATCGCTGCTGCAGGGGTCAGTTGGTTAATGCAAATACTCTGGGTTAAGAGGGCCGAAGAAAGTTAAGCCTGTCTTATGATTCAGCACTACTCATCAGAGTTGGGTTGATGCTTTATGGTAAAATAAGCGTAGGCAGCCTCACTCTCCCAAAGATAACTATTTTCTACAATCGAGTTTCGTTTGAGGTATCGAGGTCCTATTTTCATCTCACTAATGTGTATGATAACAAAAGTTCTAATTATCGGGAACAAAATGTTTGAGTATAATGGTCCTGTACAGTTTTCGATAGTCTAACTTGTTTTTGATTGAGTCCCAGTTTTATTTTTCAAAAGTTTTTCAAGCAAAAACAACGCAAATAAAATATGATTAATGAAAATTTGGCAATTATTGCAAGTAAAAAAGTTAATCACCGAAACAAATCTGCTCAGGCTACATTTTCATAAATTTTAGTAAAAACCTATAACCCTTTTCGACGGAGTTGTTACGATCTTGCGGGTATAAAAGAGAACGTTCAAGCTTTTCAAAAATATCGATACCGAAGCAGCTGACTTGTACCATTCTTTATTTGCTTAAAAAAAACTTTTTAGGGAGTTGCTGGCATTGATGCTGTTTAAGGCATTTTTTCGATAAAATTTTAAAATTTAATCTCATAAACTTAAATCAGCGCCATCTGATGACAGGTCTTGACGGGCTAAAGGCACCGACAGGCAAAAACGAGGCCTTTTGCACACCAAGGATGACCCTGCACCCTGTGTTCTCGAAGTTAAACGTTTTGGAATATGATTTCTATTTGTAGCGATTGGGATAAAACAAGACGTATCCAGCATCGTTTCAAGATAGTTCTTAGGTGCGTTTATATGAGCCATCGAATCCATGGATTGAAGAGCAAACTCAGCAATTTTTCCCTCTTGGGGATTTTCCCCCAGGCAGAACCGGAATTGCAGGGTTCATTGGGAGGTTTCGCAAACCCTTCAATAAAGGAGGGTTTGATGTTTCATACCATGGATTCGGCCAGACTATCATTTGGGTTAGAAATCCTGCTCGACCTCTTTTTCCCCTAATGGGAATTTTGGCATTCCATGGATTCGATGGCTCATTTAAACGCGCCTTTTACACTCTTAAAACAAGAGAATGAAATCCACTTCAATTGGAGAAGTGCATTTTCGACACTGGAAAGGAGTGAATATCAACTCAGACTGAATAAAAATCACTCGTTTGGAGTGATCCTGTCGGAGGTTTAACACACTAAGTATCCACTCCTTTCGGAGAAGTGCATTTTCCAGACTGGAGGAGTGAAAATTACTCAAACTGAGTTAAAATCGCTCGCTCGTTTTAAGAGTGTATGAAGTAGGTCCCTTTACGGATTCAATTTTGAGCATTGAACTTTTTGAAACGAAATGTTATTTCGCCCTCACGCACTCCCAGTCACTGCTCCTTGTGCACAAGGCATCCCGGCGATCAGTGACTCCACCGGATCAAAAGCAAGACTCCCATTCTTCCACTATTGCGCCCTAAAATAACATTTCGACGTATTTTTGCAGCCCATCAAATCTGAACACCGGAAACAGTTCTAGTTGGGTGCCTCTCGGTGTTTTTCTTTGCCATTTTCTTTCGCCTTCGAGATATGGAAAGCGCACCTCAATGGATGCAGAGCACGCTAAGCCAGGTACGCCAAACAGTGGGGGTCAGAGGTTATCTGCGTGGTCCGTGCGTGAAGCCCGATATACACGCTTTCTGGGTTTGATTCGATTCGGGAAGCGGCTGGCACTGCTTCAATGATCACAAGAGTCGGACGAAATGCATTTTTTTTTCGGTAACGAGCTCGGATTCAAAATGGCCGATGATCACGATGCAGATTTCGCTTGAAAAATTTCTTTTCATTAATGATCGCATATTTGTATTCTTTCCAATTTTGAGGAATTTTAATAATCACTGTTTCGTGCTTAGAATCGGATGAAATTTTTCTAACGAGCTACGATTCAAAATGAAGTTTATAATGAATATATATTTTTTAATCGTTTCTTTTTGTATCTAAATGTTTGAGTTTGATTTTTCTTTTTTAATTTTTGGGACTTTCATTGCTAGTGACTGATGCTCATTGCTTAGAGTTGGACTAAAATTCACTTTTCAGGTAACGGGTTGTTATTGAAAATTGCCGATGATCAGAGAGCAGATTTTGTCTGAAAATTTTCCTTTTTCACCGGCCATTTTAATCGCCGGTTATTATTTATTTTTACAATTTTAAGGAATTTTAATAATCATTACTGTTTCTTGCTTAAAATGGGACGAAATTAAACGAGATCAGACTCAGATATGTTTTTTAAACATTTCCTTTTGTATTTAATTGTTTACATTTGATTAATTTACTTTCGAGTTTCAACTTCCGTTGATCAAACTGTTGACTGAGGCGCATTGGTTGGAGGTGGACGAAAGTTTGTGTTTTTGGTAACGAGCTCACATTAAAAAAATGGCCGATCACCAACGCATATTTTTAGCACTTCTTTTGATTGTAATCGTGACTAATTTTTTTTTGCCAACGCCGTTTGATTCGCCAACCTTTGGATCAAATTGTAATTTGATTTTTTAAAGAAAATTCTTGTGCTAATTTACCACATTAGATTTTCAGACCTGGTGGTTTAAAATATTGATTACATTTTCTTTGAAGCACCGGTTTTGAATGATGGTAGAAAAGAAGTCAATTTCCCATGACATAATCCAATGAGGATTTACTCGGAACCAATATTTTTTATATTTAAGATTGTTAACATTATGTACCAAAAAGTCTTTTACACTAAATGTAGTTTTACCTATTTTTCGTATTATGTAGGGATTCAATTTAGAGTAATATTTTTTTTACAATATTTGCAAATAGCTAAGCAAATAAAACTATATTATATAGGGTTATAAATTAACTTGGAAATCGATTTTTTTTTTTTACTTATTTTGCGTCATTTCGAAGATCTGGCATTTGCAACGTCGTGATTCGAAAAGCGTAACATTTTGTGTAATATAGAAGCTTGGAAGTTTTGATAGTGCTAACAACTGTTCGAACGAAGAATCAACTGAATGAAAGCATTTATTTCAAAATCATTGACTTGATTATTTTGACGAAAATTGATGGAGTACACTCTTAAAACGAACGAGCGATTGAGCGACTTGATTATTTTGACGAAAATTGATGGAGTACACTCTTAAAACGAACGAGCGATTTTAACTCAGTCTGATTAATTTTCACTCCTCCAGTCTGGAAAATGCACTTCTCCTTTTGGAGTGGATCCTTTGTGTGTTAAACCTCCGACAGGATCATTCCAAACGAGTGATTTTAACTCAGTCTGAGTTAATATTCATTCCTTTCCAGTGTCGAAAATGCACTTCTCAAACTGGAGTGGATTTCACTCTTTTGTTTTAAGAGTGTACATGACGTGTAAGACAGCGCTATGAAACAAGGTATTAAAACAAAGAAAATTACGTTATAAAATAAAGTCAAAATATATTTTAACATTATTGAAAAATCATTTGACGCATAATTAATACGAAAATTAAATATAAGAATATTTTAACAAAATGAATATAACATCAAACTTGACTTTAGAATGACGTCAAATTGGGGGAGAGAATAATGAGGAGACATTATTTGACGTCATGCCTCGGAAAAGCGTATCATCTTGTGTAAAACAACACCTCGAAGCGCGAAAGTGTTTGTAGCAGCGCGAATGAGCGATCAACTGAATGAATGCAATTGTTCCGCGCGGGCATCTTTGTTCCAAACGAATTGTTGACTGTGTAAGCCGAGGATGAGTGAACCCGAATGAATGAAAGCCGGCGACATTGAAAGAAGCCTTTCAAATAAACGGTTGTACGCATTACTGAATTAATACAGGATTTAGCAGATAATAAAGAGCATTAAACACGGATATCGAACAGTGGGTCAAATAATTCCATGCGAATCTTTTGTTTACGGAAGATGTTTCTGTTCGCTGTCGACTGACATGGGGAAAAAAAGCGTGAATGAAAAATATACTTTTTCAACGGATTTTTTTAAACAATAATTGGAGGGCTTATTTTATAATACAGTATATAAATAATAACGTATTTGGGATCCCAAGAGTGTTTCTCTAAATTTAATTTTAATAATAGTTAATGTAAGTTTATGAACTAGTGTAAAGCGTGCAAAGTAAGATTTGAACAAGGAATCGTTATAGTGGATTCCCAATGACAATTTTAAACATTAGTTATTAGGTAATTTCAAAAAGAAAAAGCTACCAAAATATAAATCTTCTTGAATAAATATCACCATAACTACCTCAGAATCACCATAACTAGGTCAGAATTGCACTAAAATTATTAAAAACTGCTTTAAAAGGGTCATAATTCGGACATGTGCGATTCCATTTCGAATACCATAAAGAGATTTTAACTGAAAAGGAAATAGTAAAACCATCATAAAGTACTATTTCATAAATAACAAAATTTTAATTTGTAAGGATTGTCAGTTTTAAGGTAAGCAAAGACAAAATCGGATTACTTTATTTTAAACAAAGCAAAAAAAAAATACTAGTCTTTGCGAGTTTCCGAGGATTTCATGGAAACCCATAATAAACTAAAAAGAACCCCAAACCCTAGCTCATCCCAGACAAATAGCACAATTAGGACCGTCGACAAATAGGTAATACACGAATTTGAGAAAATAATCATTCCCACGAGTCAAAACCCCTCCGCGATTTATCGCAGCAAAAAACCAACAAATGAGTGAAATAACAAGTAAAAGCGGGGATAACACTCCCCCTTGGGGGACGCCACGACAATAGCCAAAAAGCGCTAATCCCCATGTAAGTTCTTCTGGAATAGAAAAGAATACATCGCTCGTTCTTTTCAATCTGTTATTTGTGTGAATGGGGTCATGTCTATAGGAATATTTCCATACAAGCTTTTTAAAAACTGAAACAATGAAGGTAAATAAATTGGCGGGAAATTATTCCATGGATGAGGCCTTACATTTAGCGATTGATTTAAATTCACAAAAAATGAGTTTTATTTTAATGGCTAGTACAACAAACCATTCTTTAACTAACTAGAGAAAAATAGGTGTGCATTTGAAGAAGTTTTATTTAAATAAAGGTAATCCTACTGTACCCAAAAAGGTGGCGAATTGAATAGGTTATTTTTAGAAGAATCGTTTGAAGCTTAACTTTTCTGTACGGTGAAAAGCTGATATGGTAATTCTATATCTTCAGCGACGAAACTGTTTACTTAAATTAAATGCAGATGCAAATAAAAAACAGAAACATACGTCTCAAAAAATATATAATATTTTACTGATTTTGCCATATAACGTTAGTTTACCGTATACAGTGTGACATTGAGTGTCTTGAAATAATATGCGGAAGTTAAATAAAAGAAAACAAATATGATTTATCTTTAAAAATAAATTTGTTAATGTTGAAACTAACTAGATTAATATTTACTGATAATGGAACAATTGAAAAAAAAAACTGTTTTGAATACTATAACTCAATTTTCATCAGTAGTTATATCAAAAGAAAAAAAATCGAATAACGTTATCTGTTTTAAAATGAAAGAAAAAAACTGGTATTGGTGAAAATCCGATATATGCTATTTGAAGGATCCCAGGATCACAAACCACTTGTTCAGTTAAATAAACGGACTTGTGTATTGTGTACTTCGGACATGTGTGGACGGAGACTGGAGTACAAATAACTTGAGGGGGGAGCGTCAAAACTCCGCTTAAATTATGACGCTATAACTTAAGGGCTTAAAGCGAAGCGTCACAACTTAGCATGGGTGACCTGGGCTGACCTTTGTCTGTCACAGTAATTTTATGGTCACGTGCGGTTTCGGGGTTTCTTCTCTTTTTAATGAAGCTGGAAAAGGATCAAAGTCTCCATTATCTGGGATTGCTACGGAGAAAGGAACCAATTTCGGGATATCCTCTTTGACAAGAGCCGATCAAGCGCCGATCAGTGAATACACTCTCAGAAATAACACTTTCATTTTTGACGATTCATGAATCCTCAAGCTGCATTTCGTTAATTTTGAGGATTGTTTCGTCAACTATCACGTGACTTTTGAGTAAACGCGAATCCTCACTTTTACGATCGTGATTTGACGATTCTGTATCTTGATTTTGAGGAAACTGAATCTCATTGTTGTACTCACATGCTCAAAATGACGAAATATTTCTTTAGATTAGACGACATTCAAATCCTCATAAAAATGACGATTCAAATGTCCTCGCACTTTGAGGAAACAAAAACTAGGAGCATTTGCCAGTAACGGAATCGTCAAAATTAAGGAAAATTTCGTCGTTTTTGAGCATTCATTTTTCAGAGTGTACGTTGAAGTTATTAAATTCGAAACTTACCCTCTATCTACCGAAGTACTCCAATTATCCGAAGCGTTGCTGATTATCCGAATTTCAGGAAAATTTCCACCCGGCCTAATTTGTCAAGTTGCCTAGAATTGTTTTTGGCATGACATCAAACATAGACGAACAGCAACATTGGAAAGACGGTCAGACGGTCGATTATAAAAGTTTATAATTACACTCTCAAAAATGAATGCTCAAAAACGACGAAATTTTCCTTAATTTTGACGATTCCGTTTACTGGCAAATGCTGGTACTCATCTGTCACATGAAAAGGCTATTGGTTTGATTATAACCTTTCTTTCGATTAACTCCAACTATCCGATTTCCCAATTATATGAATGTGGTTAGATCACAATTACTTCGGATAATTGGAGTTACTGTAATAATTTTGAAACTTATCTTAAATTTCGCCCTCCGCCAGAGTAGCTCTAACGTGGCTGTCTTTTGACGAAACCGTATCTATCGCACATTAGCTGAAACATTTTCATGGCCGGAACACAATGCTTTCTACAGAGTTTTAAAGTTAAGTATTCTATCCAATTATAAAAATGTCGAAAATCTTCAGATTTTTTTTGTAGAAAATCTATCAAGTTTTGGAATAGTACTCTGATTTCAATTCGATTTATTCCGAAAGCATTCTAACGTATCATTAAAACAATATTTAAATTGTTAAAAAAACGAGTGATTTTAACTCAGTCTGAGTTAATTTTCACTCCTCCAGTCTATAAAATGCGCTTCTCCTACAGGAGTGGATCCCTTGTGTGTTAAACCTCCGACAGGATCACTCCAAGCGAGTGATTTTAATTCAGTCTGATTTAATATTCATTCCTTTCCAGTGTCGAAAATGCACTTCTCCTACTGGAGTGGATTTCACTAATTTGTTTTAAGAGTGTACATGACGTTTATTAGAATTCATAAAAGGTTTCAGTTGTCGTCAAACTTTACAACTACGTTTAAATATGGAGCAAAGTTCTGACGATATGAAGTCTTCCATTCAAATTAAGTATGGCGCCTTCATTAGCTGTTAAAATTACATCTTTGCTTTTGTCATTTATGGCGTATATATACTTTATATACGACGTATATAGACGTTATACGTTTCAACGGAAACGATTATTAGTTGATTTTCGTGTGACAATTTAACGTCCAAATTATAACTTTTGTTTTCTTTGCTCATACATGAAAAAGGGTTTTTTTACCCCACATATGCTTTTGCACAATACCCCTTTACCATCACAAATAAAATTATCATTTTAAATTAACCAATAATTGCATAACGCACTTTACAGAAATCTGTGCTTTTGAAAGGCACTTAAAGAGTATTCAAAAATATTTATAAGAACAATTGTAAATTTATTTTCGATACATTTAAATTTTACAAGATTTTTAAACCTTTAAAAGGTTTTGTTTGCTGAAAAAACTTTTTGGGGGTTTCGAAGCACCATATGCTATTTATTCGGAAGGATTATTCTTGGGACCTGGTCCGATAGAAAAAGATCCAAATATCAGTTTTCAGCCTTTGATTACAAGCACAGTTATTTATTTCTATAAAAATGAAGTTGAACGAGGGTCAATAGTGTCAATACGATATTAGAGTTCTTAAAAAAATATTTAAGGTTTTTTTTCAAATTTTTCAAAAAGTCATTTAGTTGTTAATTTTAAAGTCATATTGCATTAAAAACAATGTTAAAATAAACTGTTAACTACAAATAAGTGATACGCTCAATTTTTTTTTGCATTTATTGCACATGATATTTGTATTTTCTTAGAGTATTTATATAGAGTTTAAAGCGTGTTGGCCCAACTATAAACATAATTTTTAAAAAAAGTTATTTGAAAAACATACTTTTTAGCATATATTTGTATGAAAAGTATGTTTAGATTAAGAATACGTGCAGTTTTGCTCGGGTCTTAAGAGGATAATGAATCAGCATCTGGATCTTTTCTGCAGGAATCAGTCCATCGGCTAATGAATGAAAATCTTAGGTCGAGAATCACGTTTTGAGCCAAAATTACGACTGTGTTGAGACACAGATGAGGACTTTTATTATATTTCTCTTTTACAAACAGAACTTCGGTTTTAATTGCAATAAGAAAAAAAAACCCTAATTGAATACGGACAAAATGTTCCTTATATTAATAGGGACGTTAAATGGAGTATTAGTTGATTTATTTTGTACGGTAGCTATTCAAGCTAAACGGAGTTTATTTTATCAATAGTCCATAAATCGACTCGATAAAAAGTTATAACAAAAAACAAAAAAAAAACAAAAACAGTCGTCGGAACTACAAAGGCTCTTTATCCGTTATATAGCGGTTTTGGTTCAAATGCGCCGCTATTTCATTACAATTTTACAGTAAAAATTACGTTCATAAGAAGTTTTCTTTTATAATTTAAAAATTGATTGTTTAAATTAAATTATTTGTGCGGATTTTCCAGAGCAAGAATATAACTAAAACTAATTAATATAATTTTTTTTTAATTTTTATAAATAAACGCTTGAAACCATATTTGAAAAAATATGTAAAAAGTATACTTACATTTGAACAAATGACCAAAACAAAGCTTGATAATTGAATTTTTATTATTATAATAACTATCACTCTCAAAATATAAGTGAATTAAAACTTGTTCCAATGTACGCAAAATTTTATCGTACCCTGATACAACTTGCTACAGTATCAAATGAAACGTAAAATGAAGCAAAAAAAAAAAAAATGCTCTATCCAACGCCTAATGCAATTTTTCAAGAAATAAGAAACTTTAAGAAAATTCCTAGCGAAAACTTTGAACAATGTAGCAATTTTAAAGATTAATGATTCACCTCCTCACCTTCAACTTTATCAGCGTAGAGTAAAAACAAATGAAAACTTTTTAACTAAAATTTTTCTTACATTTTAAATTAATGGAAAATGTTCGTCGCTACACATTGTAGTTTGCCGGAATTTTTTATTTTAGTTTTTTCTTTATGTTTTTTAAGAGGGTGGTAATTTTTTTCTTTCGTATTTGAAGCAATAAATGAAATCTTATGCTGATTATATGAAAATGTATTTTAAACAGTTATAATTTTTTATCCAATTTCTTCCCTTAAAAAAGTATTTCGAATAATTTATATTTGTCATTTGCAAAACTAGATATATTTACTTACTGGACTACGGTTCTCGTTACCACTAGTGTGGGGGGGGGGGGGGGGGGCTCTTTCCTGAATAACTATTTTTTTTTAAGTGGATTTAATTTAGTTGGTTTAACGAAACCACACTTAATCTACCTTTAAATTTTAAACAGTGGTCAAAAGGCGAAGTTGATACCAAAGCGAGACCTCAATCAACTTTGTGCAATAAAAAAAATCCATATGAAGCAGCTACAATCTGTAGGAGGACAATATTCAAGATCTTAATCGATCCCGTTCCTCCTAAGATACATAAGTACTTCTGACGTTAATGCCTTACCAACTCAAGTCCAGGGCCCGATCAATGCAGGTTGGGGCCCAAGGCCCAGGTATTTTTCGTTGCATATGAAATTGTCACTTTATATATAAACTGCAAAGTTATAAGAACTTTTAAAGTAACGTTGATCATCAACTTTAACGTAAATACTCCAACTATGGCGTCTTACTGTAAAAAAATAAGAACATTTAAATTGAGCTTTCCATAAAATCAAACAAAAACTTTGTATAGGTTTAAACAAAAACTTTGTATAGGTTTAAACAAAAATTTATAGATTTAAGGCCAATTTTAGTTCTAAAATTGGCTCTGGGCATAGGCAGTGATCAAGAAACTTCTCTAGTCCAATATTGTAAAAGATTTTTTCAAAAATATTGTTTTACAAACATCAAATACATATTAAAAGTTTCACCTTCCATATCAGTCTTGTTTTTTCACGGGTGCGTAAACGTCACTACGATTAGACACGTTTCGGTGGTAATGTCCTCATTTGATGGCAGGACATCAGGGAAAGATATTTTCCCGTGTAATTGATTTCAACATGGACTTGAGGTTGCGATTTGCCCGTTATTTGGGATAGTAAGTAGCTAGTTTTTTTCCCCGACACCTAATGAGAGAAGCATTACTTTTTTATATTTGCAGATAAAATGGAAATGAATTTATTTCGTCGTTTATGGTTTTTGGTAAAGATCTCTTTTCGGTTTGTTGTTGAGGATTTGAACTCGGATGCTTTGAGCCCGTAGTAAACAGGCCTGAAGCTAGTTAGGGACCAGATTTTTTTTTTTACATTTAAAGGGGGGAAGGGGGAGTATCGATTTTAAAACCAAAATATTCAAATGTGTATATTTTAAGTTACATTTATTTTCAAACTGGAAACCAAGTCGACTATAACTATCATTTGATGTAAAAATATTTATATTTTTAGAGTGCGTTACCGATCTTTGAGAAATATGCATGTCTAGTTGTAATGCGGAACCGATCTGACTTTTGAAAACTTAAACTTTCTCAGTAGAAATAAACACCTAATATGATGATTTTATTACGATTCAAGGGGAAAAAAGTCGTTACTAAAAAAATAGTTTAAGATACTATTAACAAAAAGTAAAGTGTATGTTCATAGTATCCTAACTACAGCTACGTATGGACTGATGAAGTATCAACCTATCAACTATTGTCGTATTCATTTTGACTATTATTCTTTGTATATTAAGGGACAATTCTTTTTGAAAAAAAAAATTAAAATCAATCGGGACGCAAATTGATTATTTTTCTAATCTTGACAAAAATACCAAATTAATTGAAGTCCCTTACACACCACGACATATTTAACAAACGTTGGTCCATGGAAGATGCAAATGCACCCCTCACCGAATCACTGTAGTGGAGTCGCCTTTGTCAATGCGTCTGCACTGGCGGTTTGGAAGTAAACCAACATTGAATCCCCAGAGAAAGGGTCCCCATTGTGGCCGAGCCTCCTTTGTTACCCCTGCCAAAGGCCCGCATTTGAAGCCTGCGGTTCAGCATAAAGCAGGACTCTGCGTGGAACTTCACAAAATAGCAACATCCCCATCTTGGGTTTCTTTAGACGGCTTTCAATGTGTCTTGTACGCCATTCAGGACTGTATCAGATTTCATGGGGGGAAGGAGTCTATTGGTTTTCCAGAAGAAAGGCCATTTACAAATAGTTGTGAATACAAGGGCCCTCCATCGCTTAGCCCCCTGTATTTATTTGTTCAGTGGCTGTGCAGAAAGTGCCACTTTTTATTCGGGTGGGGAGGCGCGTCAAGAGGTTTTCGATTTAAATGGGATGCAGGACAAAAAGGGATAGAAGACTATTTACTTGGCAGCAATAACAAATATTACATGAAATGATGTAGCTGTAGATAACAATAAAACTTTAAAATATACCAATAAATATGGAGTGAAATTGAGTGTCATGCATAAGAAAACTAAGACAGACTAACAACAGAAAACTAAGTTGCTCTTAATTGTCTAAAGAATGGCTAACCTAGTAACGTTTATGAAATTGGTTAAGCAGTGCAATGTCTGAAAAAATAAAGTTTGTATAATAATAAATACAAAAATATTTTTTTTGAAAACATAATCTGGTGTAGAATAAAAATTATAGTACAAAATTAGAAGAAATGGAGAAAAAAAAATTGCACACATTGCGTGATGCAGGACATTGTCACAAATTGCAGACATTTCATAAACTATTAAAATTCATTGATATTTAAATGAATTTCTCGCATCTAATTAAGAGTTTGAAAATAATTAAATGCAAATTCAATTATAGAGCGAGAGCCCAGGGCCCCCAGACCCAAGTGATTTTCTGATGGATGTAATGTATAGGATTAGGTTTGGTTCTCATTTACTTCTAGTGTATGCACTAATGAACAGAGCAACAAAAAAAAATGCAAATTTAATTCATTTCAACATGGATAAAACTGATACTTGCTTGGTAATAAACCCAATTTCTTCTTTACCCTTCAAACAATCAATAAAATTCAACTTTATAACTAGATTGGCGACTGTCATGTAAGCATTTTAAACTAATGGCGAAGTTAAAGAATAATGGTAAACAAACCAAAGGTCCATCTCCCCTAAAAAATTAAATTTATTTAACGAGACTAGAATATCAGTAAGCGATTTTAACTCACTTTAAACGGAAAACATGTTTGACTTTAATTAAATTCATTTTGACTAAATGGAGAGGCTAAGGAATATGCAAGTTAAAGAATTAATTCACATCAATGAATTTTAAATGGTGTCATGATTGTCTGCAATTTTAACGACGTCCTCCATCACACCAATAACAACGTGTGCAATATTTGCAGCTGCAGCAACCCCTCTTTATATCGCGCTTTCCGGGAGACAAGCAAAAAAATCGCGATATAACGAGCGACTTGATAAATGTTAATGTTATACTAATTACATTAAACAAAATTGGGAGACATGATACAATGATCCGAATGCGCGTTATAGCGAGGTGCGATTTGCGAGGGGTTACTACCAGGAACCATATTTTTGGTGGAGCCAAGCACCACATTTCAAATAGTTTAGTAGTAACTAAACCCAAGTCCTTTATCCCCAACCCAAGCTTTGAAAGAGGAGGATGACAATATGATTCAGAAATCCCCAGGACATTTCATCAACTCCCCGGAAACCCCACTTTGGGGCGTGGGCCCCGTTTCCCATGGCTGCCCCATTGTAGTCCTCAATGGTCCTCAAGTGCCCCCACCGTTCACACGAAGTAGTGCTTATCGCTCAGGGGGAGCCGTGGGGACAGGAATGATTGAAAAATTGCGACGTAATGAATCCTAATAGAGCTACCTGATGCGATATCTCCGTGATTACTAGTAAGTGATAGCATGGGGTAAGGTTGGTAACGAAGGGAGACAGCTACCACGAGCAGCGACTTAAGTTGACGTTCCTGTTTTGCCACTGGAGCGACGCAACACGTCAGTTTTTTATGTCTTTTTGACGAGGCTTCTGTTGTAGTACAGGGGATCCTTAGCGATATTGATCATTCGAGTGATTGGTAACATGGAGCTCGGCTTTTTGAGGATGTAGTTTTGGGATGGGGATTCCTGGTGTATGTCCTGAAATCATGATTTTTATTTCTTTGTCATATTTTAAAGTTTCCATTACTGCCAGGCTATTAGAGTACCCAGCCTTAGGTATAAAAACGTCGATTTTTCTTATGTATTTTGCTGATTTTTAGAAACCTTACTTTTAAATCTTTGACAACTCAGTTTTTTACTAAATAAAAAAACCTAGCAAATAAGCTAAACATTGTTTGTCGAATTTCGGTTTCATTGGTTTTTTAAAGTTATAAGGCCGAAATGCTAGTTTAGGTTATAATTTTGCTATGTCCACACTACCGACAATAAAAATGACAAGAAATGCGAGCGCATGGAAATGCATAAACAATCTGGTCAGGCATGCGCGCGCACCTACCTCGAATGGTACAAATTGAATAGGTGAGTGCAGAAACCACTTCAGTCAAAAAAAATCCGAAAACTCGTTTTCAATGAAAATAAGCGTAGAAAGGCAAGATGCGTGTTGGATGCAAAAACTACGTTAGTCTTTTGAGTAGTTCCGTAAATACAGGACATTTGTTTCGAATGTTGAGTGCAGAAACAGAGGAGGAGAAAAAACGTTTTTTCTCCCTCCTGAAAAATTTGAAATTTGTGACTGACGTTGTTTCTGCACTCTCCGATTCAATTGTATATGCATTTCCATGCGCGCGCATTTCTTATCAGTTTTTATAGTCGTAGTGTGGACATAGCCTTTGGAATGCATCACCTACAAATTAATCTCAGTGATGCTTAAGCTCGGGGTACTACTCAAACTGAGAATCTCCAAATACAGAAATCCTCGGTACAGACCTTTCCTGAGCGTTTTTCTATCAAAAAATCAAATACATTTTCCAGCATCTCACGGTCACTGACTTCTCCTCGACTTTGTCCCCCCACCTCACTTTTTTCTCAGATTATCTTTTTTTCTTTATTTTTTTTCCCGATCTCCTTGCGATGTTCTCTCCAGAAGAGTTATGGGCAGGTCATCTCTGTTCTGGTCCGCTGGCATTCTCCCACACTCATACCAGTCACACCTAGAAGGACGCAAAATCCAACTTTTTTTTATGGCCAGACCTGGAATCGCAACACGGGGGGGAAGGGGGTGAAATCTTCCTTGCTTGGTTGGTTGAGTGGACGGCACATTATCAGAGTCGTCACCAAAAGACAAACTCTTTTTAGAGTCACGACCATTATCGAAATGGTATATCGGCCCAAGTATCAGTCTGAAAATACATTAACTAAATATGCGTATTTTTTACTTTTAAATGTGTTTTAAAATTATGCTTGCGGCATTTTCATTCTGCCGTAGTGATTCAAGATAAGATGGAATACAAAATGCATGGGAAACAGTATTATTCATAACTGGACTACAATTGATACTCATTGCACCACTGGTGTTGCATTTTTAAACGTAGTATAAGGTATACTCTACACAAATTTAAAAAAAAATGAGAAGGTATGCTCTAACTTTTAAAACAAACTACAGAGTATACTTAACACTCTTAAAACAAACGAGTGATTTTAACTCAGTCCGAGTTAATTTTCACTCCTCCAGTGTCGAAAATGCACTTCCCCTAAAGAAGTGGACCCTTTGTTTGTTAAACCTCCGACAGGATCACTCCAAACGAGTGATTTCAACTCGTTCCGAGTTAATATTCACTACTTTCATGTGTCGAAAATGCTCTTCCCCTACAGGAGTGGATTTCACTCTTGTTTTTAGAGTGTAGAAATAAAAACTCAGCCTTTCTTAAAACCCAAGCAAACTACGGTGGTTAGGTTAGGTTTGAATTATCGTCACACTAGAGCTACACGAAGGCTATTGTCGACGGGCTTCGTATTTTAGAACCACAGTCAAGTGGCCTGCGTTGGCCAGATAACGAGGGTAACAGCAGTTTGCTAAGTTTGCTTTTGCAAACATTTGAAGGCGACTATAATCTTAGGCCGCAAAAGCTGAGAAGCGGCTAGATTCAGCGGCCATTGAAATCCGCCGCCGCCCGTTTTCTTGAAACCTATAAATTTGCCTACTGAACCAGAATTTTGAAGTCGGGAGTCCCTGAAATTTATCACCGCTAACACCACATTGTCTTGCAGCCTCATCTTTATGCGGCTGCAGAAACGCACGCAAATCCGAGAGTTCGAGTCCCGCTCAAGCCATTGTTTCCTCCCAGATCCAGAAGAGTGCAAGGAACTATTGTTCAGCTTTTGTGGAAAAGTCTTCTTGTCACATAAAACAAGGGAGTAAAGATTATTTATAATTCGGCGGATTTTTTTTCGGCCGAAAACTCTGTTAAAAAAAACAAAAGACGATTGTGCTGTAACGTGTGACACTTGTATGGGCATTAAAAATAGAGGGGGAAGGCTATTCTGAGAAGGGAAGTAAATATTTTCTGGAAGTTGGTTCCCCGAAGTGAAAAATAAGATATTTATTACGATAAGATTCGCATACCGCTTCGCAAGGAATGTTTTTGAGATTTAGGTTTGCTTTGCACTGTTGCAAATTTGATGCATTTCAATTTTCACTATCCACCCAATCCAAGTGGCACAAGCTAATCGAGAATATGTGCTGGAATTTTTTTTCTGGTCTGAATAGCGTCGGAAGGACTAAGACGATACTAAAATCATAGAAAGATGACAAATCATTATATAAATGAAGTCTCTTCGAAGCCAAGCATAAACAAAGTTGTCCCAATAATTGCAACTAAAACCTAATTTGTTACAATGCGGCGTCTTCATTCGGGGATTTTTATTCATATCTTTAAATTAGAAAATCTCATTACAACGGATTTTTCTTATGATATGTCCACCTTACGACAATAAACGGATTTTTCTTATGATATGTCCGACGACAATAAAAATGACAAGAAATTGCACGCGCATGGAAATGTATATGCAATTTGGTCCATTCGAAGTGCGCGCGCATGCCTGACCAATTTGTCCATGCGCGCGCAATTCCTTGTCATTTTTATTGTCGTAGTGTGGACATAGCATTACAAAACACAAACAAACATCGATGATTAAATCATTAAAAACATTTTGTGACGTCCTTGGGTGGCTATATTGAAGATTGATTCCTAAGAATGACACAATTCGTCGATTTCAAGTTGAGGAATTTGCTTCCTGTTAAAATAAATGAAAACTTATGCAAATAAAACCAGCTGCCACATAAATTATAAAGATCAACGGTTATTCATTATTTCATTTATGCTTATTTTTGCTTGGTTTAAGGCATCAAACTATTAATTTAAATTATGCAATTTTGTTAAAATTATATAAAACGCTTTTTTTTAAAAAAAAGGCACACAAAATTATAAACCATGATTCTGGAGTTAGTTGCGCAAATCTAGTGGGACGTAATATATACCATCATACCATTTAAATATAGCTTCAGGGAGACTTTGAAAATGAAAATGGTTATGCACTTTCTCTTTGTCTTCATTCTATTTTCGCAATCGGTCAAAGTGAATGGGAAAATTTGTTTTATATATAAATCCTGAATTCGGTGATGTAAGTGAGAGAAAAGCCTTTGAGACAACCCGCCGCAGATGACGAATCATGTTCTGAAATAGGCCAGCCTGCGGTTTTCAGTAAAACGATTAGAAAATGCAATTGAATCCGTTTAAATTTTAAAAACTTTTAAAGGATTTCTGCGAAACTTTTTTTTTTTTGATTTCTCATGGAGATAAACAGGTTTAGGGAGAGAGCAATTCTTTTAGTCAGATATTTTAACTAGTTATCTTAAAAAGGTAATTATGTTTTTAGTTAAATCGATTTTCTAATTTATGTGTAAACTATAAAATGTTTGTTTGGAATTATGTAGAGAATAGCCTAACATAACTTCAGTAAAACCCAGATAAAAATTATCGAGAAACGATAAAGCGTGTGATTTAAACCAACACGCACTGTCTAGCATATCTTTTATACCATGCTAGCAAAAAATTTAAATATTATATATTAAAATTTTTGTTGCACTAGCTAAACGTTAAGATATAAGTAAAACGCAATGAAGAATAAGTTAAAAAACTTCCGACCTTAAAACAAATGAAGTTATGGTAGAAAATGTCTTCATTCTGCAGATGCAAAAATAAATAAAACAATATTTGAGATATATTTTTCAAAAAATACGTTTAGAGTGAGCGTACTTTGGGCAAATAACGCACGATAAATTTGCTCTTTTTAACACGTCTACAAACAGCAATTTTGTATTTTATTTTAACAATTCAAGCTTGAAACGTTAATCGGACTCGAAAATACATGAAAGTAGCAATCTAATAAAAATTCTAGTCAAATAAAAATTTCTGCTTTTGCACAATGTATATATAACCTATGACTTATCTCTCTTAGATATACTTGCGACTTTTTGGTGATTACTAGGGTAACGAGTACAGTGATTGGCACCCTCACAGTAATTGGCCCTCCTCATTCATTATTGAAAATAATAAGATGTTAAAGCCCAAAATAGTTGTGACAAAGGTTTTTAAAATTCCCGCCATTAACATTTGTCATGTTGGCAACAGTGCACCAACAATGGGAAAATTAATATAGCCTCTAAAGAATGTCTCAATGTCAAAAGGGGGCCAATCACTGTACTTGTTACCCTATTTGTTTAAAAAATTCACTATTTCGATGGCTCCACAAGCATGTGTGTGCAGAGGAAGGGCGGAAGGAACCAGTAACCAGTTATCACATGCCACTCGCACGGTCCAATTCCAAATTTTACGTCCAATTTGACGCCAAGATTGCTACGCGATGTTTTGTTGCGACTCTTTCCAGCAGATGCATGGATAATGACTCCATCCCCAACGTAACGGGAAACAAAGGGACATTTTAGAAGTGCCCCCGGGCGATTTCCCAAGACTTTACTTACTGATTTCTCTCCTTTGCACTCGCATCTCCTTCTGCATCTTCGCCTTGTTATTTATTCCTGCATTTGGTACGTGGAAGGCATCGTGAGAAAATCGATGTGCTTCCTAGTTCAGTTCGGGCGCTCGACCGTGGAAGGTTTCCTTGTAGGAATGCCCTGTGATGATGTACAACACTGAGTTATGGTATGCCAAAGTCGGACATTTTGCATTCAAATTATACTGTTTAAGTGTGTATAAGAGCACGTCACAAAATACTGTGTTTAAGGGTCTAAAGTCAGGACTCAAATTCATTTGTGGCCACTAGTTAGCATTTTCGTATCTTAATTAAGTGAAAAGTTATTATATAACATCTTTTAATCATTCAAATGTCAACATTATTCTTCTGCGCTGTAAATTGATTGCTCGAGATCTGCCTTCAGAAGTAGATTCAAGGGACTTTCCATACGATGATCTAACATTTTATTGGTGATGGTGCGATAGATTAAGAGATTTGTCATTCTCTCCGATTTTATTAGCAATTTAATTTTTATGGTTGCGGTCTTTTTCTTCAGTAAGCCTCGTGGCAAACTTTGTGGTACACAAGGTGTTATCAAATATGTTCTAAATTAAGAAAAAATATCCTAATATTCCTTAAATGAAACGTAAAAGAAAACGACAAGGAACTTCTTGTTTAATAATAGCTTATGGCGGTTTCAATCGCAACAACTTTCGACCATAGTATATTTGCTGCACAATATTCAAAAATCAAAATATTTTCAGACTTTTATTGGTACCACCGAATGGCCAACTCGCAGTCTTTAATTCAAAGGATCCTTCGTGAAAGGTTCTTTCCATTGACTAACAAACGCAAACCTTGATACAGTTCTCATCTGAAGATGGCAGTTCCCATTCTTCCTTCGAAACAATTGTCACGCTCTCTCCGTCCATTCACTACTCTCAAGAATGGCAGGAGCAATTAACCGAAGATTCGTCTTCATTCATAAAAGAAATACAAATGGAGACGTTTTATTATATTAGAATTTTCCCATCTTCGTTTGGGAAGATTTCTTAGAGTTGCTTTTGGTTGACGATTTTGATTTAAAAACATGCGTGTGAGTTTGTATTGTATGTTATAGAATATGAAGTAATTTAAACGTAATTTGTTATGCTGGCTACGGTGGATCATGGAACAAATAGACAAAACTATGGATATAAATGTCGTTAGTTCTATAACACTTGAAACCATAGCTCATTGCAGTGACCAGTTTGGATGTTGAGAAAATTGCATTGGCTTATGAAGAAAAAACTTTATGCTGAATTATCAATTTCACAAAATAAGCTTTCAATAGCTTTTTAACTTTAGATATATTGTTCAATGAATAAAGCATCAGAGTAAATCGGATACTACAAAAGGAATAATGAAAGAGTCTGCAATAGACATCTTGACCATGATGTTGTGGTCGAAATTATGCTACTTTTTTTTACTAACGTTGCTTTGCAAAAAAATTTCATGCATGCATTGGAGCCCTACATTGCCGTAATATTCCCCCCCCCCTATTTTAATAAAATATTTTTCAGCGTTAAAAAAAGTTCGCTGACATTTTAATCAATTTGCTACAGCAAATTTTGCATAGGTTTGTTTATTTACAAGACACTTCACACATTAGGTCGTAGTGATAATTAATTCTAGTTTGTCGACATCTGCACCTGACATTTAAAGCAAATAGGGTAGACTAATCAGTGAATGAACGCTTAAGACGTCACGTTCGCCAGTGAATGAACACCAGGATATAATGACCAGGACAACCAACCTTTGTCAGATAGCTTCCTACTACATGGGAGGAAGTCAGTGTTGCCAATCCATATAGTGGAATGATTTTCAATCCTTATTTTTTAAATTATATTTACTAAATGTTCATTCACTGGGGCCAGTTCACTCACGGTCAGTCTACCCTATATCAAAACTTCACACGTCCTTTTTAAAATTATATGGAAGTAAAGTGTCCAAGGCGATGTATTCTGGGACTACTTTCCTGCCAAAGAAAGGTACATTAGTTTCTAAACTTAATTAAGATGACAACCCGACGAAATCTTCCGGTGACGAAAGAATTAACCACTGAGGGTTAATGGAAGACGAGTTAGAAAACTTGACTTTCAATCACACTTTTCAACTCGCCCTCCATTAACCTCAAGTGATTAATTACTTCACCTACAGTCGCCATCCAAATCAAAAGCCTGATATAGTCCTCAAAAAACTGAATCACATTCTTTCCCTGGTGCTGTAATTGGCCGCGTCACCCATACAAATCGGCGCTCCACTTCTACAAACAGAAGACACTATTAAGGGGTCATAGGAGTCTTAAAAATGTGTAAAGAAGATACTACAAAGCATAGTTTGATCTTTCATGTAATTTTTTAACTACTTAATATATAAGTATAATTTTTATATATGTAATTCTACAAGATTTATTTATTATAAAACAAATTTTAAAATTTATGAAACTTTAGCCAAAACTAAAATAAATGATATTAAACATAAAGCTATTTGAACACATTGGAATTAGGCTTGCGCGGCAAATTGTGAGGTCAAAATTAAAAAAATGACCAAGAAAATGACTTTATATTGTACAAATATGTACAAACTAGGACTTATACCTAAATTCTCAGCTCAATTTTAATTAAAAATTATCTTAAGAACTTTTTTCTAAAAAAATTAATAAAATTTTTTAAATTTTGATTTTAAATTTTTTTTAAATGATTCCTAAATAAAATTGAGATGAAAATTTAGGTATAAGTCTTTGTTTGTACACATTTGTACAATATAAAGTCATTTTCTATGTCATTTTTTCAATTTTGACCTCACAATTTGCCGCGCAAGCCTAATCCCAATGTGTTAAAATAGCTTTATGTTTAATATCATTTATTTTAGTTTGGCTAAAGTTTCATAAATTTAAAAAAAAATTTATATTAAATAAATCTTGTAGAATTACATATAAAAAAAATTATACTTATATATTGAGTAGCTAAAAAATGACATGAAACATCAAACTATACCTTGTAGTACCTTCTTTGCACATTTTTAAGACTCCTATGACCCCTTAAGCCCCTTGCCCAAATGAATGGTAGCAGCCCTCAGGGTACCAACCTTAAGAACTTCTCTGTTTCTTTTGTTGCAGCGGCCCATCCGCAGCAGTGACAGTCGAAACAATGACTGGGAAATAGTGGAAGATTTCTTTTTTTCTCTGTCTCGAGCAGAGTGGAACCCCTCTCTGTTTTTGAGTTGGCAGAGGTCACCTTTGGGGTTCCGAACAAAGAGTGACCTTTTTTGGTGTTTACCTATCTGTATGGAAGAATTGAGCTTTTCGATTACTTTTCATCTTTTGGAGACATGAAGTTTTTGTGTCTGTTTTTTCCTCAGTGACGGAATTAGTTTATGTAATATCAATTAAAATAAAAAAGCTGAATACAGAAAAAAATGCCAAAGATACTGTCAGTCCCCAAAAATAAGAAACTTTTTTTATTCAATTACTAATTAATTTATGTATTTCAAAATATATATATTTCAGGACATACTGAAATTTAAATATAGTAAAGTTGAAAGAATAAATTTGTTAAAACGAGAATTCCCCTTTTCCACAACCTTCTTTCCAAATTGAAGGAAAAATCAAATATTTCCTCTTCAAACAGATGTGCTAAATTATCAAAAAATGGATGAACCTACAAGCTTTTTGTTGACCATTCCTTAGAATAATAGCAAAAGAAATATACAACAAAGTAAAACATAGTTAACAACATGTACATTTTAATATAATTTGAATTTCGGAATTTTAACAGAATAAAATATGAAATGCAATCTCTTCGAGAAAGAAAAATTTCCGAAATACAGTGAAAACCGACTCAAATTAAATCGTTTTATCGCCCTAAACCACCAATCAGACATCCACCGAACAAAACACCCCGAATTAATCATAACCAATCAGTGCAACCAAAGAAACCAATCCTCACATTTCACCACAAACAATGTCCCAAAAACAATTTGCTGTTCCTCCTCCTTTGTTCTCCAATAACAACGGCTACAAATTGCTACCAAATACTAATGTTCGTTTATTAGATCATCTCAATTGAACAATGTAATTAAATAATAGGAGTTTTCCTAATTAAAGTATCTGAAACAATCTGTCCGACTAATGTATTAAAATTGCAGTCCGCAATCAAACATCATTAAATGTCTCCTCTTCCAGTGTGGCTTTCGGTTTTTGTAACCCTAATAGCAAGTTCCAGTGATTAGCTTTTCCACTGGCGGGCCTTTTTTCCCGGGCTTCGGTTTTCGCTAAGTGATTCGGGCTCGGTTTACGTCCGGCCGCGAGGTATCCGGGTCTCGAGTGCCCGGCTAAGTGGTCGCGGCATTATCCGAGAAAGAAAAGTCCGGGACCAGAGTCGCCCGGAGCGAGAGAGCTCTGCTAAATGCGTAGGATGATAGGGGGATATGCAGAAACCACAGACTGTTAAAAATTGTGTGCTTGGTTTCATCATCATAGTTCCTGGCAGGGACTTTATTACAATTGAATCGGTGAGAGTAGAAACAACGTCAGTCACAAATTTCAAATTTTTCAGGAGGGAGAAAAAACGTAATAACTCCTCCTCTATTTCTGCACTCAACACTCGAAACAAACGTCCTGTATTTACGGAACTACTCAGACTAACGTAGTTTTTGCACCCAACACGCATCTTGCCTTTCTACGCTTATTTTCATTAAAAACGAGTTTTCGGATTTTTTCTGACTGAAGTGGTTTCTGCACTCACTCTGCTACTTTTTTACAGTTACTTAAAATTAAAAGTTACTTTCAACAGTTACTTACGAAAAGTAACTAATTAGTTACTTTAAGTATTTACTTTTGTAATACTTTTTTAATATGTTTATGAAACTTTTAGTCATTCCATCACGGTCATTCCGTCACGTCAAATGACAGTACCAGGATGCAGTTGTGGTTACAAAATTGTCATTCCGTCACTCAAAAAGAAGTTAGTCAAAAATGAATCAATAAAATACTTTATACAGAAGTTGGATTTTTTTTAATCTTTTCATCATTAATAGTAATATATAAATTGAAAACTAATTTTCCTTTAAAAATAGCTTCGTGGCAATTATTTTGCTTTAATTCTACAATTCAAAATGTCCTTCCGTCACATATGGAATTGTAAAGGAACCATATGTTTGGTGAAACCAAGCACCAAATTTTTAACAGTGTGGACCTAAGAACACAGGGTACAACACTGGTTTTGTTAGATTGGCGTCGCACTGAAGTCTAACATCATGCTGATATTTTAATTAAATAAAAGTAAACACGCAATTATATATGGTACATTTCTGTGAAATTTATTTTGTCTGTCCTTATGCTAAGTTCTTTGATTAATTTAATCTAATCATAATTTGCTTGCCAGTCATTTTAACCTATTAATAACGATTTGCAAAAATAAAATTAACTTCCAAAAATGAGTTGTATGCTTAAGTCTATTGAAATAAACAAAATCAAAGACAATTATAGACTTAAGTCCGGAATAATTTATGTAGGTCAAATTAAGTTACACGAAAAACAAATTATTTTGTAAAAGTAACGTTTTGAACATTCCCATCCTAATGGAATTGTTTAGATGAAGAACATACTGGTTCAAATGAAACTTATAATTAATTAAACTGTACTCACCATGGACAGAAATTTCGAGACTAAGTAAGTCAGTTTATACTTGTTGTATTCGAGAACTTCTCTATCATTTTTTGTCATCTACGAAAATATAAAATTACGTTATTTTACGCGATAAAAAATGTTGGTGCATTGTACAACATGCAGTAATTGTTTTTAAGCATTAAATTAAAAATATTCCAAATAAAATATATATTACCTTCATTCAAAAATATTCTTTAAATTAATTTTATATTATTTAACAAAAAAAAACTAAATTTAAAAAGAAAAATATATTTTAAGCAGATTATGTTTTCCGTTTTTCCGTTAAAATTTTTGATGTTATAATTTCAATTTAGTATTAAAAAATAATTATACTTTAAAAATTATCAAAAATATCTTTTTCGTGTAACACTTTTAAAATATTTTAAAAAGTTACATTTAAAATTTTTTTTAGTATATACAATATATTTCTATGATAATCACCAAGAAACGGACAATTGTTGCATCAAAATTAGTTATTTTTAAATTAAGATAGATTTTTATGTTATCTTCTGATGAGTTTTGTATATTATGTGATTATCAATGTAGGGTAAATTATTCAATACCATAAAATTAGAATTCAAGTAAAATGTTTTTAAATTCCTTAAATTTGTGTGTTTCAACCATTTTAAACAATACGAGTTGGCATATAGCAAATACTTCGGTAGAGAAACTCTAAATTTTCATTTTTGAATAAAATTAAATTATGACGTACTTTGAAAGGAGAAAAAACCTTAGTATAGACAAATACACTAAAGAAAATATCCTAGTTTAACCCTTTCAGCCCCAATGACAATTTGGCATCATCATTTTAGATTTTTTCTCTGATCATCTGTATCCATTTTTGATATAAAAAAACAGGTCATTATTTGATTCCTCTAACTTTTTTTCTATTAGAAAGTATTTTTTGTTAATCCCAAAAGATGTTAGTCCCATTATTTGTTTTTTAATTATGATCAGAAACATGATGATGCCAAATGGCACCACTGGGACTGAAGGGGTTAAGTGATTTTCAAAATTTCTACCACTAAATTGCTTTAAAATAACTTCACAAAAAGTATTTTTAGGTCCTGCAGAATAAGGTTACTGCGCCTTTCCTTTTCTATGATCAGAAGCTACCTAAAACAAAAGAGTGAAATCCACTCCAGTTAGAGAAGTGCATTTTCGACACTGGAAAGGAGTGAATATTATCTCAGACTGAGTTAAAATCACTCGTTTGGAGTGATCCTGTTGGAGGTTTAACACACAAAGGATCCACTCCAAGAGGAGAAGTGCATTTTCCAGACTGGAGGAGTGAAAATTACTCAGACTGAGTTAAAATCACTCGTTCGTTTTAAGAGTGTACCTCCAACTTCTACTTCAATATTTAAAGGCCGGCCCCCTTTTAGAATCCAAAACCCGGACTATTACCCACAACAAAAGAATAGCACAGTACACTTGAGAAGCAATTTGAAATGTGGTCTGCCACGCGACTATACTCCCCTCCTAGTGTAGTGCATTTAGGCCCGCTGGGAGCAATCAGACTTCCTGTGGTCTAGGACAAAACGGGACTCCATGGTACTAGGGTAATCGGTGGTACTAGAGTCGGATATGTGCCTCCAGGTAGGATTTTATGGAGAGAAAGAAAAACGCTGCGGACGGGGATGGTTGAAAATCTATGGGTCGTTTTACATGAGATGAATTCGTTAATGTTCGGTGTGATGATAGCATTGGGAATGTAAATCAATAGGATCTTTTACATGCGACGAAAGAGAAAACCGTATTTACGGTTTTAACTGCATTTTTCCAACAAAGTAGTCACAATGTTAACCCTTTCAGTCCTAGTGATGCCAATTGAAGAGTATACGGGAAGAACTACTTGATTTTGAAGGAGTCTCACTTTATGTGTCTGCTTGGTGAACATTGGCGACAGGAAACCGGTTTTTCTTTTGATTCTTCATTTGCGGTACAAACGTGTGAGTCGTATCTACTAATCTCTGGCGTGAATCAGGGTTTCCTCGAAAGAAAAACAAAGCGAGTAACCGGTTTTTTTAATACCAGTTCAGACGATTTCTCGCTATCATTGCCAAAGAGGCCTATTGAGGAAAGCCTTCTACGAAATAAAGTGGTTTTTCCCTTGTACTCTTCATTTGCCATCATGATTTTTCTTATCAGAATTTAAAAAATAATAGGGCTTATATCTATTGGGATTAATAAAAAATATTTTCTAATCGAAAAAAGTTTGAAGAATCGAATGTTGAGCTTTTTGATATCATAAATGGCTATAGACGATCAGAAAAAAATTATAAAGTGATGATGCCGCATTGTCATTGGGACTGAAAGGGTTAAGAGAATTTGAAGTGTGGAAAATGTACTGTCGTGTACATTGCAGCTACAGCATAGTTTAAGATAGTCATTTATTTGATTAAAAACTACAAGTAAAACAGTAAATCCGGTTTTCGCTAAATTACATGTGAAAGAACTTAACATTGTCGCTGTGAATCATCCGTCAGAGAATTACTGTAACCGGAGCAGTCGAAGGGAAACTATGTGGATATGTTTCTCGATCAATGGCAAATAAAAAAAAAAATTAAAGAGTGTTTAGAAATAAAAATGATTTACACTTTTTGTTTATGGGAATGACAGCTTATGGGAAGGTTTGCAAATTTAGTTCACTTTACAGTTTTCGATGATTGTTATTTAAAATTATCTTAATAAAATAGTTTTTTTATTTGTTTACACATTTGTTTGTTTATATATTTTTTTTTATTTATTATTATTAATTCGCATATTGCTGAATATCTACCAATTACAATTGATCATTATACATAGTGACATATTGATAACGGGACATTGACAGACGGACTGAAAAATTTAATACCTTACACTTTTTACTTTAGGAAGGTGAAGCTAAAAAAAAAATCCTGCTACTCGCAACATTCCCGCCAAAGAAAGTTTCAATATTTTATGAAATATAGGCATCCCTACTCATCTATCATGCTATATATCATTTCCCTTCGTTGACACATTTCAGGGCAGTTAAAATAGATTTATACCGACAGGTTTTGGCGGGAAAGCGTTACTCGAGCTTATATTTGATGAGGCAAGTCAAAATAGACACTGAAAACGTTGGCTTTATTTATACGAAGCATTCTATATCATAAATGTTCTACTTAGACACTTTAAACACCATGAGCCTTGAGTATGGATATTTTTAGTAGTTAAAACAGTTAAAGGGTGATGTATATTGTAAAAAGTATATCACGTTTTGTAGAAGAGATTTTTATGATTTTTATTGATTACAGGTATTAGTCATTTATTTCTATTAAAAAATTGAGTTGAATGAGGGTCAATACGATATTTAAGTTCTTAAGAAAAGTTTTTTTAATTCTTTTTAAAAAAAATTTAAGTTCTTTTAGTACTTAATTTTAAAGGCATTTTGCATTAGAGCAATGGTAAAATAATCTGTTAACTACAAATAAGTGATACGGAATTTTTCGCTGCATTTATACAAAAAAAAAAAATTATTATTAGAAATTAAGGAGCGTCCCTAAGTAAAGCATAATTATTTTTAAAAATTGAAAAACATACTTTTTTTAGCATATATTTGCCTGAAAAGTATGTTTAGATTAAGAATATACGTGTAGGATTTTGCTCGGATCTTAAGAGGTTAAACTATGTCGTGGTCGCAAGTCACAATAGTAGCTAATACATCATAACCTTCTGTGCTTTAAATGACCAAATAATATGTTAAACAACGCAGCTGGAACTCATTAAACTACCGCCTTTCAATTTCGGGAGTTTGAACCAAAATAGTTTCATACATAAGGGTTAGTACTTAAAATATGATACACTAGCAGTATGGTCCCGCCTTACTGGGAACCCGTTAACTTCGCATTGCTTCCTTTTAGAGGCATGCTTACTTGTGAAAATGCACTCAAAATCAAAACAAAATTAAATCCGTTTTGGCGCATGCGCACTTAAAAAAGCAAACACTAATAGAGGATGAAGCAGCCTTAGTTCGAACGCATATCTCAACCAAACACAATCAATCAAACTAATAGAGGATGGCGTCAAGCCCCCGTTTCGGCCCGGTCCATGTATTTTCAAGCCCTGTTATGGTCCTGCAATCCCACGTGGATGACGTTTTTTTAAAACTAATTATATTAATTAAAAATCACAATCAAATATGAAAAAACTAAGCCTCAGGTGCACACGTAGGTATTAAAAGGAATCTATATTAAAAATTTCGAATTTTTTAGAGCAGTCTAAGTAGGTTTTTTGCGATCCACAGACATACACACAGACAGACACACAGACAGACTCTTTCTTTTATTATTATAGATTTTGGTATTATCCGTCAGTTTAAGGTACAATAATTGCTCTTATAAATATGCTAAAATTAAACGCACATTTTTAAGTAATATATCGTAGTACTATTGCCAGTAAGTATATGTTTTCGTGACAAATGCTACAGAGGTGTACCGAATTTAATATTTTTCCTTTAAAAAAAAGTGTCATAAAAACAGGACAAAGTTAAGATTTTCGATTGTGTTTTACTCTTTAAAGTATCAGCGAAGTCTTTAAAGGATAAAATCTGTCCATTGTTATTGGGAAATTATGGACGCGGGGCCTTTAATTGAGGATATTTGTATGTGAATTGCTTTTTCGAAGAGTAACAAACAATTTCGGATTTTGGATACAATTAACAAGACACGTGGTTTCTTACACTCAATTGATATTGTCTTAGAGTATGTATTGTTTTGAATAGGAAGGAAATTCTTAAAATAGGCATGCGTTTGAAAGGTAGCTACATGTTTAAATGATGAAAGAAAACATTTAGTAACATTTGAAGAATTCATAGCTTAAAAAATGAATAGAATAAAAACTATCTTTAAATCACCGCTAAAAACCAACTAACTAATTGCTGCCCATTAAGTGAATGATGTTCACATTTACGTAATGTTATGTTAAAACAAAACTTTATTAGTCTGTTACAAAATTAAGAGTGAGTTTGCAAAGTAATTTAAAAAAAATTATCTTTAACAGTTACTGAGAAACACGCCTTAAGCTCTAAAAATACAAATTTTTCGGGCTATAAATGCAAAAAAAACACTGTATCACTTATTTGTAGTTAACAGTTTATTTTAACATTGAGTTTAATGCAAAATGTTTATTTTTTTTAGTTTGAATTACCGTACACGAGGGCTACGATCCAATAATAAAATATCAACTATTTTACACTCTTAAAACAAAAGAGTGAAATCCACTCCAGTTGGAGAAGTGCATTTTTGACACCACTGAAAATGAGTGAATATTAACTCAGACTGAGTTCAAATCACTCGTTTTTAGTGATCCTGTCGGAGTTTTAACACACAAAGGATCCACTCCTTTCGAGGAAGTGCATTTTCATGACTGGAGGAGTGAAATTAACTCAGATTGAGTTTAAATCGCTCGTTTGTTTTAAGAGTGTAGTTCGCCGGCCTTTAAATCTAGATGGCATTGTTCGAACCTGGGTTCGACGATTTAAAAATTAATATTTCCTTTAGAATTTGCCTTTTAAAGAAACAGCTTTTGAATACAAAAATAAATTATTTATCTAAAATAGATTTGTTCAGTAAAATTATATGGTATTTATCTAGCACACCAGCTTAAAGTTTTGTTCCATAAAAATAAACTTGATGCTGAACTTTTGAAACATTGAGTCTATTTCATAGACACCCAATGCATGAAAGCCTACGGGCTGTAACTACACTTAAAAATTTTGAACTTGCTTTCACCATAATAATGGTTCCTAGTACAGCTGCAACGGCTGTGTGGTGCAACTTTTCACCATACCATTTCCGGAATTCAGTCGAACCATTTTTCAAGTTTTGGAAACAGAAACCTAAGAAACGGTTCAACCCAATACCAAAAATATGGTGAAACACTTTACCATACAGCTACTAGGAATCATTATTATGGTGAAAACAAGCACAAAATTTTTAACAGTGTAGTTCAAATAAAGTTTCGTACAGAAAAAAAGCACAAAAAAATCACTTTAACGAATATTGCAAAATAATTTGCCTAGTTCCAAATATACAACAAGCTGTCATCCTAAAAGCATTTTTAAGTAAGATACAAAAATTG
Source organism: Hylyphantes graminicola (assembly GCA_023701765.1). NCBI lineage: Eukaryota > Metazoa > Arthropoda > Arachnida > Araneae > Linyphiidae > Hylyphantes > Hylyphantes graminicola. The sequence goes on from CM043122.1 coordinate 7,862,052, forward strand.
ATTTTCCCTCTTTTCAGTGTACCGCCATGTTAATCATGCATTGACTTTTAAGAAGCCATTAGTTCGAAAAAGCCACAATTGTGGCCGTGACCTTGCACGCTGCGTCCTTTATTCCTTTGTCTCCGATTGCATTTCACTTGAAGAAGGATCAAGGCGAAGACATCCTGAAGAAAAGAGTTGCTTAAAAGAAGTTCGGTACCTTTACATTACTTAGGTTCACGGAGACAGAATTGCAGAAACGAATTTTAAAGAAAAAAATCACAAGAGAAACTCCCGTTGACGAAAATGTGAATTTTCGACAGATGATAGAAAAAGTCTTTGATCTGCATTTCGATGAAGCATACTTAAGAGAGTGTTGGTGGAATTATTTGTGATAAAGAAGAAAAAAACACTTAAAAAACTGATGTTATGCAATATGGTGTTAAAAAAAGAGACAACTTAACCCTTTCAGTCCCAAAAATTTACTACACTACAGAAACATCTGATATTCACAAAATAAGCTTATTTTTGGTCAAATATACGAATTCCATAAGAAAAAAATCCATTTAAATTTTTTATATGGTTTTTGAAACAATGCCAAAATTCTTTAACTGTGGAAAACAACAAAATAAAAAAATACGTATATATTACCTAAAAACACTTCGAGTTATATATTTTAAGGTATCTGACCACATTATTAAAAAAAATTTAGTAATTATATTAACCGAAATAGTTTAAATTGTGTTTTAAATATGTGGAACTGAAGTGAACTTATCAAAAATCAGGAGAAACGCTTGTTGACTATTTTCTAAATTAAAAAAATAGTAGTTCTGACTTCTATTGAGATAAAAGTAAAATTTTGTCTGATAGAACAAAGTGTGAAGAATCGAATGATGTGTGTTTGGATGTCATAGCGGGACATAAACATTTTGAAAAAAATATTGAAAGTGATGATGCCAAATGGCATCACTGGGACTGAGAGGGTTAAGAAAAAAATATTTAAGTGATTTAGTATTTTAATTATCCTGAATATTTTATTGTAGAACATTTTTTTAACATAATTCTTCTTGAGAAACAAATTCAGATGCAAAACTATCCCTAATAACTAGATTAAATAATTATATAGACATTTTCCTTAGACATTAGAAATAAGAATTTTCTACAGATAGAAAGTGTTTGATTTACATTTCGATAATACATATTTAAAATTGTGCCAGCGGAATTAAATATAGTAAAAATATAACATTTTAAAAACTTTTATGTTTTATGACGTTTAAAAAAGAAAATTTTAAGCATCATAATTTAAAATAAATAGTATAATCGTTTTACTAAAGTTTTATTCTGAGTGAATCAGTATTTATTTATCCTCAGAAGAATTTAAAACGGAGAATATTTTATAAAAAAATTTAGTTGGAAAAACTGCCATTTTGACGGTAAAATTTGTTTAGACATTGTTCGTAGTCATCGATATTAACACATTCATTGTCAAATGAATGTTTATTTTCAAAACATTCATTTGAACAGAGTGAATCAGTATTTATTTATCCTCAGAAGAATTTAAAACGGAGAATTTTTAAGAAAAAATTAGTTGAAAAACTCATTTCGACGGTAAAAAATGTTTAGACATTGTTCGTAGTCATCGATATTAACACATACATTGTCAAATGAACATTTCTTTTTTAAAAAAATGATCGACAAAATCCGTTCGAGGAAAAAAAAAAAACATCACATGCCATCAAATCCGAAAGATTTTTTCATCACCCAAATCGCAGCATTTTTCTCCGGGAAAAAAAATTCCGGGAGAGGCGAAAAAGTGGTCCGAGGAGGCGAAATTGCCAGGTAAAGGGAGCGAGCGAAAGACGGATGGATTCCGGGGGAGCGACAGAAAGAGAAAACCCGCGCTCACTAATTTCGCGGACATTGGGTAATTTGGGCCCACTTAGAAGTGTTTTCCGGGGCCAAATCACAGCCGTCGCCCCGCTATCTCTCATACTAACGACGGTAGTTAGGGCTTGTTTGGGTGACATCCTTTGCTGTTTCGGATGCCAATAATTCGCACATATTTCGCAAAATTGCTTAAAATTAGCCGGAGATTAAGGGCAGCGGGGCGGGCACGGCTAACGACCGGCAATCATAGGAGATCCGGCCGCCGGGCCCGAACACCAGTCGGCAAGATTCGCTCCGGATGCTCAGACGCAAGGCTCCGCATCCTCCGAAAGAGAAATGTATGGGTGCTGATGCTTGGGATATATTTCTGAAGGAAAATTCTACTTGGATATCAATGTGCACCAGGCTTTTGTGTTTTAATTAGTCAATGTTCTCACTAATTCACCACACAAGACGCGAGAGAAATGTGTGTGCGGTATTGCATAGGAATAATTTAGCTTTACAAATACGTAAGGATTCATCAAAAATTCGATTTACGGTTCCTTATTCAAACAATCAAGATACCATCTAAAATCGGGATGCTCAGACGCAATGCTCTGAATCCTCCGAGATAGAAGTAGATGGGTGCTGATGCTAAGGAAATATTTCTAAAGAAAATTCTACTTGGATATCAATGTGCACCAGGCTTTTGTGTTTTAATTAGTCAATGTTCTCACTAATTCACCACACAAGACGCGAGAGAAATGTGTGTGCGGTATTGCATAGGATATTTTCGCCTTAAAAATGTCTAAGGATTCATCAAAAATTCGATTCACGGTTCATCATTCAAACAATCAAGATACCATCTATAATTAGGATGCCGAGACGCAGGGCTCCGCATCCTCCGAAAGAGAATTGGTGCTGATGCTTAGGATATATTTCTGAAGGAAAATTCTACTTGGATATCAATGTGCACCAACCTTATGTGTTTGAATGATCTAACCTTGATTAAATATAACTATTCAATGTTCCCAATCCTACGCTGCGCTGTATTGCATAGGATATTTTAGTTTTATCAATACTTTCAATTCCTCAATGTGTGCTGCAATGATCGGATTCCTCAATGTTTTGATCCACGGTTCCCCATTTCAAACAATCAAGATACCATCTATAATTGGGATGCTCAGGCGCAGGACTCTTAATCCTCCGAGAAAGATATGGATGGGTGCTGATGCTTAGGATGCATTTCTAAAGGAAAGTTCTATTTGGATATCAATGTGTACTAAGTTTTTGTGTTTTAATTATCTAACCATGGTTAAATGATGACAGTCAATGTTCTCACTAATTCACCACACAAGACGCGAGAGAAATGTGTCTGCGGTATTGCATAGGATAATTTTAGCTTTAAAAATACGTAAGGATTCTTCAACGTTTCGATCCACGGTTCCCCATTTCAAACAATCAAGATACCATCTATAGTCGGGATGCTCAAACGCAAGGCTCCGCATCCTCCGAAAGAGAATTGGGTGGTGCTGATGCTTAGGATATATTTCTAAAGAAAATTCTACATGGATTTCAATGAGCAACAACCTACAACTTTATGTGTTTTATTTATCTTACCATGGTTAAATCATATAATTCAATGTTCCCACTCTTGCGCCAAGAAATGTCTGTGTGGTATTTCATAGGATATTTTTGCTTTACAAATACCCAAGGATTCTTCAACGTTTCGATTCGGTTCCCTATTCCAAAGTCTAAAGATAATGCTATAATAGGGAGGCCCAGACGCGGAGCTCTGCATCCTCCGAAATAGAAATGTATAGTGCTGCAAAGGATATTTTCCCAAGGCCCAAGGAAAAGTCCACTTGGATTTTTAGCTTTACGAAATGCTGAGGACGAGGTTCCTCCACTTAGATTTCAATGTTCACCCAGCTAATCCTGAACATCTCTATTTTGCTCCAAAAAAAGTAATGCTTTAAGAATACTTTTCGAAGTAAAAGATTTGTTCTCTATATCCTCGTAAAATACAACAGGCTATGGATGATGGTCACCAAATTTTCAGTTCAATATGGTATTTCATCACTGAGGACACTATAGTGGATAATGCAGTACCTTTCCTAAGTCTTTCATTATCACCATAAACTAGTCCGGTAAGCAGACCTCAACTCAAATCATACGATAGGATTTTAGCAAGAAGAAACTACCTCTCGGTTCAATGGGGAATATTCATGTGACGTCACGCGGTTTGTTATCCTACAGTTATTGAACCACGTGCTAATGTTATCCTACTGCTCTTACCTCTACTAACCGTTTGTTTTCCTACAGCGATTTGGAATTGAAACTCAGGTGGATATGGCCGTGAATGTCCCCCATTGGATAATTAGTGGTGGGTTACGCAAGATGTGTCTTTTTCTAGCCAAAGGAGAGTACTAATTAGCGTAATAAGTTTACGTACAATGAAAAACATGTTTAAATGCTCACATCACTCCATAGATTTTTGATAAATTATCCAACTATTCAACAAGATATTATTGCTGTGGTCACAATCACTATAAATCTCAGAAGTAGTCTTCTAATACCTCGAATGGAATTGATTATTAAATTCGTCAGGCAAGTATAATTACATGATTAAGGCTTTACGTTAGAGCTTGTGGTGACAAAGTTATTACGTAAAAAAGTACTTGAGGTTATAGTGTTTTTTTTGTCGTGTCTATGACTTTGCCGAAATGTGAATGTTAAGTTAAATGAAACCATGTGTTTTGATAACCGCGTTTGCAATATTTCGGATATTAATGTCATAAAGATCTATTAATGATGGAAGAAATCCAATATCTCTCAAATTGGCACTCATTGCCAGGCATTCAAAAATGTGGTTTGGTGTAAGCTGCGTATCTAGGCAGTTGTCAAAGTATTACAGGTTTGTATTTGGGTATAATAAGTATTTACAAGGCTTTATCCCCCAAGCCCCTCCCCCCCCCCAAAAAAAAAAACATTTAGAGAGGACACACAACTAGGTCTATCTTATTAAACTCATTATAATAGGTAATTGTAGAGGCTATCCTACCCACTGGTAAAAAAAAGTTTCAATTTTATGTAATTGATTTAAAAATTTACTACATTTTTGAGTCAGAGTCGCTTGAAGGATTTTTACACACTCCCAAGAATATTTTGTCAAGTATGCTTTATCATTGTAAGATCCAGGACAAAAAAAAATCACAACACAAAAACCCTTCCGTAAAGCAAATATACACGTGTCAAGATCCGTTCCTAGTTACCCCATTCAGTTCATATTTTAAGGAATAAAATTAAAATGCAAATTAAATACATCATTCAAATGTTTTTAAGATAGTACAGAAAAGATTGATTCAACAAAAAAACTTGTGTTCAGAAAATATTGTAAAAAAGTTAAAAGTAGATTTTTTAAAAATACAGTTTTTTTAATGCAAATAATTTGCACGATAAAATAAACGAAGAAGTTGAATTGAGAAAAAAAAACAATGTACCATATTGCAATTTTCACGTAGGCTAAAACAGTTCGTGTAAAGGGAGGTTTAATAGAAACCATCACCACTCAAAAGCAAATATTCAATTTATTTTTTATTTAAAATATTCATTTAAGTATTTTTGAACATCTCATATCTATGTATCGAATTTATTACATAGTATGAATATATTTAAATATCGGTATAGAGTCAAAATTACAAATTCTTTTTCTCCAAAGGAGCAGTCATTGATAATAATATTTGGTTTGAATTATCGTCACACTAGAGCTACACGAGGTCTATTGGCGACGGGCGTCGTATTTTAGAACCACCAGTCATGTGACGAGCCGACACCTGAATAGGCACCCAACGCAATCATTAAGCGGAACATCGTACGCAGCATCAGGACTTAGAAGAATATTTAACGTGCACTCCCTTGCACGGGGTATTATTCGCCGGACATTCTTGAATGCATGGTCCGTTTATAGATTGGCAGTTATTTTGGCGATGCCCGGACCCGAACCTGTTTACCATTCGCATGCTAGGCGAGTGCCTAACCGACTGGGCTTCCCAGCCCCATTTTAATAATATTTTATATTCTAATATAAATACTAAACTACAATAGATAATTAAAAAGAAGTGATTACAAATGAAAACTACTATTTGATAAGGATATTTTTTAAAGATTTTGATACTTGTGTTAGTCCGAAATACTATTCAATAAGATTCTAACATTAGACAACCACGCATAACAAAAATGCGTCGATTACTTTTCTACACTCTTATTAACCTCCACAAAGTTCAATAAAAATTCACAATCGATTCTAACACTGATTTACGAATTTTTGTATAATTTTTTTTTTATGTTTTTGTGCTATTATCAAGATCATATAGATAAAAATATATCGACATACAGTTATGATGAAGGAAGCGTGCGACAAGGTCATTTCCTTAAGCTTATGTATCAAAATACTTAAAATTGCGTTTAAGGAAGAAGCTTTACACGCATTTTTTTCTGCTTATCTTAGCATTTTATCAAACATTTATTGTATTACAATGATTTTTTCATTCTGTTACTTAATGTGATTCAACCATTGACATGTATTTCCTCGTCAATTTTCAATCCATATTTCATCCCACGCAGTGATATTGCGCAACTTAATCTGTATTGTATAATTCCTAGCAGCAAATAATAGAGATTGGCCAAAAGAGAAACTTTGTTACTGTCTTTCCTGAAAATATTTCTCGAGAAAAAATGTAAACAAAACACAAATCTAAAATAACTGGTCAAAAATATCACTGTGGCATTTATTAAATAGGGAGCATCAAAATATTAATGGGGTTTCTCATTCAAGACTAGCATCTCTAAAAGCAAGCCTCGTTTTAACCCTTCCAACTTTTAATTTTCTGTATTCAAAAAATCTAAAACTAATGGAATAGACTTATTATGCATCCAGAATGAAATAGTGAAGAGCAAAGGGGGTGGGGGGGGTAGTTTTTTAGAGTAAAATTTAAGGAAACAAGATTTTGAAATTATAAATTTTGAATAAATTATAACCATAATTTTTTGAAACTTTATTTGTTAAAAATAGTCAAATGAAATTTTTAACCAGTTAAAAATGAAAGCATGAACAACAATTAATTTAGGAAAATTGTTCCCCAGACTGAATTTTATTTCTACCATATTTTTTTTATATATTTTCATTTAAGGGGGAAAATATCACCTGGTTATTTAATTATTAATCGGGATATTTTAAACATATCTGACATCCCTTATTTTAAAAATTGCTTCGTTATAAATATATTCACACCCTAAATTTTAATTTAAAAACCCTTTGACAGGTATTGTGATTTAAAACAAAAGCGCTCTATGAGATTGACCCTTCCTAGTAACTATTTCCTACATAAAAAAAACTCCGTCTAAAACCACATCTTCAAATGTGATTACAGAGCATATAAATGTCCAAAAGCAAAAAAATAATCCCAAAAGAAGCGTAATCAATAGGAAAGCGGCAGACACATAATAGGAGCAGGAGAAAGCACTGATTAGTAAGGCTTAATCACAGTGATTACGCAGTGTTAGGTTGAAGGTTTTGTGTTAGCTACACAGAAAAATAGATACTATTGTGATTTTTTTCTTTGCTGGCATAACAGTAAAAGATCGGGAGGGATTTGAAAAAAAAATAAAAACTTGGAATTTTTTTTACATGAGTTTTCTTTCGTTATCTAAAAAGATCTCGTATAAAGTGTCCTAAACATCATGAAAATCAATGTATTTATATATGGCAACTTCATGAAACTGGGAATATCAAATGTATTATGTTAGTCCTCTACTTATTCATTAGTGAAAGTTTCTAAAGCACGTAAAATCTCACGCACGTCTTTAATATTGAGTATTAAAATAACTATTTTTAAAGCAATAAATTTATTCAGGCTTTTTTTTTTATAAGCAAAGTAAAGTGTGTGCACTTAATTGTATGTTTTACTTGCACTTTTTCTTACTAATCAACATATTTAAGTAATTAATAATCAACATATTGAATAGAAAAATGCTAATTTCTTTCTTTTAAAAACGTGGGATGGTTTGTAGTCTTAAAGCCGGGTACAATGTAGTTAAAAGATTGCGTTTGCTGCAGCTTAACAATGTCAGTCCCATTGATACCGTTTGACATCATCATAATTTGAAAAAATAATAGGGCTGACATTAATTAAAAAACTGATTAATAAAAAATATTTTATAATAGAAAAAAAATTGAAGAATCGAATGGTGTGATTTGGATATCATAATGGCTATAGATAATCAGAAAACATTTCTAACATGATGATGCCAAATTGTCTTTGGGACTGAAAAATTTAAGTATCGGATTAGTCAATTATCAGCAGCTAAAAATTAAGAGTCGCTAATAGACCTCGTATAGCTCTAGTGCGGCGTAAATTCAACCAAAAGATCTATTTGAAAAAATTGTTGAATTTAAGTGTAGATATCTTATATAGAAGATTGGTTTGGTTATAAATTGACTGACGTTAAAACTACACGAAGACTACTTGTGACGGGCCTTGCTTGTCCATTGGCATGCAATTTCTTACCAATACGGTATTTGACTAAAAACAATTATTGGTTAAAAATATTCTTATGCCAAAAATATTAGACCCGTATTTTTATCTTTTTTTTTCAAATACTCCATAAAAAGGAAGAAAACTGAATTTTAAAATTAGTATGAAAAATTACGTCTGAAAACGCTTTGTGGTTGTTACGTGGTCTATGATATGAACAAACTTTGAAACACTATTTTGAAATCTACTTCAAGCAAATTTGGACTATCCGTTTCTGCAAGACCTCCTTCCATTATCTATATAATTCTTATTTTTAATAGTTAATTAGATTATATCCAGTTTAATTTCAACCAAAAAAACATCACACCAGTTTGTTTATATATACTAGTGACGTCAGCCAAATTGACGTGTTTGTGATCACGGACGTACAGATGAAAAAAAAAGCAATTTTAAAATAATTTTTATTAATTATTTAAGGATTTATTTTGCCAAAAAATTTACACGTTTGTTATTTTTGGGTTCAAACTATAATTTAATATTGAAAGGTATTTTAGAGATACAGTGAAGTACCCGATTTATTTAATCCAGCAGTTGACAGTCGTTTTTAAACTAAAAACCAAGTCGAGAAAGGGCTTTTCTAATTTATTACCAAAAACTGGCTCAAATTAGCAGTTTGTACTTCTCGACAGACCCTTTTGAAAAGTTGCTGATGTTTATTTAATAAAGCGTATGCAAACTGTAGCGCCATTTTCAAAAAAAATCGCCAAGAGAATATCATGTTAAGTCAGATCGCCGTTTTAGGTCACGTGAGTTTCATGAAATTTTAATGTACATATTTGGAGTAAAACTAATTATTTTTCGAGATTTTTTAGGCTGATATTCGGAAGCTACAGTTTCCAATGTAACAGATGCAAGTTCTCAATGAAAAAGTTTTTTCTTTACAATTTGTCTCCTTAAACAGCTTTTCATTAAATTTACAAATTGTTCGCATACACTCTCAAAAATGAATGCTCAAAAACGACGAAATTTTCCTTAATTTTGACGATTCTGTTTACTGGCAAATGCTCCGAGTTTTCCTTTCCTCAAAGTGAGGAAATTTGAATCGTCATTTTTATGAGGATTTGAATGTCGTCTAATCTAAAGAAATATTTCGTCATTTTTGAGCATGTGAGTACAACAATGAGCTTCAGTTTCCTTAAAATCAAGATACAGAATCGTGCCAAAAAGCTCAAAGCCAAAGTGAGGATTCGCGTTTCCTCAAAAGTCACGTGATAGTTTGACGAAACAATCCTCAAAATTAACGAAATGAGGCTTGAGGATTCATGAATCGTCAGAATGAAAGTGTTATTTCTGAAAGTGTAAAGCAAAAACATAACCTCTGTAAATTTTACGGCATTGTTACGAGTTTTCCCTGAAAAAAACTAAAGACTTTTCACAGTTTAGGACAAAAGACACATTTAGGGTTTCCTTTGTCGCCAACCGCAAGCAATTCGCCGCCAACAATGGGCGCTCGCCAATTAGCCCGTGATTTGTTACCCCGAGAAAAAGCGCCCCTAACGAGCGCTCACATTTCCGGGGCTGTCAAGGGGCGCCGCGAAATCCGAAGCCCCAATTGCCCCCCGAGAAACCCGAAGCCCCAATTTTTAGCCAAACAAGCCTCGTTAAAAACGATGCCTTTTAAAATCAGCCCCTGCAGAGTCTAATAGGGCTGCTTGCTGACAGAAGGGGGCGCTTCTTTGGAGGTCCGATCCAGAAGGATTGGGTTGCAAGTTCAAGACTGGGAATTTCCTAAAGCTACACTCTCAGAAATAACACTTTCATTTTTGACGATTCATGAATCCTCAAGCCTCATTTCGTTAATTTTGAGGATTGTTTCGTCAATTTTGAGGATTGTTCGTCAAACTATCACGTGACTTTTGAGTAAACTAGAATCCTCACTTTTACGATTATGATTTGACGATTCTGTATCTTGATTTTGAGGATTGTTTCGTCAAAGTATCACGTGACTTTTAAGTAAACGCGAATCCTCACTTTTACGATTATGATTTGACGATTCTATATCTTGATTTTGAGGAAACTGAATCTCATTGTTGTACTCACATGCTCAAAAAAGACGAAATATTTCTTTAGATTAGACGACATTCAAATCCTCATAAAATGACCATTCAAATTCCCTCACTTTGAGGAAACGAAAACTCGGAGCATTGCCAGTAACGGAATCGTCAAAATTAATTACAATTTCGTCGTTTTTGAGCATTCATTTTTTAGAGTGTAGCCTCTTTTTAAGAGCTTTAACGCGGATAATAAAATCTTCGTTATTTTGAATAGCGATTAGTTACGCAGCAGACCATACCCAGACGATACCCAAAACTTATTTAACTTGTCAGGTTTGTTTTCGTTGGGTTGGGTAAACGTCGCGCGAACTTCACTCTAATGTGATAAATAAGTCTGGTTAGGCGAGGGAAAATCACTACGAACAATCCATCAACGTCACTCTAGAGCTCGTTAATAAAAGGGTATTTGACTAAAATTTATTTTATTGGCTTAAAATTTTCATGTCAAAAATATTAGACCCGTATTTTTTCTTTTTTTACCCCATAAAAAGGTTAAAAAAATGAATGTTAATATTAGGACGAAAAATTACGCCCGAAAGCGTTTGTAGCTGTCACGTGGTATCTATGACGTCACTAGTAACTATAAACAATCTTTGAAGCAACATTTTGGCATCTAAGCAAATTTGAACTATCCGTTTCTGTAAAAGCTTCCATTATCAAGCAATTTTTATTTTAATAAATTAGATTAAATCCAGTTTAATTGCAAGCAAAAAAAACATCACACTGGTTGGTTTATATATACTACTGACGTCAGTCAAATTGACGTGTTTGTGATCACGTGCAGTACCGTTGAAAAATGCTTAATTTTAAACTGATTTTTATGAGTTATTTAAAGATTTATTTTGCAAAAAAATATTTACGTTTGTTATTTTTGGGTCCAAACTATTATTAATTTAATATTGGAAGGTATTTTAGCGATACAGTCAAGTACCCCATTATAATATTCTAAAATAAAAATAATAAAAAAGCTGAACACAAAAACAAATATTTTATTTCCTTTTATTTAAGTAGAAATTTTCGTGAAATATTGTTGGTTATATCATATTTCCGAATTTTAAGTAACGTCGAAAAAACTAGTAAAAAATTTATTATTTTCCCTCAAGATCGGTTTTCTTGAGGTGGGCGTTACTGGTAGTAAATGTTGCTGAAAGGTATTTGATAAAGTTACTACAGTCTAATAACTATTATCTTCTTAGCCATATAGTTTTTACCTTAAGATGATGTAAAAATTTTGTTACTGCTTAGGGGTTGAAATGATTATTAAATTAAATATGTTTAGACGGCATTTGACAACATCAAAGATTATTTTTCCTGTGAGCATCCTTTAATTCCTTATAAAATATAATATATATATATACTTATATAAACCCCAATTATAAAAATAAATTTTTTCTAAAAAAAATAGAGTTTGTTTACCTACTGTATGCTGGACACCGTAGTTTCTACTAAAGAATACTAATAGATAAAAAAATAAAACGAATAAACATGATTATGCCAGACAGAATTCGGCTAAGCACATAAAAGAAGTTAAGTTCATTTGAGTAATGTAATCGTTCCCGGCTGTCTATTTCTAGCCACATTTAGGAGCTTTAGTACGGCCAATATCTCCTCGTCATTTTGAACCGCGGTCAAATGACGAAGTCAATACTTGAGCTGGCCTCGCTACCAGATTTTTAGTTGTTTTTTTTAGTTAATATGCCTCGGGTTTTTCAGAACCCCGGTCAGTGACGAACACAATGTAATGGAACTTGTATTTCATACTTCTTGCTTAGTTAAGATACTTAACACAATTTATAAACGTCTTTTACAAAGTACACTCTTATATGTTGAGAACAATATCTAAAAGTTACCCACATCAATTTGCCTCAGTAGTTTTGCACCATGACGGTATGTTTCGGGCCTGAGTGGCAACAGAAATCGAAATGAAAATAAGGAAGGACTACGTCTCCTGAAACTAGCCAATTATTCAAAATGCTTTAGGGGATTTCACGGATACACAATACCTTATAAGATAGGTCACCCATAACCCTCTAGTGTGACGTTGTTTCAACTAAATTATCAGTTACATTCAGACTGCCATTGAAATTCGAACCCGAAGCATAGACGTTGAAGCGCAACGTTCTACCCACTAAGCCACTCAAGGCCCCATTGACTGCAACCAGTAATAAAAGCAGCCTGGGTGCTTTTATTACAAATTCACGCAAACACGAAATGCGTGCTTACCAATTAGAATACTAATGACCAAACACGAAATTGAACGGGAACACGAAAGTGTGTGTGCTATGCGTTGCGCCACCATTGCTTGGGCAGCAGAGTTACAAAGTGGCAAATGTTATGAAGGATACTTGACTGTATCGCTAAAACACCTTCCAATACTAAATTATAGTTTGAACCCACAAATAACAAACGTATATATTTTTTTGCAAAATAAATCTTCAAAATAATTAATTATAATCATTTAAAAAAAAAAAGTCTTTTTCATCAGTAAGTCATGTGATCACAAACGTGAATTTGGCTGACGTCACTAGTTTATATCAACAAATTGGTATGTTTTTTTTTTTTTTTTGCTTGTATTTAAACTGGATTTAATCTAATTTACTATTGAAATAAGAATTATATAGATAGTGGAAGGGAGGTGTTAAAGAAGTGGATAGTTCAAATTTGTTTAAAGTAGATTCTAAAATGGTGTTTCAAAGTTCGTTTAGTAACAAGTGACGTCATAGATACCACGTGACAGATACAAAGCGCTTTCAAGCGTAATTTTTCGGCCTAATTTTAAATTAATTTTTCTGCCTTTTATGAGGTATTTGATAAAAAGAAAAATACGGGTCAAATATTTTTGGCATAAGATTATTTTAAGCCAATAAAAACATTTTAACCAAATACCCTATTTTAGAAACTGTATTCAACTACCGAGGGGTTTTGTATGGAATTTTTGTGCACACATTGCCACCATTTATTTATTTTTGTAAATGGGGACCAACATTGTCAGCAGTAAGGGGCCTATCCCGAAGACAAATCCTTGATAAGCTGTCTTAACTTTTTTAAGATGACGCCTTTACGGATATTGTGACGCAGCGTAGTTTAGATGACGATTAAAAAACCTGAGCTTTTGTTAGTTTGGATCAAAGCCACATATTAAACAAGCACTTGTTGTCATCAGTACATCAGTAGCAATCCTGTGACCCCATTGCGACAAGTTTTTTTTTAAAAAATCAATCTTTTATTCTTCATTTACTCCGGTTACAGCTCTGGTGTGACCCTAAACAAATATTATTAAGCCCCAGTTATTTGTTATATCATTCCAACCAATATAGGAAAAAACGACCGATGCCAGATGCATGAAGACAATTTGGGTCTCCAATTTTGGTGCTGGTTTTTTTTGGCTCCTTTTAACAATTCACCAACACTTATCTAGAACTTTATTGTTATCATTTAGCAAAAAAAGCCTTGAATGTGAAACTATTTGTTGACAACAAAAAAAATGACGTAATTATTTTTTTAAATTTATTATATCTTTTTAATGTGTGCCTTTTTAGTGGGCCAAAACTAGAAGCACTTTTGAGATGCATTAGCATTGGGAGGAATTTATCCAGTATATATTATAGATCATTAGAAATTACCAGAGAATTTAGATAATAATTTATCAAAACGGAAACTAATATCTATACTCAATATCACGTGACGATGCGCAATGACATGGTAAATGTTCCAAAAAAATTCCAAACAATGCAATTGCTTTTTTAAGTACTCGAAAATGATCGCAAAATATATATAGTAGCATTTTTTAGCAAACTTTTTTATATACTGAACATAGACATTTCGAATCTACACAAACAAATCTTTTTTATGGCAGCGACAGATTTTCAGAAAAAAGCAACTTTTCACGAAAATTTAGCGATTCATCCAAGTCCCTTCTCCAGATTGCTGCGTACCATGTTATAAGAAGGTATTACCAAATTTTTAGTAAAGTGAATGCCAAAATTACGTTCATACAGTTCAGAGGGTTATTCAAGCTGCCAACCATATTAACCAATTAAAAAATGAAACAGCATGAAATTAAAATGCAAAGAATGCCACCATTTGGACAAACAATTTGTAATAAAACATTTATTTCGCGAAAAGTTTACCAACTTGTTCGTCGCTGTTCCGTGAAACCAAGGAAGTAATTTATCCTTGAAAATTCTCACGATGATCGTCATGTCTTGCAAGGACGCTTGGCGTTTTTAATTAATTTAAAATGTACTTGCTGAAGGAATGTGACAATTTATTTTTATACTTACAAAGTTCACGGTTTTGTATATTTGTTTTGTTTAAAAAAAATTAATGCAATTATATTTTGGTATGAGAACTGAACAATTCCTTATTAGTTTGAAATTGAAATCGGGTTTTTTAGTTGGCATTCTCAATTAATTTTTTTTTACAATTTTACCATTCAAATTTTTCAAAAGTGAAGATTTTATTTGAGATGTTTCTCATTTTCTCCTATTAACTATTTTTGTCAAATGGAAAAGGTGAGAATGTTCTGTTATCACTCCGCAAATATTTTATTTATTAAGAACTAAAAACTAAAACTATCAGTTAAATTTTAGTATTTAGAATGCAATAAGTTACATGAAGCCTCAATAATATTAATTACATTAATGAAACTATAAATAAATTTATGTCTTTATTTTAGTTTATCCGAGACAGTAAATTCCTTGCTGACAAAAAGTAGAAACCTAAAATGACAAAAATATCAATTATATTTATCGTGATAACTACTTTCAAATGTGTGTCACAAATATATAAATTTTAAAGTTGAAATAATATTTAAATTTTTTATTAATATTGGTTGCAAAGGGGATATGGGGTAATCATTTTTGAGGCCCAGTTTCTTTTTCAATACATTTTACAATTTAATTACATTGTCTTTCTATGCATTGTACAACTCAACAACTCGACTCCATAGAACTGAAATTAGAGCAGAAGCGGAAACTTTATTCAAAAGTTGTGGAAATGGGGTACAAAAATAAATCACGCGGCAAATAACGAAAGCGTGTCGTACATGGCATTTGGCAACTAAGCACCTTCTTGCGAGATAAAAAGGCAATTTGTTAAATAAATAAAAATAACACATTTTCTTACAATTACTACATAAAATTAAACTACCACGATATACTTTGAAATAAAATGTAGTGTAAAAAAAATATCTCAATTTAAGGCATTTGGAGAATATTATATTGCTTTAAACTCGCGCTACTGGCAATAAAAACATGTTTATTTTTGGCTACATCTGAACAAGGTAACTACAATCCTTGCCAACCTAAGTTGGGTAAATAGAAATATGCTATGGAGAAGATCCTTCCACGCAGTGTAAATAGTTCCATAAATTACTTGTCAATCCATCCAGACAACATGTTTAAAACATTAATTTCGCTTAAGGTCTACAGATTTGAATATTATTTGAGAAAATTTGGCAATTTCATCAGAATGAAAAGTATATTTTGGTTACATTGTATTTAGATAATTTTGTATGAAAATATTACTTTAAAACTAACGGACCTCGCTTATCCCTCTGCCTTTTTACTCTTTGTTTTTATCCAAGTTATGTTGGAAAGTAGTGCATGCCTCTACTTCTCCATTCCGAAGCCCTCTTCAATTTGTCCCCGACCCCATATCAGAATAACGATGTTAGGTTAGGTTTGAATTATCGTCGCACTAGAGCTACACGAGGGCTATTGGCTACGGGCGTCGTATTTTAGAACCACAGTCAAGTGACGAGCTGACACCTGAATAGGCACCCAACGCAACCGTTAAGGGCGACATCGTACGCAGCGTTAGGACTTTGAAGGATATTAAACGTGCACTCCCTTATAGGGGGTAATATTCGTCGGGCATTTTTGGCTGCAAGGGCCGTTTATAGCTCGGCAGTTATTTTGGCGATGTCCGGACCCGAACCTGGGACCTTCGCATGCTAGGCAAGTGCCTAACCGACTTAAGGTCATTTGGAGAAAATTATATTGCTTTAAACTCACGTGACTGACAGTAAAAAACATGTTTATTTTTGGCTCCATCTGAACAAGGTTACTGCGCCTCTACTTCATTCTCAATCCCTCTTCAATTTGTCCCCGACCCCATATCAGAATAACGAGGAAAAGATCTCTCCCATATGTCTGCCTGCAATAACCCGACACTCTCTGTCCCGATCTAATAATGTGGAACCTCGCGAACAAACAAACGGGCGAACTCCCCCGATGTGTAACCCAATCGCATTCTGAATAATACATACGAGTGGGGTTTAACCCTTTGATGGGGGGTCTCGTAAGGGGGAGCGATTCCCCAAATGAAGGTGTTTTTGCGGGTATCACTCAAAAAAAGTACCGGGGGAAAGCGGTTTTGGGGGTGGGATTTTTTTAAATCGGATTGCAATCTGGGTTGGACTAGTGAAGTGGTACAGCTGGGGAAAAAAAAAACGAATCACCCCTCGTTTCTCGTCTGGTAGTGATCAAGGAATTTTGTGTAAGGTGTCAATTTTCAGGAAATAGCGTGAGGAATTGAGAACTGGCAACAAAAATGGTAATAGGGGTCGTCTACATATTAAAATGAGTACCAACTTTGAAAATTCCAATGGCAACACCCATTTTTTTTTACATAAAAATGTTCAGCACCTTCAAAATACCCCATATATGAAAAAGAATTATTTATTCTGCATTATTTGCTGAGATATAAGTATTCAAAGTTGAACGCCCATAATGTTAAAAAAGTTTCACAAACTTTTATTCATACATCTACAAATAAAATGAATCTAACAAAGATTTTTTTTTCATTATATACTTCTTAATTTTCCAAAAACAAATCACACATGTTTTTTCATCAATTTTTTATTTTTAATAATTTTTTATTTAAATTTAAATAAGAAAAAATAAAACATGAATAGCAACCCCAAATTTTTTTCGCATAAATCAATAAAGTAGATCAAGTAGAACCAAAATCCCAAATTTTTTAATTCAATAACAATTATTTGCCGAGTTATTGTAAAAAAACTGAAAAAGACGAATTTAAGGGACCGTGTAAAAAATTACTCGGCAAATTTGATCCTAAATTGCATTATCGTTTGGTGATTAAAAAGCGTTTGTTGGTAAATGTTTATTCAAATTATCGATTTCTGTCAAATGTCTAAAAATCTTTTCTTAGTTCAAGTGCATACAATGTATTTTTTTTTTGTATGATTAACATTAAAGGATATCGGTTACTATATTTTTAAATGTATGTTATTTCCAATACAATTTCAAAAAGTGTGTTTAATATTAAGAAATAAATACCCTAGAATATTACTGGAATTCGGTTTTAAATACATTTGATTGTTACCACATTAATTTTTTTTAAATGATTAGTGCCAACTGCGTTGGTTAAAATTCTTTACCAAATCATTCTGAATATTTTTATTTTGCTTTCCTTAAATATCGTGTTAAGGTCGTAACCCTCAATTTGCAATACGTGGTTTACCGATAAAAACTAGAACTCCTCGGCGCAACAGTCCATTAGTGGGCCAGGGCCTGCCGGGCCCATTTCAGCTTCCGTGATACAAGGGCTCTGGTGTGCAAGGCATATGTCCCGGTAATGTGGAAAGCCTCACGCGGAACCCCCAGCATTTAGTTCCCCAAGCATGCTTGGTCCCCAATTTATCGACCCACTTAAGGGATGAAAGGATGGGTCAACCTCGCCCAATCCGATATTCGATCCCCGGACCTGTGGCGTGACAATGCGAAATAAGCACTACCACCAAGCCACTGGGCCGATATTACCGATAGATTGCGACGAATTTTAAACAAAATTTCTGCAACAATGTTTGCGAATGAAACAAAAATTTGCATAAAAAGTTTTCAGTATAAGTGTAATAATCACGTTTTTCAATCTGATTGTAACTAATAGCATTTGAAAATCTGTTCGTTATAAATAACCGTATATGCGACTTAATTTAAAATTAAAACTTTTCATCTTCTAGCCTTTATTTTATTTCTGAATTTTAAAATCCAAAATTAAAAAAAAAACCCGAAAAATCCCAATATTACTGAAGAAAGTTAAATTCTAGCATCCGTTGGCGAAATTATGCTAACCCTTTTTTAGCTTGTTTTGAAAAAACACAACCAAAATATTACCTTTTTTCACTTAGGAGATTTGCCCCTAACCGAGTTCAAAATTAAGGCTTTAATATCTCATCAAATAATGCAAAATAAAAAATTCTTTTTTAAACATGGGGTATTTTGAGGGTGCTGAACATATTTATGTAAAAAAAAATTGGGTGTTGCCATTGGAATTTTCAAAGTTGGTACTCATTTTAATATGTAGACGACCCCTATAACAATTTTTGTTGCCAGTTCCCAATTCCTCGCGCTATTTCCTGAAAATTGACACCTTACACAAAATTCCTTGATCAATACCAGCCGAGAAACGAGGGGTGATTCGTTTTTTTTTTCCCCAGCTGTACAGTTTGATCCAGGCTAGAAGATGAAAACAAATTCCCAAGGCTGAAAACAAATTAAAGGGGCCAATACACTTGAAAACTTTTTCTTTAATTTTACAAGCAGACTTTTCAATTTTTTTCCACTTGTTAAGCACACAAATTAGCAACAATTCATAACTTAAAAATATATAAATTCTTAATAATTTTGTTTCTAATTTCAATTTTTGCTGATTTTTAAGCATTTTTAAAATCCCTACTAGTTTTTTCTTTTGTATATTTTTTAACAAAATTTTTAATATAATATATTGATAATATTTAAAGAAACACATGTATTCAGACTGAAATTTAAGAAAACAATTTTTTAAAAAAAAATTAACTTAATTTGTCGGGAAAAAAGCATGAAAAAGGTGAATTTTCAACTTTGAAGGTCATTTATAAAAATTTGGTTACAAAAAACAAAAATCGGAATGTATACATACATTTAGTATATATTTTTAATAATAAAACAATTTTTTATATATTAAAAAAAGGCTTTAGCATTTTTAATGTTTTCAAAATACAAGAACGACGAACAAAGATGAGCTTTTAAAGTTTTGTATCATGGAAGGAAAATTTAATGCCTTGTACCTTTCAAAAATTCATAACCAAAGAAGTAATGGGAATTTCTTAAAATCGTATTCTGAGAATTGTTAAGGAAGGTTTGAATTCGTATTAAATTACGAAAAGTAACTAGTAACTGTTACTTTAAGAAATTTCAAGTTATAAGAAAAATTTGAAATTTAGTGGTCCGATAGAAGAAGATCCAAATATCAGGTTTCAGCCTTTGATTACAGGTATCAGTCATATATTTCTATATTTTTTTTCTAAAAGTTCTTTCAGGCATTTTGCATTAAAAACAATCTTAAAATAATCTGTTAACTAAAAATAAGTGATGCGGCCTTTTTTGTTGCATTTATAGCACAAAAAATTGGTATTTTTAGAGTTTAAGGCGTGTCCCTTAAGTAGCTATAAACATAATTTAAAAAATATATATTTGAAAAACATACTTTTTAGCATATATTTGTATGAAAAATATGTTTAGATTTGATATTAGATTATATGTTAGATTTTGCTCGGGTCTTAAGATGTTAATGACGCATTTAGGAAAGACACTTTTCAGTAGAAAACACATAGATACCAATAACCGAGATAATGTGAATGTCTTATTGTTGGTTCCAAACAACATGCTTTAATTAATGGCGAATAACCGAAAAACGCGTGATTGAAATTTTAGTTTTCTTAACCCATTATAACTTAACCCCTTCATTTTCCATCTAATAATATAAAATTTAAGTTTTTTAAATTCATTTTTCGTATAACTTTATTTGTCTTTGATAAAATTTTCAGGACAATGATCTTTAATTTTCTTATATTTTGCTGTCTTAGATAAACTTAAGCGGAAAGCTCATTTCCGGGTGGTAAAGTTTCTTACCAATGAGTTAACGAGTAAAACTGGGGTCGAGTAACAAGTAAATTATTGTGCAAAAACAAAAGAAAAGGCATTTTCTTAAAGTTTCACGCCTCTTTTCATTAATTTAGAAGACAACGAAATTATAATACTACACTTGCTTTGTGTTTTTTTTTTCTTTTTCAAAAATATCCACCAATAAATTTAATTACATAAAACATTTTCAAATAAACATCTGAAATTACTTTTTAAAAATATTCCTTTCATAAACTTTAAATAGAATTTTGAATCAATGCATTTATATTTCGATTCTTGGAAACCAACAATTGACCTTTCAAGTTCTAGTGAAACTATTTTGTTGAAGTAATTTCGGGTTTCGTCATCACAAAAAATGAATGCAAAAAATGAATGCAGAAATGAAAGAGAGTGAAAACATATTTTTAAAAGAAAAATAACGAGTCTACTCTCTTTTCACATGATCGCTGGCTGGGAAGCAAGTCAAAAACTTAGAATGGTTTTTAAAAAAATTGACATGGGTGGTACGTAATAGTTTACAATTTCAAATAGTTTACACATTCAAAATATTGTATCCGTCCCTTCTTTCACAAACGGGAAATCTACAATTTTATCTGTAAAATCAACATACACATAACATTGATACCTCTATCATTGATACTTTCATTTACCTGTAACATTGATACCTTTTCATTTTATTACGAAGCAATAGTATTGCTCTTAGCCTATGTTTGTTGGATGTATTTTATTTTTTATCTTTTCCTATTTACTTTAGTATATAGGATTTTATATATAATTTAACTGTATTACCAATCTTCTGCTATGGCCTGTATGGGTTTTGTTTCCCTTGGCCATCAATGTGTGTTTTGCCCTTTTTTTTGTATATGTTGCTTGTAAATAAATATTCAAATAAATAAAAAAATAACAAATATCTCAATTTCAGCTGAACCCAAATTACATAGACCAAATGAAGTTGTTTATAAGTAAAAAAATAATTGCAAAACAAGAAATGTAAGAGCAAAAGGTTTGTTAGATGCAGTTTCCCCTTATGCTACTTATATAAATACATTAATCAATAGGCCATTAATCGATAGATACATAGGCATTCACAATCTAAGCCTTCGTGGAGACCCAAACCATCCGCTGAGCACAGTTCACTAAACGCTGCAAAGTATATATTTTTTTACAAAAAAATACACTTTTTAAAAATCGGTTATATCGGCTTCCGCAATAAACGATCCATTTAATTGCAATGTTATCCGCTAACCCTATGAGGAAGACCGATCTTGTCCAACTATTATTGCACCCAGATGTTTTTCTACCCAATGGAGCCACCAAAAGGTAGTGGGACAGAATCCCGCGGCCGAAATCTCGCATCCCATAAGCTCGCATCCCATAATCTCGCAGGACAGAATCTCGCAGGGACAGAATCTCGCATCCCATAATCTCGCATGGCCAAAATCTCGCGGGACAAAATCCCGCATGGACAAAATCTCGCGGGACATAATCTCGCATTTCCTAAAAAGTGCAGGATTTATAGGTTGTGTTTAAGATATTTTTTTTTTTTTTGAATTTGAAAGTTAATTAGTTTTGGTACAGGTGTTGTTATAATTTTGTATTGCGTACATTTCAAATCAAGGAATTGATTAGCAGTTATGATTGTGTATTTAAGATTGAAAAAAAAATAGCTATCGAAAAATTAAGTTGCATTTGATGTGTATGTATCGATAGCTGTTTTTATTCATTTATTTAATCTTGGTAAAGAAATAAAATATTTCTTAAACTTATGAATAATTTTGAAATGGGGAAGAGCGGTGATAGTAATGCTATATTACGTAATTAACGAATTAACTAGTAGTTGTGAACGTATAAATAAGATAAAAAATTAATTATTGGATAATTAAGTTAAATTTTTTTATGAATTCGTTATATTTTTTATTAATTTATTCAGTCTAGATAAAAGGTAAAATAAATATTTATTAAATTTTGCGATAGTGAATAGTGATGGTAGAGTGATATAATTCTGTTGGATTACGCACTTAACGAATTGATGTAAAATAGCAATTGTGATTAAGATTAAATTGATTCACTAAATCAAATCTTATTTATATGAATTCATAATTGCATTTATTATTTTTTAGTCTTGCTAAAAAGGTAAAATACAATAATATTTTGCTTTCTATTTTTTCTTTGTTTTACAACTTTTATTATGAGTTTTGTGTAAGTATGTTTAGGAATTATTTGAAAGAGCAAAATAATACTACATAAATAAACAACTTCATTATTCATAAATGATTTATAATTAATAATCTATTTACTTTTCTCGTTAAAATTTTACTGATTGAAGACTTTTTTGTTTTAAAAAGAAGTTTTTGATTTCACCCTCTTAAAGTAGGGAAAGTCGGGGTACAATGGACAACGGGGTAAAATCCACCACGCCCTATTATTTATTTTATTTATTTGTTTCATATTGAGGTACAGCTGTGGAAATAAAAAAGTAACCACTTGAGGTTATTTCCTCCGTTATTCATCCTAAAGAATCGGACCTTTTTGACATTGTGAACAATTAACATTCTGAGTTAATTGCATGACACAAAATTTGCATAAGGGGCCATCTTCATATTAAAAATGTTACTAACTTTAAAATTTCCAATAGCAACACCCCTTTTGGAATCCATATTTCAAATCTCTGACCTATGTTAATACGAAATGCCAAATTTTGTTACTTTTTATGCATTATTAGAGGAGTTAGAGACGTGCAAAGTTTAGGTCCCATAATGTTAAATGAGTTGCACATAAAAAACTATCCCGATCTATAAATAATTAAGATAATTAAACGAATTTTTTACTGAAAAGAAATTATAATAACCCAAACAAAATGCATTCAATATTGGGGTATTTAAAACAATTTTTATATTTTTAAATAATTATTACGTATATTGATGTTTTAAAAAAATATGAATGGAAACCCCTTAATATTTTTAAAGAAATAAATTTAAGACAAGAAGTTTAAGCGAAATCCCAATTTTTAAAAATATTCATATATAATTGCTGAGTAAATCACAAAATACTTTATAATTACCCATTAGGGGACTGTGTATAAGATTACGTGTGTAATTGATAAATAAAGACAACTTTGCATGCATGCTTGCTTGTCATTTTAGAGATGGACCCCAAAAGGTCCACAAGTGATTCGATTGAATAACTCGTCAAATATTCATCCAAATGTAACAAAAACTTAGATTTAAAGGTTTTCAAGAGTGCTTAACATTTCTAAGTTATTAAAATTGGGTGTTGGTATTGGAAATTTCAAAGATCGTATTATTTTTAATATGAAGACGGCCCCTTATGCAAATTTTGTATCGTGCAATTAACTCAGAATGTTAATTGTACACAATCTTAAAAAGGTCCGATTCTATAGGGTGACTAACGGAAGAAATAACCTCAAGTGGGTACTTTTTTATTTCCACAGCTGTACATAGGAGGCAGCAGAGCATTGATTATCATAAACTTGCAAAAGTGTTTTTATCTGAAAATTTAGTCATTTTATTCTTGAAAGTTCATTTGTGCAGGCAGGCAAAAGTAAATATTTACACCAAAGTATTTATTCTTTTTTTTTCTTTCAAGAATTGTGATTTGGAAGATTTTACTTGACGCATTAAAAAGATAAGATCATATATTGTTTTAGTTAATAAATAAAATTTAATTAAGTGGAACAGTTTAATTTGGGTTAATTAGTGTTTGAGACAATGGTTCATTAGAACCTGGGGTACAATTTTCCACCAGAACCTGGGATACAATGGACCATGGTCCATTGTATCCCAGTTCTGTTTATCATATTCTTTTCTAAATTGACAGTATGTGTGGAATAAAAACTTAATAAATTATTTTACTTTGAGTGAGTGAGTAAATCGGTGTTTAAGGTAATTTACATATTTGAAGTGTTGTCAATGCATTAGGCTAAGAAATTTAAAAAATCCTAATTAGACTTCAAAACAGAGTAAAAGAAGTATTTTATTTGAACTTTGTTTTTATTTAGCTTTTAAAATTAAATATTCAATTATTTTTGAATTAATTGAATTCAATTTTTACAAATTGACAACTATAATGAAATAGTTCATTAAAGAGATAATGAAATAGTTCATTAAAGATTTTTTTTATTTTTTAAAATATCTGTTTAATAAGAAAAAAAAATTCCCGAAGCTTCAACAATTCAAACTGATACACCGGTGAAAAGAACAGAAGAAGAAGCTAAAATCAAGGAAGAGAAAATATTTAAACCAAAAACTGCTGCTTTGATTAGAGCTAAAAACAAATTGGAAATTTTTTTAGCTTCGAGTACAAAGAAAAATGATGAAATCGAGGATTAAAGAAATTCATATTAAAAGAATAGCCCTCGTGTAGCTCTAGTGCGACGATAATTCAAACCAAACCATATTAAAAAAGTAAATGCAAATTTTTTTTAATGTAGCATAAAGCCTAATGTTTAGGTATATGCATGCATATTTTCAAATTAAAAGAAATATTAGTTTGAGAGTTAGCACTGAAAATTCACAAAAGTGGTCCATTGTACCCCAGACTCCCCTACATTTTACCATCTTTTCTTTTTTCCATATTCCTCAGAAACAAAGAATGGTTCAGTAGAAGGAATTAAGAAAAGTATACAATTATTGCTTTATTTGTTTATTTTAATTATGTCCGAAAACAATGCTATTTTTCTACAGTCCACATTTGAGAAACATTTTTTTAAAATAAGAAATTTCTATATTTTTCGATTTTTCGGAAAGTACCTCATATTTCAATTTAGTGTTAATTTCAGAAAAAAAAGACTTTATTGTAACGTCTTTTGTGTTTCGCTTATTATAACATTCCCAGATATTCAGCTCCTTGCTTGTGTGAGAATTGAAACTGCCTAGTGATTTGTTTTTGGAAGGGCGTGTCCAAGCGTTACTTCAGCTAGGGATGTCAACGTACATAATTTATAGCCCTACAGTGCAATTGTTAACAGCAGGTAATGCGAAAGAAGCTTCCTATTGTTAACTCGGACAATTCGTATGGAGGGGGTCTTTCGAAATAACCCTTTTAACAGAATAGGGTAGGGAGGGAAAGGAGTTGGAAGACTTACAGCTGATAATTTGTACCTCAAAGCTTAATTATCTCATTGGTGTTTATTAAAAAATTTAGGAGCTAAATAATTAAAAATATTTTCTAAAGATTTCTTTATGAAATTTAGGAATTATGTCAATTTCTTGGGGTCTTCTTGGAGAGATTATGTCCTTAAATTCACAAATATCTTTATTGCGACGCAAATAAAGAGAAATACGGAATAAGTAATCATAACTGAAAGGTAGAGGATTAATTTTTCTAAAATTAAAAGGTGAATTACATTGAGAATTTAAAATTTAAAAACATTTATTTTGAATTGAAAACAAAGAATTAAGATTCGACTTATATTCTACACCCCATATTATAACGACATAATTTAATGTAGAGTAAAACCATGAATAATATAAAGTTATTTAGAAATTTTTATCAACTTTATTTTTAAGTGTTAGAATTTTACTAATATAGAACGCAGTTTGTTAAATAATTCATTGACATGACATTTCCATTTCAAATTGGAATCGATGTGCAGACCCAAATATTTTGTACAAGATACAGATTCTAGGATATAACAGGTACAACTCAAGCCAAGCCATTGGTAATATGTATTAGATTTACATAACGAAGAGTGGAATTTGAAGTTCAAATCGAACCTAGTACGTATTAATTATTTAACCTAGCACAATCGAACCTAGCACTTTTCGATAATAATTAGATATCTTTCAATTTGTAAAGGAAAATTGTTAGCATCTGCACAAGAATAAAGCAAAACTGAGTCATTATCATTCATAAATATCCAAATATTCACCAGAGAAAGATTTCGTTAATTTAAATTCTGGGTAAATACCACCACATAAAGCAGGAATGTTTTTTTTTTTTTTTTGTATAAAACTAATTAAGATTTTGTATTTCCTTTAAATATAAAAACTTTTTTTTATATAAACTTGTTTATGAAAGCTACATAAATGCTAAAAAAATATAGTTATCTATAAGAACAAAAATCTTTAAATAAATGTAAAAAAACGCTGATCATATGGGTCTAACAAAAAAGAGCAAAAAATTCATTATCATGTAATTTAGGTAGGTTTCTTTTGATATTTTAAGTAATTCGCTAGTTTGTACATCTAAAAGTATTTGTTGCCAATTGACAACAATTAGCCATTTAATCGTTAAATGGTCCTCTTACCAAAGACATTCAAATTGAAAAGCTGTATCTCAAAATTGTTCTTTAAATACCTGTATAAGAATGCGTGTTAATATTAAAATAACGTCAAAATAAAAAAAAAATCCCTCCCGTCAATGTGGGTAACTATTTCCAAAATCAGGGGCGAACCCAGGATCTGATGAGAATAAGTAACATTAGGGGCCCCTACCTTCTTTATTTTGGATGGGCCAGTTCTTGTGAATTTGCTCTTGGCGCCCCTCCCCCTTCTTTTTAACTCATATGCTATTCTTATTTAATCAATTTCGGAATGATAATTGTCAATTTTTTATTAATTTAAATTTCTAAATAAAATTTTATAAAATGTATTCATTCTATGCAACTTTAATTATGAACTAGATGCATAATTACTAATTAATTATTAGCAACTAAATAATTACTAGTTAAATTATTACTAATTAAACGAATTACCTTACATTTATTTGAACTTAATTTAAAACAAAATTTTAAAGGTACGTATTAATTTGGTTTTTTAATAAAGCAAAGGAACGAAAGCAAAGGAATTTCTGTCTACTAAAGATTGATGAAACACTTTCGCCGCCAAAGATTTTTGTTGTCAACGGAATGAGTGTACTAAAATATGTAATTCGTAGTATACACTGTTTAATAAACCAGAAGGTAACTGCAATCACGGCAAAAAGAATAGAAAAATTACTTTTAAAAATTGGCATTAAGTACGCTTTTAAGAAAAATAGAAGAGATGTTCAATTAAAAATATAAGATAATTCATAGAGCTCTAAATATATCTCTAAAACAAATGGCAATTACATTGATCAATAATATATTACTCAATAAGTAATACTTGAAGTTTAAGTGACTCTTTTACAATTTACATTAAGTTATGAAATTTAAGAATACTAACTTACTAATAATGAAATTTAAGAATTATACATGTGCAGAATTTTCATTCATCAATTTTAAAATAAATCATTGAAAAAAGTTGAAGAGGGATTGTCAGTCTCATAGAGCTAAATGTATTAGTTTTGCAATCATAGTTTCCGCGGAAGTATTTCTTTGCCATGTTAGCCCATTTTCCCCAGGTATGGGAATCAACATAACATCGAAATGAAACACAATTAAAACGAAAATTTTATCTAGTTATATTCTGATTAAAGCACCTTTGTTTTCATGTGTTTTTAATGAGGTGCTTCAATATTTTGTACTACACAAAGCTGCTTAAAAGTTATGAAAATTTATCGATATTGGGTAATGTAAAAAATATGAAATAATAATAATCTCTTTCACCTCCCCTTTTGAATTATTTTCCTAACAATGGTAATTTTGAGGGGGTAATAAGACTTTATTGTTATTCATTAACATTATTATTATAAAAATTCTTTCCTTCATTCTTAAATACAAATCGATAGTATTTTCTGTTCACTTAATTTTAGAACACTATACTCTATGATATTTTAGAGAATATGAGAATGAGGGACTGACAGGTAATGACAAGCAATTTATCTTTTAACAATAGGGAATGACATGTATTTTTTATATTAATAACTATTAATGCATATGACTATTACTGAAAATAATTCCAACTAAGATATATTCGCAATTTCTTACAAAATCACTTATTAGTTGTTAAGTTTATTTATAAAGAGAAGCAACCTTTAATTGAACTTCTTCGACTTTTATTTCGATTGGCATTTAAATGAGGTTCTGATAATATTATTTAGCCAATTGATGACAAGTGGCAAAAAAAAAAATTGCCAAGCGAAAAAAAGCTTTCTTGACTTAAAATTAAGAGGAAGTTAGTGATTTTGCTAAAGCTTTTGTAATGCATGCTAATGAAAATTAGAAAGCAGAAAATTAAAAATCACACTTTTAATTTAGTATATAAGTGATTTTATCGATGGAGTTTTTTTTTATATTTTAATGAGAAATTTGGTTTTTGTCTATATTTTTTGGTTTTGACACTATAATGCAACAAACGAGGGATCGAAAGATGATGAAAGCCCGAGTTAAGTTCTACGAATTTGACGTAAACAGAACTGAACGTTAAAGATATGGAATTGTTGTTGAAAAACTGATACACTTTTCAAAGAGAAGCGCCGAAGACAAAGTAGTACTTGAAACTCAACCCCTCCAGGTGTCGAGTTACAATTGTCGGAGTTTACAAAAAGAAGCTTCTTTTCTCCGGTTTCTTCTGTAAATACGTTGTAGTCATTGTGCTTGGTCGAAATAACCTGTTATAGTATGCCCGGTGATGCCTATATTGTGTTTGGTATATTCAGCAAACAAAGCCTTTCAGCATATGTCTTCTCGGACACTCCCTTCTAAAAATAAATCACTCAGGTAAACTAGAATAGTGTTATTTCTTTGTACAACTTTTCGTGGAGGAGAAAGTGACTGGAGTGTTATAGATTATAGAGAAGCAATTATCATCAGATTATCAACAAAACAGTATAATTATTTAAAGCAAATAGTTATACCGTTATAATGAAGTTATATTGGTTGTTCTATTGTCTAAGTATGCTTATCTTTTGGAAGGCATTTCCTAGTTATGACGGATCGAACACTAGATAGTTGTTGAAGAAAAAAGAAAGTTGAGAATTAAGAAATGCATCAATTAACCACACCTCTTAGCAAAAACAATATGTGACTTTTAATGTAAAATAAAAACGTAAAAATATATTAAATGTGATTACCTAAAAACCTCTTTTAATCGGTAATTAAGATAATGTAACTGTTTTTATGATGGTTTAGTTTTATTAAAGGAATAACTATAAAGTTATTAAAAAAATTCGACATTAATACTTTAAAATCATAAGCGAATTAATAAATTACTTAATAATGCAAGCTAAGAGTATTTCAACTAAAGTTTGGAAATCAAACTAAATCAACTAAAGTTTGGTTATTCATTTACTGGAAATTCGCTAAATGGTGTAAACAATACCGGTCTACCGAAAAAATATTTTAAAAAAATCTGGTAGGGATAGTAGATGGTTTTTATATGTTATAAACAAGGGACTTATATGCATATATATGTACTAATATTGACTGGAATGATAAATGTATTAACAAGTTGCACATTCCACGTCTATCAAGAAGTTCTAATAAATCTTAGCTAATTGTGTTTTTAAGGTCTAAAACCTATTTCGCTTTCTTGATGTTTTAATATTTGTCAGATGTTAAAGATACTAGACAAAAATAAGTCAATTTTTGGATTAAAAAAATAAACTGTTAATTACCAAAAGTTGTCGGTGTATATCGAACACCAAATTCCGTGATGTATAAGTTCACCGGCAATCTAGTACTCAATTTCAATCTTCTTTACACAGCAAGAAGAAGTTAACAATTTCAAAATGGCTAATAAGTTAGCTACAGTTCCTACTTTATAAATAAGAAATATTTTATTTCACCTTTTACTATGACAGGATAAATTAATGAAAACAATTATAAATTAGGAAAAATATGTAACTTTCATTCAATAACTTGATTTCCAAATCTTAATTACAATTTCTGATCTACTATAATCAATTCCTTAATTTGTTAAGTACGTAATACAGCAATACTTTATCGCTCATCATCTCAAACTTATTCAGAAATTTAAGACATATGGTATTTTACTTTTTACCAAGACTGAAAAAAATAAAAACAATTATGAATTCATAAAAGTATTATTTAACTCAATGATTCAATAACTTTCAATTTAATCTTAATCACAACTACTATTTAATTCCTTAATTAGCATAGTACGTAATACAACAATACTATATCACCCTACCATCACTATGGCCAAATTCGGAAATTTAATACACTGTTTAAAACAATTAGGGGAGCACTTTGCGTACTTTTGTTTACCCCCGTCCAGTTAAAACTTCTTACTTTTTATTATAAATATCTAAAATTTATGAAATAGATTCCTTATGCATCCAGATTAAAATAGTAAAAAGCAGGAAACAAATATTAATTTTTTTACTAAAATTTAAGGGGCTAAAAATTAGAATCATAACTTTTGAATAAATTATAACAATAATTATTTTCAAAATTTTAATTGTAAAAAATTATTAAACCAAATTTTAGACTTCTAAGAATGCAAGCGTGAAGAATTTAGGGTCAATTTATTTCATAAAAGTTTTTCGGTAGTGAATTTTATTATACAATGTTTTTCATGTTTTCATTCAATTAAAACACACATTCTTTATTTCTTTAAAAGACATGATTCCTCCATCTAACGATAAATAAGTAAGAGTTCAGCTTAGTGAGCAAAAAAAATCGGAAGCTGATGATACCAAATGGAATCATTGGGGGCGAAATGGTTTAAACCATGCATTCCCCTAATTATTTTGAGCAGTGTAAATATATATTTTTTTTCATTTAATCTGTACTAAATAAATTAATAAAAACATTGCTTACGTTACTGAATAAGATAATAAAAATATTAACATTAATTCATAAAAAAATCAAATGGAACTTAATTATTCAATAATTTTTTAAGAAAATCTCATTTATACGTTCACAACTATACTGCTAATTGATTCCTTAAATACATATAACTATCCTATATCACCATACCTTCACCATCTCAAAATTATTCATAAATTTAAGAAATATTTTATTTCACCCTTTACCAAGACTAAGTAAATGAATAAAAACAGGGATACATACAAATCAAATGTAATTTAATTTTTCGATGGCTACTTTTTTTTCAATCTTAAATACACAATCATAACTGCTAAGCAATTCCTTGATATGAAATGTACGTTATACAAATTTATAACAACACTAATACCAAAACTAATTAACTTTCAAAATCAAAAATATATCTTAAACATAACTCACAAATCCTGCACTTTTTATTAAATGCGAGATTCTGTCCCGCGAGATTTTGTCCATGCGAGATTATGGGATGCGAGATTCTGTCCCTGCGAGCTTATGGGATGCGAGATTCTGTCCCTGCGAGATTCTGTCCCGCGAGATTTTGGGATGCGAGCTTATGGGATGCGAGATTTCGGCCGCGGGATTTCGTACCCAAACCCCACCAAAAAGCCATTTGAGGTTCTGGATAAGTGTTTTCCGACGTCGCAAATAGGCTTTTACTCGTGTCCTTTCCGCAAGTAAGCTCCGGTGCTTGAATTCTTCTGCTATTTTACGCTTCGAGTCACCAAAATTTAGTCGTCAACTCAACCAATTCCTTTCATCAAACCAGAAATGTGTTGCTGTTAATCATCACTAGTAATATTGGCAACCTCAACTGAACTCAATTGAAACTTTTAATGTCTTGGACTCACAAGATGTCACACATTTTGGCAAGATGTTATACAGAAGAGCTCCGCTTTTCCGAAAGATACGGGACCAAAATTGAGCAGCAAAAATTTAAAAAAAAATTACTGCATATTTTGAGAAATAAATCCATTTTTGTAAGTGCGTATTTATTTTGTGTATTTATTTATGCGTATACATTTCTTATTTTAACCGAAAGCTCGGGAAATTTTTTGATAAACCAATTTTCGGATACTTGGGATTCGGATAAACGGTATTCTACTGTATACCATGAGCTCCAAAAAGTGTTTTCCTATGAACCAGGAGCTAATTACACCGTTTAGGTATACAAAGGCTGATAAACGTTTAATCTGTCGTGTTTTAAAGTACACCACATATACCATTAAACAGTATAAAGTTGCGTTGGGTAAAAGTTTGGATATCGGAGTCGTCACTTCATCGTAGTCTAAAAGACAAGACGTCATTAGCCTTCGCGAGCTCTAGTGCGACGTCAATTTAAGCAAACTTATTTGCATTGTATTGCTTCAGTTGTTCATGTTTGGAAAATACTAAAAACACGATTTTTATTCGACTTGCTTGTAGCATAACTTGTAAAAAAGCCATTCGCTCCACATTACTGAATAACCCACCATAAATCTGTACACGCAAAAAGGCAAGTTTTATTTGAGTTTGATACGGCAACCCTCGTCATTTCACCGTGTGATTGTCTCTGTTTTTTTATGGTTTTTTCCAGAAAGCATTGACATCAAACAGGAAGAACACAAGACATAAAGTATTTCTCTCAATGGTCGCGTTTAATGCTGGTAAACAAATCGTGAGCTTTTAAGAAGTGTCAAAAGCTTCAGAGGGTGAATGACTGACAAAAGTTTAACAAATGATATTCATATCAATTTTAATTATTAACTACCCGGTTTAATGGCTTTTGTTTTCGATTTTAAGGTGAAATATTCATTTTCATTTTAAAAAGCTCATTACTCATTTTTTTAGCATTTAAAATTATAAAAAAAGTTAATATTAATTTTTTTAAGTTTAGATTTGATTTATGACATATATGACATCAAATCCTTGTATTGGTCAAGTGCCTCTAAAAATGGCATATTGAATGGCACCCGAGCTGATTAGAAAAATCATTTTACCTTTTAAACTCCCAGCTTGCATTCACTATTTAAATCAATATTATAAAATGGTTTTTAAATTATGTATATTTTTTTTCAATTATTTATGACTCTGATTAAAGTTTTATGTGTATGACATTTTCAAGGAAAAGAGATATTATAGGCAAATAATACATGAAAGTTAAGTAAAATAATTAATGCATGCATATTTTCAATTTGAACACAATGGGAAAAAAGTTAGGAGGTTCTTGGTAATATTGAAATTAACATATTCTTAATTAGAAAAATACCTAGAATTTAAAAAAAAAAGTATTTTTTAAATATGTGTTACTTTTTGGTGTTGAACTGTTTCAAAAAATTTTATTTTTAGGGCTCAAAACCACAATTTCTATTAAAGTACCCCTCAACAAATATTAAATTTTATTTATGCTTTACAAAACTTACTTTTAGATACATATTTGTTAAAAAAAATATTTATATAAAGAATATGCGTGATTAAAAGTTAGCCTTAAAACTCTTCACGGGGCGTGTTTACATGAGCCATCAAATCCATGGAATGCCAAAATCCCCATTAGGGGAAAAAGAGGTCGAGCAGGATTTCTACCAAATGATAGCCTGTGGCCGAATCCATGGTATGAAACATCAAACCCTCCTTCATTGAAGGGTTTGCGAAACCCCCCAATGAAAGCCCTGCAATTCCGGTTCCGTCTGGGAGAAAATCCCCAATAGGGAAAAATTGCCGAGTTTGCTCTTCAATCCATGGATTCGATGGCTCATGTAAACGCGCCTATTATCTCTTTCAGGAAGCCCGGCTTCTTTCAAACTTAGTAGCAACGCACTAAACGACTAATTGTCATTCGTGTTAGCCTTGGCCGGTGTGGTTTACCGTAAACGGTTTAGTCGAATAAATGACATCGTGCCGTGCAACTCATCGACAAAAAATATTCATTTACGGACTCGCAGCCAAGCACTGCGTTCGGAAATCACAGTCAGATGAAATACGACAGTTATTTTCAAAGAGCAAGTGTTCTTTATTAACCCTTTCAGTCCCAACGACAATTTGGCATCATTTTAGAAATTTTTTTCTGATCGTCTATAGCCATTTATGATATCAAAGAGCTCATCATTCGATTCTTCAAACTTTTTTCTATAAGAAAATATGTATATTAGTCCCAATAGATGTCAGCTCTATTATTTTTTTTTTCAGAAACATGATGCCAAATGGCATCACTGGGACTGAAAGGGTTAACACTTTGAGGACCTTTATAAATAATAGAATATGAATAATTTATCAATTGTTATTTGACATGTTATTGGGAAATTATATAATCTAAAAATTAGCCAATAGTTTAACCACTGTTAAAAATGCTTTAAATTTTTGCAAATTTTATGACCACCACTCTCAGTGGGCATGCTTCTATTTTTATTCATAAATACCTTTTAATTACGTGATGGGATTATGCTATTTTTTCTGAGATTATTATTCAATTATTCAAAATTTTGAAGAAAATATGATTGCCCTTTATCTGAATCAACGAGTCACCTACAAGTTTCAGAGTCGACTTACAAATTCCTCTACAGTTTAATCAATGTTTACAAAACTTGACACATGGGTAATTTACGTCTAATTTTCACTTTTTTTTTTAATATATCCACACAATAGCCTCAAATTTTAGGGTTCTTAAAGAGTTAAAGAAATTTCATCAAATACGCATTTAGCTGCATTTATTAAAGGGGTTGAAAATTTATAGGGTTTCTGTGAACATTGTTTTTTTTATATTAAAGTACAGATTAAAAAAAGGATTTGGTACACAAATTGTGGTATGTAGTGTAACCAGACGTACTGCAGTACATTTCGCAGTTCAGCCTAGTTTGTTACTCAACTCTCCAACTCTAAAAGTTCCGTTCAGTTTTGTATTGTTTTTTCAAACAAAATCCGCATACATAAAATATGATTTTTGAGAATTAAATGATAATTTTACAGTCGAAAAGTTAATTACTGAAAAATATCTGATCAGGCTAGCGATATTACTCGTTATGAAAAAATTAGGGCTTATCCCCTTGCGACCTGGCATCCCCATTTGGGGAAATTTTTTAAAACCTCCCCACAAGCAATTAACATGTTAATTCCAAAATTGACCTGGTCCGACAGAAGAAAATTCAAATATCAGTTTTCAGCCTTTGATTGCAAGTATCTGTCATTTATTTCTCTATAAAAATGATATTGAACGAGGGTCAATACGATATTAGAGTTCTTAAAAATATTATATTTTTTTCAAACTTTTCAAAAAGTTGTTTTGGTAGTTAATTTTAAAGGCATTTTGCATTAAAAACAATGTTAAAATGGAATGTAAACTACAAATAAGTGATAAGGCCTTTTGTTTTGCATTTATAGCGCAAAAAATATGTATTTTCTGCTCTTTAAGGAGTGTCTCTCAGCAACCACCAAACATAGCAAAACATACTTTTTAGCATATATTTGTATGAAAAGTATGTTTGTGTTGGGTCTTACACTCTCAAAAATGAATGCTCAAAAACGACAAAATTTTCCTTAATTTTGGGATTCCATTACTGGCAAATGCTCCGAATTTTCGTTTCCTCAAAGTGAGGAAATTTGAATCGTCATTTTTATGAGGATTTGATTGTCGTCTAACTAAAGAAATATTTCGTCATTTTTGAGCATGTGAGTACAACAATAAGATTCAGTTTCCTCACAATCAAGATGCAGAATCGTCAAATCACGATCGTAAAAGTGAGGATTCGCGTTTGCTCAAAAGTCACGTGATAGTTTGACGAAACAATCCTCAAAGTTAACGAAATGAGGCTTGATGATTCATGAATCGTCATAAATGAAAGTGTTATTTCTGAGAGTGTAGCTCGTATCTTAAGAGGTTATATCAACAGAAAAGGCTTCTTCTATCGAAGAACATGTCATAAGCAACCACGCGTTAATTTTCATTATTTGTTTCAATTTCCACGCGCTGCGTTGAATCCGTTGCGACTTTACAAGGTATATGCCTCGCCAGGCGTACTTCCTATTTAACGCACGACGCTAGAAAGCCTTGGATGGCTGACGTAAAAAGCCACGTGAAGTGCTGCTCGGAACTTTCCGTGGAAACAAACTAACGGATTTATTCTGTCGTGAAGGCCGGGAGAGACTGTTGGATTTCTCCAGAAGTTGCAGAAGGCTTCAGGGCTGATGTCTGTTCGAATTTCCAGGAGAAAGAGAGAAAGTTTAATGACTCTTGCACTCGAATAGATTGCCGAAAATCAGAAAGGGAAGTTTCAGAAGGAAACATCCGTGTTGTGTTTGGTAGAATCAAGATAATCTCACTTGTGAAGTTTGAAATTTAATGTCTCTTATCTTAACCCTTTCAGTCCAAGTGATGTCATTTGGCACCAGGTTTCTGATTATAATTTTTTAAAAAAATAATAGGGTTGACATCCATTGGAATAAATAAAATATTTTCTAATAGAAAAAAGTTTGAAGAATTGAATGATGTGCTTTTTGATATCATAAATAGCTATATACGATCAGAAAAAAATTATAAAATGATGATGTCAAAGTGTCATTGGGACTGAAGGGGTACACAGGACTCGATCCAGACATCAGCACTAAGGGGGAAGCCTATATTTATTCCCAAAGCCTACCAATAATTCCGACCATATTTTTACTAATTTTCCAGACTGACGTTGAACTACAAAATATTATAGGTTTAGGGTTTAGGTTCAGTTTGAATTGTCGTCGAACTAGAGCAAAATGATAAGTTAATATAGACTCATTTGAACAAATTATAAGCACATTCAAACAAACATATAACTATGTAATTATAGTATAAAATGTGTGCTTGTGTATGTGAGCAACGATAACAATTGATGCTGGTCCAGGTTTTGGGGTCAATTGAAGGGTGGCCTAGGGCTACCTTGAAAATTGGCTTAGCTCTGGCTTGCCTCACCGTGGGGTATTTGCCAATCTAGCTGTACAAAATTCAATTTTAAAAATGGCAAATTTTTTGAAAAAGTGGTTAATTACAAGTAAAGTATCTTACAAGGTCAGGAAACTAGCAAATTTGCATCCTGACCAAGTTTTAAAAAAAAATAGTCTGTAACTATTTTATTACTTAGTAACGATTTTTCTGCTTTAAATCCTAATAAAATCCCATTTGTGAGTGTCACATTTTCTGCTTATTTCTTACTGGGAATTATTTCGAAGTTACAGGATAAAGTTCGAGGGATACAGCATTTATATGAATAATGTTTTGTGACAAATAGAATGAATAGTAGGAAACCAATGCATTTTAAAGGATATTACTTTAATTCTTCTAATTTTCTTCTCGCCAACTCTGAAAACTATGAATAGAAAAATATAGCGAAGATCCTCATGTAACTTCAACTGCGTTTTCAAACCTAACATCTCTTTAACCTTTTATGCTGAAACTCTGTACGAATAGTAGGTTATAGCAATGAGTCCAGGGCCTATTCTAGGAAATTTCAGACTATAGGCACAACCTATTTTGGTGGACCCTTTACGGAAAATTTTATTCAAGATTTCCAGTAATGATAATGCTATAGGGCCTCTCTATGTATCAAATTCTTCCTTCAATTTTATAGGCTTCCCTTATAAACATCGATCAAAACAATCACGTTAGGTCAATTTCTTAGTCAAAATTAAGCAAAAAACAAAGGGGAGTATCAGAATATTTTTTTTAGTTAACTGATATTTTGGTTATTTACAGCATTTAGCATAATAGAAACTGAAATTTAGGGGCACTAGACCCGAGCCTAAAGAGCCTTACGGAAGAACAGGCCTTGGCATTCTTTTCAATGACCATACCATAAAATAATACCATTTTCAAACCCAAAATCTCCAGTCTTACGATCGGATACAGATATCTCCCTTTGGTTCGGCACGAAGGACATTCTCGGATCAGATATCGTTCCTACTGGCTCACTTAAATTATTTTAATTCTGACTGAGGACTTAGTCAAGCTCGACGAAAAGAGACATCGTGGGAGGATTTAAAAGCAGGGTTCAAAGGTTAATCCACTTTTTCTCCAGTAATGGTATTTCATCATTCCTGGCAACTCATTGATGCGTTTCGGCTGAGGCAGATACTGCACGTCCAGCCCTGGGACAATGCTGGCGGCTTGCACTTGTTGTCATGCAAGCCAGAAGAAAGTGGGCTCTGATCCGTGGATGCTGCTCGTCATTTTCGGGGGATCTCAAGCGAAACTCACCCAACATACGGCTTTAGAATGGTGGAAAATGACAGTCGTGGTCGTAAAAAGTTTTTAGTGAAAGTCTTTCAGGGGAATTAAAGTTGTGGTATTTATTTGGATGTCCAAATGACGTCTTCCAGAATGAATAGGGATGTTATACAAGCGTTGCAATATCGACAGCGTTATTTACTCACACTATGTTATCAAACTTCGTATTTTGCACTTCATTTTTAGTGTCTTTTTTTAAATGTCTTTTGGGTGCAATAAAAAAGTCTTTCGCTTTTCGAAGCGCGCTAGGTCTGAATCTGGTCCTATTTTTAGCCACTAAGTAATTCTTTTTAGCCTTATTTGCCTATAGGTAACCAATTTCTTATGGTTGGATTAAAATATCGTCACTTTTAGATCCATACGAGAGCTAGACGAAGGACACATGGGCATCGCAGCTTAGAGCCACAGTTAAATAACGAGCCGAAGCACCGCAACTTTTAAGTCGACATCGTACACTTTTTCGGACTTTGGAGCATATTTAACGTGTACTCTCCCCTCGGAACGAGATATTATGCTCAGGGCTTTTTAGCTGCACAAACTATTTATAGATCCGCAGTTATTTCGGCTATGACCGGAACCTTTGACATTTGGCCTGTCAGGCGAGCACTTTAACCAACTGAGCTGAAAAATGATAGTTGGAAACGTTCACACCACCTCTGCCAATACTTTAAAGCATAAAACTTAAATAAAATTCGAAATAATTACTTATTCTTTACTAATGCCTCATGGTTGGGCCTTAAATTTCCTAAGCTAGCCACTAAAAAACAAAAATGATTTTGTCCCTGACTCCCTCAATCCGATCCTCGCTATCTCTCGCATCTTGCAGATGTGTCATGTTATCCGGAGCTGAGCGCGCGCTTTCCCCGCACGCTCCAGCGCTCAAACCACTCAACCAAGCTACTCCTCAGAGGGGGCGGGCGTGCAGACGACATCCAACTTCCCCCTCCATATCGTCTGCTGAAAAAGGCCCGTGAGAGTTCTTTGCCGGTTCCGTACAAATCGAAAACCCCTTCGTTGGTTTTAAGAAACATACCCTTGGTGTTCCCGTTTTGTATGTTTGGTTGAATTAACTTACTACTCTAGGGCTATTGGAGACGAGTGCCGTAATCAGCAGTCAAGTGACGAGGCAGATTCATGAGCTGGTACCCATTGCAACATTATAGAAGCATCATACAAAGCGTCAGGACTTTGGACCATGACAGATTTAACAATTTCGCTACGAAGGATTTTTGTTTCCTCGTAATATGTGATAGGAATATCATTATCGAATCCTTAGTCGGACGGCTGTCGTGGGCCGTTTCCGTCCAGATTTAACTGGAGTAGTGAAAGGGTTAACGTGCTCCAATCCCATATACTCAGCACTGCTTATAGGCGGGATAATTGTTTTGCCCAGTATGATCTGTTTATAGGATGGCTAAGAACCACCTAGGGTTATCTCCAATGGTATGACGTCTTAACCCACTCCGAAATGTATTTTTAACCCTTTCGCCTCAAAACCGGCCCAGAACGGCTTCAGCAGCAAACGACGGGAAGGCCGGTTTCGGCCGTTTCGTTTCACAAATAGGGGTGTTAGGAATGTCAAGAAGGGAAGCGCGCTGTATAAAAAAAGCCTCCACTAGTGATTACTTCGGTCGTTAGTCATCCTATATAATCGGACCTTTTTGGCTTTGTAAATAAATAACATTCTTAGTTATTTGCATGACACAAAATTTGCATAAGGGGCCGTATTCATATTAAAAATGTTACCAAGTTCAAAATTTTCTATAGCAACACCCCTTTTTGAGTCCATATTTCAAATTTATGATATATTTTAACCCGAAATACCAAGTTTTGTTAGTTTTCAAGCATTATTAGAGAAGTTAGAGACATGCAAAGTTTAGGGTCTGTAATGTTGAATGAGTTGCACATACAAAACTATCTCAATCTACAAATAATTAAAATAATGAAACGAATTTTTTACTGAATAGTAATTAAAATAACCCAAACAAAATGCATATACTTTTGGGGTATTTAAAACAATTTTTATATTTTAAAATAATTATTATTTTAATTTTAAAAAAATTATGAATAGAAACCCCTTAATATTTTTACAGAAATATATTTAAGACAGGAAGTTTAAGCGAAATCCCAATTTTTAATTTTTTTATGGATAATTTGCTGAGAAAATCACAAAATACTTTTTAATTGCACTTCAGGGAACTGTGTATAAGATTATATATGAACTTGCTTAACCCTTTCGCCTCAAAACCGGCCCAGAACGGCTTCAGCAGCAAACGACGGGAAGGCCGGTTTCGGCCGTTTCGTTTCACAAATAGGGGTGTTGGGAATGTCAAGAAGGGAAGTGCGCTGTATAAAAAAAAGCATCCACTAGTGATTACTTCGGTCGTTAGTCATCCTATATAATCGGACCTTTTTGGCTTTGTAAATAAATAACATTCTAAGTTAATTGCATGACACAAAATTTGCATAAGGGGCCGTATTCATATTAAAAATGTTACCAAGTTCAAAATTTTCAATAGCAACACCCCTTTTTGAGTCCATATTTCAAATTTATGATATATTTTAACCCGAAATACCAAGTTTTGTTAGTTTTCAAGCATTATTAGAGAAGTTAGAGACATGCAAAGTTTAGGGTCTGTAATGTTGAATGAGTTGCACATACAAAACTATCCCAATCTATAAATAATTAAAATAATGAAACGAATTTTTTACTGAATAGTAATTAAAATAACCCAAACAAAATGCATACACTTTTGGGGTATTTAAAACAATTTTTATGTTTTAAAATAATTATTATTTTAATTTAAAAAAAAATTATGAATAGAAACCCCTTAATATTTTTACAGAAATATATTTAAGACAGGACGTTTAAGCGAAATCCCAATTTTTGATTTTTTTTTATGGATAATTTGCTGAGTAAATCACAAAATACTTTTTAATTGCACTTCAGGGGACTGTGTATAAGATTATATATGAACTTGCTTAACAAATACGGCTTTGGAACGGAAGATAAACATCATTAAACCAACAACCTTGAGATGGTCCCCCATAGGACATCAAGTGATTCGATTGAATAACTCGTTGAATATTCATCCAAATATAACAAAAACTTAGATTTAGAGGTTTTCGAGGATGCTTAACATTTCTAAATAATCAAATATGGGTGTTACTATTGGAAATTTCAAAGTTGTTAACATTTTTAATATGAAGACCTCCCCTTATGAAAATTTTGTTTCATGCAATTAATTTATAAGGTTATTTATTCACAAAGTCAAAAAGGTTCGATTCCATAGGATGACTAACGGCCGAAATAATCACTTGGGTATTTTTTGATACTGGACGATTCCATTTCGCTTTTTTCCTGCCTAGAAAAACTCGTATTTCGGGGATGAGAAATTCTCCTAGCTTGTGAGGTTAAAGGGTTAACAGATACGGCTTTGGAACGGAAGATAAACATCATTAAACCAACAACCTTGAGATGGTCCCCCATAGGACATCAAGTGATTCGATTGAATAACTCGTTGAATATTCATCCAAATATAACAAAAACTTAGATTTAGAGGTTTTCGAGGATGCTTAACATTTCTAAATAATCAAATATGGGTGTTACTATTGGAAATTTCAAAGTTGTAAACATTTTTAATATGAAGACCTCCCCTTATGAAAATTTTGTTTCATGCAATTAATTTATAAGGTTATTTATTCACAAAGTCAAAAAGGTTCGATTCCATAGGATGACTAACGGCCGAAATAATCACTTGGGTATTTTTTGATACTGGACGATTCCATTTCGCTTTTTTCCTGCCCAGAAAAACTCGTATTTCGGGGATGAGAAATTCTCCTAGCTTGTGAGGTTAAAGGGTTAAATGGCTTTTGTTGAATTAACGTCGCACCCAGGGAAACACTAAGTCCATTTTTTCAAATGGGACTTTTTTCAGATTAACTTTTTTTCCTAGTTTTTTTTAGAAGTTAAATGTATATATAAAATAGTAATGTGAACTTAAATCAAATGAGAATTATGACATTTGGGTATTGTTTATGCAACTCAATAATTTCCGAAGATAAAATGAAATTATTTTATGGGTGATTGAACGGAATTTCGAAAGTTTGTTAATGGGATTCTCATATATTCGTAGAAAAATCCGCAACGTTGAAGAGTCATTTTTTTTTAATTTCTACATTTACCAAAATTAACTATAATTTTTTTTAATACAAAATATTGTTACCTTTTAATAACGAGCTACAGATAACATACTGTTGTTTTCATTAACATCCCCTACAGTATCCAGCGCTGGCACGCAACATGACAAGGATCACTGGTTCCTACACAGTGCTAGCACATGGCTAAGACATACATATTTTTAAAAATTGCAGCTATACGAGGTACAGCAAGTATACAAAGTATTTCTGAGTAATTGAATTAGAATTCTTTATAGTGGAAAGACAAAAAAAAAACTAAGAATAATAACCCGACTTATT
This sequence comes from Hylyphantes graminicola, assembly GCA_023701765.1. Classification (NCBI taxonomy): domain Eukaryota; kingdom Metazoa; phylum Arthropoda; class Arachnida; order Araneae; family Linyphiidae; genus Hylyphantes; species Hylyphantes graminicola. The sequence continues at coordinate 7,904,870 of CM043122.1, forward strand.
TGTCTGGAAATTGAAGATATTGTATTTTAAGAACACATTGGAACCTTTACAAGGATATGTTATTTGACTAATTTTTCTTACCATGGTAAATTAAGCGTATGTGCAAAATAAACACTTTTTATAAAATTTTGTTAAAAAACTTAAATTATTTTATATCACTGGGGTGCCCGAGTTCACTGCAAAATGTATGCTTGTTGTCTTGATCTGTGGAATCAAAAGTCCCGACGTGTTAGCGTACGATGTAGCTCGAAGTTCCGTTGGATGCCAGCTCAGGTGTCGACCTCGTCACTTGACCAGGGTTCTAAATTACGAGGCGTAATTGGCTGGGTTAAATCTCCGAAAAGAAGCTAGAAATGGGCATCCGGAAACGATTACATTACAACTGCTTATTTAATGTATGCATACTGGTGCCATTTTTCAATTACGAAGCAAGCACATTCGCATTACAATTATTAAAAAAATTGATCTCCAATATCCAGACCGGCAGTAGCACTAACGCGATGCTTATTCAGTCAACCAAACAAACATGTTATCACGAGCACCTCAAGTTACTTTCACGATCAAACACCGAGGCACTAACCCTGTTTTGTTTTTTCTTCTACTTATTTCTTATTTTTTTACGCGAAATACATAATAATTCTTTTCGGCAATATGGGTCCAGTGATCACGACACACAATAGAGGAGACAGAACAATAGAGTGAATCGCTCGAGTAGATCACAAAATCACCCCCGAAAAAGCTCCACACGTGAGCTCTATAAACAACAAATGTTTACATAGAATTATTGCGCAGACGTTATAAGTATATGCAAAAAATAAAATTAAGTGAAACTTGTTAATTATAATCATGAATGAGTTAAAGGCAGCGAAATGTGTGTTTTTATACTACGGTTACAAGGATGGATTACCGAAAATGGTAAAAAAAAACTTTAGAACCATTGTCATAGGATGAGAACAATAACTGAGACTATAACATAAATAAAGTTTAACCTCTTAAGACCCGAGCAAAATCCGACATTCTTAATCTAAATATGTTTTGCAAGGTAATTTTATAAAAATTATGTTTAATAGTTTCTGAGAGACACGCCTTAAGCGCTAAAAATACACATTTTTTGTGCTATAAAATGCAAAACAAAAGGCCGTATCACTTATTTGTAGTTTACATTTCATTTTAACATTATTTTTAATGCAAAATGCCTTTAAAATCAAATACTAACACAACTTTTTGAAAAGTTTGAAAACAAATTGTAAAATATTTTTTTAAGAACTCTAATTTAGCTTTGACCCTCGTTCAACTTCCTTTTTATAGAAATAAATGGCTGATACCTGCAATCAAAGGCTGAAAACTGATACATATTTGAATCTTCTTCTATCGGACCAGGTCAATTTCGGATCTCGTTAATTTGTTAATTGTTTGTGGGAGGGTTTTAAAAAATATCCCCAAATTGGGACGTCAGGTCGCAAGAGGTTAGAAGATGCGCAGTAACCGTGTTACGCAAGAGCCAAAAAGAAGGAAATTTTCTGGTTATCCATCATGGACTTATTGACGAAAGAAATTTGTTCCTTCAATGCCATCAACTACTATATTTTCTTTGCTTTTTTTCTTCCTATACTAAGACTTTTTATTCAAAAGTATATCATAATAATTTAATTTTATGTATTAGTAGAAAAACCTAATTAAAAATTTACTATTAATTTTTAAAATGTCAACTTTGTTTTACTGCTTCTACTCAGTTCCATGATCTACAAAATGCAAAGTCTTCAAAAGAAATTTTTTTACCACTAAATATTTAAGTTTTTTTATATTTGTTTTAAGTACAACCTCCGCACCCTTCATTGGTTTGTTTCAGCTGTTGTATTTTCTTCCAGCTTTCATTCCCGTATTTCCTTCGATCGGTACTACGATTGTTGCCCTGTTCCCACTCGACTTTGCTTCACCACTCTAAAAATAGTTTATTTTCATATAACATTTCTGCTGCTACTTCAAGCCCTTAACTCTTTCAGTCCCAATGACTATTAGGCATCATCGTTTTAGAAAGAAAAAAATCTGATCGGCTATAGCCATTTATGATATCAAAAAGCTCATCATTCCATTCTTCAAACTTTTTCCCTATTTGAAAATATTTTTATTAATCCCAATAGATATCAGCCCTATTGTTTTTTTTTATTGTGATTTAGAAACATGATGATGGCAAATGGCACTACTGGGACTGAAAGGGTTAAACATGCCAATGAAATATTCCTTGTTATTGAGTAAATATTCCATTAGTAGTAAACTTTCCATTAAAAAAAGTATAATAAGTTGCTTAAAAAATTATGATTATAATATAAAATTTTAAAACAATAAAAAATCTTTTGTTCCGCAAGAAACTCTTAAAACATATCAACGATTTTTTTTATGTATAATTAATTCATAGTCAGCAACAATCCTTCTAAAAGACCATTTAAGAGTCTTCAACTGCTATGTCCCCACTCGAAATTAGTTTTTTTAAACATTTCTTTTACAATTTTTCCAAATAATAATAAAACAAACGTATCCGGATCTCCTTTTTCTTTAGAAAACAATAGGTTGGTGATTCATACAACCCTTTTTTTCTCCAACCCGTTAGTAGGTTAATTTGTCACTTTTGCCTTTCTCTTTGAAGTGCCGATGGTAAAAAGCACAGAACGAAAACAAAAAACCTGGCGGCTATTATGAAGATTCCGGTAAAACACAGGGCTAGAAAAGAAACGAGGAAAGAGGTAAGGGCCATAAGGGTGGTTCAGGGACCACCAAGATTTGGTTTGGTACAGCGCTTCCGGACGCCGATTTATGAGCTTTAACACTGCCGCTTTCGCTCGTAATTTCGAACCACGGCCTAGTCATTGACCGCCAAGATGCACATCTTTTCTTTTTCCCAAGATGGAGTCTAGAGAATTAACGTCGCACTAGAGCCAGGGCCTGATTTAGGATAAGAAGCGGAAGGGTTAAAACTCTTTTAAGGGGCTGTAAGCTAAGGAGTCTTAAAAATGTGCAAAGAAGGAACTACAAAGTATGGTTTGATCTGTCATGTAATTTTTTAACTACTCAATATACAAGTATAATTTTTTATATGTAATTCTACAAGATTTATTTATTATAAAACAAATTTTAAAAGTTATGAAACTTTAGCCAAAACTAAAATAAATGATATTAAACACAAAGCTATTTTAACACATTGTGATTAGGCTTGCGCGGCAAATTTTGAGGTCAAAATTGAAAAAATGACCCAGAAAATGACTTTATATTGTACAAATATGTACAAACTAGAACTTATACTTAAATTCTCAGCTCAATTTTAATTAGAAATTATTTAAAAATGAATTCAAAATCAAAATTTAAAAAATTTTATTAATTTTTTTAGAAAAAAAGTTCTTAAAATAATTTCTATTTAAAATTGAGCTGAGAATTTAGGTATAAGTCCTAGTTTGTACATATTTGTACAATATAAAGTCATTTTCTGGGTCATTTTTTCAATTTTGACCTCAAAATTTGCCGCGCAAGCCTAATCACGATGTGTTAAAATAGCTTTATGTTTAATATCATTTTTTTAAGTTTTGGCTAAAGTTTCATAAATTTTAAAATTTGTTTTATAATAAATAAATCTTGTAGAATTACATATAAAAAATTATACTTGTATATTGAGTAGTTAAAAAATTACATGACAGATCAAACTATACTTTGTAGTTCCTTCTTTGCACATTTTTAAGACTCCTTAGACCCCTTAAATTGTAAAAAAAAATTAAAAAAATTGTTTAGTAATTCGACGAAAGGTTGACGTTAAAATAGTTTTTTTTTTCAATTTCTCGGAAACTATGGTTCGTAGACATGGGCTCGCACGATCGTGAGGGTATAAAAGAGAATGTTCAAGCTCTTCAAAAATATCGATACCGAAGCAGCTGTCTTGTATAATTCGTTATTTGTATAAAGAACGACTTTAAGGAGTTGCTGGCATTGATGCTGTTTCACTCACTTTTTTCGATACAACTCCAAATTTAGTCTCATAATTTTAATTCAGTGCCATCTGACCGCCGGCCTTAAAGGGTTACACTCTTAAAAATGTATGCTCAAAAACGACGAAATTTTCCTTAATTTTGACGATTCCATTGCTGGCAAATGCTCCGAGTTTTCGTTTCCTCAAAGTGAGGAAATTTGAATAGTCCTTTTTATGAGGATTTGGATGTCGTCTAGCCTAAAGAAATATTTCGTCATTTTTGAGCACGTGAGTACAACAATGAATTTCAGTTTCCTCAAAATCAAGATTCAGAATCGTCAAATCAAGATCGTAAAAGTGAGGATTCGCGTTTATTCAAAAGTTACGTGATAGTTTGACGAAACAATCCTCAAAATTAAAGAAACGAGGCTTGAGGATTCATGAATCGTCAAAAATGAAAGTGTTATTTTTGAGAGTGTATGGGGTTTGTTGCGTTAAAGCCTAGAAAAATAGGTAGAGCAAGTTCACTAACGCTCTCCTACCTACTGTTTTAATGTTTTAGTTTTTGGCATTGCTTAAAATGAAAGTTGTAAAAAATATTATATCTTGTAACTTGTCAGTTGTTAAAATGTGTTTGAGAATAAAGTTGTCATTTTTAGTGAGTTTTGAATATTTTAAGAAGATGAGTTTGAATATTTTCAAGTGATTATTTAGAGTTCGGGCCCTTCATTGCTAAAAGTAGCGGACTAGAATATCCTATTTCATCAGGGTTACTGAAAAAGAAATGATTCAAATGCAAAGTGGATAAGCGCTCTTGTGCGACGTTAATTCACCCAATTACAAGCCAAGACATCTCTTTCTGTTACGAGGAACCCTTTTCGCATTTCTTTTTCCACTCTTCCCGCGCTCTTGCGTTCCTCCCTCCCCCCTGTCAGAAGTCGTCAGGAGGAAGATGCGCTGTCCGACACCGTGGCGTCAGACGCAGTAACTGCGCCGGTGGCCAACTCCCCCCTCGCAGTCTGCGAAGGAGCCGGCTACTTCAAAAAGACGGCTTCAGAAGGACGGGCGATTTTTTGAAAGACTGTTATTTGGGTCGTTCTGTTTTATTTTATTCTCTGAAGGGTCTCTCCAACTTTATAAGGTTTATTTTTTTGTATTTATTTATGCGCATACATTTCTTATTTTAACCTTATGTGCTTCAAATTTAAGAAAAATAATACTAATTCGTAATGTGTTGCTAAAATTATGTTTATTCATCCCAAGGCAATTTTAAACCAAAACAAAGTTTTAAAAAAAATTAAAACAATCGTATACAATTGGATCAATTTTTTTTTCAGAAAGTCAATAAAAGTTAGTTTTCGAGAATTTGAACAATTTCTGTTTTAGTAGCACCTTACATTGAAATTACTGAAAGAAAAAAAATTAGAGAAACATTCTACTAAGCGGGATGCATTTTTACGACTTGAAAGAGTACTAAAAGAAGAATACATAATTTAATATTTAAAATTAAAGTTGCTGGACTTATTATTATTATTTTTTTGCAGGAACCTTATGTGTTTCAAATTCAAGAAAATAATACTAATTCGTAATGTGTAGCTAAAATTATGTTTGTTCATCCCAAAGCAATTTTAAACCAAAACAAAGGACTCGGAGTTCCTGAAAAAACCAACAATTACGCTATTTTCGGTTTAAGGCTGTATAAACCATTGTATTAACATGATTTTTTTACAGAATGTGTATTTACATAGGATGAATTGATTAACATCAGAAACTCAATTGATAAAAATGTAACTTGTGGGGTTTCTGAAAAAAAAATATTCGATTGTTAACTTCTCCAATTAACCCTTTTAGTCCCAGTGATGCCATTTTGGCCTCAGCATTTTTCTAATCATATTTTATCAAAATAATAATAGAGCTGACATCGATTGAAATTAATAAAAAATATTTTCTTACAGAAAAAGTCCGAAGAATAGAATGATGTGCTTTTTGCTATCATAAATAGCTATAAACGATCAGAAAAAAATTTCTATAATGGTAATCCAAATTGTCATTGGGACGGAAAGGTTTAAATGAGATTTAAACTAAAGTAAAGATCGTCAATTGAAAAGTTTTTTAAAGAACATATGGGTAAATGAATTTTAAGTCAACCTTTTAAAGTTTATCACTCAACACTTTAAAGTTTTAATGAAATTGCTCAATTTATAATACGGAAAAATCCTGGTAGAAAGGCCGGGTCAAAGAACAGTTGAAAACGAACCGGTTGGTCCTACCACTAGCCGCTACATAGGAGGTGTTCCCTTTTGTTTCGCGTGTCATTCGACCCAATCTCGGGTCTTCCCCTCTCAAGACAGGCCGAAACTCTTTATTTAACTCTTTTTCGGTGCTGTATGTGGATTCGAACTTCCTGCCCCCATCGGCGAACTAATAATGGACTTAGCATAGTAAATATTCCACTCGGAAAGAAGGTGGGGTCGTCATAACGTTCCTTTTTTCTGCTAATGGTATGGTTTGTGTTTTAAACACGCGCTGTGTGGATAAGATTTAACTGCTGCGAAGAGGCTTTACAAAGATTGAGATTGGATCGCAATCCTATTGAACGGAAGTCATAAAAAATTAACGTAGTTTTCATCTTACTGACCCAAAATACGACTTCCTTTAAAAATATATTTGTTAAAATGTTATTCTTACTTCAAAAGGATGATACTACAATTTAAACAAAAAAATTAAAAACTGCATTTAAAAAACATCATTCTTATGTAAAAAAAATGGCATTAAAAACTTTTTCTAATGACCAAAAGGTTTTTTAGTGTTAAACGACGTTATGTTACATTACACCTAAAAAGGTTAAAATTAAAAACGTTATTGGAACGTCAGAAACGTTGATATTAAGGACGTTATTCTTACGGTAAAAAAGATGACATTGAATACTTAGTGTAAAAGTTTGACATTAAAAGACGCTATTCTAACGTCCAGTAGGTTTAAAGTATTAAAAGACGTTATTCTTTTATTAAAAGGTTGAGATCAAAAACGTTATTGTAACGTCAGAAACGTTGTTATTGAATAAATTACTATAACGTCAAAATATTTATATTAAAAGACCTTTGTTAGTTTAAAAAAGGTTGATGTAAAAAAGTATTCTAACTCAAAAAAGTTCTTTGAAAAGACGTTATTTTTAAGTCAAATGGGTAGACACTAAAAGACGTAATTCTTACGTCATAAAATTTGACAAAAAATACGTGATTTGGGATGACGAAAAAATGACACTAAAATTAAAATGATCTTGAACATCATTCGAGAAATATCTTAAACTCAATGTGACAACTTTATACGTCATATATGACATCATACTGTACATTTTAACAGAACAGATTGAGCAAAGTGATTGAAAAAAAAAGCCAGCCATCTCCCATATTCTTTTTATTACTCATCACCGAATTGAGCATGTCAGCTCCGACGAGTCGAAAGGCAAAGTGACAGGCGTCTTGTTAATGCTCTGATTCGGTCAAGTGTGACAAGGAGCCTCGCTATAAACAATGGGACGAAGGGGGTTTTCGCATCAGTAATCACAAAAAAAAATAATAAGAAAAGAAAAAAACATATTTCGAAGATGGTTGGACGCCTTTCAGCTTTGTTATTATTCGATTGGAATTCGCTGGGTCTTCCATTCGCAAGGGTCATTCCCACACTTTTTGGCGATTTCGAAGATTTTATTTTTAGATGCACGCCCATAGGGTGATCGCTGGGAGAGATTACAGAGCTCGTTCGACACTGGAAGGGTTCGAAGAGGGGTTTTGTTCATTTCTTTATTCAATTATTTTAGGATATTTATGTTTATGAAATAAGTTGCGGATGTTTGGTTTTTTTTAAATGAAAAGACTCAACAAACTGCAGACCTGATGACTGGGATGACCGTTTCATATCGGACCCCCAACACATTTTTAGACAATTGTTTTTCTCCATATACCGTTTGTATGCTGGAAAGTGTGGGAACGAAAAGAAATAAAAGGATTTTTGAAAACATAATTTTAGTATGTCTTGAATGTAGTCTGTTAGAAAGTGTTTTGAAATGTATGATAATAATGAAATGTATGAAATGCAAACAGTAGTTATGCAATACGTAAAGAGAATTTTCCAAATTTTCTGTAGTACAAAACAACTCTCGACAATGCTTAAATCAATAATTAAAACAACGCTTTTAGATTTTTGCTTTCGTGGAATATATTTTTAATACTTGCTTGAATGATATTAGAAAAAAATAAATGCGAGAACTGTAAAAAATATTTTAAAACACAAAATAAAATTATGTTGACATTTGTTCTTAATGCTATCATTAAAAATTAATTCTGAATACAAGATTACTTATTATTATGGCCTATTCAAACTAGATCTTATCGAAGTAGCATTTATGATCAATAAAGCGTCAAAAAGCAGTAATAATTCAATTAAAATCTTTTTTCGTTGGAATTTTTTTAAAAAAATTAATTCTAGCATAAATAGTCGAATTTTATCCCATTCACTAGTGTGATTACACATGGCAATATCAAAATATGATAAATCAACAGCCGAACTGCTCGTGATGTAATCCATGAAATTAATAATAGCCAGTTCAAAATCACCTTTAGTAAAAATCTTAATAAATTTGCTCTCATCTTAAAGGGCACTTTTGTTTTGAACCATATGTCACGTCCAACATAAAATAAAAACAATCTTAAAGGCGATTTATATTACTAAATAACAGAAAGATACCTTTTCTGTATAAATAACCTCGAATGTAATTACCATTCAAAACTAATTTTAACTTACAGTTCCAAACTCCATCGCTTCCTAGTCACACAAAAAAAAATAAGCCACCCGAAACCCGCAATTAAATCATCTCCCATTCAAAATGAAGATGTCGTGTGATGATTTATATCGGCTTTGTCAACTGACTCAAAGCCCCCTACAAAGATATGAAACTGATCCGCACGATTTTCGGTCCCCCCAACGGCCCCCCCGGGGGGGACCGTCGTATGAATCCCGTATTACCTCAGCGAGGATTCGTTTAGCGGAGAACGAGATGGTTTATGTGTTATGTTGTTTGAATGAGATGAGAACGAGTCGTTCTTGAGCCCTGGCTTTTCGTACACTACTCAAAACCAGGGATTGGAAAGTTACTTTTAAAAAGTAACTTTGCTAGAGTTACAGTTACTTAATCAAAAAAGTAACTCTGTTACAGTTACAGTTACTCAATATTAAAAGTAACGCGTTACAGTTACTTTTAAAAAAGTAACGAATCACAGTTACTTTTCGAAATTTCAGTTTATAAGAAAAATTGAAATCTAGCCATCTTACCATTTTTCAAAGAGAACCATATATAATAAACACTTAAACGAAACATAAGCTCAAACAAAACACTAAAGTTACATAAAATTAGCCTTGTTTTTATTATATACCAGCGTGTATTAATTGAAAGTATTCCAGCTCTTTTTTTTTACAAAAATAATTAAGTTTTACTTCTTAAAACAGATAAAAAAAAGTCCGCAACACTAGCAATAAACATATATGATTGACAGACAAATAAAAATCATCAAATAAAAATTTCAGTAATCGTCATGTTTGAAAATATTAAAAAAATGGAATAAAAATCCGTTCGCGTTTGACCTTTCGCTGAGATCTTACATCCCTTAAAAATGGCCTTCACGAAATTTAAGCCAGATGAAAGACTTTTACTGAGTATATAATGTGCGAAATTATGCATACCAATATTTTTACCTTTTATTACGTTTTAAATTTTATAACTTTTAGCGCCACCTCCATATCCCCATGAACAGAAAATTGATAACAGGAACAAGTTATGAACAAAGTAGTCGGAACCATGAAAATGGCTATCAAAAAGGAACACAAACAATGACGTTGGAGAGAATCTACTCCATTACAAAGTAGGCATTTATTTGATTGGCTTTGAAGTATTGTATGGAAATTACTTAACACTCTTAAAATTGGGTTTTTGTTTACCGGATTAGGTGCCTATTTTGGCACTAGGCAAGTGTTTTCTCTGGGAGTAGCGTTTGGGTTTCTTTGGTTAGTTCTAATTACAACGGAATAGAGGAATGAAATCTTCTTGAAAATGTTTACACAGGACGCGAAAACTTTGGTTGATGGCAGCGATTGAGGTTTTGGATATTCTACCCATATGAATTCAGATCAGTTTGTTTAAACCTCTCAGTATTCATTAAATTATTTTGATGGCATTTCTTGATTAAAAAATGCAAGTATAATAATTCTAAATGCGACTTTGAAGAAGATACATACGTTGCAATTCCTAAAGTCTGAAAGTTCCTTGAATTGTTTTTGTTTGTACAAACGATAATTAAAATAACAATTATAATCTTGTGCCTACAAGTAGAAAATACCCTGATGGTTATTTTTGCACAAAATATGTTAGCTTTTCTGTACTAAAGTAGTAACTATACATATAACTAGTTACTATATTTTTCTTATTATATTTCTTACTTGTTTAAATCTTTTATTCTTACTATTATTCTTATTCGTATTATTTTTCATCTCTCTTCCTATTATAACTATTATCATCAATACTTTTTATTAAAGTCGCTGCCTTTGCTCTGTGGTCATGCAAACGGATGTCAGAATCAGTACAACAGCTTGTAAATAAACAATAAACCGAAGACATTTCATATTAATACTAATTAATTAATGGTTTTCGAAAAAAACATTTAGTAAATTTGCTCAGGGTAGTCGTTCTTTATGTTCCGTGATAGACATCTCCAACAATCCAGTTCCAATAAAGTTTGCATCCCAATTCTGTTGTTTAACCATCATGGCTAACAATAGCGGGGAACGTCTGGTTGGATGGTTACTATCTTCGTAACTGTCACACACCGATTCGGCAATATTAAATATAATAACGTGTTACTTTCTATCTGTTATTTTAAATAGGTCAAGTTTTTGATTATACGTAACTGATTTTAAAATTCTTAAGTATACACTTTTCACTTGAAGACCGTATGTAACATCTTAAGGCTATAGTGTGTTGCCTCGGTTGTATGTTTACACAGTTTTACTTTTTCAGCATACGGCCTCTCGAAAATAAAAAGTTTGATTTCAATACGTTTTGGTAGCAAAATTTATGTAACGAGTTAATTACCAACGAGAGACAACAAAACTTTTTTCAAGGCAAAACACATAATTGAACTAATGAAAGGATATGTTTCATTTAATTACATCGTCTCTATTTTAACTTCACTCTTACAACAAAAGAGTGAAATCCACTCCAAAGGGGAAGTGCATTTTCGACACTGGAATGAGTGAAAATTAACTAAGACTGAGTTAAAATAGCTTGTTTGTTTTAAAAGTGTTGCTTTTTAAGTTGTTCAGTTAAAAATATCTTAAACGTTCTAAGTTATGAGCTTAAGAGAAGTTCAGTTCATTCAAATGTTCATGGAACCTCGAATTTCTTTATCCAAAATCATTAAGGAATAAAATGGTTTATATTTCCATCCTAAGCTTTTTCAAAGACAGAAAAAAACAACATTTCTCTAAATCTAACCATCCCAACCCATACGGACAACAACAGATGGGAAATGCAGAGTCCGTCTTGACAGCTCCTTCCTCCGGACCTGAGAAAATTCGGCCCTCATTACATGATTACGCCCCCAATTTCGCTTTCACACCTCTTGTTCAAGCAATTAAAGTGGCCAACTTTGTTCAACTGCAAGTGCTGTTGCAGTTTCTTGAGGCTTCAACGGGTAGGAAGTCAAGATTGACAGCAAGCGCAGTGGATGAAATTGGAAAGGAAGTTGCAGCATCTGGTTTGTGTGCGATTTGGAAGTTGATTTGATGAAAGGTTTTTGTTGTGTTCTTCTCTCAAACTTAATGAATTTATTTCTGGTTAATTTGTGGTCGGGCTTTACCTTGAGTGCGGTGGTCGTTGGATGCTGTCTTCAATTGCAGCCACTAGATGTCCTTGCCGTGACTGAAAGAAGGATTGACAATGCTTTGCTTCTCAAAAGCGTATTGCTTTTATTCGTTTTGACAAACAATTGGTTTGAATGACAGTTCAACTTTTACCTAGGGTTACTCAAAGAAGCACAAATTAACGCATTTTTATGTTGTCGTTTCGGCTTTTCCGAATTAAAATATTAAACCTTTGTCCCGCCATTCAGTTGTGTTAGATTTATAAACAAAAGTACAGTTGAAGTCAATGCTTTATAAATAACATTAATTCTACTATGAAAATTAGGAAAGATAATCTTAAGAAAGTTCCCTAAATTTAACCTGTACATAAAGTACGACTAGTACACTAAATTTGACGGGATGGCAATTTATTCAAAAGTTAAAATTTATTTTATCAAGCAAACCATTTAATTTTTATTCTTATCGATTTAAATGAACTTTTACGTTTAAAAGAGTTAAAAACACCAACGAACTCATGACCTCTATAATCTTGTTGTGTAAAACCAATGCAGAAAGCGAAAGTGAACTTTATGGAGTGGCGGCTAATGAACGTTAACCTGTCGGCGGCACACTCTTAAATCCTGCTCCACACACACTCACGGAACAAAAAAACTAGTATTTAATGGAAGGAAGCAGTTCTTCTGTGAATACAAACACCTTCCGAGCCAAATACCCGACACTATATTTAAATAAAGAGATGAACGGCTCCAAAAACAATGCATCTGCTAAAAATGGACGCCTCTTTCTTCCCAAAACTGACAAGTAACTTACAGAACCCTCAAGACATCTGCGATTTTTATGTCTTCCTGTTCTTTGAATTCGGATGTTGTGGAGGAAAGTCGGAAAAGACGTTTGACCGCCTAATCGGTATTATTATTATTAAAAAAGGAGTATTTTCCAAGTATTTTAGCTTATCGTACCTCAAAGAGTTTTATTGCCACTAATTATTGGAAGGGTCTCTCAAATATAACATCCAAATGGAGGATCCGCAGCCCAAGTCGGAACATCGGCCTTTCGTGCTACAGGGGGTCTCACGTTCTAAACCGGCCACATCCCATAAGCTGATATTTATTAGCAAAAATAAATGATAATAATAAAAATAGACTTAAGGGAACACGGTACACTCTTAAAACAAAAGAGTGAAATCCACTCATATAGGAGAAGTGCATTTTCGACACTGGAAAGGAGTGAAAATTAACTCAGACCGAGTTAAATTCACTCGTTGGTTTTAAGAGTGTACCTCAAAAATGGTAAACTTTTCAATTTTTTTATTTGCTAAAATTTAAGTTTTGAATCTTCCAATTATGAATATTAAGTTTTAAAAGTGTAGCTATAGATTTAAAATAGTTATTTCACTTTTTATGCGGAAGTGTAGGATAAAAACGAAACTAGCCCAATGTGTGCCCATCGTCTCTTTTGGTTACTTAATGACCTCACAAAAATTTTACTAATTATTGAATACTTAGAAGCAAAAACTGAAGTGAAGAACATATATTGTTTTTAAAACTACTTTTCAGCTAAAAAAAAAAACGTTATTTTCTATATTTTCTGCGATTTATCCCATTTTTTTTTTAATCTTAATATTCATTCGGTCATTTTTATAATAGATATAAAATAAATATGATTTAGTGTTTCTGCAACCAGGAATTGCAATTCTTAACAAAGCAAAACTACAATCAAAAATTAATTATTTCAACCCTATATTAAAAATTACATAATTTATATTGTAGTTTAAAAATAATTGTTTATAATATTAAAGAAGTACTAGAATGCATTGTATTAATAATAATAAAATTGCTATCTACCTTCTAATCAACATCACCTGGAAATGTGTATGAGCAGATATAAACTCAAATTTAATCGTTATCGGTATAAGATAAATCTCCACAATAAATTCTGCGTTGGGCCTTCCTAACTAAATAATTTAATAAAACTCCCTCTAAAAGGGAGGTGGCTGAATGGTTAGTGTACTAGCCTTTGGAGCTGCTGAGGTCGGGTTCGAATCCCGGTCAGGCATGGATATTTGTACTTGTCAATAAATGTTGTTATTTGTCTATGTGTTTGTGTCGTCCTTTCTTTGTGTGTCTCCTGTGACTGTCCCTTCTGGCGAGCTGAGTAATGGGCTATAAAGCATACACTCTCCCTTCGAGAGGGCGTATTTGCATTCCATTCCCTCTACAATTGAAATAAAGATTTTATTTGGGAATGAAGGTTCAATCGTTTTAAAAACTAATTTTTGTAGGAATTTGTTGGAAAACAATGAATTAATTTTCAACACAAGATTTTTTTTTAATTGAGTGTATAATAGCAACGTATTGACAATTTGTAATTTTATTTTGCGGATATTTACACTGACTCAGGGAATGCTTTAGTTGGGCAGGCAGACAGAGAGAACATTCAAGTTCAATAACTCTTTCACCAGGGACCAACACAGAGACAATATAGGGTAGCATGTGGAGCCCAATGGCCGAGTGGTTTGGAACGCAGGCCACAACGCCAGCAGTCCGCGCACTGTAACGAGTGCGGGATCGATTCCAGCCCTTGCCCTGGGTACTTCCTTTCTTAGTATCAAAATTATAAACTAGCTAGCACTTTTGCTAGGCTCCGTAGTGAGCCATGGCTGCCGATGGCAGCTACGAGTCGCTCCTCTACCCTACTATAGAACTATTTGATTCCAAATTAAACAAATAACCTCATTTATAGGCATTATTTACTTAATGAGTAAAAATATAATTTGATCAAAATCATTCTATAAATCTTAGCTATAGCAGGCAGGTCAGTTGACCCTTTCAACCACTTAAGAGGTTAAACGGCCCTATTAGCGAATGAATGGAGCTCTCAAAAGACATGGCTGCAACAAGTTGCCATCATCAGCTGATGTTGATAAGCCACTAATCAGCCACCCGCAATTGGCAATTAGCAATCCGCTCGGGCAGCATAAACAAGCCACGTGGTTGACACGATTCGTGAATTATTCATTGCGCCCGTCAATGGCAGCCTCTATGAAAGTATGGTAATTATCCGCTTACTTTATGAATGAAGTCGGATTACAAATTCAATGACGTCGCGTACAACTCTACTATTTTCTCGAGGAAGATAAGTCGTAATTGGATTATTACCCGCTTTTCATTCAACGCATTGTGTATCGCTATTGTAGGAAACCCCGTTTAGTTCCACGACGACGGTATCAGTGGGTATAACGGAGAGGAAATCTGGTTAGTTGAACCTTACTGTCTGGGGATTAAAGATGCAAGAATATATTGATTTGTTTTCGTGATAAATCTACTTTGAATTGATTTATAACGAGGGATTTAATGCATATGAATATAAAGAGGTAAATTGTAAAGGTACATCAGAAATATAATTTATATTTTGGTGCGTGGTTATTCAAAGTTTTATTTTGAGGCAGAGAGACATTTTTTTTCTCAAAAAGCCTCAATAAATGTATAGTACTGTTCTCTTTGATTGAAATGCTTTGCACTAAAATGAATAATTCTAGCTATAATTTAAGGTATTCTCACGAAAAAAAATACATCAACAGTAGGCATAGTTCAATCGGAAAACTCCACAAATCCAGTGCAAATGACATTTACATGTATCTTTCGAGCACTGACTAAAATGAAAATATTTTTGGAAAGCTCTAAAACAAATAATAACGAAGTGAATGTGCCTTGAGGAAAAAGCAACGTTCATGAAAACAGCGGCTAAAAAAAGTTCAACAATGTCTTCTGTGTATGATAAAAAGACGTCATATAAACTGACTTTTTACTTCTAAACATGTGAAAGCAGAGATGTTGGTTTTCCTGCAGAGTACACCTCGATATTTATGATAAATAGCATTGCATAGTTCACTTAACTGGTAAAATAGCTATTACAAACCTCAAATCTGAAGGTTGTGGTAGAAAAACTCGCATTTTCTAAAGTATGACTAAGCTATAGGGCCCGGACCATTCATTGGCGAGTTTTGACGATAGTGCACTCCTTTAGACGAAGTCTAGAAAAATGGGGCGGACTCTATATTTTAGTGAAACTGTGGAGAACGTGAGTTTAGCAACTAAACCTTTCATATGTACTTAATATAAATTTCAAAACGAAACAATGTAAAGGTAGACAGTCTGTAACAATTTAAAGCACCCTTAGAAATCAATCATCGGTCAGATCATAAAGTAAACTTTCCGGGTAAACTGGTTAAACAGAATTTGAATGATGCTGAATGTTCGCTTCGTGAAATGTGCTCGAATGGGTGTGAATTGAATCTCGGCCCATGAGTGAAGAGGGTCCATTTCAATGGCTTTTATTGATTTTGCGGGGGAGGTCGATATTCCCTAATCATATGTTCGGGAGAGACCTCCGAAGAGCCTCGACAGAAGCCTGTGATTTACAAAGGGGACAGGGAAGGGGTCGTGCACAAACTTAAGAAAGGTAGGCCAAGATCCCTGTAATTGGGAATAAAGACTATTTTTAACTTGTTAACCCTCTAATGCATACTGTTACCGTTTGGTAACAAGTAACATAATCCACTTTATTCTATTAAATTCGAGCTCTTCCTAGACAAATCTGTGTTTTTTTAGTCGATTACATTTCATTTTAAAGTTTTAGTTGCTAATAATCCTCATAGATGACAGTAGTAAAAGTGTATTCAAAATTAAAGAGTGAGGTTATTAACTTTTGTGAAATAACGTTTTTGGCAGTATTCAAAGAATAATAATATTAGTACTAAATACTAATAAATTGTTTTGAAAAATTGATCATAGTTAAAAAGGGTTATGTTGAAATATATTTAGTAGTTTTCTAGTCATTATTACCAAAATTGGAATTTTGCAGTTAGTTTTTGTCATGTGGAAAATTTTTTAAAAATTGAAATTATTTAAATTCTAATGCAGTTAAATTTTTTTTAGTATTTTTCCCATAATGTGTGAGTATTAAAGAAACATATATATTTTTTTGGGATAAAAATAAAAATTCATGCATTAGAGGGTTAAAGACCCATGTGTAGCTTAACTGGATTTGTTTCAGTGATTAACTTTTCGACTATGAAGTCATCATTACATTTACATGAATCATATTTTAGTAACACCATTACGAAAGTTCCTTCTTTATACCGAAGTTTGAAATTTCTTGGAAAAAAAAAAGCTTTCTTTGAACTGGTTACAATTTAACCGGTCTCTTAAGTGCTATTTAAAGAAGTTCGGTTTAACAGAATATTGAAAAATAAGCTTTTGAAAACACCAGTTTTTTCCCTGAAAAACTCTAGCATCAAGGTGGAAGTTTGTAATGCTGTGGAGTGAATTTACTCAAAAAAATATATAATTCATCAATAAAAATACGAAATTAAGACATTATCTACTTTAAATTAGCATAATCTCGTATTTGTGTCTAAACTTTTAGATCATACATAATTTTATTTTATGAAAACAAAAAATATTAATTTTTTATATTTGACCTAAAAATTTCAACATCTTTGTTTCTATTAGATACTGTATTAGGGAAACTAGGGAGACTTGACCGATGGGGATGTTTCTTATAAAAGAGACATTAAAGGGAAAAGTTGGTTAACCCATCACTTCCGCATTTCATAGAGAATGGTCCTGGCAGAATTATCAGTTGTTTTTCTATCAACTTAATGTTGATTGATACTGCCCTTTTAAAATAATTTTTGAAGATCTCGTGGCATATTTTTTCCTGACTGAAACCCGTTTTTTTTTAATTCAATTAGTATCTTGTCACTTCCATGAAGTCTGCCTTGTAATTTACAACTACGGTCAGCATTTAACGTCGTGAAAACTGCAGTAAAAGCGTAAGTACGGTAAATACGGATATAAATAGGGTAATTGAGTAATGTTTTTTTTATTATCGTAAATTGAGCGCATACCACAAATAAAAAGACTTTTTTCAAAATTTTGCCGAAAAACGTAAAAAATCAATTTTAAAATTCGGAGAAGAATTACGCGCGTAAAATCTTTCTGGGTGTCACGCGGTATCTGCGACATCACAAGTAAGTTTTAACAAACCTTGAAACACCATACCGGAATCTACTTTTGCAAATTTGAACTTTCCTTTTCTGTTAAATTGCCTTCCATTTTCTCTTTAATTCTTATTTTAAAGAGTAAATTAGGCTAAATCAAATTTAATTGCATAAAAACACCACTAAGCCGGTTTGTTTATACATACTAGTGACGTCAGCCAAATCGTCGTGCTTGTGATCCCATGACATACTGATGACAAAAAAAAACGACTTTTAAAATGATTTTTTATTAATTATTTAAAAATTTATTTCGCAAAAAATTAGTACGTTTTTTATTTTTGAGTGTGTTGTTGTTACTAATTCCCATCTGTTCTGACGGAGTCAGACCAGATCAATAAATCCGTTGACATTAAGAAAGTTTGAAACCAAAAGGGGGGGGGGGGAGAAAATGCGTCTTCCCAGTCCAGTCCTAAACAATCAAGTATATGGTCAGGTGATGTCTGGTTTTGCTGGCACATATATAGGGTAGACTGACCAGTGAGTGAACATGCCCTAGTGAATGAACATTCGGTAAATATAATTAAAAAAATAAGGATTGAAAATCATTCCACTACATGGATTGGCAACACTGACTTCCTCCCATGTAGTAGGAAGCTATATGACAATGGTTGGTTGTCCTGGTCATTATATCCTGGTGTTCATTCACTGGCGAACGTGGCGTCTTAAACGTTCATTCACTGGTTAGTCTACCCTACACTCTTAAAACGAACAAGCGATTTTTACTCAGTCTGAGTTAATTTCACTCCTCCAGTCTGGAAAATGCACTTCTCCTCTTGGAGTGGATCCTTTGTGTGTTAAACCTCCGACAGAATCACTCCAAACGAGTGATTTTAACTCAGTCTGATTTAATATTAACTCCTTTCCAGTGTCGAAAATGCACTTCTCCTTCTGGAGTGGATTTCACTCGTTTGTTTTAAGAGTGTAAATGCTGTAAATAAGCAAAATATCAGTTAAATAAAAAAAATATTCTGATACTCCACTTTGTTTTTTTGACTAAGAAATTGACCTGACGTGATTGTTTTGATCGATGTTTATAAGGGAAGCCTATAAAATTTAAGGAAAAATTTGATACATAGGTCATATAGCAGTATCATTACTGGAAATCATGAATTAAATTTTCCGTAAAGGGGCCCCGAAAATAGGTTGTGCCTATAGTCTGAAATTTCCTAGAACAGGCCCTGGACTCATGGCTATAACCTACTATTCGTAGGTAGTGCAAGGAGGGAAAATCTTTTGATTAGCAGAAAACTCTTGAGTCTCTTTAAAACTATATTACAAGTAATATTGGAAGATGTTTCAGCGATACGGTCAAAAGTACCCTATTTTAATATCCAGTTCGCCCCTCGCCGCCCGTGAGTTCCGCCCTCGCGATGACAGAAGAGGATTTTCTGAAGCTGTCTTCGTTTAACGAATGAGGTCCCCCCCTTATTTGTTTGCATTCTCTGAGAATATATATGCCATCAAAAGAAAGGCGCAATTTTTTCTAAACTTTTCGGGGATATTAATGTTTTTTAACCCAAACAGTCGTTCAGTGATATGCTGTTTATTAATTTTGAATAATGGAGACTTGAAATGTGTTTTCTAGTTAAGGTACGTTTGAATTATCGTCGCACTAGAGCTAAAGAAATGCTTTCTTCTAAAATTATTAGATGGATTATGTTGCGTGTTGGCGTTACACTAAAATAGCTTTATTGGCATTTTGGTATTTCTAATTATAAAGTGTCCTATTTATCGACATTGTTTAGATTTTGTCAAATCTATGTATTAACTCTAAAAAATCGAAACATCAATTCTTTAAAAGTGAAATAAAGGAATAATTAACTAATACCTGAATACAACAAAGATTTAAAAAAAACTTAAGGATAAATTTAAAACCGTAAAATCGCATCACATTCAATTCTTTATTTTTTGTTCTGTAAATTTTTTTAATGATTGTTGACTGCTATAAAGATCATGCTAGATTTCACAAAAAAAAAAAAAAGGTTCCTAGTTGCTGCAACGGCTTTGCGGTAAATGTTTCATCCATGTTTTTGAAAGATGGTTGAACCATTTTTTATATTTCGGAAACCAAAACCTTAAAAGGTTTAACAGAATTTCAAATATATAGGTAACGTTTCACAATTCAGCCGTTGCAGTTACTAGGAACCATTTTTTTTTGTGATACTAAGTGCAAAATTTTTAAACATTGTTTATTAGTTGCATCAAATTTATTTGTATGGCATTTTGATAATTGTAAGCCCTCTTCAAGAGTCAGTGCCAGTATATTTGAATGACATAACAAATTTATACAGATGTATTTACTTCATTTTTAGGATGACACAATATAACCAAAGAAAATTATCACTAATACCATAAAACCGTAGAGAAGGATCATATTTTCGATCAATTCATTATCTATATAATCAAACAATTATACAACCATAGAACATTACTACACCAAATTTAGTATATCACAAATATCTCAATCAACCAAGTGTTTTTTAAATTTTTATATGGGAGAATTTTTAATATAAATATTGCAAATTATTATTTTTTTATGCTCCTGTTCACTCTAAAAAATGAATGCTCAAAAACGACGAAATTTTCCTTAATTTTGACGATTCCATTACTGGCAAATGCTCCGAGTTTTCGTTTCCTCAAAGTGAGGAAATTTGAATCGTCATTTTTATGAGGATTTGAATGTCGTCTAATCTGAAGAAATATATCGTCATTTTTTAGCATGTGAGTACAAAAATGATATTCAGTTTCCTCAAAATCAAGATACAGAATCGTCAGATCACGATCGTAAAAGTGAGGATTCGCGTTTACTCAAAAGTCACGTGATAGTTTGGCGAAACAATCCTCAAAATTAACGAAATGAGGCTTAAGGATTCATGAATCGTCAAAAATGAAAGTGCTATTTCTGAGAGTGTTATTATTTTAAATAACAAGTACAAAACAAGGGACTGTCCTAGTTTTCCCCATCTTTTCAAAGTTTTCCTGCTTGGGAGAATTGATCTTCTTTGTAGATACACGAACTTGAAAAATCTTTTCTGGAAAAGGGCGCTTTTTTTAACATATCGATTCGTTTCGGGATAGATCGGGTGAAAGGGTCCGTTTGAAAGAATGTTTTTAGTTCTTGTGTTTTTAGAAGTGCCTGGTTAATTAAATATACTATTATAGAAAACTAACTAACACTTTTAACACTTTAGCCCATATTAGTAAAATACAATGAGAGTATCGAATTTTTTAAAGTTATTCGTATCTCTCCTCTAAATAAGGTATCTCAATTCTAAGCAAAAGAATTGATTTCAACTACTACTACAACTTAAAACAAAAGAGTGAAATCCACTCCAGTAGGAGAAGTGCATTTTCGACACTGGAGAGGATTGAATATTAATTTAGACTGAGTTAAAATCACTCGTTTGGAGTGATCCTGTCGGAGGTTCAACACACAAAGGATCCACTCCAAAAGGAGAAGTGCATTTTCCAGACTGGAGGAGTGAAAATAAATCAGACTGAGTTAAAATCGCTCGTCCGTTTTAGGAGTGTACATAACTAGTACTGTACATCTCTTTATTCCCAATAGATTTACACGCAATCTTCGTATATTTTATCATAGCTCTTCACATTACAACTATATTCAAAATTTCTGTTTGTATAAGTTTTATAAAATTTACAATAACTACTATCACGACCTAGATACTTTTGCTATGTCTTTTAATGATTTTAAAGCTAACTGTTTACAACTTTTATTTGTGTAATGTGTTTGTTTTTACAATCAATTATTTCGTGTTTGTTTTACTTCCTAAATGTTTTGTTCAATGAGAGTTGTAATTAGATTTTTATCTGTAATGTGCACTTAAAACTGAATAAATAAAATACTACGAGACATAGTTTACTCATCTTACAGTATAAATATACCTATAGATACCTATAGAAGGCCAAGGACAGCAGAGTCAATTTTAGTAAAAAAAAATACTTTATGTACGTACGTAAAAAGTTGAGACGCTGCTTAAGTTGAAAATCCTGTTTAAATATTTAGATTTTAAACACACCGCTATATTTGGTAAATCCCTTTTTAAAAATCAAGGAAACTTCTTTAAAAAATTATATAATTAGGTTAATTATTCCAAGTAAATAAAAAAACTCACAAAATTTTACTTGGAAAGCAGGATAGTCTTCGGTTTCGGTTAAAATATCATCGCCTCCCCAGTAGAAAATCACATTTCAAAATTAGATTAGACGTCTTTTATTAAACAAAACTTTCAATTAGAGGTCCCACACACATTAAAAAATTTAGTACAACCAACTGCCATACAACGTGACGGCATCTATGCTGATTTATTAATTTAATAGTTTCCGGCTCTCTATTTCAAGCCTCCTTTAAGAGCTTTAACACTGCCAAGTAAGCGTCCTAATTTAGAACCACAGTCAAGTGACGAGAATACCACTGATTTTCTTCGATTAAGACCAAAGAGTTCTATAGAAGGGTAGAGATTGAACCTACCAACCGCATCATGGTCCAGCATGGAGACAATATAGGGTGGCATTTGGGGCCTGATGGCCAAGTGGTTTTGATCGCATGCCATAACGCTAGCAGTCCGCGCGCTGTAAGGGGTGCGGGCTCGATTTCCGCCTTTGCCCAGGGTGCACTTCCTTTCCCAGTATCAAAATTTTAAATTAACCTGCACTTTTGGTTTGGTTTGGTTTGAATTATCGTCGCACTAGAGCTACACGAGGGCTATTGGCGACCCTGCTTTTTTGCCACTCTATTCGGGCTCCGTAGTGAGCCATGGCTGCCGATGGCAGCTCAGTACGAGTCATTCCCTAACCTACTATAGAACTCTTTGATTAAGACTCCTTTTCAGATTCGTAAATGTGTAGCTCCAGTGCCACGCTTTTCAACCAAAACTCAGACAAGTAAATAGCATGCCCCTGTTCTAGTGCGACACATCAAACAACCAAATCTGCGACCAAGCACACAAGCCTGAAAATATATGTCTACCAACCAACCAACCAACAACCAAAATTGAAAACGTACATTTCCATGATATGAAAATTGGGCTAAAGGTTATTTGGTAGACATATATTTTCAGGCTTGTGTGCTTGGTCAGATACCCGCTTATAAAGTTAATAACCCCTCGCCAAGTACGACAGACACAACACACACAAACGCGACAGATGGTGCCATCTATCGCGCACCACCTCCACAATTTAGACATGTCCCTGAAGGAGAGGGGAATAGTCTCCAGGAACCTGTACCCTTGGGAAACTGCGCAATGACCGCCCACAGGACTTTCGGACCCAACAGATTTAACGAGCACGTACTCCGTATATACTCGGTGAGTTTTCAACGACCAGGACTCGATCGCGGGACCTTTCGATCCAAAGATCGAGACACTGACCACAGGGAGCCTCACAGCCCTCGTGATGGCATCTATGATGATTTATTAATATAATAGTTTCCGGCTCTCTATTTCTAGCCTCCTTTAAGAGCTTTAGCACAGCCAATTACGCGTCATAATTTAGAACCGCAGTCAGGTGACGAGCCGACCCCTGATTGTCTTCGACTAAGACTCATTTTCAGATTCGTTAATGTGTAGCTCTAGTGCCACGCTTTAAACCAAAAATCAGACTAGTAAATAGCATGCACCTGTTCTAGTGCGACACATCAAACAACCAAAATTGAAGACAAACATTTCGATGATATGTAAATTGGGCTACAGTTGCATCACAGTGGCTGAGTTATGCAAATTTTGTCTTACGTACTAGTCCACCGTTTCTGAGATAGCCAATAGTTGATAAAGGGAGGGACGGGCAAATAGTTATAAAAGTAAGCTGAGCTTCCGGAAATGTCATTCGGGATTTCGCATCTCATGTAGTCTGTATGAGTTGTGAAATATGAAAGTTAGTCTCTCCACTTAGTAAGGTAATGTAGCCATTTTGTATTCTGTTCTAGAATGAATTGAAAACTACTATTTAAGTCTTGTGCGTCCTAGTTTTTAGCATCTTCCTATTGCCTTTAGTTTTGGGGGAGATACAAGATTAATTGAGCGCGTATTGGAGTCTATTGCTTCCGAATTTTTGTCTGTAACGAGGTAGCTCAATATTAAGTCTAAAGCGGGTTGCGTTATTATGACGTATTAATTATTCGGAGTTACAATTATCCAGCTTAAATCTGAAATAAAGGTTTACATTGAAGAGTTCATAACACTTCGCACTGCGGCTTCAAGTATTTTAATTATTAAAAGATTTTAATGTCGGTATTTCTTTGTTACAGATTCCGCTAGCTGCTGTTCGTCATGTGTGTAAAATTTCGCCACCGAGCGTGTCGTGTGGCTTGGGCCTTTCTTCGATTTGATGTTGCTTTTGGTAAGTTTAAACTCTAATGCATTGCTTCCGGTGATACTTGTATCCAAGTTATAAGATACATTAAGTCTTGTTAATGTTATAAAAACTTAACTTGTTTGAAATTGAGTGTTTGGCGCAAAGCTTTGCCTTAAATGATTTGCGTATGGGATGGTAACCATTATGGTTGCTTGATAAGCAGCGTATTCTAAACTAATCTCGAAGTTTTTGCATAAATTGTTTTCACACGTTCAACAATATATCATGCTAATCTTTAATATTGTAATTACGTGGTACATTGCAAGTAGTTTAAGCATGATTTGAGTTAAGTTTGCTTATGAGATTTAACTTTTTGCAGTACTCGGGCATGCTGCTAGTTTCATCTCTCCAATGCTTCTGTGTAGCTCTAGTGCAACCTACTAAAGTCTTCGTCATGGCTCCATTCATCTGGATATACCAGCTAGAATCCTGCTCTATTACGGTTAGTATTGAACGCAAAAACTTATTTCCGTAGATAGAAATAACTTGATGAACTGGTTTACCACTTAGTTAATTCATGGATGCTACAATGTTTTTGTTCGTGTTTCAGGTACTACACCAAATAGTCGGCTGCTGTTCATTCGCCCGACCTCTTCTGTTCGAGTAGTGCCGTGGGTCGTCTGGTCAAATTGGATGTTGTATCTGTTTTGGTAAGCATCAAAAAATTATTTTGCCCAATATTAACTTCATAAATGCCATTAACGCCTTAATTTGCGAATACAAGTTTTACTTAAACTTTTTTGTAACTTTCCTACAATTACTATTCAGGTGTCGGTTCGTCACTTGACTGGGGTTCTAAAATGCGACGCCCGTCGCCAATGGCCCTCGTGTAGCTCTAGTGCAACGTTAATTCAAACCCGACATGTTATAATTACTATAATATGGTACTCGCTTGTCTATTTGGAAAGTTAAGCAGAAGGCTCAATTTTTAAGTAACCAAATTTTCTTGCTAATCATCGCGAATGGTTTAAACTTTAGGGATATTTTTTGTAGCGTTTACGCACTCTTCTATGATTTTCTTATTTGGGTTGCAGGCATAACAAAACTACTCTCCGTTACCCGAGCCGGATGCCCCTCCTGTAGCCCTAACTTGACTCGCCTGGCAGCGGTTCCAGATTACCTTGGATGCTGTGTGCAGAAGTTACACGCTCTGCGTTACATCCTTGTCTTCGGTTACCTGTAACAGTCGACAAACTCAAATCTTGTCAGACTCCGCCAGACAAGGAGGATAAGCAATAACTTTCTGCTCTTCATGTTCTGGTAAGTAGTTCAGATTCATGTCTCTAGTGTTTACATCAATATTAATGATAAGAATCCTTAAACTAAAATTTGTATTTTGTTTATAGTGCAAGAGCTCGCAACACTGCTATGGATATTCGCTGTATAGCAGTGTCTTTATGGCATCGTCACTTCAAAAGTCCTCTGGTCGCATCCTGGCCGAACAGTTTCTGTATGAAGTCAAAGCGGTGACCCCAGCATAGCTGCCATCAATATGAAAGGTATACACAACTTCTAATATTTTAAACATATAGATTACCTACTCTCGATAATTTCCCCACCCCGCTTGATCTATTAACGTTTATTAGTATCAGAATTTGATAACTTAAATTCGGAAATTGAAATGTTCTTGGTTTCGTAGTTAAATTCAAAGCAGTTATCTTTTATAAATAATTCTTTCCGGTAGTTAATATTAAAGCTCTTCTACTCGAAACCCAACTATTGCTGGATTTAGTACCCAAATGTCTGTCAAATAAATTTATTGGTTCTGAAATTAGTTTCTTCTTGCAGAGACTTCAATTTGTCTGAAAAGGAAGCCACGTAATCGGAAACTACCCCATATTCGTCCGTGCCACAGTTCCGTCGTTGGATCTTCCGTGCCACAGTTCCGTCGTTGGATCTTCCGTGCCACAGTTCCGTCGTTGGAGTGTTTGTAAAAGGTACCGTCTTATACTTGAACTCTTTAATTTCGAAACACTTGAATTGTTAGAAATTTGAGTACCTATAATTCGAACAGCATCCAGCCCTCCAACGCAGCCGGCTTTTAGAAAGTCGGTGTATTGTATAACGTAAAAATACGTGGGTTACGACTCCTGCATGTTCAGTCACCTGACTGGTTCAAGATAACGACGCCCGACACCAATACCCTTAGTGTAGCTGTAGTGAGACTAATGTTCAGCCAAACATGTAGACGGCTTCTGGAACTCGTACCCTTAGTGTTCATTTTCAGGGCTGGGTAAATGACGTTATTTAACCTAACGTGTAGCACCTAGTTAACTAAAGCAAATTGGGATGGAAAATTTGGATATGATCGCTTAATCTAGTTAAATAGATATAAAAGGACATTAAACTTCGTCCGAGTGTCTTGGAGAGTTAAAAACTTTACCACGCTTTCAAGTATGTTCCAAAACTAAATTCTAAAATGGGGTTATTACTGGGACATTTCTGGTATTACTTCAGGCAATTTTTAACTTTTTAAGCCCTCTGCATCATTGCATTTCAATGTTGCTTAAATTCAATGAGCTATTAAGCAAATTAACTCGCTAGAGAAGCATCGAGATGTCTTGCTAGCTTTCGAAAACTTCGGAGTATCGTATCATTAAATTCACTGAATTCTCGTCAATGGCCCTCGTGTAACTCGATTGCGAAGATGATTTAACAACCAAACTGTAATTTCTATACAAAGTTGTCATGCATAAAACTTAAAATTCATAATGTTAGTCGCTTAAACACTATTTAGTTTGCGGCCAGCTGGCTGTTTAATAACTTCTAACTAAACTATTGCACATTCTACAAGCTTGTTTAATTACACTTGTCAAATCGAAAATAAACAATTAACTTGCGGAATTTAAACTATTCGAACATGACATATTCCCCTATGAAAGTGATTAATCCGAATTGGAAAAATAACAAGTCAAACCGTAATATGAAACACAGTACTATAGTTCGCTCTTATTGTTATGTACAATTGGGAAATTTAAGCACCCTAGTCCAATCCCGGTAATAAACTCAATCTAGAGTTTGGGTCGTCTATTTTTCGAAGGCGCATGTCTAACTGTTTTTGGACTAAAACTTTAAAGGTCAAGCGTGCAAGTCCCAACATGTCTATACATAATACAAGGGTGAAGTTGGAAAGCTATACAGTAATTCACTAAAGAAATGCAAGATCTTGGGTACTTGTTCGTCTGTTACTAAATATAGTCCCGTCATTTATTTTAATTCAAAAGGTTAAAAGCGGGGTGCTTCACTCGGCTTTTAAGGGAAAAACAGAGTTTAGCCAAATTCGTAAACTAATCGTTCATCGTAGTCATGGGATATTTCTTGCTATATGTGGAGATGCCTACTCTAAATGAGAGACTGAACGACTTAAAAATGAATTAAACTTTGAACTACGTAAATTTTCGCATCGGTCCACACCCAACCTTCAATTTTTATCACTAGTAACGAATGCTCTGGCTAGAATAATATAGCATCGTCTAGGGTGAATAGTTTGACTACAGTGCTAAGTATCATTATCTGTAAACTTATAGTACGATCGCCGACTTTAGTCTTTAACAGTCGGCCCTTCTCGCAGCCCCTTCAGAATTAAACTATACATTTTTGTTACCCGTTTCGTTGTTCTCTATTTTTTTTTAGGTATTTATCTTGGGTGCTAAAATTTATGGGTATGGTCACTCGTAATCTGCATAGTTTAATTATCACTCCGGTAGCAAACCAATACCATTTATGTTGGATCGCTATTGCATCACAATTTCCAACTCTAAAAATCGGCTTTACATTTTCGTAGCTTTTGCACCGTAACATGTCTTGCAATGAAATGATCAAATTGTTAATTATTGATGCCGAAAGGCATTCGCACCACATCGAGTAATTATAACTTTGAAACTTAATATTCCATTTAGAAATCTCGCCTATTCGTCCAAAAGTATATTTGGTTTAAAGATTGCATTCGTAGAATATCTAGTTATCAGTCCATTGAATTTATTGGCAACTTAAGAATTTCAATAACATTAAGCCCGGCATGTATATTTAAGATTAAATCGAAAGAACCTTAAATTATGTTCAACTCGATAAGTTATTCATTTTGCTCGGTTTTTAAATCTCATTGTAAGATATCAAACCATGTACCAGAAATTAAAGTTAACTTTGATTTTTAAAATAAATATCTTGAGTGGCTACACTTCCAAACCTTCAAAGTTCTAACAGGGTAATATCCTACTTTGGCATGTGTCATTGGTGCTTATCTTCGAAATTCCAAATTCCCGTAATGCTAAAAACCCGTCAAAAATTCTTGGATACTCTGAAAACTAGTTAAAGAAATTTACATTCTTGTGTGCAAAATCATTAAAGATTAAACCATTTAAATACTTTTCCTAATGAGCAGGCTTCAGAATTCTTTTAGAAGTGCAAAATCGCCTGATCGGCTCAATTATGCAACGATATTTTGTGAACAAAAATATTAATTTTTTTGAACTGATTATTCGTAACTTCTTGAACTTAACGACATTCTACCCACATTGGTTAAAAAATTGTACTTGACGATGCAACTGCGATTTTGGTTAGTGGCGAAATCGAGTGTTCTAGGTCGTATTTTTTTCTCTGGCGCCAGTAGCTTTCGCGTTCAAAGGCAATTCATAGCCTTTGCGAACGCTCGAGGACGTTGCTATCGAAATCCTCCTGCAAATTCAAGTACCTATGTTTTATCGCAGATAAATAAATTTCTATACTTGTGTTAAACCCATACAAAACTGGCTATTTTAAAATCCTTATGGCTGGAAGCATTGGATTAAAAAAAAAATCTCTAAAAGATCACCCTATGATCGTGTGTGCGGCAAAACTACCTTCAAACTAAGCTAATTGTAACTTGCGACGCGATAAGCACCAATGAATATACAGAGTTTACACATTTTGTTTTGGCATTGGAAATTTCAAATTTCAGTAATTAAACTTGGAAAGTTTTATAACGTTACACATCATTTCTCACGAACGTAATTTTATGTACTGTAAGCAATTAGAACGACTGCGCATTAAAATATAACGGGATTTAATTGAACAGGAACGTATTACAATTGTGCACTTGCATTTGGCTACACTAGTCGACCGCTTCTTAAAGGTTCAATTCCACTAAACTGTTTAAACTAAACCAATCTTGCACTCAAATAATTTAACTTTGAACCGGATGTGAGACTTGATATTCTACGAATGCGTTTAGTGATCTTGCATTGTTTATTAAAGTTGATTCACAGCGTAAAGGAGTTGATATTCTTTAATTCAATATAAGAAGCAACATTGGTTCAAAATTACGGTCAATAGTAATTGTGAATTATTGATTAATCCTATCCTAATTTCGAAATTTTAACGATGTAAAAATTCGTTTTTCAGCAGATTACTGTAAATATAGTGTTGGTTAATAGTTCAGTACTGAATAAATTAGTTTTAAACAAATTGTTACTAGCAATGGGAACTCCCTAAATACCAGATAATTTAACTTCATTTATTTAATTCAGAAAGTAGGAAATTAGTAAGCTGGGGTGATGAGTATTCACTTAAAATATAAACTTCAGCTACTTCCTAGAAATCGCAAGATGTAGTAAAAGAAGTGTAGTTTCTACAATGCCCCGGGAATACAAAAGTTCTTGAAACGAGTAATTTTTCATATTTTAAGATGCGTGTCCTATTAGGTCCTAATTGTTTTGATTCGACAATCGCAAACTAGTTTATGAGTCTAACATCATAAATGAGCCAGGCAGCCTACTGGTAAAGTCGGGAAAATCGGAAAGTTCAGTCTTTCATTTAGCATGGTGTTTACAGTACAACTTCTAATGGGATAAACTACCAATATTTGAAAATAATTGCGTATATTTGAAAGCCCAGACTAAAACTTGTTGCGAAAACACTTGTCAAAGACAAAATGCCCTTAATTTATGAGAATCTTTAGTTTCTGTGCGATGCCTTTTTGAAAGCTGTTTAAGCATCTTCACCCATCTAATTACGCCAGTGCCATTTACTATATTCTGAATGAACTTTAGGATGAATTTCGGATAAAATTTCAAAGTCACGGCCAGTGATATTTAACTAATAAAATGCGTGTTTGACTTCAATAGCTATACAGCAAAAGTATTCTGCCCTTTACCTTGCTGAATACGATTGGCTTTAACAGGCAAACTTTAAATTATTGTACCTATTTAATTAACTGTAAGTCATTTCCTGAATGTATTGGAACTGCACATTATACACGTGGGTTGAATGGGACCTGTATACCACAACCATCGCTCCCTTTTAAAAAAAATATGGGTATTCTAACTACATTGTAGAGACCAATCGGACCTGTTGCATACGTTGGGAAATTATTTTTTTAATTAAGTAGTTAATAGATCAGTTAAATAACTTAACCAAACTACCAAATTGCTTTACAAATTCTTTGGGTTGATAGTCTATCTTATTTGAAGTCTGTCTCGTATTCAAAATTATCGTAGGATAATACCTATATTTTGACTTTCCTTATGCGTCCTTGATTCAACGATATGCCATTTCAACCTTCAAACATCGGTTCAAAGCAAATTTAATTTTTAAGCGTTTGAAGACAAACTAGCCTATCTTTTAACTACAATATAAGCTTAACTATTGATCGCAATCGGATTGATGTGGTCACACAGTATGTTGGTTTAAAAGCACTTGCTTTCCCCCGCCGTGGCACCTATTTTGCAATAAATGAATCGACCCACGTCTATTAAGATTGTCTAAATATTTTATGAAATAGAACTGTAACTTGAGTAAAACCACCTTCTTAAAATTAAGTGTTATCCAAACAATACCCCTTGCTTAGCTCTACTGAATCTTTTCGCTTAACTGGCGCATAAGGCATCCAGTCTACCACTCGAAGCTTTTCTTTGGAGTTGGGCTCTGCCATCTTCAACTCCGATAAATGGTAAGTTTCAAGGTGTCTTGTAGCTCTAAACTCGCATAATTTAACCAATCATCGACTAGCTCGACTTTACTCCACCACTTAAAAGCATCATTTCCCGCGAAACTTCATTTGACAGTTAATACTTAAATTATAAATTGTAAGCATACGGAAAAACGAAATTATTTCCAATACGAAAACTTTTCTTTGACTTTCTAATTTTAATATGTATATAGTTAATCCTGATAAAGTTATTAATGGATACCCCTCCCCCCCCCCCCCCCCACATGAGAAATGGTAAAATAGTTAAACGGCTTACTCGCTAATATGTAGATGCCTTCCAGAAGCTTTTCAATTACCCTCTTCATAGTTGTAAATGCTATTAAAAGTAAACTATGCAGAATCTGGTCCAGAAATTTTAAAGTAACAAGTAAAAACTTAACCATGATGGTTATACCGTATTTTTTTTTTCGGTTCTAGATTTCCCCTGTAGTAGCTTACAGTCATTGGGTGCTTATCCATCTACAAAATTTCTAATGACTAAACATTAAATTCCATCTCTAGTTCATACTAAAGTTGTTCACATTTGTTCACGAATAATTTAAAACCAAGTTTTAAGTGTCATAGTAAAATTAAGAAATTTCTGTTTTGGTTACTCCTAAAAGAAGTTGGAATTCTATTCGTATGTGCGGGCAAAATATATTTAAGTGAATATTAAATTTACTAACGTAGTTAGAGATGGCTACTAAACGACTCCATTTTGAATATTGGCAATTCAGATTGTATGCACTCGATACGTTATTGTTCTTTTTCACTGCACAAACGGAAGCCTCAAGTTTGCACAAGGTTTTAGTTTGCGGCGAAATCGAGTGTTCTAGGTCGTATTTTTTTTCTATGCCGCGGCAAGTAGCTTTCGCGTTCAAAGGCAATTCAAAGCCTTTGCGAACGCTCGAGGACGTTGCATTAGAAAATCCCCTTGCACTTGAGATAAAGAATCCATAAGAGCAAAGTAGTTACCGAAAACATTTAATTTTTCTGCAGCGTTGATCGAATCTTAATATACTCATGTTAGAAGCGGATGCAAGATGGGCTGTCGAGTGATATACGGCTAAATTTCAACTGAAATTAATCGCTAATTGGATTTCTTTTTCAAAATTGCTACAAAAGTTACCTACTCAGACCAAATACGTGCGTTCAAATATCTAAGTGCCAGTGACTGTATACATCGAGCAAGTATAAGTAATTTTAACTATTCAACTTCCACTACTATTTCTTTATACCTTGAAATATAATTTTAAGTGTTAAATTGTAATCATTTAAAAATAAATGAGCGAGACTAAAATTAAAGTGAAGACTATATAAAAAAATCCTCTAGACTTGGCATGCTACGTGTTAGGCAAATCATTCCCGAGCAATTAAATACAAAGTAAATTGATGTCTAGGGTTTATGGTGGAGTAAAGGTTTAATTTTTTTAACTCTAATTAGTTTCATTTGGATAGGTTGAAATCTTTAAGCTGTTCCCTCTAACCCAAAAGTGTGCAGTATAAAAAAAAATGATCCTCTGTAGCTCTAGTACGACTTGTATTCAACCTAGTGACTGAAAATCGCACGTTAAGGAAATTATAAGATCGTTGCCCAGATTTGGCTCTTAATTAAAAAAAATTGAAGACTACCTTTACTCTAAAATTGTAATTTTTTAGTTGACACAGATGAGAGAAACTTATTTACAGACTCGGCAATTTCCGATTGATGGTATTAAACTTGACTAATTTCAACTTTAAGATGCACGTTACAATTGGTGGATAGTTAAATAAAAATATAACAGTCTTAAAATTGTTGCCTGAGAATGAAAGGAATTTGTACTATGGGCTTGTAAGTGTGTACATTTCTTTATCTTGGTGTGACCAAATCAATCCGATAAAATTAAATTGCCTTATCCAGTAATGGGGTTATAATCGACCTAACCTAGTAGATTCACAGAAGACTAATTCGTGAGCTAACTTGCGTATCCAGTTAATGTAAGTATATAAATCTCGGGTAATTCAAAGCCTTGCAAATATAATGGAAACTCGGATTCCCCACTATTCATTTTCATCTCTCTCCTTCCCTTGTGTCGCTCTAGTGCGACGATAACTCAACCTAACCCTCCCCGGTCTAGATGGGCAATTAACATCAGCTTATCGAATGACTCGCAACCCACTAAGACTTATCTACAGCCATAAAAATTAATTTCTGTACTAAAAAAGTTTAAAATTCATTGACAGCTTCTAACATTTTAAACGAGTGCAATAAAAGTTTAACTGTTGCATAATGCAATGTCTGGCAACTTATGCTTCCCAAAATATAAGCCATTCACGTCCACTAGCCGCGGTTCGTTACTTCGAAATTGAATTCCCTTCAACACTACATTTTCTTATAATTGCACAACTAATCAGCGTTGTACCTAAATTTCAACTAGTTGATGAACTGTAACCGAGATCTTGTCCAAAATATCCATTCTTGGTTTACGATAATTTTTTTATTTAAATAGCCCTAAAGCGGATTTTGGATTAACCCTTTAAGACCCTTTCAGATGGCGCTTATTTAAGGTTATGAGACTAAAATGTTAGGAGTTTTACCGGAAAAGTTGCCTTAAACAGCGTCAATGCCATACTCCTAAAACAATTTACAACGATTTTTTTTAAATTCGCCTTTCGTGTAATTTAACTGTTCACATCTAAAATTATTCCGGGCTATAAAGGAGGTTAAATAATATGTTCCACAATTGGAACGTTGGCTTATAAAAGGTTAACTTAAGGGGTCTAAGGAGTCTTAAAAATGTGCAAAGAAGGAACTACAAAGCATAGTTTGATCTTTCATGTAATTTTTTAACTACTTAATATACAAGTATAATTTTTTTATATGCAATTCTACAAGATTTATTTAATATGAAACAAATTTTAAAATTTATGAAACTTTAGCCAAAACTAAAATAAATGATATTAAACATAAAGCTATTTGAACACATTGTGATTAGGCTTGCGCGGCAAATTGTGAGGTCAAAATTGAAGACATGACCAAGAAAATGACTTTATGTTGTACAAATATGTACAAACTAGAACTTATACCTAAATTCTCAGCTCAATTTTAATTAGAAATAATTTTTAAAAATGTTTTTAAATCAAAATTCAAAAAATTTTATAAATTTTTTTAGAAAAAAGTTCTTAAAATAATTTCTAATTAAAATTGAGCTGAGAATTTAGGTATAAGTCTTTGTTTGTACATATTTGTACAATATAAAGTCATTTTCTTGGTCATGTCTTCAATTTTGACCTCACAATTTGCCGCGCAAGCCTAATCACAATGTGTTCAAATAGCTTTATGTTTAATATCATTTATTTTAGTTTTGGCTAAAGTTTCATAAATTTTAAAATTTGTTTCATATTAAATGAATCTTGTAGAACTACATATAAAAAAATGATACTTGTATATTGAGTAGTTAAAAAATTACATGAAAGATCAAACTATGCTTTGTAGTTCCTTCTTTGCACATTTTTAAGACTCCTTAGACCCCTTAACCATAGAAATTGGTCTTCAGAGAAGCATGGCCTTTTAAACCAGTGTTAACTTTTTGTATTCTAGAAATAATTTAGTCTGTAAACCGAAAGTTGAATTGCTTTTTAAATAATTGGTCTTGTTATAATGCAATTGGACGAAATATCAGAACTCGAATATACGCGAAAATCGACTTGAAAGTTTTGATTAGTCTATGAATAAAACTTTATATTACCGATACAATATTCAACAATTTAAAGTAAAATTTAATCTAATTGAACTGTTTGAGATGAGGGAAGTTTTGTACTGGGATTAACCTTCATTTGTACGAGTAGTTCAATGCAGCATTTTTAGGTCTTCAATAATACACCGGAAAGACTAACTATCCCACATCGGTGAGCTGAATAACTTGTGCACTCGTCAAAAATTTGAATACTAGACCTTATTAAACTAGTCTTCTATACATCGTCGCTTGGTTTCAAAAACAAAGTTCATTGCAGGTCGTTTCTCCAGCTCGAAAAATTGCAAAACCTGTCAATAGTCGGGACTCCCCTAATTAAAACGGCTCTTTATCTTTTCAGTTTTATTCATTCGAACACCTTAATAAATCATGGCAAAAACTAATTTTAGTTCTTAACTTCATAAATGCATAAGTTTCTTGCAGTCGGTTTTCTCTATCTTTTTAACCGGAAGATGTTTATCTTTAAGTGTGTCGCCTGGTTTCTAAAGCCATGGTGAAGCATGATTGCTGTGAAATTTTCTAATAAAATCAAAAGTTTTTCATTTGCCAATTGCTATTTCCCAACTAGAGGCTGTTAAGGTTAACTTAAAACTTTTAGTAATGCAGAACTCTAGATGCTATAATTCTAAATTTGTATCTCTTTATTTTGATGAAATGGGCTTAAATAGTTAAAAATTCAATGAAGGAATATTTAGGATTTCCTTGGTCTAATTGCTTAGCTGTTTGCACCTAATGGGTCTAAAACTTGCCACTGCAAATGCTATTTGGGAATGTGTTTTATAAATGCAACGGAATCTAAATTGCGATGTTAATTTATGGGAAAACTTGAATAGAATCGAAAAGCACGACTCGCGCATTTTATGTTAAACTGTTTACCTAACTTGGTGAGACATTAAAAAACATCCCTTCAACATAAACTTCCAAAAATCAATCTTTTAGTTAATTTTATCCACTTTACACAATGCGATACTCCCCCCCCCCCCCTTTAGCTCTAATTCATGCAACTTAAATCTTTGCTTAACATCTTCAAAATTTATTTCTTTAAAGCTCCTTGGTTCCAGTGCTCCTTTAGTTCAATCCTACATACTGCCTACATCAAAATTTTGTTTATATGTAATGTTATTGACCTAATAACTTGGGTGCTCCAGAAGTTATGGCATGTTGGTTCATTTGGTTTCACTAAATCAGCCCCTGTAAGTATTAAATTTGAACGTTTCCTCAGCAAATCCTTGTTCTAAAATACGACGCCCTTCTCCAATAGCCCTCTTATCTCTAGTGCGATGATAATTCAAACCAAACCTATCGGCAAATCGTTACTGGATGGTCTTCATATGGACAATCTTGTCCTTTTCATCGGAAGAATTGTACTATGATCTACAAGTTTATAGTGTTTCGAAATTAGAGTTGTAGTATAAAATGTAACCTTTTTAAGTTGGATGTAAATGCCTATAATTGTTAGGCATGTGATTGTGTTTGATGTAAAGCTATTTTCAAGTTGTATTTTTGATTGTAAATGTACTACATTTTATGGGTGGGAAAATAGGGGGCCATTATGACATTTCAAAGGAGAATTCTACCTATTGAAATGTTGAGCTTCGGAGTATTTCAGTTTGTAAAAAAACGTGCACGTTTTTCGCGGAGGGAAAAATTCTGTTGTAAAAAAGGAAACTTATGGTTTCGGTTTGAGAGTTCGAACTCTGGTTTTGGATGTGTTACTTGTTTAATGCTTCTTTGAGTCTATTACAGGAGTTCACAACAAGGTTTTGGAGGCTTAATGGTTATAGGTAAGGATAAGTATTTTCTAAATTAATCAGTCATTGAAGGATTTTAGCAGTGGTGTTTGTCATGACTGGAAGGATAGCCAATGAAAGATGAATTCAGAGGTAAACCTCTCAATTAAGAGTTGGTCAATGTTCTGTTGTGTATTAACGCACTTTCATTACAGGTGCTGCATGTCAAATCGTAATTTCTTTAGGCTTCCATTACTGTATGTTTTAGACTTGCGTTGAAGTAGGAACAGCAAGTTATGTAAAATGCGAGCAAAAATGTTTATCATGCAGTTATGGTTATTGTGATGAATAAATGTTCTTACTTGTTGTAATAAATGTGCGTACTTGTTGTAATAAATGTGTATTCTGAAGTTATTGTAAAATAAAATTGCATTCATCTAAACCCTCTAATTACTGAATCTCAATGTATTTCAAAAATGTTTTAGCTTAAATAAAATTTATCCAACTTGAAACTTTGCAATGTTTTTCATATTAAGCTTTTAATCTCTACCAGTACTTTAAGTTCTTTATAGTATTTCTCTAATTTTAATAGGTTTAATGTTTAACTTGCCAAGTCTGAAGTAATTACTGTTTATCCTAAATTCTCCAAGTTGGTACAATTCCAATATCTGATAGTCATTTGACTCGATTTCAATAGTTTGCAAGTACTACATTGTAATAAGGCTAAAAACTTTGTATCTCGAGACTATAATTGTTGTTCCAAAAAAATCCTTTAGTTAGTTTAAATAGCTAGCAAGACTTGTTTAGCCAGGATTAGAAATAAACTAAGAGTTATACTGGGAATAAAGGTCTAGCAAATCAGTCCGAGGTTTACATTTAATTCGTATATTCAGCTAATTTTCTTGCTATTTGCCTTTTAAAATTTATTTCCTTAACGGAAACTTTCTTTTAAATTGCAACAACATCAACTTGCAGTCAACGAACTAGAATATCTTGGAGAAATTAATTTTTTGTAAGATGTTAAGAATTTATTTAGGCTGTTTAAAATCTTTTCATGCATAACTATGAGTAAAAATTCAGCGTACCGAAATATTGAAATTAAACATTTCGGTTTAATACACTCTTAAAACAAAAGAGTGAAATCCACTCCAGTTGGAGAAGTGCATTTTCGACACCCTAAAGGCATGCATATTTTCTCAGACTGAGTTAAAATCACTCGTTTGGAGTGATCCTGTCGGAGGCTTAACACACAAAGAATCCACTCCTTCCGGGTAAGTGCATTTTCCAGACTGGAGGAGTGAAATTAACTCTGAGTTAAAATCGCTCGTTCGTTTTAAGTGTTTTATTTAAATATTAGAAATACTTAGTCTATGAAAAGTAAACTTTATAACGTGTAACGTG
Organism: Hylyphantes graminicola; assembly: GCA_023701765.1. NCBI lineage: Eukaryota > Metazoa > Arthropoda > Arachnida > Araneae > Linyphiidae > Hylyphantes > Hylyphantes graminicola. Next base: position 7,942,977 of record CM043122.1, read on the forward strand.
CTCTTTCTCCAAATCCGATATTCATTTGTTGCAATTTTCTTGCACCATATATCTTTTCCTAGCCACCAAAAACTTGGTTTCGCTTTATAGATATTCAAGTTTTATTTAAGCAATATTTTAACTTAATATAGGCCCTTAATGTTGTACTTAAACAAGTTTTAATTTAAATACTGCAGAACATCCATATTTTTAAGATGTTTTTCTGACTGTCTTGATTATTAATGCGGGTTTTATCCTCTTGTACCAGTCTGTGAAGCCAGGCGAAAGATTTTCAAGTTGTCTAAAACTATTTTGACACTTTGGCTACACTGCCATGTTTTATATATTGTAATGTTGTGTATGATGGTCTCCTGGATTGCTTTTTCCCGACAAAATTTCCGAAAGAAATTAAGATTCTGCCAACTTCATCCTAATTTTTTGTCGGAAGCACTGAATTTCTAACTATTTTGAGTAACTCGATGAGTTCTTACACGATTGCAAATTCCACTTTAGCTTAGAACTTTAATCCTCGGAGTCCGTCAACAGATTTAAGCGGTCGGACAAGTGCGGTGAATGACGTCATACAAACTACTGATATTGATTACGCTAGAGTGGTTTCCTCGGGAGCGTTGCCGGACAACTCAAACGACCGCCAGATTGAGTTGCTGTTAAGTGCGTTGGGGAAATCATAATGACAACGTTTTTGCTGTTGCGTGGTGTGCTTAACAAATTAAAAAATTGAGGACATGATGGAAGGGGAGAGTTGTTTTACGCTTTCCGAGGAACAAATGCTAATTGATTTTGTGAGAAATCATGAAGAGCCTAAATTTTCCATTTTTGACATGCAAATACGAAAACCATAACAGCAGAGTGAGTTCACTAGGTTTCCAGTTTCGTGTCAACGTAACTTTCCGATGAAGCGGTGGCCGGTAGAGTGACGTCATCCACGTATAATAGCTGTCGCATTTTTCTGGCGACCGACTCCGAGGAAACCAAGGCTTTAGGGAGTTATTAAGGGGGAAAAGTAATTTTTGGGGTTTTTTTTCAAGTTGGCGGCTTATTCCCGAATTTTTTTTTCCAAAAACAACTTGGGAGAAATTGTCGGAACCATTATTCACAACATAATGATAAACTTCTAGCCCAATTTTTTTTATATTATAATTGGTTCAATAACGCTATGCATTAATTTTTTTTTTATTCACTGTCGCATTCTTTTTCAATTTTTCCTACAGTAGCATTGGTTGTACTCTGAGTTTATATGGTTTTCCATATCATACTTGGCCAAATCGTGTGTCAAGCCTTCTCAAAATACTTGATTGTCTTTTCAATACTAATTTTAACAAATTACTTTTCATCGAAATACTTCCAACCCAGAACTATTCCAAACGAATCAAAAATACGGATATTCATGTTGCAATTTTGTTTACCTCGTATTCATTTATTCATGCATTCATGTCAAAACTTTTCTGGCCGGCCACTGGTCATTATGGAGGCATCTAATTTTTATGCACACGTTCTATCTGTGCATTCGTGACTACCCAAATCGTTAAAGTTTTACGATGAGAAGATTATAGGTTCGGTTGTTTTATTTGTGGACTCCCGATTGCTTACGCAGCGACAAAACGATTAAGCAGCAAAGGTGCGTGAGGACGGGGAATCGGAACATGGAGTGAGATAACTGTTGTTGTGCTTATTGTTGTGTTGATTGTTGTGTTCATTGTCGTGTTAGAAAGGGAATCGTCGTGTATTGGGTCTGTCCGGGGTTGGCGAGTCATCGCTTGTTGGCAAGTGTTTTTCATTCAACTGTTCCGGTAATTTTCGCCGGATTATCGTAGCGACAGTGTTGAGTCAATGGGAGCTTTCACATGCAACGATAACGAGAACCGTACTTGTTGACCGTATGTCCACGATATAGGTTCCATTCTAGGAATACTTAACTATTAGCACAGCAACTTTTTTGTCCCTTTTACGGGAAAATGTTGTGCATAACGAATGACAGTGAATGCGTCCTCTAGAAGGAAGGAGCATAGGCTTATAGCCCGCTACCCTACTCGCCAGAAGTGAGTCACAATAGACACACATAGAAAGGACGACAAATAACATTTATTGACTAACACAAACATCCATACATTACAAAGATTCGAACCCAGAAACTCCGAAGGCTAGCTCCCAAGCCGTTGTGCTGACGAGTCGGCTGTGTATGACGATTACTCGTAATGATGGTACTTAGAGAAAAATGATACATTAGCCAACTATTTTATCTGCTTCCTCATAACATCGATCAAACCAACCACCTAAAATTTTGGAAGGGTATAGCATTTAGCATAATATAAACTATAATATTCCAGTATAGTCTAACGAACGTAATGGTAGATCAGGCCCCATCTACGGTTAGACCTACATATTTCAATTAAGGGGGTATGGGACACAAAATCTTCAAAAAAATCAAAAATTATTATCATAAAAAATAACACAAATATTTTAGAATAATTTAAAACAAAAATTTTATTTATATCTGCAGTAGAACGTGAGATGTGTAGTTTTTTATGTCATGACATCTGTGTTGGCCAACCACGTTTATAATCTTTGCTTCCTCGTAATATTAGATAGGAATAACGTTATCGAATCCTTAGTTGGTCGGTCGGTTTGGAGTGCTTCAGTGAGGAAAGTGATAAACTTCAAAGCTGTTTTTCTCCTTGATCGTGTTTTCGATGATTTTTTGACTTTAAATTGATATAACTCAAAATCTACTGCCCATAGAGTGTCAAAATTTTTTACTCATATTTTTCAAACATATATCTTTAATTTGTCTTTAGGGATTAGTTGTAAATAGTTTATTTTTTTATTTATTAATTTTAATAAAAAAGTGAACCTGTGAAATTATTAAAAAAAAACTTCAATAATTTTTTTAAAAAAAACTATGGCAAATATGAAAAATCGGTAAAAACAGTTTGTTAAATACATTTTTCTGTTTATAAAAATGCTAAATATTTGTTTGCCAATAAATAAGTTTTTGACTTATAACAAAAATAAGAGACATCACTTTTTGACACATTTTATTTTTTAAAAAAATAAATAATGATTATTTAAAACCTCTGACTATCTAAAAGTGTAAGTATATTTAGTATACATTTATGGAAAAAAATTATATTGATATCTACAATATTAAAGAAAAAAGTTGAAAGTGTCCCATACCCCCTTAAGTAGTGTTAATATTAAAGGCTTCTACAATGGCAGTGTTTGCAATGCAGTGCTTGTTCAAAATATTTACGCTAAATTTTCTCTTTATGCCAACTTTATATCTATGCAGTTTTGAAGCCAATTCATAAAGGAACAAATGTTTTTAAAAAAAATTCAACCGTAGAGTGACATTTAAAAAATCAAGTTTCAGATGACAATTGGCACTATTTGCAGTTGGCGACACTCCTGTGTATCGTGCCTCGTAGGAAGCTATGACAACCACCGATTGACAAATACGCAATTGAATCGGTGAGTGCAGAAACCACTTCAGTCCAAAAAATCCGAAAACTCGTTTTCAATGAAAATAAGCGTAGAAAAGCAAGATGCGTGTTGTGTGCAAAAATTACGTTAGTCTGTTGAATAGTTCCGTAAATACAGGACGTTTATTTCGAGTGTTTAGTGCAGAAATAATGGAAGAGTTATTACGTTTTTTCTCCCTCCTGAAAAATTTGAAATTTGTGACTGACGTTGTTTCTGCACTCACCGATTCAATTGTTCGTTAGATTGATTCGAGCTGGTATTGACAAAAAGAAACGTTTCGTGATTTTTTATGTATCCTGCCCCACTCGGTATGTAAACACGGGATTGTTGCTCTAAGATTGCCTTTTAAGAAAATTATATTTGCGAAGATCCTCGGTCTGTATGGAAATTAAATAAATCTAGCGTTTGCTATTATATCAGTACTGTAAATAAACATTGCGTGAAGGCAGGATGTTTAACAAATGTGACACATGATGTATTGGTTGTTTTATAAAGAATATATAATATAGTTAAAATAGGAAAACATAAATTGCAGTAACTAATAATAAATGTTTCACGTGTTTAGTCTAAGTGGCATTGAATTAGATTGTTTAGGCGAAAGTCTGGTTATCTAAATGACGTTTTTGCTTAGTTATAAGCTTATTCAACAAACAATTGAGTTACCAATGCAGACATTTAATTGCATTAATTTAAATGCATTTAATTGTTATCTAACATGGTGACAAATTTGCCCAATAATAATTAATATTTAAATAATTACATAATAAAAGTCGCTTAAAACCTACAGCTATCTGGTGTTCTTTAATACACTCTTATAATTGTTTAAAAAAAGTAATGGTAAAATATTCAATTGAATTTACACATAGCCCTCGCGTAGCTCTAGTGCGAAGTTAATTCAAACCAAACCAATTGAATTTACAACAACATAAATACATTGACCAGCAAAAATTTGTGAAACCCTAAAGTTCAATAGGGATTTTCAAAGTGAAAAAAATTAGTACCCAGTAAAGGTTTTGTCCCCTGCACTTTCCGAAATTTTTTTAAAGTTTTGAAAGAAAATTTGTTTACCAAGTTATTGTATTATACCATCTCAATATAACTTATGTCTGGCTTTTAATGCTTTATGAAGTTTAAGAGAATGGTTCGTCACACTTTTACACAGGCAACGATTTATTTGGAGAACACAACTACCTGACAGGGGAAATTAGCCCCTTTAAAGGTTGTCTTTTGTCCCTTATATGTTTAGTGCAGAAAAACAATCTAGTAGGGTTGATATCGGAATCACTACTGCACTGATGTTCAAAATAAAGAGAATGAAATTTGGAAATGTGCATCTACATTTCTATATCGGAATTTTTATTCTATTTCGTTATTATAGTACTAATATTGTAACTGGCCAGTTAGTGAATGAATGCGTCAAGTTAAAAAAGAGCCACATAATGGTCTTTTTTTACATAATCAGGTATAGGAAAAGTTCATCTTCTCAAAATATATTATTGACTTCATTACTCCACTTAAATTCATTTTTAATTATTTCGTAAGTATATGACACAGGCAAAATGTTGTTCCGCGTTCATATAGATGACTTCGCATATTTTTTTTTATAGTGATTGATAAATTAGGAACATCATTGCCCAAATGCAAAATACGTTTTATTTGAATTGGGATGCAGTCTAAATAGCCAAAATGGAATAATAATGGTTTGTTGACCTTTCATACACATCTAACTAACAAATTTCTATCGACATAATTAATGAATGTAAATCTTATTTTCTGTGGGTTAGTGAGTAAATATCTATTGTAAATTGTTTTAGTTTAGAAAAGGAATCAATATCGCATAATTTTCTTCAAAAAGACCAAAAATTGTCATAAACCTGAATCCGAATTATTTTGCTAAAAAAAAATTTTTTTTTTTATCAATGATCAAATTGTGCTTTTTATCACTATCATTTAACACCTTAATTTAAATGTATTCTGATACTTGGACGTATCGTAATTTAAAAATTATAATAAACTTAAAAATCCATTCTTTTCAAGGAATAATTAAGATAAAACTCCACTTATCGCTTAAAATAATTGAGTTCAAACTTCGAAACTCTTACTTAACTTTGGTCTTTCATTTCTTTCACTTAACAGTTACTAATGGTTAATGAAGCACTTAAAAGTTATAATTCATATCATAATTACCAAATCCAAAATTATCCAAATTAATTTACAACTTCTAATTGAAGTTAAAAACCCATTCTGGACTCCAAAACACGTGCCTTCCAATTAGCCCAACCATTATATCCGGCAATCATTGAAATACATCAAACGCATAAATAGTTCGGCAAAAAACACTTACAAAATCTCATCGAAAACTATCAAGTGGATGAATTGCCGGCTTTTAGGACCCGTAACAATTACTTCTTATTAACATGCTATTTAACTATCCGATTACAGTGATTATTTGACTAGAAGTACTCTTTTCGTCGTTAGAAAAGCAACCTTTTGCTAATTACAGTTATTCACACCTCGCTTTCCGTGCGTCGGAGTCGAAGGATTCATTATGGAAAGAACTTGCCTCGACTTTGTAATTTGTCGCCTTTGCTACTCTGTTATGACTACTGTATTAAAAGCTGCTATTAGAATTGTCTTCCGTGACACTGTAAATGCACTTTTGGATTTTTTGTCATTTGACTTGTTGAGTAAGGATAGTCGAATTTAGGATTGCTAGTGTGAAACTTAAAGTAGACCCGTACTCTGAATTTCAACAACAAATATTAGAACTAAATTATCAAACTCTTAATTTACTTTAAACTTCATACTTAACATTAATACTTACTTCACACTTTAACTTTGTGTAGAAAGAACTCCCCAATACTTTGTAATTTGTCACCTGGCTTTGCAACTCTGCTATGACTACATTATTAAAAGTTGCTATTAGAATTGTCTTTCGTGACATTGTAAATGTACATTTGTATTTTTCGTCATTTGACTTGTTAAGAAAGGATAGTATTTATAGATCTAGAATTTATCATTAATAAAGGTAGACCCGCACTCTGAATTTCCATAAGAAATATTGCAAAGTATTATAATTAAATTACAATACGTAATACATAATAAACTGTATCTATTTCAATTTTATAATGCTTTTTTTTCATAATTCTTTAATTGCTTATTTCTCAAAATATTTATAATTTCATTTTGTTCATAACTATAAACAAAGCCTCAGATCTTCTATTGTACATAAGTTTAAATTTTTTTTTGTTATACACAACTAAAAAACTTTGACTACACAACTAAAACTTTGTTACATCAACTAAAAAAAAATAAGGATAACTAAAAAATTATTATTTTGGAAAAAAAATTCATGTAAGGTGATTTTTTTATTTTTTTAATGTCAACTGCATTATTTTTCAAAGACAAATTAAATCGCTTTTTTAACTCTCCATTATGTTTTTAAACGTTATACTGATATGATATGAAAATTTTCTAAATTAAAATTGCTGAAAAAAACAAAATTTTATGTTTAATCTATCAATCAAAAGAAATTTGTAGATATGGAATATAGAATGTACCCGTTGAGATAAAATGAGTAAATAAAATATCCCTCACTAACGAAATGCAGAAGTTAAAAAGTATTTTGCAGAAAAATTGCCTTTTTGCGCATAAGACGACGTGAAGCCTTTTTTATCTTCTTAAATCCGTACGACACTGATTTTGACCTCTCGTCGGCAGTATGTCATCTTCCACGGGACACTTCCAGCAATCGCGCACGTGTTCTTTTCCATTGTGTGCAAATCCATCCGATTCCCAGGTGACCCTTGGATTACCTGGAACAGATAAAAAGAACCTGAGAAAAATCGCGGGGAAAAAATTCGAATGTTCGGGCTGACCTTGCCCAACCTGGAGTCGCACGCATGAGAGGGATGGGAGCGAGTCACGTTCGAATCGAATCTTTCTGGGTACTGCAGACGATTAAGAATGGTCAGTCCCATTAGTTTTGAAATCGCAACTTCGGTGAAAGGGTGGCTTTGCCAATAGAGGCATTTGTAATTGCTTGTAAATGGTGTGAAAGTAAATTTACAAAATTCACATAATAACTTCTTGCTACCTGCACTCTTAAAACAAAAGAGTGAAATCCACTCCAGTTGGAGAAGATGCATTTTCGACACTGGAAAGGAGTGAATATTAACTCAGACTGAGTTAAAATCACTCGTTTGGAGTGTCGGAGGTTTAACACACAAAGGATCCTCTCCAAAAGGTGAAGTGCATTTTCCAGACTGGAGGAGTGAAAATCAATCAGACTGAGTTAAAATCGCTCGTTCGTTTTAAGAGTGTGGCCTAACCAATTGGGGAAATTTTTGAAAACCTCCCCACAAACAATTAACACGTTAATTAGTTCTGAAATTGACCTGGTCCGATATAAGATCCAAATATCAGTTTTCAACCTTTGATTACAGGTATCAGTAATTTGTTTCTATAAAAAAAATGAAGTTGAACGAGTGTCAATACGATATTGGAGTTCTTAAAAAATTATTTTAAGCATTTGTTCAAACTTTTCAAGAAGTTCCTTTAATAATTAATTTTAAAGGCATTTTGCATTAAAAACAATGTTAAAATAATCTGTTAACTACCAATAAGTGATACGGCCTTTCATTGCTGTTGCATTTAAAGCGCAATAAAAATGTACTTTTAGAGTTTAAGGCGTGTCCGTAAGTAACTATTAAACATATATTTTTAATATCTTTGAAAAACACTTTTTAGAATATATTTGTATGAAATTTAGGTTTAGATTAAGAATATATGTGAAGGATTTTGCTCGGGTATTAAGAGGGTATGGCTTTGCCCATAGAAACAGTTATACTTGCTTGTAAATGGTGTTAAAGTAAATTTACAAAATTCACATAATAATCGAAAAATTAATGATATGAAATCTGTAACCACAAAACTTATTTAAAAATATAGCCGAGGTAATTTTTTTGTGTCATACTTCATCTACGATAATAAAAAATATTCCTTTGCGTTAAGTGCCAGTTCAAGTTATATCTTCGTCATGTGTCCATGGCTCAAAATTTTAGTTATTATACAAGGAATGAAACTTTTCTGGTAGTAGATTTCCCAATTGCACGGAACTTGAACCCCATTGCAAGCCAGTACTAGGCCATCAAAATGTGTTATCATTGCAATCTAAATTGACAGAAACAATCTTAAATGTTTATTTGGTCTTATATTTATATATTTTAAACTTTTTACTATGACTCTATAATCGAAAATCAGACACACATTTTGCTCCACATTTGTTTCATTTAATTACAATTATTTTTGAAAATCTGTTTTGGAGTCCTGGGATAAACGTCACCTGACTGTGGTTCTAAAATACGACGCCCGTCGCCAATAGCCCTCGTGTAGCTCTAGTGCGACGTTAATTCAAACCTAACCTAACCTGGGATAAATCGTTATACAGTATTTTTTCAAATTTAATTGTAGAGTATACATATTTTTACATCTCCTTTTATGTTTTGGATGAATCGTTTTATTGTGTAAGATAATATAAATTTACTTTATTATTTATTTACAGGTTTGTATAAAGATGGGTATTGTCGTGTCGCTTTTCTTTCCTTTTTGCAAAGATGAAGGAACTGATTGCATAGAGAAACACAGATTTTAGTACTTGTGTACAATCAAGGTATTTGCGCAACTTCAAACTCGAGAAAAAGAGCCCCTGTAAAGGTTGTTTTTTGTCATTTATTCCCTTAATACAGTGAAGTTATCACTTAGGATCGGGAAAGTGAAGACTTTTTGAGGCCCATTATTTCAATTTTACCTTTCAATTGTAAAAAGTTAAACATCTTAGTTTTTGATTATAAGTTTTATTAAAAACGAATAATACATTTAATTTACAGTTTGATAGTAGGATACAATAACTTGATAATATTTGTGAATTGTACGTTATATTTTCTCTAATAAGAGAACTCTACCTCGGACAGAACGCACTATATTAAAATATGTTGCTGTATTCACAATCATCTACAACTACAATATTCGACTTACATTAGTTTTGGTTTGGCAGGTCCTGTAAAAAATGTTAGTTATTTAAAAGGGATAGCCAGTTCGAATTCCTTATTCATATTGGAAGTTCAATATCTGTCACATTAGTATTACTTTACAATGTATACATATTTCACCAGGTATAAACAATAACAGTAAAATAAATTTGAATAATGCTCCTAAGACGCCGATGCTATATGTTACGTTGGGTGCCTAACTAGGTAAGTCGGCTCCTCACTTGATTGTGACTATAAATTACGGCGCCGGTCATCAATATATGCGACGATAACTCAACTCTACCAAAAACAAAACCGGCTCCTATCAAAAAGGTGTAACAATAACAAATGTTGATGTCAATCATTTTCATGAAAATAAAATCTTCTCTCTATGATTTAGTTATCCCCAGCTGTCTACATATTTAAATCTCACAATAGAAAATATTTTCCATCTCTATCGGCGATTCCTTAAAGGTCAGTGCAAGAAAACGAAAAATAAACAACGTTGAGACACGCACGCAAAAAAAAACTTGACGGCACCCAAAATAATCAGTCGCCCACAAGGAAAAATAAAACTTCAAAGAAGGGAAAAGAAACAACTAAACCCGAGATCAGCCATCCGTGAAGAAAAACATCATCAGAAACTTCAAATTTACTATTTTCTGAAATATCTCGCAACTATCTTGGTACAAAGAACGTCGCACAAGAACAGCGGAAAGAGACGTTTATTCAAGTGGAACGAGACACCCTTTCTTTTTCAAGATGCAATCGTACATCTTAATCCGATTGTAAGTAATTCGAATTGGGTAGTTTCAGGTGACGTATTTATTTACAGCTTTCACTCCTTCTTTTAATCGGTGCTCCAAAAGGATATTTGACTATTTTTTTATTGGCTTAAAATATTCGACCCAAATTTTTTCTCTTTTTTTTTCCAAATAATCCATAAAAAGGGAGAAAAGTTAATTTTAAAATTAGGACGAAAAATTATGCCCGAAAACAATTTGTAGCTGTCACGGGGTATTTATGACGTCACTAGTAGTCACCATAAACAAACTTTGAAACACCATTTTGGAATTTACTTTAAGCAAATTTTTGAACTATCAGCTTCTGTAAAACACCCTTTCCATTTTTATCTATATACATAATTCTTATTTTAATAATAAATTAGATTAAATCCAGTTTAATTGCAAGCAAAAAATAACATCACACCGGTTTGCTTATACTTACTAGTGGCGTCAACCGAATTGATGTGTTTGTGATCACGTGACGAACCGATGAAAAATAAGAAACTTTAAAATGATTTTTATGAATTATTTAAAGATTTATTTTGCAAAAAAATAATTCGTTTGTTATTTTTGGATTTAAACTATAATTAATTTAATATTGGAAGGTATTTTAGCGATACAGTCAAGTACCCTATCGGTGCTCTGTTCTCACTTAACGTTGATTAACAAATCGAAGCTTGAGAAATAATTTATTTAAATTTAGCTTTTATGTTGCCACTCAAGACCTAAAATATGTCCATTACTATTATTTCGAATTATTATCGTTTTGGATTAATGGAGTTATACAATATTAATATAACGAGTAACTAACATTTCCAAAATTAGATTAGTTATTCTAGTTAAAACATTTGTAATTAATATAATAAAATCCAGGTGCATCTCTTATGCAGATCTATTGCGATACTAATTCAACCAAAACAATACAAACCAAATACAGTGGCTCAAAATTACGAAGTCTTTTCCAGGGATGGATTCATGACTCACTAGGCGCATTTACATAAGCCATTGAATCCATGGAATGCCAAACCCTCCATTAGGGGAAAAATTGGTCGAGCAGGATTTCTAACTCAAACAAGCAGTCTGTGGCCGAATCCATGGAATGAAACGTCAAACCCAAATTGTTTAAAGGGTTTGCAAGACCCCCAATGAACCCTGCATTTCCGGTTCTGCTGGGCGAAAATCCCCAAGAGGGACAAATTGCGGAGTTTTCTCTTCATTCCATGGATTCGATGGTTCATGTAAACACGCCTACATGAGTGTGACTTTACATTATGACTCCTGTCGGCGTCGCCAATAGTCCCCCGATGTAGCTCAAGTGCAACAATAATTCAACCTAACATAACTCCAACCCTATTCGTGACTAATATGCCAAGCACAATCTAGTGCGTCACGACTCCAACAACCCAAGAAAAGTGTTCAAGACGATCATGCTAACGGTTCTCGTCCGTGCAATGTGATGAAGCCAAGCGTATTTCCGCCCAGAGTTCGCCTTCCGATACAACGCAAGATATGAAGTTTCTCCAGCTCGGGGATCGATCGACGAATTGCACCGTGAGAATTGAAACGACGAACGTTACAAGTTTCTGGCGAATTAATGTCCAATTCAAGGTTAGCATGGATTCCCACCGCCCGAGTTAGCTTGGTGACGTTTTTATGGATTTGGAAATCGGTTCTGCTCTGATAATATGCGGGAGGAGGGACCGTTTTTCGGATTTTTCTGGAGGCAATTTCTTGTGGGAATGTGGTAAAGAACCTAGATTAGAACTTTTTCCGTACTTTGTTTACTATTTTGGTTGAGGTTTGTCCCCCGTGACGGAATACGGATAACCTCTTTCTTGTGAAGCCCGTAAAATAACAGTCATGTTCGACGTATTTACGGTGCCCTATGATCGCTGTGGCAATGTTAAGTAAATGTATCTTTCACATGGGATGAAAGCAAAAGTCGCATTTACAGTTTTACTTGGGGTTTTCAATCAAAGTGTAGCAATGTAAAGTGAATTTGACGTGCAGGAAACTGTGCTGCCTTACATGCATGGCTACTACAGCAGCGCCACTACTTGCTGGAAAACCCCAGGGTAAAAAAATATATGTACGATTTTCACTTCCTGCAAGTGTGAAAGATTCAATTGACATAACACTGTTACTACAATTATCCGGCACCGTAGATGCGGGAAAACATAACCGGAACCTTTGTGTGTGGAACATGTTAAACACAAGCTATAAGGAAGGCTCTTTGGTGAGATACATACTATCTTCTCTGCATAATAGAAGTTCACTGATTATTCACTTATAAGGTCAGCCATAAATGTCACCTATACTTTTGAAATGGGTCGAGTCTAACTACTTTAATACCGTCACTATTTGACTGCACAGGTCTTTATTTACCCTTTCGTTGCGTAATTTTGTTTGTCAAATATGCTAAAAAATCTCAAATAGCATAGAATTGAATAAAGCAAAAATTGTATACGCCTACATATATTGTAGATCTACATTATATTTAAATATGCTTACATCCAGATCTACTTACACTGGACCTACATGTATTAAGATCTACATATATATGCCAAAAAAACAAAAAAAAATTAACGTGAAAGGTTTTGTTTTAAATATTGAATTTCGTGCTTTAAAATGTTGTCGGAATACTAAAATATCATTGGAATGGAAAAATAGGTTATCATAGCAGCGTACTGAATGATTCACTGGAGAAAATGTGGTGGTAATTATCAAAAAGTATGTTCTATACCGTGCCGAATCGTTCCTACACAACTAAAAAAACGACTACAAAGAACACTACTCCCAATTCCAATAAGGAAATGTACCCCGTCTCCCCGCACGGCTACCCCGTTCCTCCATATCATGAGGCGTGGCGTCATTTAACATCGTCAACATCAGCCGTAATACAAACACATCCCATCTAAAAGCCATTGGAAACTGTGAATGTTAAGGGGGAATGGGCGTGCAGGACCGGGGGTCTCCAAACTCAAGTGCCTCAATGTTAATCCAATGGGAAAAAATTATTTTCGCTGCCACATTTCTCCGGCTGTATGGAATATTTTTACAAGCGGATTTTTTTATGTGATAAATGTAGCTGACTTACAGGTCTCTATCTTCCCACTTTTTGAAATTAGTACGAATATTTTTTTTTAACATTCAATAAATTATTTTACACAAAATATTCGAAGCAATTTCCAAAAGTGGGAAGATAGAGACCTGTAAGTCAGCTACATTTATCACATAAAAAAATCCGCTTGTAAAAATATTCCATACAGCCGGAGAAATGTGGCAGCGAAAATAATTTTTTCCCATTGGATTAACATTGAGGCACTTGAGTTTGGAGACCCCCGGTCCTGCACGCCCATTCCCCCTTAAACCCTCGGTGGCGTCCCTTCTATTTATAACACTGTCTCTCTCTTCCCCCGTGTCACAACTGATAAATGAACGAGCCGGTCTCTAATAAAAATGAGTGGACTTATCTGGCAGAGTGGAACTCCGTGTTAGCAGAGGTATCTCTACGCCTGGCTGCCCCGATAGATAATCAACTGGCCCGATTCGTCCAGGTAAATCGAGCTGCGTAATTGCAACATTAGATACCCAGTGCGAAGCTGCTGTTTGAAATATGTGCGTTTGGGACCATTAGTATTAGAAAACGGACAGCGTTCTCGCGAAAATGGTACAGTTCGATCGAGGAACATTTGTTTCGAATCAAATATTTCTGAGTGTAGGGTGATTCTTTTTTTTTTTTTAATTAATGGCTCAATTTAATCAATAAGTCAGAACCAAGAACATAAAACTAAAAGTTTTAAATTAAAAAATATATTGAAGGATGATGAGTGGAATCCAAGTCGCATTTTGATGAGGTGGTTTGAGAAGGGAAATTATTAGATTTTTGAAATAGTTTTGTGGTTCTAAATCATGACGCCTTTTGCCAATAGCCCTCGTGTGGCTCTAGTGCGACGATGATTCAACTCAGCTTTACACGTAGTTTTATTCATTTGGCAAATTTATTTTCTTTGCCAAAAAACAGACTTGTTTGCGAGTTGTTTTGATTATATTGTATCCAATATATTAAGGAAGCTGATTTTGAAACTACGGACGCAAAATCATGTAAAATGACAGCGTACTTCAACACTTAATCTTGTTTTCAAATTAGTTGAAATAGGCTGAAAACCTATTTTAGATTTTCCATGTTGCCTTCTAACACAACAAATGACAATTATAATTCTCAAGTAGAACATCATTTTTCGATTACATAGCCTCGTACATCATTAACAATTTAAACAATTATTAATCACCAATTTGATCATAATATCAATATTGGAAAAAAGTATTACATATTTTAAGTCTCAATCGTATCTGCATACTAATATACCTACCAATGTGTGACATAGGTTATTCTAAGCGAAAAAAAACCATATCGCACTATTTCGTCTTACCCACGCGACGGCCCTGCTCATAACAATAAGTTTTTAAGGGCTGAAGATACACCATTATTGGGGGAAGGCTTTCATATAGTTATTTTAACAGAGATCACGTACTGGATTGTTCTTTTCAAGAATACCTACTAATTACACAATCGGTTTGCTGGCTTAATAGAGAGAATTGGAATTGTCCTTTTTTTACAGCAGTAATAGTTTCATTCCATTTGAAATGAGTACTACTTATAGTCGTGGTTCAGTAATTGGTTTGTTTTAAGCGCTTTAACACTGATATGTTAGTCAAGGTGTGTTACAATAGGTCCTGCTAATAACACACTGCCAGAGTGTAAATTACAAGTATCGTTGTATGATACATTGTACAAAATTCAATTGGAACAGTCTACTGGTAAATATTCCAAGTCACGTAATATAGAATTTAGAAAGTAAAGATAGGTTTTCTGTAGCCAAAAACCAATATTGTAAGAGAAAAAAAATATGTGTAACCGAATTTTCAGCTTAAGCCTTTATATCCCATGAAATAATTATTAAAATAACCTATGCGTTGTAGATTTTTAGAATTCTTAGCTGTTCTGTTATATTCAAAAACCTTCTGCAATTTACATGAAATTCAAAATATTTCGCCTTTATGATTAAATAGACTCATTTGTTTTATTTATATCCAGATTGAAATGGTAAAAAACAGGGAAACAGATCTCATTTTTTTAAGGTAGGCGAATACCCAAAACTCTAAAATTTTTACTATTGGTTTAATCTTTTCCAAATTTGGCATAGTGATTGCAAATATAATGAACAATGCTTTTTGGACAATTTTTTTATTTAAATATAATTGATTTATTTTAAACGGTGTTTTTCAACTAAAAAAAGGGGTTTACGCCAACACTCCTAGCATAAAAAGTTTTACATTAATTTACCTGAAATTTTTTACAAATGTTATTTCAATATATATCTGTGCCATGAACCTCTAACATCTGGTGTAAATATACAAGTTTTTTTTTTTTAATGTCCAAGTGTAAGTTAATCGAAAAAAATCACTTTTTTTGGTTAATTTATAACATTTTTCTTAATAACTTCTTTTCTTGTGATTTGTTTGTAACTCTAGAGGGTCATTGCATGCTTCAGTTCAAACGAAGAATTTAACACATAATTAATGTGTATAGGATGAAAATTCAATGTGGTAGACTTGTTAGCGTAAACCTCTTTTTTTAGTAGAAAAACACCGTTAAAAATAAATAAATTATATTCAAATTTTTAAAAAATGCCGAAATAGTATTATTCATTATATTTGAAATCACTATGCCAAATTTGGAAAAGATTAAAGTAATAGTAAAAATTTTAGAATTTTGGGGAATTTTGGGTATTCGCCTACCTTAACTAAAATTTAAGGGGCAAAAAATTATACTCATAACTTTTGAATAAATTATAACAAAATTTTTTTCAAAATTTTGATAGTAAAACAAAAAGGTAAAATTAAATTTTAGACTTCTAAGAATGCAAGCGTGAAGAATTTAGGGTCAATTTATTTCATAAAAGTTTTTGGGAGTGAATTTTATTTTACCATGTTTTTCATATTTTCATTAAACTAAAACAAATATTATTTAATTCTTCAAGACACATGATTCTTCCATCTAACGATAAAAAAAAGTACGAGTTCAACTTAGTGAGAAAAAAATTCGGAAACTGATGATACCAAATGGAATCATTGGGGCGAAATGGTTTAAATCATGAATTCCCTTAATTGTTTTGAGCAGTGTATTTCTTGCTAGTATACTACTCGGTTACTGCCCAAAGTCCTCGCTCCACGTACGATGTCGTGTGAGGTTGCCTTCTCATGTATTCACCCCATCACTTGACTACGGTTCAAAATGATCATTGCTAATAATCCCCGTGTAGCTCTAGTGCGACTTTAATCCAGCCCCAGAGACCTTGGCCATCGTTTCCTTCAGCTTCGCGCATGCCAAGGTCCTCCACTATGAACTTTGTTTCCTCCACTGGAATGAGGCATTGTTCTGGCGAAGATGCCCTTTTGTTATCCCAAAAGGAAAACACTTATGTCATTTGGGATACCCGCTGCAAAGTGCGTTTCCTCAGACCCGACAATCACAAGGTGAAGGTTAACTGTTTTCCAATCGATGCTTCTATGGGTAGTCTATGGATTAGATTCACGTTTTTTTTAGACTTTTCTGATGCCTAGATTGACCATGTTTGTGTCAGTTATTAATTTCTTGACTTAAATCAGCATTAAATGATCACAAATCATATTTTATTTGCTTTTTTTTGTTCGTAAAAACCAACAAACAAATAAAATATAGACTTTTATTTGCACATTTTTTTTGTTATGTAGCTGAATAATTCACTATACTGGTACTGCGCAATGCAGTGCGTCTGGTACGTGCTTAGCGCGTCAGTAGGCGCTTTGCGCAGTGAAACATATATGCATAAATAAACAAGAAAAGTAGCACATTATACATCTTTCGAATGATAACGCTTTATTCCTCAACAAGAAAAACTGAAAAAAGAGACTTCCACTGCGGAAATAATGCAATGCAATTTAGAAATAAGTATACGAAATACATTTAAATAATACAAATTTAAACTTGGTTTTTTTTTTAAATATAAATTAAAGGCTCCTGTGATGGTTTGTCAGAGAGAATTACATCAGTTATTGAGTTAATTTCACTTAAGTATTGTTTACTTTAAATCATTTAAAGGTTTGATTACATTGCTATAAATCATTCAAACTAATTACAAGTATTGTTAACTAGGTTTGAAAGAAGCTTGGCTTGCATATCTACCGTGAATATTCTATAAAGTTAATGTTTATAAAGTATTGCTATAAATAAAGAAGGTGAGAATATTTATTACCTTTTTTAATATTTGAATTAAATTATTGATTCACTTTTTTAAATTTAACAAAAAGCGGAGTATTATTTGCTTTAACCAAAAAAAAATTTTCTAATTTATTTCTTGTATAATTGCGCTTTTTTAGGGTACTATGGGTCTAACTTAGTGCTATTTCAAATTGGTTTTCATATTTCTCACAAAAATTTATTGTTCCCATAAAAAGTAATTTTAGCTTAAAACCAAATGTCTAGTTATGAAAATCAATAATAAGAGAAAAGCCGTTTATTTTTGAACTTGAATAGCAAGGGAACTCTTATTTTACCGCCATCTATTGGCAAAGAGTTGAACTATATGAAAATTAAAGATTACCTTCTCATTTTCATAAAAAAAAAATATTGTGTGTTTGATATTTTTTAGCAAATACCAGTATTGTAAGATTGCATTCAGGTAATTTTAACTTATTCTTTAAAAAATATGTACATCTATGTTTAGTAAAAATATAAATTTGTAGACGATCGTTTCTAAATTTAAATATAAAAACTTGAAAGTAAAACCATGTTTGCAGGTTTGGCAGGCGTTTTAGGCATAAATAAAAATTGCTAAAATTTATACAATCGGAATAAAAATGTTGTTTACTTTCTGTCTTCTTCTTATGAAGTCGAGTAATTGAATCAATTATTAAAAGATATTATTCTTCGCATGATATAAAAGACATCGAAACAAAATTTTCGCAATTATTTCGTTATTTCATTTTTTTGTGTGTGTGTGCTGAAGCTTTTTTGCTTTTCATGCATTTTTGTGCTTTGAAAAAATGTTTTCCAAATTACAAGTTATACGGAATTTGCCAGTTTGAAATGAATTAAATATATAATTGAATTCAAAATTCTCTCTCTCTCTCTCTCTCTCTCTCTCTCTCTCTCTCTTTTGCATCAACCAGTTTTTTTTTTAAATCGTTATTTTAAAATTAATGATACAGGACTTGAACTAAAATTCAATTAGTTTCTTAGGATATTCTGAATCCATTTCGTTTTTTTTTAAGCTTAAGTTTCTTTTTATAAACTTAACCTTTTAAAACTTAAAAAGCACGAAAAACAAAAGGAATATCATTTTGACACGTAAGTGTTTTTGAATTTATATCTCTTATAAAAACACCCACGAACATAAAAAAATTGGATATTCATGTTTCTAATGGAACACGGTTAATTATTATTAGGCGATTTTTTTATTCAAAATATTTACTTTTTAATAGTTAACACTCAATTTTGATTTGCAAATTTACTTTTTAATCATGAACCCCTAACACTGACTTGTATATTACCTTTCACATAGTGAATACTTAAAACTAATTTGCCAAGAAACTTTTTAGTGATCAACGCCTCACACACAGCTTTGCATATTTACTTTCTCACAAGGAACACTTAACACTGATTTACTTTTTAATAGTGAACACTTAACGCTGATTTACTCTTTAACATTGAACACTTAACGCTAATTTGTATATTCCCTTTTCATAGAGTTATCACTTAACACTAATTTGATTAAAAATTTTATAATAAACGCCTTACACAGAGATTTGCATATTTACTTTCTCACAAGGAACACTTAACACTGATTTACTCTTTAATAATGAATACTAAACACTGATTTACTCTTTAATAATGAATACTGAACACTGATTTACTCTTTAATAATGAATACTAAACACTGATTTACTCTTTAATAATGAACACTTAATTTCCTACCGCAGCCGAGTGCCATACAAATCTGTTATCAATTTCATAACAGTACTTAATGGAATCCGCTGAAGAAGATATCTGGCGTTAAAACTGCCTAATAGATGTAATTCCAGAGCGTTTATTTCTGGACCGACAATCATGTGGAAAAAATCTTCACCAACAGCACAAAATGACTGCTCTCACGGACCTTTTACAGCGAAAGAAAAAACACAAAAAAGGCTAATAATAAAAGTACGCTTGGTTTGACGACAAAAATGCTCGGCAATCGCGTGTCGCTGTGTTCCGAATGTACCTGCTGATCGCATAGGTGAGTTTGATAGTCGAAAGTAAATGATTTGGACGTGTTTATCAGAGATTGTTGCAAGGGTTATTAAAGCCTGATAAGAAATAAAAAGCTTTTTTTAAGTATGGCTTCAGATGAGTGTTTTATGGAATACGTAGAAATGTGTATCGTCTTGATATATTTTGAATTTTTTTTTTTAAGTTTTAGTTGTAGATATTATTAAAATGAAATATTTTTCACTATTCGATATATTTTACATGAAAAGTTATAAGTTACGTATGTTTCTTTGAATTGTTATTAGAAAAGTTTTTGATGCGTTAAATCCTGATTTAAATATATTTACCAGTGACTAAATATAAAGAACTGGAAACTGTAAAAGCGGATTAGTGATGTTTTTAAGATAATTGAAATAATCTATATTTTTTATAATCTATAAAATTGTTTCAATACAATTGTTATTTTCTACTAAACAACCAAGTAACAATATCATGTGGTCGCATAAATGACATGATTTTGAAGTTAAATTTTAAGTTCCCTAATGCGATACTGCTATGTTGCGATTCGTTTACTGCTGTGGGTCAAAATGGCGTGTTGTTCGTCAAAAACATCATTTTACTGGCTATCAAAATGTGAACTTGAAATTTAAATGATTTTTCGAGTTTTGTAGGTTTTTTAAATAAATTTTAGCTACGTTTTTACTCTGATGAAAACAATTTCTTACTTTTTAACTTTTTTTTTTTTGTAAATTTCGTTTTATGGCTCTTTAATTTGTTTGATACATGCATCAATACTTTTTGCATTTTAATTAAATTAGTAATTTTAAAATTGATTTGCCTTTAATAGTTAACTTGCTAAAATTGTCTAGTGATTTATAAATCATAAGACAAATACTTTTTACATTTTAAGACATTAATAAAATTTAAATTGTTTTGGGGAAAAGAAATGTCACTTCATCTAAGAATTTTTTAAACAACCAATAATTGAAGTGGTAGTTACAAACAATATCGAATCTTTATTTGTTCTTAGTTTATAGGAGACACAAAATTGGCTCTTATTAATAAAGCTTCAATTTCTGAAAATTCCACTAAAAGTTCATTTGATCCGATTTCACCCAAGTTCGTCAAACTACATATCCATTTTTAGCAGCTCTTTGGACACTCCTACGAACAAGAAAACTCATGTTTTCAAATCCTGCCCTTCGTGAATAATTACTAAAATATGTATACACATATCTAATATAAGTGGGCTGCGGTTCAATTTTAGACCTTCAGTGTATTATTAATGGTAGCGCTCTCCTATGGCCAGTGCCATTTTAGATTGATGAAAGCTCGATAAATTTCGCCGTGTTTTGATGATGGATAGATCCGACATTCTGCAGTTTTTTTATCGCGATAACACTTAAAACGATGAATTTGCATCGGATTTTAATCATTTTTAGAGAAGTGGGTGCGAAAGCTCGGTTTTAGGTTGAAATAACATTGAAAGGGGGCGGCTTTGTTTTGTGTTTTATCAGTATATAACCACTTGGCTATTTTGAACTTACGCCTACAATTTGTAAGGTTTTATTATTTACTACCGTGTTCCAGAATTGTGTATGAACTGTTTCTTTTTCGTTTTTGAGCTTCAAAACAATCAACCAAAATCTTATCAAGCAATACGGGTAAATTACAGTGGTGGCCAAAAGTGTGGACACTTTTTGAAAGCTTCATGTTTTTCAACATTGCGTGCTTGTAAAATATATTAATTTTCCCTTTTGGCAATTTGTATTACTAAATTCTGCATTAAATTACCTTCAATTTAATGTATAAATGTTTGTATTTAAGTGAAAATTAATATATTTTACAAGCGCACAAGGTTACATGAAACTTAATTCATTCAGAAAAGATACAAAATAAAGGATTAAAATATAAAATTTTTACTCTATTGTTCATTGAAAAGTTATGTCGAATTTCTTATCTATTACGCTGATTTTTTAAAAAGATTTTAGCAATAAACGCGATAATCTAAAATTTAAACTGGTATTTCTAAAAACGCTTTATATAACCACCATCGTGTAGCTCTAATGGGACAATAATTCAAACCTATCCTAACCTAAAAACGCTTTGTATACAAGAAGTACACATAAAGCTTAATTTGTTTTCTTATGAGAATACTTAAATAATTCTTATTATAATTCACCCAAATCTAATTTCTCCATGTTTGCGTCAAAATTGTTTACCAACAAATAATCAAGCTTTATTTTTTTAATAGACGAACAAAAAAGAACTAACAATAAGCTCCCTTGAAATTGTGTCTTTACAAAAATGTGTCAGTCACAATTTATCTCTCAAGTCATTTATATATCAAGAGTAGAATGAATCGCGCATTTTGTCTCCGAATGGACCAAATATGACGACCTAAATGTAAAATTGCAAATTCATCAAACAAAATTAAAAATTATAAATTTTCAACGTCACACTTTTTAGTCTTTCCATTCGACACAGAAATCTTTTCATTTGAAATCTCGTAAACTCGTTTTACTGTTACTAATCGTTTAACTATTGTGAAATTACGTCTTTGGCAGTATTCAAAGTATAATTATAATAGTACTAAATACAAAGAAATTGTTTTGAAAAAAATAATTATAGTTAAAGAGGGTTATTTTAAAATATATTTAGTAGTTTTCTAGTCATTCTTATCAAAATTGGAATTTTGCAGTTGGTTTTTGCCATATGGCAAAAGCTTTAAAATTTTAAATTATTTAAATTCCAATGCAGTTAATTTTTTTCAGTATTTTTCCCATAATTTATAAGTATTAAAGATACAAATATATTTTTTCGGGATGAAATTCATGCACTACAGGGTTAAGAAGTAAGAAATAATTGTCAAAATATGACTGACTGTTATCAACAGTTCATTTGTATCCATTTAAGGGTTTAAAAAAAACCGTTGGCACGCGCCCTGAATCCAAATCCACTCATGAAAAAGGCATCTCTCTGAATAACAAACGCTTTGATAACAATCGGTAGCGCAATAAAGACCACTTCCCACCCTTTCACGTGATCTGTTGATGTGTGCTCAAGAAATCACCTTAACAAGACACAAATAGTTGTAAATCGTATGATTTGAGCGCGATAAACGGATCCCTATTAAATGGAGGGCTTTTATTACGACACCGTTGTACAGCTGATCTACACTGCAGTTACCAGAACCGTAAGACCTCCTTTTCTGCAATTGATCCTTAAATATGGAAATTGCCAGTGGTGCTGCATTGTCAGCAAAGAGCGTCATCCCGCTGGTAAATAGCATGCATTAGATTATTATTTTTATCTTCCCCGAGTGGTGTTATTCAGGTACAAAGACTTTGTCTGTCTCTCTGGCGTTGATGATTCCTTGACAAGCATGTCATTGGGCGAGAGATCTCGGTAAAAAAACAGGTTCGCCGAAGGAATGACAATCATTACTTCTCAAATTATAGACTTCTTGTCCAGATTTCCGCTTAGTTTTTAACGTTCCCCTCCTTTTTTGACTTCGTCTTGAAAAGAACTCGCGAGAGTAACTTTCGCTACCATAGAGGGCCTCCTCCCCTCCTTATACCTGGGGCACAGGAGAAGAAAAAAATACTCTCAGGTACGGAAAAATAACAACAAAAAAATCGTAAGCGGAGAGGGTAAAAAAACTGCCTCCAGAAACAACATGAATTAAAAGGGGGTCAGTTAGGGTAGAAATGGGCCTTGGAGATGGAAAAAAGGAAGCATAAAGGTAAAATAAAAGAAAAACAGCAAAGGAAGAAAAAAACTTAGCCACAGTCGTAAACGCTTATTAAGAGAAACGAACAAACAGAAAAGAGTCTGCGTAGTTGGTAGTCTGTAAGACAGTAGGCTTCTTTGGTCCATCTGTACAGTATACAGGAAACCCTGAATAGACAGTGAATGGTAAAGACGGAATCGTTATTTTTAACTTTCATTTTTCCCAAAGAGAGGAGGGTATTTTTCATAGCCTACGGCTGCTCCGAATGTTATGGTCGAATAACGTTTGAAAAGCAACCAACAGATTGTCTTAAAAAATATTTTATTTTTACGGAAAATATTTATAACAGAATTGAGATAAATATGGTGTTCAACAATCCTTTTTAAGTGCTTAAGAATGCAATATACGCTGAATGATAAATTTTAAATTATCTTAAATGTAATTAACTAGTTATGACAATTGATTAAGAACGGATTACTTTGAAAATGAACGCTAGTAAATATGTATGTGTTATAAGTTTTTTTCGATGTTTTTGATACTTTTTATACAGAAGGTACGCATTTGTACAACAGTGATATAAAATTTCTTTCACTGAATAACATTTTGAAGAAGTAGTACGCTAAAATTTCATAAAATCAAAAACCATTACTATTTTTAAATATGTTTTTAAAAAAAAATAGTAATATTTAAACTTATGTTATCACTGTTAAACTATTTAGCCCCGTATGAGCATGTGCACATTCAGCATTGTTATTCAAGTGTTTTTGTGAAGCTAATTTCAATCTACCGCACAAAAAGCATAAAAAAAGGTAGTCTTTAACTTCTTGATCCGGATACGGACACCCCAGCCCAGTCACTTCCAAAAAACAACTTTTACAAGATAAAATCCAATAGCATCCCGAACCCATAAAGAAAAAGCTCATCAACACTTAACCACCTTTCAGGTAGATTACACAGGTATTGTTACCCCAGCCTTACTCCCGAGATTCGCAGGGCGTACCTATGATGCTGCACAATGTGAGCACATCGCCAGGTGGATTGGCAAAAAAATAAAATAAAACAACCGCCAATGAAGCTCCTCGTATCGGTAACAGCTAATTGGTTAATTTGGCATTCTGCTCGAGTGTTAAGCTCGCAAATGGTTGGTGCGCCCTGCCTTTTGTAGTCAGGAATATTTTTCCATCAAGCCTATGACCTGTGCGGACATTTCTTTGTTGGCCCGGCCGCATTTAATTAACTTTCCAAATTGAAAAGTTTGGCGAGAGCGCTGTACTAGGCTTCAATTTCTGGAGGGTTGGTCTCCGGTTCGATTCGTAATTGGCTTTATTCATCTGGTAATGCACCAGAGTAACAAAATGCCAACAAAAATGGCATATTTGAATGTAGGGAGGAGTAGGGACATGTTAACTTTTTAACCCCGCAGTCTGCCAAGATTGGCTCGAACCCAAAATAATTGAACATTTCCCTGTCTTTTAAAAAGTTAAATATGTAGTTTTGGGCCATTTTTTGATAACGCCAATGTGTTATAGTTTGTTTCTAATTGTGGTTCAAAATTGCAAAGATCTGTTTCCTCATCTTTCTCTGAATGAACCTCAACCGTCATGCGATATGTACACTTTAGTATAAGTCCATCGGTTCCAATTTCCAGCAACTTTTAACCACTGCACTTGACCCTATATTTCCTGTTGCAGTTTACAGACCACAATCTCGTGGTTATTCTAGGTTAATTTGTTTTTTTTTGTGTCTTATTTCTACAAAACACAATAATATATTTCCTCAGAATGCGATTGAATATTAATAAAAGTATTTCTCGGATAGACACTAAACAGCAGTGCATGATCCAATGCGAAGGTAACTCTCTGAAAATTTTTCTAACATTTCTAGCAATCACAGGATGTTTGAGATCAAATGGAGGATGGCGTAGGGGAGAGTGTTGTACCTTGGGACGCTTGTACCTTGGGACACTGACAATTTCTTAGAATCTATTGGCAATATTCATGCATTGTTTATTTCTAATAGTAGCCTTAACCAACAAACATCATCAAAACCAAAATTTAACACTAGCATCATTGAATTGCTGAATTGGTGACACACACAAGAAATAATATTTCATTACCCCAAAGTAAATATTTTTCTCATTCTAATATAATTTTTTACCTTTGTACTTTTACAAAAAGTCAATTGCATTATATTTTTTTCATAAAAGAGAAGATTTTAAAATATTTTGGTTATGAGAAAATAATGATAATGCGTTTAGATTGGCCACTATCTTGCTTTTATTTAAACCATGTAGTGTGTTGTACCTTGGGACAGTAAAGCATATTGTATCATCATATAATGCTAAATAATTTGGACTTGCAATTTTGCTGTATAATTTAAATTATTCTTGAATTATGAAGTTTTATTTGTGTATTTCCTTGAAAAAACAATAAAGTTTGTTTCCTGACACAAATTAGTTCAAGTGTATGACTATTGACTGAATTATAAAGTATGTCCCAAGGTACAACATCATATTGTACCTTGGGACAGTTTATCCTCTCTACTTTAAATGAGTGGCAATTTTTTAATTTCAAGCTGCCAGAATTAAAAAAAATTATATTATAGAAGAATATATTGGTGTGTTGAAATGCTGCTTTTAAATTTTTATTTTGACTATAATTATCGAAGAAAAAAATTAAAATGTAAAAATTGTTCCAAGGTACAACACTCTCCCCTACGTTTAATTTGCATGAACGCGACTTCACCGCATTTCACACTTAGAACTCCCGTCGCAAATATCCAATTTTTAATACTACAAAAATCTGTGACAAAAAACATACAGACATGGTTATATAAATGTAAGGCTCATTTGATCGGTGACCCTGAAAACGCGACCGATGCCAGATACCTGGAGGCAATTTTTTCTTCTCCAACGCTAGGTCGTAGGTTTTGGATAATCTATTCATTGAGAGTGAATGAGACCAAATGACTGCTGGTCCACAAACCTAAGTACTTTTGTGTTAAACCAATTGAAAAAAAATTATTTTCTAAGCCACATTTCTCCGGCTGTATTGAATATTTTAATAAACTGATCAAATCAAAAAGCATTTTATCAATAGCAAAAGTAATTCATATTCCCCTCTTAAAAGAAATCCTCAATAAATTTAAAGTGGTTTTATTCACCTTTGGAAAATGTATTAAAACTTTTCATTTTGAGTATTATCAATTTTTTATCTATACTTCTCTGAATTGGATAGACAAGAGCAAAAGAAAAAGAGCAAAAACAACATTTATACTTACATGTGACTTCAAGCCACTGAATAAAATTCAATGAATTTAATTTTTCCAAAATTACAAGATTGTTCCTTTCGATTGAAGTTTCACAATAACGAAAGATAAAATAAGTCAAAATTTTCAGTTTCAGTTTGTTGTTAGTAAAAGGTTTCGTATTTCAGTTTGTTTACCAACAATGTGGTTGAATAAATTGAATTGGATTGTTAAATACATAGCCAAACAAGTATAATATCATAACAGTTTTAGCGTTAAGTTTAATATGCGGCTTTTCTCGGAATAAAAATTGTTTTGTGTATGAAATATGCCATATCTTTCAACCTATCTTGTTATAATATTTTAAATTAAGGAATATGAAAATACAATTTGGTTGTGTTATGTACAAATAAAATGAATTTTATCGTAAAGTAGGCTATACCGAGAAAATAGTTTAAATCGCAATTGATGATAATTATATTTTATCTTTCTTTAGAACCAAATTGATAAGATGTGATGGAATTCTGACTTCTAAGAAATTGCCTCAGACATTTTATAAGCTCAACCCACACAATTTTTGTAAGTATTTTTTAATTAATTACTTTGAACTGCGGTAACCTGACAATGTAATTCTTTGAATTATTTACTAGATTTAACTTTTAAAACATGCAATCGTAGTTGGTGAGTACGGAGAAATAGTAACTCAGTTTTAAAAAAAAAGACTAAAGAAAAACACTATTTACTTAGTGATAACAGATTGCGTTATTAAACGCTGTCACAATGCCTCGTCCTTTAATAAGATTTTTAAAGTAAAATTAATATTTCGTCTCGAATTTGTTTATTTACAAAAGGGTACTTAGCTCTATCACTAAAATACCTTCCAATATTATTTAAATTATAGTTTAATCTCAAAAATAACAAACGTTATATTTTTACGCGAAATAAATCTTTAATTATTCAATAAAAATCATGTTAAATGCTTTTTTTTTCATTGGTACATCACGCGATCAAATATCGCTATGATTTCCTCTGACATCCCTAAAGTATAAACATACCGACAAATCTAATTTACCATTAACTCTTTCAGTCCCAATGACAATTTGGCATTATCATTTTTGATTTTTTTTTTCTGATCGTCTATAGCCATTTGTGATATCAAAAAACATATCATTCGATTTTTCAAACTTTTTCTATAAGAAAATATTTTTTATTTGTCCCAGTAGATGTCAGCCCTATTATATTTTCAATTATAATCAGAAAAATGATGATGCCAAATGGCATCACTGGGACTGAAGGGGTTAAGATAAGAATTATAGAGATAGTGGAAGGGGCTGTTTTACAGAATCAAATAGTTCAAACTTGCCTAAAGTAAATTCCAATACTGTGAAGTTACTCAATGTTTGCAGTTTGGCAAATTTCGTGTATACTAACTAGTGACGTCACAGATACCACGTGACATTCAGCAGCATACACTTTATTTACGATGATGAAAAACAATAGCCAAATACCCTATTGTAAGACGAGTACAACGGGGAAAAAATATATTTTTAAATTCTAATCTCTTTCCCCGTACCTGTAAAATACTCCGTGCCCGTATCATAAAAGAGAATATATAGTAGCGCTTTTGAACAAAACCAAGCCGCAGCGAAAGGTCAGAAAAAATTTACTTATATGTTATCAGGGTTTCGAACTTGGTATGTTTGAGTTGATTATCGCATAAGCTACTGCCAAGCATATTACCAAATTTTTCTAGCGTCAATGCACTTGAAATTTTTATTCGCTAAGCCATTGATGCAAATGTGAGTGAAAAAGACGAAATCTTGTTTAAGCCAACCCCCTCTCCCTTTTAATTCATACTACACAGAAATAAGAGTTACAATTTAAAACAAAATCCAGCAAAATGATTAAAACTTGTTTAATTTAATGAATCATTTGCCTATTATTGGGTATGGTTACATTTCAATCGAAAACTCCTTACGCAACAAAACATATCAATTGCGAATTGCAACAAAACGGACTCCTAAAAATTGAATCTAACCTTCCCCCCCTCAAGCAAAACAGAATCTCACCTCCCCCACTACACATACTAAAAAACAAAGAACAAAATGAAACAAAATTCGAAACACGAAAAAGAACAAAGCAGCATCTCTGCTCCCCCCCCCCCTCTCCCCCTCCCAAAGGGATCGAACGACGAGATCACGAGGGATTCTCAGAGGAGGGAGCGTTGGGGGGGTCGGGGGGGGGGGGCAATGTGATCCTTCCCTTCGCGACACGCCGTTATCGGCAAGTAAATGATAGCATGGGCCTGCCATGATTTATTACGATAATGGGTGTGATAGAGAGAATTTCTCTCCCCCCCCCCCCCCCCCTCTCTCTCTCTCGTGCTGTTATTCGCAAAAGACGAATGGATCCTAGGCCGAGGCTTGTAGAGGCAA
Source organism: Hylyphantes graminicola (assembly GCA_023701765.1). Lineage (NCBI taxonomy): Eukaryota > Metazoa > Arthropoda > Arachnida > Araneae > Linyphiidae > Hylyphantes > Hylyphantes graminicola. The sequence goes on from CM043122.1 coordinate 7,971,977, forward strand.
TTAAAGTCATTTAGGTGGAGCTTCGTCGGCGCAGATACCCCCCCTCTGAAATCCCCCCCTTTAGGGGGAAAGGGGGGGGGGGTGAGTCTGCCACGCCCTTACATACCCCCCCCCCATATTCTTCATTTTTTTGCCAGGTTGGTACATCTTTGATGTGGATACTCGTAAAGGGGGAATGGGCGTGCAGGACCGGGGGTCTCCAAACTCAAGTGCCTCAATGTTAATCCAATGGGAAAAAATTATTTTCTTTGCCACATTTCTCCGGCTGTATTGAGTATTTTTACAAGCGGATTTTTTTATGTGATAAATGTAGCTGACTTACAGGTCTCTATCTTCCCACTTTTTGAAATTAGTACGAATATTTTTTTTAATATCCAATAAATTATTTTACACAAAATATTCGAAGCAATTTAAAAAAGTGGGAAGATAGAGACCTGTAAGTCAGCTACATTTATCACATAAAAAAATCCGCTTGTAAAAATACTCAATACAGCCGGAGAAATGTGGCAAAGAAAATAATTTTTTCCCATTGGATTAACATTGAGGCACTTGAGTTTGGAGACCCCCGGTCCTGCACGCCCATTCCCCCTTAATGGGTTAGAAATGTCCCGGAGAAGGAGCGGATTGTGCGTTAAGAATTATTAAAATTGATGGTTTGTAAGAGTCGAGTATATATAGAAGAGAGTAGGTGATTTTTTTTCTCTTTCTTTTCTGGTCTCGCTGTTAAGTTGGTTTTACCAGATTTATGGAGATTCCGCTCACGATTTAATCTGGGGGAGCTAAATCAAATCGAATAGGAGTTATTTTGGCAAGGTTTAATCTTGTTGGTGAAAATAATGAAAAATAAAAAGAGCTCTTGGAGTTCGTTAGTCTTTTCAGCTGGGAAATGACAGGTTGTTCTGAGAAATGTGTTACAAAATGCAAATGAGGGAAATTAAGGGTTATATAAGCGTCCTTGGATGGAACCTTTTCGCTTCGGTGTTTTAGTATTTAAAGTGTGTAATGGTTATTGTTGTCCGGTCTAATTAATTAATATTTGTGTCCGTTTACTGAATAACACGAGTAATTTCTTTATACCTATTTGACTGCACTCTCAGAAATAACACTTTCATTTTTGACGATTCATGAATCCTCAAGCCTCATTTCGTTAATTTTGAGGATTGTTTCGTCAAACTATCACGTGACTTTTGAGGAAACGCGAATCCTCAATTTTACGATCGTGATTTGACGATTCTGTATCTTGATTTTGAGGAAACTGAATCTCAGTGTTATACTCACATGCTCAAAAATGACGAAATATTTCTTTAGATTAGACGACATTCAAATCCTCATAAAAGTGACGATTCAAATTTCCCCACTTTGAGGAAACGAAAACTCGGAGCATTTGCCAGTAATAGAATCGTCAAAATTAAGGAAATTTTCGTCGTTATTGAGCATTCATTTTTAAGAGTGAGGCTGAAATATGTCCAATAGGTATAATATTAAAGTCCAATTAATTAATACTTGTGTCCGTTCACTAATTAACACGAGTAATTTCTATATACTTATTTGACTGGCTGAAATTTGGTCCAATGGATATAATATTAAAAACCAATTAATTAATTTTTGTGTCCGTTCACTGATTAACACGAGTAATTTCTATATACTTATTTGACTGGCTGAAATAGGTCCAATGGGTATAATATTACAGTCCAGTTAATTAATATTTGTGTCCGTTCACTGATTAACTAGAGTAATTTCTATATACTTATTTGACTGGCTGAAATCGATTCAATGAGTATAATATTAAACTCAAATTAATTAATACTTTTGTCCGTTCACTGATTAGCACGAGTAATTTCTATAAATACTTATTTGACTGGACGAAATAGGTCCAATGGGTATAATACTTGCAAATACTTTTGTAATTCATATGTAAGGCACCAATATATCGAGTTTGTAGCGTTAAGACATTGCATACTTTTCTTCCATTTTTCATTGATTGTATGCATAATTTTCTTCAAGTTTTTAATACATGAAGGATAAAATAAACGTTTTATAATGTTTTTTTATGCACAGGATTTTTTTGTACGAACATTTAATGTTGAAGATATTACTTAAAAATATTTAATGTAATTAAAATATTATTTATCGAATTAAGTCTTCTTGAACTATTTTTTAGTTAAATGGGAAAATATAATTTATTTGCAAAAGAAATCATTTTTGCAAAATTTTAAGATTTTCTTAAAAAAGGAACGTGTTTAAATATTTTAAAGAAATCATACTGTCGCGATTATTTTTAGACACTTAAGTAAAGGGAGACATAGCATGGTGGAAATGTGACGCCGTTATCAGAGTCTCAGTTTATATGGAAATTAATTAAAAATTGTAACAAATTTTTTAAAGTTAATCACTTTTTAAATAAAATAAAAAAATATATATTTCCAGCAATTCCTTATGGATTGTCCAATCGTTATTATTTTTAGTGTAAATGTTTTTTGGTCATTTGACTTTTTGAAATTTTTATTTTTCATACTTAAAATCAATACTTAATTTTTTTTAAGGCGATGTTATTTTTCTACTTTACTAAAAATTGAACCTCCTTTCAACTAGTTTTCCCAAGCATTTTACTCAATCATTTCAAATCAAAACCTTTTCAAATGAACTACATTAAAACAAAAAAAAACTCCATGTCATGTTCAAATTTCACTCTACGCGTTTGAACCGCTGAGTCAGCCGAAAAGTAATTATAATGAAAAGACGTGATTGGCCATTGGAGCGTGGATCGGGGAATCCCTATCAACCAATCAATTCATCACACCACACGCCCCTCCCACCTCTGCACTCCCCAACCGTCGGTGGTTGTTCTGATGTTGCACTAGAACTTACTTTTGGATACCTATCCCCAAAGAAAGACCCCCGAATGGTGTTTCGTAATTCTGAACTACGGTTAACGACTTCAATACGTTCGGAAATTCTTTCGTCATTAAATGGCAATAATATTTAATTTAACTACTTTCTTTAGTAAGGCTCGAATTCTCTATTATCTTCTGTAGCATATTTAAATATGTATAACCTGATATAGTAATATTATATCATCCTTTATAAGATCCTTTACAATCATTCAATATTGATCCTTTAGTATAATTTTATCCTATATTTCATTTCAGGTAGATACTATTTTTTAGATTTTAGTCTATAATACTAGAATTTACATGAAATCTTCCTCACAATTCTAGTATTAAATATTGTATTTCTAGTGTCAAGCCATATTCGATTTAGCTGGTCACTTGATTCTTGTTCTAAATTATGACGCCAATCTTCAACAGCCTCGTTCAGCTCTAGTACGACGATAGCTCAACCCTAACAGTCTAGTACAATGCAACACCCCAACTATTAGCATATCAATGACAAAGACAAGTTTTACAGGGCTCTTTAGGACAGGGGTAAAGTAACCCCCAACTGTTTGCTTTTCTGTCACAAGTGTACATGCAACGAAAGACAAGCTTTACAGGGTCCTCTAGGACAGTCCTAAAGTGATGTTTACCCCCTAGAGGCTGCTTTCCTGCTATAAGTGTCCTAGCGACAAAAGACAAGTTTTACAGGGGCTAATTTCAAATGAATTTGGCCACAATTTTTGGTGTAAATTAAAAAATATTTCGAAGTTACATTTAATTAATTGGGAATAAAAGCATTGAACTTTTTTTTGTGTAAACGTATTGAAAAGGGAAACGTTTCGCGAAAATGTAAATTAACAGTAATTTGAGGTTCTGTTTTGTTGAATCAATTTTATGTCAAGGAATCGGTTTTTCTAACAATACGAAAAGAAAATGGATATATTTCGACTACGGATAGACGCAATAAATTTCACAATGCTAATCATAATCAATTTAAAAAAGTGGGCACTAATAACCCTAATTTTTTTCTTATTCCTTGAAAGTGTCATGTTTGGTTGATAAAGTGGTTAGTAGGCATTTTTTTTATAAGTGTACTATGTGGGCTGAGCTAGGCTTTTAACCGAATATGATAACCGTTGATAAACCCATATTGCTTTGCCCTTTATACTTAAGTTCACACAATCTTCTAAAATGTAACTCAAATTTAATATAGGTTTTTCTATAATTCGGATAAGGAATCATCTAATACAGACCTATGTAATCCTATATATCTTCTATAATTCTGTGTTATGAAACCTTCAGTTGAATTTATTTACCTCAATACGAAATGTTTTTATTTCTCAATTTAAAGTATATTTCAGATTGTATTAGACCAAGAAAAATTTAAAAATCAAGTAATTGAAGACACACTTTATTTTTCCAGAGTGGTTTTTACAATACCTACTAGAATTATTGTCACATTTAGTTCATAATATATAAAAAGTCTAGCCTCAGGTTATATGTACTATCTTGTAAAATCGAATAGAGATTCTCTAATATCATTTGTTGTGTAATATGTTACACCATATCTCTACATCATACCATATACCACTGAGATTTGACCTCCATTTAAATGTATGTGTATGTTTGTCTTTCGATCATGTTACCACATAATAATTTTACTTAAAGAATCTCGAAGTTATTTGATAGAAAAGATCTGAAACTAAACTTATCAGTCGTTTATTTGAAAAAAAAATTGCGTATCACGAGAGTCAAGAACAATTTTGGTGGTTTCGAAGAAAGTTTTTCAACAGTAGGTTTTAAATTTATTTTGCATTAATTTTTTTAATGCACTGTTAAATACAATAAACTGACAACGCTTATTTGTTTATAGTACAAAAATGTGCAGTTTTAGCTCTTAAAACCTCAAATTTCATTAAATTGACGTGTCCTTCGTCGAATGTTAAACATTACTTCGCTAAAAATTTCTTGAAAAACTTACAATTAACTACATATATTTGTTGTAAAAATATGTTTAACGAATATATGCTCAGAGTTTTTCTGGGGTCGCAATTTCAGATAATGTAGATCCTCTAGGATCACCTCAGGTAAATATTAATGAAAACATAACCCTCATTTCACAAATAATGTAGATTCTCTAGGATCACCTCAGGTCAAGAATAATGAAAACAAGAATAATGAATAATGGTCAAGAATAATTTCATATTACTCCAACCTCATTTCAAATAATGTAGATACTCTACTATCATCCTCAGGCCTAGAATCAAGAAACATAACCCTCATTTTATATTACATGGATATTATAGAATCATCTCATAGCTATCAAAATGAATGAAAACTATCATTTCAAATTATGTAGATTTTTTCTACTATCATCTCATATATAACATCGCCCTCATTTCAAATAATGTAGACTTTCTCTACGATAATCTAGTGCCTAACATCCCCCATAATAGCATAACCCTCATTTCAAATAATGTAGATACTCTACGATCATCTTAGGCCTAGAGTCATGAAACATAACCCTGAATTCGTATTACATGTACGCTCTTAAAACAAAGGAGTGAAATCCACTCCAGTTGGAGAAGTGCATTTTCGACACCCTAAAGGCATGCATATTTTCTCAGACTGAGTTAAATTCACTCGTTTGGAGTGATCCTGTCGAAGGTTTAACACACAAAAGATTCACTCCAAAAGGAGAAGTGCATTTTCCAGTCTGGAGGAGTGAAATCCACTCAGACTGAGTTAAAATCCACTCTTCTGTTTTAAGAGTGTATACTATAGAATCATCTCATAGCTATTAAAATGAATAAAAACTATCATTTCAAATAATGTAGATTTTTTCTACTATCATCTCAATTATATAACATCACCCTCATTTCAAATAATGTAGACTTTCTCTACGATCATCTAGTACCTAACATCAGAATAACATAACCCTCATTTCGAGTAATGTAGATTCTTTAGTATCATATCCCGAATGCTTTTCTATTTGCCTTCTCTTCGAAATCCTCAAATGAGGGTCCGCTTGTTTATCTATTGTTTGAGTCCTCACGCATACAGCATTGAACGAATCTAATAAAAGCTATAAAGCGCAACCACATGGGATCTGAAAAGCCATTCAAGTAACCATTTGTACACTTTAAACACACCTTGTCACGCAATCCGACGCAAGTCGTCGTTTGTTTACTCTTTATTGTTGTTGTACAGTATTGGAACACGCTAAGGCACATGTTGCAAATCTCTTCTCAATAAGTCAAAATCAATAAGCAACGCCCACAGCGGCGCTTTCCTTTTTGTAACATAACCTGTAAAGAAACAAGTCGGGTTGTCATACATTTGGGTCGGTCAATGGGAAGTCGCCGCGCTAGAGCTGCATTGGCGACGGTTGGATAGTCTATTTCAACCCTCTCAGTCCTAGTGATGCCATTTGGCACCATCATGTTTCTGATCATTTGGGGATATCTATCCCCAAAGAAAGACCCCCGAACGGTGTCTCGTAATTCTGAACTACGGTTAACGACTTAAATACGTTCGGAAATTCTTTCGTCATTAAATGGCAATAAAATTTAATTTAACTACTTTCTTTAGTAAGGCTCGAATTCTCTATTATCTTCTGTAGTATATTTAAATATGTATAACCTGATATAGTAATATTATATCATCCTTTATAAGATCCTTTCAGTATCATTCAATATTGATCCTTTAGTATAATTCTTATCCTCTATTTCATTTCAGATAGATAATTTTTAAAACAATTCTAGTGTTAAATATTATATTTCTAGTGTCAACCCATATTCGATTTAGCTCTCACTTTTTTCATGTTTCTGATCATAATTTTCATCATGTTTCTGATCATAATTTTTAAAAAATTATAGGGCTGACATCTATTGGGATTAATAAAAAATATGTTATTAAAGAAAAAAGTTTGAAGAACCGAATGATGGGTTTTTTGATATCATAAATGGCTATAGAAAATAAGAAAGAAATCTAAAAGATGATGCCAAATTGTCATTGGGACTGCAAGGGTTAAGAGAAAAGTAACGGAGTAATTGTATTATCGGGTTCTGTTTCTGGAATACAATTTCTTAAAGTGTATTCATTCTTATAGTTCAAGTGCCAATTGGATGATTTTTTTTTTATTAAATGAATCAAAACTGAGGGACGCAATTTTTTTTAGAATAACCCTCACACTATGCGCTGAAAAGTAACGCTTTTGCCATCCTAACTTAATGGTAGAGGCGAACTTTTCTTCCTATAAGGCATTATCTCTATTACACTAGTCAACACTGAAAATGCGACTGAGATGAAAGAACCTTATTCTGAATGATTTCAACGTGCTAAACACGACACCTTAAAAAATGTAAGTTAGCTCTTGTTTTTGAGTTACGGTCTTTCATTACAAAAAATACGGCGAAATGCAAGTAGCACAACAAACGCAAAATTAAAGTCAATTTTGTTTACAGAAATCCTTCGAATTTTTGCTCATACAGGTTTTATTTTATATTATCAATATGGGAGGTGGAAACTTTCAAGGTTTTGCAACCATATTAACAGCTTAATACCGTTCTAAGCAACATAATTGTTCTCATGTCAAGAGGTGCAGAATAAAGAGCAATAAATTCCTTGTATATCGTACTTGGTTGTTTTAGAAGCTGCAGAATATTAAAAATTAGTGTTAGTGATAACTATATAACTGTAAGGCTTGTAAATGCATTAATAGCGCTAATAACTTCAGTTACATTTGAGGCAAAGTGCAATTTTCCGCACGAAAAAAAGAACAACACTGCAAAAGTTAAGAAAGCCTATTGTTTGGATTTTGGTTACAAGATAGAAGACCAGGGAAAATTTTCTGGGCTCCTCACGTATGCAGTTAGACTTGTGTAGCAAATTTGTACTTTGACTTCATCTGGGGAAAAAATGCCGTGTGCTGGGAGAAAAACGAATGACGTTTTATGGAACTAAAGGGAATGTCATTTTATGATTAGGAGGGAACCAGCAAATCAGATTAATGACTGTTATTTCTGCATCATCTCATCAGTAACGTGAGGCGTTATTTAGAAAACGATAAAAAATTGAATAGCCTAACATTCATTGTACTCTGAGTCTAACGTTACATCAAATATTTAGAGAAAAGTTACACAAATACGAAGTTTGATGTATCAAACTGGTGAAAACAAGTGCTACCTCCATCTTTATAAAGTAACGTTACATCAAATATATATGGATGTATTACATCACAAAATAGAAGTAAGCTTTTATGTGTAACATGAAAGTTACACCAAATTCATCGAGTTCTCCATAAATCTGCATGCATCAAGGCTTCTACCAGTTTTATGGAGTCACCTACAACAATTATTAGCATGATCTTGAGCATAGATTCTATATCATGAAACCAAAAAAACAAAATTAAACTTATTTTTGTTTTTGGTTAATGAATGCTTCCATTGATAACGTCGTCCAATTTTTCGAGCGTTGATTTTTTAAGAGTGTTTTTGATATTATAGATAAAAAAAACCGATTAGCAGATAAAACGAAAAGCCAAAATTACGTGACACTTGACAATTATGTCCATTCTAATCACACGCTTTGTTCATTGTACTGACCATCTGACTCGCAGGTAAATTGTTAATAAAAGGTAACGTTTGAATGACTGTGTACCACTGTAGTCCGTGTGTATTGATTACATTGGCAGCACCTGTGGATATTCACATGGAATGTTGCTTATTTTTTCTCTGATTGACATTTGATGGTTGCTATCGGAAGTCGTGTTTTCGGTTTGTTAAAATAAAATAATTTTTTTGTGTTTTTGCATAATTTACCTTTCTCTAAGGGAGAGGGGCATAGCACTGTTTTTATAAACGCAGAAAAGATCGTGTTCGTCTGTCAATACAAATCTAGTATTTTACTTCCACTACAAAGGTTTACTAGAGTTTGCTTCAACGGCTAAGGGCTAGGAATATCAGCAATTTTGTTAAAAGATCGTATCCAGGTAGCACATTAATGTGGGTTCCGTATAGGCCCGTTATCCCACCCATATGGGTAATTATGGTCACTACACTCTTAAAACAAAAGAGTGAAATCCATTCCAGTTGGAGAAGTGCATTTTCGACACCGTAAAGGCATGCATATTTACTCAGACTGAGTTAAAATCACTCGTTTGGAGTGATCCTGTCGGAGGTTTAACACACAAAGGATCCACTCCAAAAGGAGAAGTGCATTTTTCAGTCTGGAGGAGTGAAATCCACTCAGACTGAGTTAAATTAGGAGTGTTTGTTTTAAGAGTGTATTAATAGGGGACCAAGAAAGAAACTACCTTCTTTTTTGATAAAACCACATGGGCCCAGCTGAGCTACCCCACTTTGGCACATTCACAATTTTGTTCCATATACAGTTATGAGAAAGCAATTCAAAATGAGAAGCAAATAAATTTTTTAATAAATTGAATGTTTTTTAAATTAACAATTAAATATAATTTTGCATTTAAATTACTATATTCAAGTATTATTTTTATCACTATGTCCTAAAGGACTTCGTTTATAATACAAGTGTCATATGGGCAGTCTATAGCAAGAGTTTTGGTTTACTCATCACTAAATCATTTTGATCTCATTTATGTATTTTGTCAAACAAATAAATAAAGTTTATGAACAAGGGGCAGTGTGGGCTAACCATAAATTTCATTATGGGCTACCTGTTTAAAGCTCGTGTCACCGAAACAAATAATCAAGGACGACAGTTATTATTTGAATAAGGTAATTATAATTTAACTGTAGAATTCTATGTCATTGCTACTTTGATATCATTCTGCCGTAAAAAAGTTAAACATTTTTTTATTTAGAATAATTTCTCCAGATATAGATGTCGGTGAAACATTTGAATAAAAGTAATTATAAATTAATTGTAGAATTCTATGTCATTGCTACTTTGATATCATTCTGCCATAAAAAAAAAGTTAAACATTTCCCTATTCAGAATAATTTATCTAGATATAGATGTCGGTGCGACATTTGAATAAGGTAATTACAAATTAACTGTAGAATTCTATGACATTTCTAATTTGATATCATTCTGCCGAAAAAAAGTTAAACATTTCTTTATTTAGAATAATTTTTCCAGATATAGATGTCGGTGAGACATAATTGTAAACTGACTTATGTGAGATACCCTGGGTGGGCCCTTGTTTGACCAGAAATAAAATGGTTAGTTTTCTTTCTGGGCCCCAAACAAACTAGCTAAATAAGCCCATATCGATCCCATATTAGTGTGCTACCTCGGGTAATCTCTTCCTATAGAAAGTTCAAGATTCATTCCTTCATTTTTCATCAAGAATAACATTCATTACTCTTATACATCATTTTAGCATTACATCCTACTGCTTAATTGTCCATGCTTCCAAATCAACAAGTGTCAGCAAGACAAATGACATAAAAATCGGTCCTTCCCGTAATGGGCAATTGGGGTAACGCGTGCCTTGTCACGGCTTGCGACACCCCGTCCCAGGTAAATCACCCCGGGAAAGCGATATTTATATTGAGCTGCAATTTGGCTGGATTATTTTAACTCATTGGCGACGATTTACAAGAAAACTTGCCAAGCCGAAAATAAATTTTCTGCAGAAATTTATCCAAATAAACGAAATATAAGGCTAATTTAGACCATAGCCCAGAAAAATTTATTTTAGAAAATTAAGTTATGCAAAAAAAAATGAATTTAAAAAACTTAAAAGTTAACGATTTTTTTCGGTAATGAATTTAATGCTCAAAGTAGTCGTTAACTCTTTCCTTACTGAAACGCCCGAACAACTAAGGATTCGATAATGTTATTCCTATCAAATATTAAGAGGAAGCAAAAATCCTTCGTAGCGAAAGGGTTAAAGAGTATGGCCAGTCCAATGTGGACCCAAAAGATTTTTTAAAATCCTATCCGTTAGTGTATTGCTTTGATACGTTACGTAAGGCATGAAAACTTAATAGCAGCTAAAAATAAAATAAATTTTAATTATAAATACCTCCTTTTTGTTTAATTGTAAGTTTTAGAATTTTTTAGATGACGAAATTTTTATTGACAAATGTTGATTATTAAAAGCTATTATAAATTAAATAACCTTATGACGTTTTCTCTTTAAATTTGTCTTACTTTACTTGGCTTGTTATTACTATTTTCATATGTGGTGTAAAAATGCTTAACAAATAAAAGCAATGCTTCCACAGAAATTCGTATTTCAAAATAATTCATTAGGTCTATTTGTCTGACGAATCCTGTTAATTCAAAAGTGATTTCTTACTTCTTTATACTAGTCTGAAACAGCAAGCTTTTCACCCAAGTTGATCAAGCCGGCTCAAAATGTATTTATTTAACTGCAGTTCAATAGTTCCAAATGTGTAGCTCTAAAACAACTTGATTACAATAAAAATATATATTCCCATTTATTGAAATTGAATATTACAAAAGTTACGTACTTAACCCAACATAACATCAGAAATATATATATATAAAAGATAACTTTTAGCAAAAATAAAAAATATTATATAATATTATTTTTTTAAGGAACAAATGAGCCATATCTCTTCAAATGGAAGTCACCTGACTGTGGTTCTAAAATACGACGCCCTTCGCCAATCCAGCAGAAAGATGAATATTTTTATTTGTGATTGAATTGAAAATGTTTTTTAAATAAAAAAAATTACTAAGCGATCGAAATCAAGTTTTGCGCACAACATAACTTATTGAAAATGTGATAATATGACTATGTGTTTTTTTAGAGTGATGAAATTTTCTAAATGTCCACTAAACCTTTAATCGATTCTTAACAATAAATTTGAAAAATTGATTAGACGTGCTAAATAATTCACGAAAAAAAACGAATTGTACCTGATTTAATAATATATTGAATTTGTTTTAAGAAGAGCAAATTTTCTATTCATCAAATACACCGTTTGCAATAAATCAAAATTAATAATATAAAACTATTTTATATTTCTGTGTTGGAAATAACGCAGTTAGAAACTTGAGAATGAAATAAATCTTCTAGTTTTTTGTGGAACTTTATATTCATTAATTTCATTTAAGCAATAAATCTTCTCCATTTTAAATTTCATGTTGAATAATAATTAACACTTTACTCTAACGAGAAAAAATATTAATTTTATAATTTTTAACTGAAAAAATACGAGAATGGAAACCGAATGTAGGTAGTTCATCACTCACCTAAAACTCCACCCCGTGCAATTTTTTAATAAATAAATTCCATTCAAAACAGGGAAAGAAAAACACCGACGAATTCTTCCACTTAATTATTTCTCCTACCGTACAAACGCAACTATCTCATTTCACTATCTTGATCTTCTTTCCATTGTTAATTTAACTTCTTCTCCACGAGCTATTTTTCTTCAGGCATGATTTGTTTTTTATTTCTATTTTTATAAAAATAACGAGAAAAAGAGGACGAGGAGAAAAAAATCGGAACTGGTAATTTTCTTCAAACTAAAGGACGAAGAAGAAGGTAAAATACACGAAAAAATAAAAAGAAGAAACTCCGATTATTTTTAGCGAAAATGACAAATAGCCCTCTTTTCATCATGCTCTTCTTTCGTTCGGTCTTCTCAAGACATTTAAGTTTTTTATTCTTTTTTTCTGATCAATAGAGACAATGATGAAGCTGCCTAGGAGGGGGAAGGAATAAATCTTTTTATTGTTTTAAAGATTCGACCTTAGCTGGATTTATTGAAGCAGTTTTTCTTTTCTATTAAGTTTAAATTAAATAAAAAAGGAGGAGACTCAGAAAAATTCAGATTTAGAGATGAATCCTTTCCTTTAAAATGAAGTTCAAACACTTAAAGCCACACGAACTTTGCGTACTGGCCCTTACGTGGCCGAGTGTGTTAGGATTCAGCCTTCTCAAGAGTGCGGGGGTTCGAATCCCACCTACTGCCAGTCATCCTATAAATCGGATATCTGTACTGGGAAAGAGTAGAAAATCCAACTCGTGACGGATGGGCCCGAGTACACTGGGGCAGACGTGCTCGCTAAATCTGTGGAGTCCAAAGTCCCGACGGCGTCAGCGTACGATGTCACTCGAAGTTCCGTTGGGTGTCCGCTCAGGTGTCGACCTCGTCATTTAGACCAGGGTTCTAAATTACGAGGCGTTATTGGTTGTGTAAAAGCTCCTAATAGAGGCTAGAAATAGGCAGCCGGAAATTATTACACTACCACTACCAACCATTTTGCGTACGATGTTGCCCTAAACGGTTGCGTTGGTTGCCTACTCAGTTGTGTTGGTATTTATAAACACTATATTTAATACGGTTATATACACTATATTTTATACTATATTTATTACGGTGTTGGTATTTATATAAACCTTGAACATTCTAGTTTATAATAGAAAACTTAGTATAAAAATGGTAAAAACCTCTTAAGCTGTGAGTCATAAGAAAACTATTTTTTTTTAAATGTAAAGTGAAGTTCTACGAAGGTTCATGTATGTGTTCCTCTGGAGCAAAGAAACTATAGGTCTATAGAAATGACCACAAAATAAAAAAAAATGTAGAGAAAATAAGGGGTAGTAAACCCGTTTTATAAGTCTTCGCCAAGTAAGACAGACACAGAAAGAATTTTTACTGTCAGGAGAGAGGAAGTACACACAGGGTGAAAGCGGGAATCGAACTCGCACCCGTTACAGCGCGCAGACTGGTGGCGTGATGGTCCAAACCACTCGGCCATCCGACCCATGAATAAATTATTATCTGATAATTTAATTATTAACGATTTTCAAATTTTAAGTCTAGTGTCGACATATGTCGATAAACTATGACTGTAACCACTAACTCCGTTATTAACAATTAAGGTAGGCGAATACCCAAAATTTCCCAAAATTCTAAAATTTTTATTATTGCTTTAATCTTTTCCAAATTTGGCTAAGTGACTTCAAATATAATGAATAATACTATTTAGGCTTTTGTTTTTATTTAAATATAATTTATTTATTTTAAACGGTGTTTTTCTACTAAAAAAAGAGGTTTACGCCAACCAGACTACCACATTGAATTTTCATCCTATGAACATTTATTATGTGTTAAATTCTTCGTTTTGAACTGATACATGCAATGACCCTCTAGAGTTACATACAAATTACAAGAAAAAAAGTTATTAAGAAAAATGTTATAAATTAACCACAAAAAAATGATTTTTTTCGATTAACTTACACTTGGACATTTTTAAAAAAAAAAACTTGTATACTTACACCAGATGTTAGAGGTTCATGGCACAGATATATATTGAAATAGCATCTGTGAAAAATTTCAGATAAATTTATGTAAAACTTTTTATGCTAGAAGTGTTGGCGTAACCCCCTTTTTTTAGTTGAAAAACACCGTTTAAAATAAAACAATTATATTTAAATGAAAAAAATTGCCCCAAAAGCATTGTTCATTATATTTGAAATCACTATGCCAAATTTGGAAAAGATTAAAGTAATAGTAAAAATTTTAGAATTTTGGGTATTCGCTCACCTTAAGTAACCGAATGATATATTCCCTTATAATTTATTTTGCTGTTATTACTATTGAACCAGCGGGGAAAAATTAAATTTTAAAGCCATGCTTCAACAAATATTATGATTCCAAAAATAATGTAATATGTCTATGGAAGTGACGACGATTCTATTAACAGATGAGACTTACCTCATCTGTTTTGGCATTTGTCTGCCGTTTTGTGTCACCAAAATTTTCCCTTCTTCCGACTAGAATTCATTTTAGATCCGACTAGAATTTATTTAATTATAATTTATTTTGTTGTTATTACAATTGAACCAGTTGAAAAAAATTAAATTTTAAAGCCATGCTTCAACAAATATTATGATTCCAAAAATAATGTAATATGTCTATGGAAGTGACGACGATTCTATTAACAGATGAGATTTACCTCATCTGTTTTGGCATTTGTCTGCCGTTTTGTATCACCAAAATTTTCCCTTCTTCCGACTAGAATTTATTTTCGATCCGACTAGAATTTATTTAATTATAATTTATTTTGTTGTTATTACAATTGAACCAGCTGAAAAAAAATTAAAGTTTAAAGCCATGCTTAAAAAAATATTATGATTCCAAAAATAATGTAATATGTCTATGGGAGTGACGACGATTCTATTAACAGATGAGACTTACCTTATCTGTTTTGGCATTTGTCTGCCGTTTAGTGTCACCAAAATTTTCCCTTCTACCGACTAGAATTCATTTTAGATCCGACTAGAATTTATTCAATTATAATGTATTTTATTGCTATTACAATTGAACCAGCTGAAAAAAAATTAAAGTTTAAAGCCATGCTTCAACAAATATTATAATTCCAAAAATAATGTAATGTCTATGGGAGTGACGATTCCATTTTAAATATCTATCCGTCCCCTCAATATCTTACTTGAGGATGACACAATGACGAATGATATTTAAAAGATGTCCCGAGCCTTACCTCATCTGTTTTGGCATTTGTCTGCCGTTTTGTGTCACCAAAATTTTCCCTTCTTCCGACTAGAATTTATCTCTTCTTGACGGGAATTCTGTTTATCTTTGATTCGATAAATTGTTTTTTCGGGGGACATTTTTCTCTCTGACGCCATTAGCATAATTTCTCGGTTTGGCGATTTGTCATCGAGTGAAATTAGAGGAGATATTTGAGGAAATGAATCGAATTTGTTCGTAATAAATCAGTTTTTGAAGAGATTCGCTGATTGTTCGCTCAATAAAGAGAGAAATTCAAATTAATTGTGGTTGTGCCTTTTGAGTAGCTCACACTCTTAAAACAATAAAGTGAATTCCACTCCTACAGGAGAAGTGATATTTTCGAATCTGGAAAGGAGTGAAAAGTAACTCAGACTGAGTTAAAATCGGTCGTTTGTTTTAAGAGTGTACGAATGATATTTATTAGAAGAAAATATATTTGATACACAACTTACACCTAACTCTTTACAACACCTAACTTTGTATTTTCAAATAGCTCGAATGTTCATTGTTTGAAAGCTCTGGTGTCATCTGCGCAGTTCAAATTACAAAGCGTAGGGGACTGTGGTGGAGATCATGTCGGAGATTTAACTAAACAAAAGAGTGAAATCCCCTCTTAACCCTTTCAGTCCCAAAAATTTACTACACCACAGAAACATCTGAAATTCACAAAATAAGCTTATTTTAGGTCAAATATACGAATTCCATAAGAAAAAAAAATCCATTAAATTTTTTTATATGGTTTTTGAAACAATGCCAAAATTCTTTAACCGTGGAAAATAACAAAATAAAAAAATATATATTACCTAAAAACACTTCGAGTTAGATATTTTAAGGTATCTGACCATATTATTTAAAAAAAATTTAGTAATTATTTTAACCGAAATAGTTTAAATTGAGTTTTAAATATGTGGAACTGAAGTGAACTTATAAAAAACCAGGAGAAACGCTTGTTGACTATTTTCTAAATAAAAAAAAATAGTAGTTCTGACTTCTATTGAGATTAAAGTAAAATTTTGTCTGATAGAACAAAGTGTGAAGAATCGAATGATGTGCGTTTGGATGTCATAGCGGGACATAAACATTTTGAAAAAAATATTGAAAGTGATGATGCCAAATGGAATCACTGGGACTGAAAGGGTTAAAGGAGAAGTGCATTTTCGACACTGGAAAGAGTGAAAATTCACCATCAAATTTAAGAAAATACAAGAAAATTTTTACCCGTTTCCGTATCGCTAAAAGTATCGATTATAACAAAACTAGCAGTATGCTCCTGCCTTACTGGGAACCCGTTACCTTCGCATTGCTTCCTTTTAGAGGCATGTTTACTTTTGAAAATACACTCAAAATCAAAACAAAATTAAATTTGTGTTGGCGCCTGCGCACTTAAAAAAGCAAACACTAATAGAGGATGAAGCAGCCTTCGGGCTAACGCATATCTCAACCAAACTCAATCAATCAAACTAATAGAGGATGGCGTCAAGCCCCCGTTTCGGCCCGGTCCATGTATTTTCAAGCCCTGTTATGGACCCGCAATCCCACGTGGATGACGTTTTTTTTAAAAACTAATTATATTAATTAAAAATCACAAGCAAATATGAAAAAACTAAGCCTCAAGTGCACACGTAGGTATTAAAAGGAATCTATATTAAAAATTTCGAATTTCTTAGAGCAGTCTAAGTAGGTCTTTTGCGATCCACAGACATACAGATAGACAGACTCTTTCTTTTATTATTATAGATGATAAATGTTAACTTTCATAAAAGATAAAAGTTCGATGGAATAAAAACGAAAACTCTTCCGACTTAACATAGTTGAAAACTGGAATATTCTTAAAGTTCCCTGAAGCAAAATCTGAATCCAGCCGAATAAGAAAAGAAGTTTGTATTAAGAAAAATTCCAAACATCGAGATTCCACTTAATATCTAGTTGTGTAGATAATAATAACTTTACACACAACAAAAGCTGATGTTGCTTCTGTAAAATGAAAAGTTATTTATTTTTCGATTTCTGGAGCCAAAGTAATGAACAGACGTATTTACATTATGTGGCTTTGAGACTGGCGCCGAAATTTTTTGATGTTTAAGGGGTCATAGGAGTCTTAAAAATGTGCAAAGAAGATACTACAAAGCATAGTTTGATATTTCATGTCATTTTTTTAACTACTCAATAAATGAGTATAATTTTTTATATGTAATTCTACAAGATTTATTTATTATAAAACAAGTTTTAAAATTTATGAAACTTTAGCCAAAACTAAAACAAATGATATTAAACATGAAGCAATTTGAACACATTCAAACTTCATGTTTAATATCATTCATTTTAGTTTTGGCTAAAGTTTCATAAATTTTAAAACTTGTTTTATAATAAATAAATCTTGTAGAATTACATATAAAAAAATATACTTATACATTGAGAAGTTCACAAATGACATGAAAGACCAAACTATGTTTTGTAGTACCTTCTTTGCACATTTTTAAGACTCCTATTGTCAGGCGACGGTCGGACGGTCAGCCAACATATGGTTACAATTTGGGTGGCAGAAAAGAGTCCAAATCGACCGTCCGACCGTCGCCTGACACTATGACCCCTTAAACAATTTGATAGGGACAATCTATAGCCTTAACGTTGGTTATCTGGTATGTCTCATCAGTAACAAGGTCTATAACATAAATTTTTACATGAAGCTTTACCATGAAATTTAGTAGATAATTTCGCATTAAAATTTGTCGACTTTTACTTTAGCCTCTTAAGACCCGAGCAAAATCCTACTCGTATATATTTAATCTAAACATGCTTTTCATTCAAATATATGCTAAATTTTTTTTAATTATGTTTCTGGTTACTTAGGACACGCTTAAGCTTTAAAAATATACAATTTTTATGCTATGAATGCAATACAAAAGGCCGTATCACTTATTTGTAGTACACAGATTATTTTAACATTGTTTTTAATGCAAGATGCCTTTAAAACTAACTACTAATAGAACTTTTTGATAAGTTCAAAAAAAATTTAAAGAATTTTTTTAACATCTCTAATATCGTATTGACCCTCGTTCAACTTCATTTTTTTATAGAATTAAATGACTGATACCTGTAATCAAAGGCTGAAAACTGATATTTGGATCTTCTTCTATTGAACCAGGTCAATTTGGAATAAATGACGAAACTTTCAAACTAATTAACGCGTTAATTGTTTGTAGGGAGGTTTTAAAAAAATATTTCCCAAATGGGGACGCCAGGTCGCAAGAGGTTAAACACAAAAATTCGACATTTTGAATCGTCATTGTGATCCTGATTCTCTTCACTCTCAGAAATACCACTTTCATTTTTGATAATTCATGAATCCTCAAGCCTCATTTCGTTATTTTTGAGGATTGTTTCGTCAAACTATCACGTGACTTTTGAGTAAACGCGAATCCTTACTTTTACGATCGTGATTTGACGATTCTGTATCTTGATTTTGAGGAAACTGAATCGAGGAATCTTGAACTGAGGAAACTGAATTGTTGTACTCACATGCTCAAAAATGACGAAATATTTCTTTCATAAAAATTCTTATTTCGTAAAAATTACGATTCAAATTTCCTCACTTTGAGGAAACGAAAACTCAAAGTATTTGCCAGTAATTGGATCGACAAAATTAAGGAAAATTTCGTCGCTTTTGAGCATTCATTTTTGAGAGTGTTCAAACAAAAAATCTTCAAAAAACCACAATATTCTTGCAATTTTTAAAACCAAACATAATCCAAATCCCCAGCATGCTTTCCCATGCCGCCCCCATTGACTTGGTGGGAGAAAAAAGTGACTTGCGCTTGCACGTGGGAACACGACAGAGACCCGCCCACAAGAAGGCTCTGCTAATCCCCATGTAATGGGATTTAAAAGGATTTAAGCCGGAAAAAATAACTCCCAAAAGACTACTATGTTTGACTTCGGATGATTGAATTACAGTTGCGCTTGAACACTCGTGTCGGTGAGGAGGTCTGTCCCAGAACACAGTTCTTGCACTGTCAAAAATGAATGCTCAAAAACGACGAAATTTTCCTTTATTTTGACGATTCCGTTTACTGGCAATATGCTCTGAGTTTTGTTTCCTCAAAGTGAGGAAATTGGAATTGTCATTTTTATGAGGATTTGAATGTCGTCTAATCTAAAGAAATATTTCGTCATTTTTGAATGTTTGAATACAACAATGAGATTCGGTTTTCTCAAAATCAAGATACAGAATCGTCAAATCACGATCGTTAACGTGAGGATTCGCGTTTACTCAAAAGTCACGTGATAGTTTGACGAAACAATCATCAAAATTAACGAAATGAGGCTTGAGGATTCATGAATCGTCAAAAATGAGTGTTATTTCTGAGAGTGTGTGTGTGACCCGGTGTTAGGCCTCGGGGGTTATCTTCCCAGGCCTGTTCTCACTTTAGTCATTCTATATACTTTGTCTATCCAGAATGCAAGCCTCGAAAGTATTTCCTTCCCTATTCCCGCATGTGGTTTTCTTCGAAATGGCGTGAGTGTGTTTTATCTCCCACCCGACATTGGTTTGAACTGTTGGGAATGTTAACCTAAACAACCGAATCTCAAACGTGCTAGGTTTAGAAAAGCGATGCTCCCCCTGTTTCCTTGGAAACCAAGCGAAGGGATGGGAGAAGAAAGTCTTTCCGAAGCTCGCATAGTAAATAGACAAGGTATAGCCATTATTACTCTTCACCCTATGAGGAATAAGTCAATTGGCTAAAGTGTAAACGTGTTTACACCGCATGAGATTTCAATTAAAACTTTGAACTATATAGTAAGTTCTTTAAAAATTATATTTCTCAAGTAGGTGGTTATTAATAGTTACAGAGGAAAAATCACAAAAATAAATAACGCACTTTATATGGGGCTGAACTCTACGATATCATCTCAACACTCAAGTATTTATTTTGTTGGATAAAATTGGTATCATGCATTTGGTTGATAAATAATCACTAAAATCTGACAATTGGATGTTGTTGGTTGCAGATGTTAACCACTTTCTTCATCAAATTATTTCATAAATTAAATTTTTGTCAATAAATATATCGTTACTTTTATTATAAATTGATCTTAAAATAAACTATACTTCAATGTTCAATAATCCCTTATTATGTCAAAAATACGCCAAAACCTGCCAAAAAAGTGTTTGGGTTTCGATGGAAAAAATTACCATTCTATAATTGTGGTGAACCCAAACATTTTTACTCATACACGATCTTGTTCTCGGTGGATCCTGCGGTATGCAAGAATTCCTAGAAAAACCAAACATATTATAATTGCTTTCGACTGTTATTCGTAAAAAAAAAAACATAGCATAGAAGCATTGGAAAGTATTTTTGAAACCAATCCTCCAAATTCTTCAAGGACAATTGCCTTTTTTGACCAACCGCCTTGTACCCTAATTACCGGCACTTTGCAAAAACAAGAATGCCAGTCGGGGAGCTTCGAAACTCAACAACTGTTATTATAGTTATTAGCATTATTACCTACCTTTAGAAGATCCCTAAACAGGAAATCAGCAGTAGGTAGGGGAAATAATACAGGGATCGTCCTTTCGAATGGTTTTCCGACTGCCTCAAGTCAAATTGCTGGTATTGTCGAATCGTTGAAGATGACTTCTGTGTTGAGGTGTAATTGATCAATTGCACGCGGATATCGCACATTTGCTTGACAAATTGCGTAATGGAGCTTCTGTGTTTGTTTAAATGAGTCGTTGGCATGAGAGAACATTATACAGTTTTGATTTTATATCTGACAACCTAGCGGTGATATCGGGGGATGAATTATAGCTTTTGAGCTTGGGTGCAGTCATTCATCGATGGCAGTTGTATAAATGGAGCGATGACTCTTGTACACGTACATGGCTACCGTGCGTATGCATCTTTTAGTAGTTTATTTTCATGTATCATTAAATCGTAAGAATTTCTATTTTTAAAGAAAGAAATATCAGCTAAGTACTCTTCACGATTTCATAAAGTAGTAACCGTCATAATTATTTTTACTTCAAATAATTTTCTATTTTAACAATACTTTTACTATACTATGACCAAAAAACTTCTTCAGTAGTAGCAATCAAAATTGAATTTTATGTTTAAATAGTTAAATTAATCAATATATATTATATTAATCAGATAATTTTTAAGTGTAATAATTTCAGATAAATAAAACTATAATATTGTTTTGTGCATACATTACTTTCCAATTGAAATTAACTGTTTTAAATATTAAAGAGTCAACATAATGCAAGATATAGAAACACTCATAAAACATTTGTAACACATATTACATTTATACATAATATATTTATAAAAATGCAATGAAAATGATTTTAGCTTCATATTAAACTCATTTTTCTAATAGTTACCCCAAAAATAAAATTGCCCATTTAAATTTTTCAAAAAAATTATCCCACACACTTCATTTTTACCTTTGATAAAGACACCCCACAACCATAAGTCTATTACTCTCACAGCTTGACTCCCTCCCCTCTGAACTGATTGAAAATATCAATTGTCGATCTCCCACTTGCTCTTTTTGCCGCCGGATAAGCCCCTCTAACGATGTCCGATTTGATCTCCCGGATTTTTATCCGGACCGGTTATTTGTCACAACCCCCCTAATCCTATAAAGGGTGTCACTGTCGGGGGGTTCAAGCTGAACCTGAGCACTGACACCGACCAGAGTGGATTTATTAAGGCTAATTGACAATTGACGCATGGTGAGGATTTAGCCGGTCGTGTGGGACCGATCCTGTTACACCCTCCAAAAAACATGATTAGGATACTTGATTCTGGCTTTTTTTTTTCTGGCCCCGCAGCTTTGTGACTTTTTGAAAAGAGGGGTACCAAGCGGAAAGTGTTGCATTGAGACGGTATTATATTTTTATTAAAAACGTTTTGTCTGTATGCGTTAGTGGAACTTATCTTTTTGTTTTGTGTAAATCTGGACGGCGTTAAGGCTAGAAAGTGTTGAAAATCGTTCATTCCTGTGATCACGTTTCCTAAACTTTAAACAGAATCAAATTATAAAACTTTTCTTTAGTAAATTAAATTTAAAGAAAACGTTTTTGTTATTCGTTAATAAACTAATTAAGTAACAATATTTAAAATAGTCTTACAATCTTTTAACCACAATATAAAAAATATCTCACAAAAAATAGGTTAGAAAGTCGTCCTTTAGTATTACTCCCTACCATTGGTTTTACAAATGTGTTATCCGTAACTTGTTAAGTTTAGTCGTTGGTTATGAAATTAGTCTTCAATATTTATTAAGACTTGGTAATTAATACTTTTTATGATTTGAATTTATAAGTATTTCAGCCATGATTTGAATGATGTCATGTAGTAACTATTTTATTGTAACTTTTAAAAGGGCCCAGTTTGTACTAGTTGGCAATAACAGCTGAACCTAAACTACAATTTTGTCTTTTATTTTAGCTACGGTTACAATAAACGTGTAAAATATATCCTAACATATTTTAGATTTCGTATAAAGATTATAATATTAATTAATCACATTTTTTCTTTGGTTTTCATTTTATACAGTTTAAATATTCCTAAGAAATGAACAATATCATACAATCGAAAGTCAATGTCGAGTCGTTATTACATTGTCAAAATCGGATATCGGATTCACAACAGAAGGCTATTAAACGATATTCGGTTTCTGAAACTGATTACATTCCTTTCCATTGTGGATATGTGCTACAAACACATTGTCTTTTTTAATGCATATGTATGAGGGGAAAAAAGTGTGACGTGAAATCTCTAAACTCCATCAAAGTCTTCATCTCCATTTCTCTCTCTCCCTTCCACTCATTAACAGGGTTCGAATTAATGCATCCGTAGAGTGATCTCGTTACTCTAACAAAACGAGCCCTTTTCGAATAATAATATTAAAAAAAACTAACCCCCCTCCCCCCCTTCTATCTTCTTTCAGATACCGAAGGGGGAAAATATCATCAAAAAAAGAAAACAGATAAAAAAATCTCGCAAAAATGGAAGACCTCGAATCTCTCTTTGTATGTGCCCGAAGGTTCTTCTCCCCCCGAATCTATCGTTTGCATCATTCCGGACTCTCGTCTGCAAGGGGCGGGCGGGAGGGGAGCAATGGAATCGTCTGCCCTCAACTAATGATGGGTTAGCGCGTTCTAATGACAGTTATTTGCTTTTTGCTCGGTGCAAATCGTGACTTTCCTTCTTTGGAGAGTCTTCTCCGGATCTGCTTACAAGTGCAGAGTTGACCTCTCTGCTCTCTGCGAAAGGGGGACACTTTTGGCGAGAGATCTCTCCAAAAATCACATTTCTTAAAGAAAGTGCACACAAAGCAAATAATTTAAATTCCAAACTACATCATATTTTCAAACTATTTTATCTCAAAACCAAACGATATCATGTTTTAAATTATTTTATTTCCAACGACATCATATTTGCAAATAATTTTACCTCAAAACCAAACGATATCATGCTTCGAATTAATTTATTTCGAACGACATCATATTTTCAAACTATTTTACCCCAAAATTAAACGATATCATGCTTCGAATTAATTTATTTCAAACGACAGCATATCTTCAAACTATTTTACCTCAAAACCAAACGATATCATGCTTTGAATTATTTTATTTCAAACGACATCATATTTTCAAACTATTTTACCTCAAACCAAACGATATCATATCTCCAACTATTTTATTTAGGGAAAAGACGATATCAAGCTTCCAACTGTTTCATTTTTTAAAAACAAACAACATTATGTATTCCAATAATTTTACAACGAAATCAAATGATATCACGCTTCCACCTATTCGATTGCGAAAGCTAACGACATCATAAGTAGAAACTTAGTTATAAATTATAAAATACGAGTACAAATGTAATTATTTTGAAACTTAAATACATGATTCACATCATTTTTTAAACATTTATTAAATAAAAATTATTTATGTCAATTTTAATTTAATATGGTAATTTTAAGGAAAGACTGGGTCTATTTAACATGAATGTCAAATTTCCTGTGGACTATTCTACAATAGTTTCAGCATTCATGTCCCTGGGCCATAACTTATCCATAAATTAATATTTCTTTTTCATTTTTTCTTTTACTGAAAGTCAGGTGTACACATTTATATAGGTATGCACAGATATTAAATGTTTAATAATACACCAGTTTTTCATTGCATAATTGTCGAGTTAAAGATGAATGTTGGTTTAAAACGCTATAAGATTAAAGAAAATATTTTACTTCAAATGAAAAATGTCAATTCGAAAATCCCTTTGTGACCTAATTTTGTTTTCTCAATAAAAATTAAGAAAACCTTTCGCATTGAACTCATTGAAACTGAAACAAAAATACTCTTAATTGCTAAAAATTTTAATTAAAAAATAGTAATAATGCAGGTAGCCAACAAAAGTACCTTGCAAAAACTAATATAAAATATTTAACATTAATATAAATCCATTGTAATTTTTAAAAAATGTCAACCATTCAAAAATGTTAAATTGAGTATTTTAAAAGTGATTACTAAGTTACGATTTACATAACGCGTATAACGAAACACAATTAAGAAAATCGTTAAAACATGGCTCAAATTGAATATTCATATTTAATATATAATAAGACATATCCTCAAAAATCATTGTCATTTTTCTTCGTATGTGCATTGCATATCTAGCATATCTTTCAACTGAAATTTGGCGATGTTTCTGGCCTCCTTTATTGGCGACGCCGAAATTTACCATTTAGCAGCTCTACTATCAGCCGCTTTCTGGTCTCTCTTTAGATCATGGGATACTTTTTGCTAGTTTTACTTTTTCTTTTTTTGCCTTTCTTTCTTTTCGAGGATGTTTTCGCATTTTTTTGGCACTGGTGTAATTTTTTCCCCACACAGCATACGTGCAGCTCTGACCCCCCCCTCGACCACTCTCCATCTGCCTTTTTATTTTTATTTTATATACATTATCATTATTATTATTTATTATTATTATTGCTGTTGTCTCGTAAAAATTCACTTTTTTTTGTTACTTTTCGGTATCCCAGGTCCCCTCAAAGGGATTTCCTGGACGTGTTTGTTTTTTGTGCAAGCGAGTTGTTTTGCAAAGATGACTTGATTAAGACAAAGTTCATTAAAATTAAAATGTTCTCAGGTAATGAAAATAAATTAAAATTGACAGAAATACATTTACAACCGGACATACATTTACAACCGGACATACATACATTTACAACCGGACATACATACATTTACAACCGGACCGGATTAATCTAAACTTTGATAATCTGAATAACTGTTAATTCGAACTATGTAGAGTTTCCCGTCCCATCCTATTAACAAATGGTGTTTTCACATAAGTTGAATTTCGCCTAAGACGAACTTTTTCTGTAGTTCCCTTGGATTTCTAATGAACGAGGTTTTACCTGTACAGTAATATATATCACTGTTTGGTACAAAGACATACTTTCACACCACAAATTACTTATTAAAAACAAAGCAATCATGTTTTAAGATATTTCATTTGTTGAGCTTATTGTTTCAATATGGTATTTAGCCTTATATTTCTCTTTAAAAAATTCAAACACAACTCTTCACTAAAATAATTTTTTTAACTAAACCCGTGAATTAACACATTCATAATTTGTTTGCTATTTCCTTACTTATTGGATAATGGTTTTGAAATTTATGTATCAGTTGGCATTCTAATTGATTTATACTTAATTTTAACCTTTTACTCTAAAAATAAGCTTTTATATTTATGATCTATTTGAGTCAAAGTAAGCTCCACGTCATATTCCTATAATGCTCATAGCTAAATTGAGGAAATACATTTTCAATTTCAAAAACCAGATTCTAATCATCAAAGTAAACCTGTTATCCGTAGCTATTTGATAATACTTTATTAAAACATTAATTGCAAATACATAACATTATAACGTAATCATAGAGCTTCCATTAGAATCTTTTAGGATGTTTCAATACACCAAAAGCTTATGCTTGGAATCATAGAATTTTTACATCCCTTCATACCGTTTCCATGTTTTAAACATCCAACTGATGTTCATACTAACATAAATACGGCTTTGACCTTTTGATATTCTGCCGCCATTACGCATTAAATATACAACTCCAATTTGTCATATTTCAAACATCGTGTGAAAGGTTTGAGTGCACGAAAAAAGAATGGCCCTTCATATAGAATTAAACAATCTCATTCTTCATCATTTTACCGCCATTACGCCTCAGCTCTCTCTAGTAGTTAACCTCTTCTATTTTGATGATGCTTTATTACACCATTTTGAATACATAGAATTAGTAAATCCCCACGTTTACGCAACCAATTTATGTTCCTACCAATATTAGTCTAACTTTTACCCTTTATTATTCCACCACCATTACGCCTCCAATTGACGTCTCCGATGGCTTGGATCTCTCGGAGTGAACCCTATCCTTACCCTTCAAAATGATAGCACCATACCGCCCTAACAACTGTTGCAATTGACGTGGACTCTTTAGTCAAATCATTTGAGCAAAAAAACGCGCGTTCAGATCACGAGGCCTTAATAACAACAATTACGCACGCTTCGGAAGGAAAGTTAACATGAAAATGACTTTCACCTCAAGACGCGCTTGATAACCGTAATCGGAGGGCTTTCAAGAGACTTCTCATTAAAGATGGGTTGAGGACTATGATTTTCAATTATTATTTCTTCTCTCGCGAGGGATTCGGCGTCTGTTGGCTGCAGTGCGCAGTTGGAGGAGGTGGAAGTTGGTAGCCAGCGAAGGATTGCTCAACATCATGCAGAGTGAGTGGACAAAGTCTTTATTTTATATGTTTTCTTAACACTCCGTCAATGAGGGCAACTTAGTTTCTCAAAGGTAACTTCGATTCAAATAAATAATATCTTCATAGGGTAATCTCATTATAGGTTTTTTTTAATTGGTTGTAACTCTACTATGGCTTATAAGTAGAAAAATTGTCACAAAAGATGTTAATAGGGTTCTATGCTTGCACAAAAGTTAAAGTCGCAGTTTTTCCATTCGACGTTGCCTCTTTTTATTTAAAGAGCTTCGCTACCCTATTGGCACATAATATCGTACGATAATTTTCCGATATCTGTCTCATAGGTTAGTTAATAGATCTGTATGACTTGGAAATATTTATTCGAAATCTAGATATGATCTAACGTGTTACTTGGGTAAATGTATATGGGGGTCATACACATAAAGAAAATTTCCCACGAGCCTACTTTCTTTCAACATTTTCAGTGAAAGAAAATGTTTGAAAGGATATCTTCCTGACGTCATGATCCATCTTTTTATTTAGCGATTCCTTTATTAAGTTGAAAATAAAAATGGGATAAAATCCAAATTGTTCATTTTGAATTGCTCAATCCTTACTAGTTATGTGTTATGTTAGTTATAGTTATTAGTTAGTTATAGTTATGTGTCTAGCAATATGCCAAACCTCGTATGTACAGTCAAATATTCGCAGCTATTCAGGTTTTCTGTTAGAAGTATAACTCTGTTTCGGTTTTTCTGGTTAACTTACTAAAAAAATTGATCTTTATCCCGACTCACTCAACAATATCTCCATAATTCCAGAATTCTGCACATTTTGTTTGAGAGGAATCTGATAAGAGAAATCTACTTATAAGTGTATTTGTACTGCGATTCCTAATTCCGAAACACTGTGTATTTTCTCCATGACATCGCAAAAATAAAAACTACTGCAAAACAGTTAAACATTAGTTTATATTGGTTAATTTGTTGTGAAAACAAAACAACAATTTCGAAAAAAAATTAAAATAATTTATTTTTAAAGGAACTGGTGACTTTAAATCAAAAAAAGTAAATTATTAAAAATATTAACAAAACTTTTGTTCAAAGACTGGTTGCAAATTTATTGTTTGCCTGCACTTGTAGGGTTCTGGTATTTTAGTTTACTTGCATTTCTTTGTAGAAAAAAACATTATTTCAACTTCATATTTGTGTATTATGTGTTCATATTTAAGCAAATACATCTTATAAATTTGACCAACTTTGTTTATAGATATTAAAGTCTTTAGTGTCGAATTTTATATTTGCCCTTACGTAAAGGAGTTGTAGGTGACTTCAAAAATTTAAGCAAATTTTTATCAGTAGTTTTTGAAGACTTAATTTATTAAAACAATTAAAATATATAAGTAGCTTGTTTAGATGTTGCTGTTTAGTAATTGTTTGCATGCTGTAGCCTCCCACATCTTAAAATAATATAACAAACTTTAGGTGCCGATTTAGCTATGTAAAAAGTCTCCTTAAATCATTACGAATTTATATGCTTCAATGCAATTTTGTTTCGATACAAATATATTTATTAACTTTGAAATATTTCAAATGCAGAGGAAAATGAAATACATAAATAAATATTTATGGATCTTATATTATTAAGTTTTTTTAAACCTAAATGTCTGTTAATCTCATATTATTAACTTTTTTTGGTTTGCATTTTTATTCGCAATATTTTTAAGAGATTATATTTTTATGGATACACTATTTTCCCATTTGATTTAATTTCATTAATATATTCTATGTAACCCTTTTTTTATCCATCCACAATTGTTTTTGGTAATATTATATCCTGTGCCTTTCCTTAAGTAGTAATTTACGACTGGTCCAAACGATATCAAGCTTCGAATTATTTTATTTCAAACGACATCATATTTCCAAACTATTTTACCTAAAAAACAAACGATATGATGCTTCCATTTATTTTATTTCAAACGACATCATATTTCCAAACTATTTTACCTCAAAACCAAACGATATCATGCTTCGAATTATTTTATTTCAAACGACATCATATTTCAAAACTATTTTACCTCAAAACCAAACGATATCATGCATCGAATTATTTTATTTCAAATGACATCATATTTTCAAATTATTTTACCAACGGTTTTTATTTCAAACGGTTATTAGAGAATATTTTTTTTAATTATGATAATTAAAAAGAAATTTCAAATAACTATAATGCCAAAGCTTCTAGGAAGAAGGTTGACAAGTTTTTATCTCCTAATATTGGAAAATGCTATATTAAATTTTTATAATTGCCCTTGTTATTTTTCCGAAATAATTATTCAAATATTTTAAGAGTTTTGATCTATTGGCCTTTAAGGTAGGCGAATACCCACAATTTCCCAAAATTCTAAAATGTTTACTATTGCTTTAATCTTTTCCAAATTTGGCATAGTGATTTCAAATACAATGAATAATACTATTTAGGCTTTTGTTTTTATTTAAATATAATTTATTTATTTTAAACGGTGTTTTTCTACTAAAAAAAGAGGTTTACGCCAACAAGTCTAACACATTGAATTTTCATCCTATGAACATTTATTATGTGTTCAATTCCTCGTTTTAAACTGATACATGCAATGACCCTCTAGAGTTACATACAAATTAGAAGAAAAAAAGTTATTAAGAAAAATGTTATAAATTAACCACAAAAAAGGGATTTTATTCGATTAACTTACACTTGGACATTTAAAAAAAAAAACTTGTATACTTACACCAAATGTTAGAGGTTCATGGCACAGATATATATTGAA
Source organism: Hylyphantes graminicola (assembly GCA_023701765.1). Classification (NCBI taxonomy): domain Eukaryota; kingdom Metazoa; phylum Arthropoda; class Arachnida; order Araneae; family Linyphiidae; genus Hylyphantes; species Hylyphantes graminicola. The sequence goes on from CM043122.1 coordinate 8,001,963, forward strand.
ATAGCATCTGTGAAAAATTTCAGGTAAATTTATGTAAAACTTTTTATGCTAGAAGTGTTGGCGTAACCCCCTTTTTTTAGTTGAAAAACACCGTTTAAAATAAATCAATTATATTGAAATAAAAAAAAATTGCCCAAAAAGCATTGTTCGTTTGTTATATTTGAAATCACTAGGCCAAATTTGGAAAAGATTAAAGTAATAGTAAAAATTTTAGAATTTTGGTTATTCGCCTACCTTAATGATATATATAACAAAAAATTTTACTCTGTGATAAAGGTTTTACATGGTTTAATGCTAGTTTTTTAGGATTATGTAAATTGCGTAATTTTTTTAAGTTTTTGATTTTAAAAAATTCATAATTTGGTGAATTACTACATTTTCTGTTGAAATATATTACATAATGTTTCGAAAGTAGTTTCATTTTATGCTTGATCGAATATATAATTTTATTGATCATCTAATTTTTATATAACGATTTTTTTAGTTCATTGTTAAAAATGTCTAACGATAAATCACAATCTTTTTTTATACAAATAAATTAAAAATTACATTTACAAATAAAAAATTATTCGAAAGAAAAAGCTTTTGTAGGATAATATTTTTGCGCTGAGCCATTAAATTACAGCAATTAAAGTTGTAGAAATTTAAATGTTTCAAATATCCCATCGCATATTTAAGTTTCAAATATAAAATATTATTGTAAAGATATTAAAACTGTCATTTAATATAATGAGCATTAAATAAATAAATTGTAAGTTCAAGGTGTGTATTTTTGTATTCTGTTTTTTTTACGCTTTATAGCTTTATACTGTCAGATTTTTCCAAATTTACATTTCAATTTAATTTTTTTAATCCAATTGTGTAACCCAAAAGTAACCTTTTAATTCAAAGAAAGTATTTTTTACTTCTTTATACAAAAAAAGCCTTTTAAACTTTAAATCAAATGTAGGGTGGGAATCTACAAGGTAAAATTTATTAATAACCACCCCATTTGCTTAACATGGGAAGGCAAAGAAGGGGCAAGTGATGATTTTGTATGGAAATTTCTTAACTGCATCTGCGGCGAAAAGAGGATTCCTTTCGGCGACTTTCTTCTTTCTTTCTCCGGTAAATTAATAGATTTTCGTTGTCGGATAACAGATTTTCAAAGTAGCTATAGGGTTTTTTTACTCCTATGACAAAAATGTACCGAAAGTAGCCTTAAAAGTATTCGTGAATTCTTTTATTTGATTCATTCTTTCATTAATCACATTTTTATGGTCCATTTGTTTTAATCCTTATATTCATGGTCAATTTGCAGTATGTATAAAGTGTCATGAATTATTATTAAGGTAAATATTGAATTTCACATTGAAATTTTCGAGTCTAAATTTTATTATAAAGATAAGAAAACTGCCTTTTAACATAAGCTTTGTTAATCATTCCAGTTAAAACATTCCGTTCAATCAGTCCGTTCAACCAGTCCGTTCAATCCAGTTCAACATTCCGTTCAGGAAGTTCAAAGGTGTTTTAGGAATTTTTAGGTTTTTTAGGATTTTCTTCGATTTCTTTAAATTTTGGGATATTTATTTAATTTGTACTGTTTATAAATCTTCATTAATCTTTTGTTTGTATTGGGTTATATTTACTTCAATCAAATTAAACGCATAAATGTTTCGAATACATTAATTTAATTCATTCATAATACCGTAATTTTTACTTAGTCATGTTAAGTAATTAACTTTTGATGCAACGAGTGAACTTTATATTCATAAAGTGTTGCTGGAATCATGAAAATGCTATTTCATCGTTATATTAACCTCCCATACAATTAGGAAACAGCGTACAACCTCTTTTTAATTATTAAATAAAGTGAACTTAGGTAAATAATGACTTATGACTTTCTTGGTGGGGGGCAAGATCGCCAAGCACTGCGACTTTTTAAGTCTATTGTACTAAGCCCCAGAAATGACACAAGCACAAGAGACACACAAAGAAAGAGACGACACAAACACATAGAAAAATAACAACATTTATTGACAGTCACAAACATCCATGCCTGACCGGGATTCGAACCCAATCCCAGCAGCTCCAAAGGCTAATCCTAACGAGTGTGCCACCGGGGCGGCTAGGTAAATAAATTTACAAATTTTTAAGTAAACAAATGAAAAAAAAAACATTTTGTCAAACATTTATTTATTTACACAATTGTTGTCAAATACATCTTAAGAAGATTTTTGCTAACGGCACTTAGTAATGTTCTTTGCATTTGAGTGACAATATGACGTATTACTTCGACTAAGGCGTCTGGCCTTATATTCCCAATAAAAACTAGGTGGGAAAACTTGCCCCATTGGAAAACTATCCCCGGTTTCCCCTACAAAACTGCTTAAATTATTGTCTGAAACTGGCAATGGAGCAGCTATGCTGTGTTTGAGCTCCTAACATCCTGTAAATGGGGTAGGTAGGTATGTTTGAATTATCGTCGCACTAGAGCTACACATTGGCGACGGGCATCGTAATTTAGAACCATAGTCAAGTGACGAGCATACACCTGAGTTGGCATCCAACGCAACAGTTACCAGTAAATGTGAATCTTGAGTAATGTTTTCGATACAATCACAGCAAACTGTGAAAAGTCGGTAGAGTATGCGCTTTCCTTGAGCAAAAAGCAAAAAAAAAATTTTGGTGGATGGTATGTTGGCATCATATATTCGAGGTTTTTCTGGTGCATTCATTGAGTATTTTGGACAACTTAATAAATCAGAAATCCTTTAACTTAATATATTCTAAGAAAAAAATTATAAACTTACCGCCTTAAATCAATATATGAAATCTGTATTATCGTAAAAGCAGTATAGGAAGTTTAAAAAGTTATAAATATGAAAGCAGCGAAATATTAATTTTGTTTTGAAATTACTTGGGTATGATTCAAGAATTTTTAAATCTTGCGTCATTAAATATTAAAATGGACATTTATTTACCATTTGAAAACCAAGTGTTCCCTGTTAAGCTCAGTGGAGGACAAAAGCAACTTTTTATAAAAAAAAAAATAGATATGCACAGACATCTGCAGAACTTTACGAAATGCAAAAATCTTCTTAAAATGCATTGAACAAAAAAAATTATAAATATGAAAGTTAAAAAAATAGTTCCTCATTAATATTATTACCAACTTCAAGATTATTGTTTTCCTATTATTGTTAAATTCAGGCTTCTTATAATATTATACAGAAAGGTTAAAATATCTGCAAAATTACTTTTCATAATTTTAATGCATTTTATGTTCCTCTCTAACTATAGCAGAACTATAATTACATGGAAGATTTATCTAAAACAATATGAAAGTAGCTTTCATCAGATGAAAAAATATCATTTGAGTATAAATAGTAGTAAAGGTGGCCGATAAGAAAAATGCTGAATTTTACATTATTTTTGTCATTTTTGCATGAATTTAATAACTGAAGAGACCTTCAAATATATATTCTTAATTCTGAAAATCTCAGAGTGCCTGGTATTCACATAAAGAACAATTGTGGGTTGCGAGACTTTTAAAATTTGTTTAGGTGGCTAATAAAAAAAATGCTGAATTTTACAACCTTTAGGTTACTTAAAATAATTTTGATAACCCCTGGAGGAACCTCTAAGTGTCTTTTTAAAGTTTTGAAAAAAATCAATATATTATGTCGGCATAAAGAACATTTTTAGAGGGTGCGACTTTAGCATTTTAAAAGTTGACATTTTTGAGACATCATAATATATATGTTAATAATGGAAATTTTGCACCAGATTTACAATATTCATCTTTTCTTTTTTAATTAAGTATTCAAAAATAAAATAATGATTAGTTTTTTTTTCTCTTTTTGTAGAGCCTTTAACTCTTTGTGGTTACCTAAAGTGACCCTTCAACTTAACGTGCCCGAGTGCTGAGGGACCATGGAATCAAGCGTTGAAAGTTCACAACACAAAGGTACACCACTTAGGATTACAAGGTTCACAATAATTCTGTATAATACACTGTTAAAAAATTTGTGCTTGATTTCACCATAATAAAGGTTCCTAGTAGCTGCGACGGCTGTGTGGTGAAATGTTTCACCATTTTTCATGTTTTAGAAACAAAAACCTGATAAATGGTTCTATCGAAAATATTGTGAAACTTTGCATCTACTGGATCCATATTTTTGGTAATAGTAAGCGCCAAATGTTTAACAGTGTATTATAATTCCTAATTGTATTCTTTTATTGTGTTTGCTAAAAAAATTTAAGTCATTTTCAAATTTTGACGCGTATATTGTCGATATAAAAGATCTATTTGAAGTAATTTTGCATACAAGAACATAACAAAAACTTAGTTAGCAAATTCAGAAAAATATCCGAACTCAGAAGCAGATTTTTTACAGTTAATGTATCAGTTTAGAGTTAGATGCATTCTACCATATTTATTATTGTATAATGGATCTCTAAATCTTTAAATTCACACATCCGACAACGTAACACTTTTTTTTTCTTTGTTCCCCCAATTAATACCTTCTTTTCCATTCAGTTGTCATAATGGAAAATCTATTTGAAGTCTTGAGCCGTGAACAGTTTTTCATCTTTTGCGCATTAGGCGTAAGAAGTCCCCAAATTGGCAGTTGTTAATCTTGGTAATCGGCGCAACGCATTACGCGGCGCAGAATTATTGTAATGATGTTGGACTTATGGAGACCACTTTGGCAAGAAGTGACTAGCTAGATGTATAAAGTAACTCACTGTCCGTAATTTCCGATAATCGCGCACAAGAAAAGATGTCGGCCACACTCCAGTGACTTCTGAAGGCGATTACTCATTCAAATTATGGATCCCACCTCCACCATATAAAACTGACACAGAGAATGAAAAGTTCCGATACTTTGAGAAAGGGCTATTGGAAAGGGTATTGGATTTGATATTAACTTGGACTAGTCTGATGTCGCGTCATCAACAAATGTATTTATCGTTTTCAGAAGTTGCGGATTATTTGAACAATTATGCGAAATTATTCTTGCTTTTAAAAGTGGTGCAACTTCGCTCCTTTTCATGATATTAACAAAGACTAGTCTGATGTCGTGTCATCAACAAATGTATTTATCGTTTTCAGAAGTTGCGGATTATTTGAACAATTATGCGAAATTATTCTTGCTTTTAAAAGTGATGCAACTTCGCTCATTTTCATGATATTAACTTAGACTAGTCTGATGTCGTGTCATCACCAAATGTATTTAACGTTTTCAGAAGTTGCGGATTACTTAAACAATTATGCGAAAATATTCTTGCTTTTAAAAGTGGTGCAACTTCTCTCATTTTAAGATACATGCCTAGTTTGTGTCGGGTAGTCAACATATGCCTTTACCGTTTTAAGAAGTTAACTCTAACAACTATGGGAAATTGTTTTTTTTTAAGTGGCGAAACTTCTTCTTTAATTAGCCTAAATTAACCACATTTAAAGTAGAGTAACCATCAGACTTATACTGCATTTTGCAATACAGTTTAGTTTTATATTCAACAATCTAATTATAAAAACTACCAAAATATATATAGGTTTTATTTGTTAGTTTTTCTAAATGAAAACAACATAAATAAAGTATTTATTAAAAAAAATACGGTGATTTTATAGTCATATGTAATCAATGAAACAAAACGGAACAGTCTATTTTAAAGACTATACTCTTTGGGGCAGAGTAAAGTATTTATTACATAAAAAAGGTCAATGTAAATAACATTTACGTTAAGTATTAAAAGTTGATCTAAAAGATTCTGCATAATTTGATTGAGCATATTTGTCTTCATACATATGCAAAGTTTATAAAAGTTTCAAATTCTCAACTGTCCCAAATTTTATATATTTTTTTCAAATCAAAATTCTACAATTAATGACTTTACATACACTTAAGAAGTAATACGAGTAGTGAGGAATAATAATAATGTTATAAATAACTTTATTTTCTTTCCATTTTTATATAACAAACTATACAATAAAAGCTATCAAAACATAAAATCCTGAACAAGATTAGACACAAAAGACCACGCCAACAACTCAGTAGCCCTGTCGACGTGCAAAACCCCCTTTCGAAGCCGTTCTTTTGATTCAAGAATCGCATATCTTTTCTTTCTGGACAGTATAATCGGTCCAACTCCACGCTGCTTAGGAAGCCGAACCTATCCCCTGAATAACGGCCAATCGTATTTCAAAGTTGAGTATGGGTTTCGTTCTGGTACTACCACAGCAGACAACAGACTGGGTCTATGTCTTCGTTTTTGTGGGAAATTGAAGACGTTCATTGAATCCAAATCCAGGTGGTCTGAAGAAAGAAGGCGGCAGAGTGGCCAAGGCAGACCTTTGAGTTCCACCGAAATGGCGGTTGTAAGTTTTCTTTAAGGGGTCATAGGAGTCTTAAAAATGTGCAAAGAAGGTACTACAAAGCATAGTTTGATCTTTCATGTAATTTTTACACTACTCAATATATAAGTATAATTTTTTTATATGTATTTCTACAACATTTATTTAATACAAAACAAATGTTAAAATTTATGAAACTTTAGCCAAAACTAAAATAAATGATATTCAACATAAAGCTATTTGAACACATTGTGATTAGGCTTGCGCGGCAAATTTTGAGGTCAAAATTGAAAAAATGACCAAGAAAATGACTATATATTGTACAAATATGTACAAACAAGGACTTATACCTGAATTCTCAGCTCAATTTTAATTAGAAAATATTTTTAAAAAAATTTAAAATCAAAATTTTAAAATTTTTATTAATTTTTTTAGAAAAAATTTTAAAATAATTTCTAATCAAAATTGAGCTGAGAATTTAGGTATAAGTCTTTGTTTGTACATATTTGCACAATATAAAATCATTTTCTTGGTCATTTTTTCGATTTTGACCTCAAAATTTGCCGCGCAAGCCTAATCCCAATGTGTTCAAATAGCTTTATGCTTAATATCATTTATTTTAGTTTTGGCTGAAGTTTCACAAGTTTTAAAATTTGTGTTATAATAAATAAATCTTATAGAATTACATATAAAAAAATTATACTTATATATTGAGTAGTTAAAAAATTACATGAAAGATCAAACTGTGCTTTGTAGTACCTTCCTTGCACATTTTTAAGACTCCTATGACCCCTTAAAATAAGTAGTTTTCGTGTCCAGTATGTGTTTTTTGTCTTTTTGCCACTATAAGAGATTTCCGGTGCTTCACCAGGTTCAAATGTCTGCCCGTAACTAATTTTTTGAACATATATTTTACAATGGCGGGGTTAGTAGGCTTCTTTCTTTTGTGTAAAATAATGAACATAGAAAAAATGGGGCGTACCTACGTTTCATACTTTTAAAAAATATATTTTATTTGAATGCGATGCTTTAAAAGTCTTTGTAATTGTAAGCTTTCATTGTGCTATAAAAAAGTTCAATATACTTCTAATAGTATGTTCTTTTCAAATTGTAGTCATTTCTGGTAAGCCTCCTAACAATGAAAATATTTGTATTCCAAATATTTTAATGTTGACAAGTTAAGTAGCTGCAATAGTAAATTGCAGAAGATAATGTAAAAGATAATGTCCAAAATAGCCTTTCTTTAAAAATGTTTTTTTTATCCTTTTAAATTTCTCCTTAAGAAAATGTTAACAATATGTGGAACTGCATAACTCAGTTATTTCGAATAGTTGCCAGAAACCCGGCAGTCGAAAGTCCGACAGGGACGAAATTCCAACGAGGTAGAAACCCTGACAAATCAATTAATACCGTTTTGCTTAAGGGGTCTAAGGAGTCTTAAAAATGTGCAAAGATGGAACTACAAAGCATAGTTTGATCTTTCATGTAATTTTTTAACTACTCAATATACAAGCATAATTTTTTTATATGTAATTCTACAAGATTTATTTAATATGAAACAAATTTTAAAATTTATGAAACTTTAACCAAAACTAAAATAAATGATATTAAACATAAAGCTATTTGAACACATTGTGATTAGGCTTGCGCGGTAAATTGTGAGGTCAAAATTGAAGACATGACCGAGAAAATGACTTTATATTGTACAAATATGTACAAACTAGAACTTATACCTAAATTCTCAGCTCAATTTTAATTAGAAATAATTTTTAAAATTTTTTTAAATCAAAATTCAAAAAATTTTATAAATTTTTTTAGAAAAAAGTTCTTAAAATAAATTCTAATTAAAATTGAGCTGAGAATTTAGGTATAAGTCTTTGTTTGTACATATTTGTACAATATAAAGTCATTTTCTTGGTCATGTCTTCAATTTTGACCTCACAATTTGCCGCGCAAGCCTAATCACAATGTGTTCAAATAGCTTTATGTTTCATATCATTTATTTTAGTTTTGGCTAAAGTTTCATAAATTTTAAAATTTGTTTCATATTAAATAAATCTTGTAGAATTACATATAAAAAAATTATACTTGTATATTGAGTAGTTAAAAAATTACATGAAAGATCAAACTATGCTTTGTAGTTCCTTCTTTGCACATTTTTAAGACTCCTTAGACCCCTTAATTAAGGGCATTTTAATTGCTAATTTTTGCTTTTTTTGCGGATTATGGCTTGTCGTTATTATGCCCCAGACCCACTCTCAGAAATAACACTTTCATTTTTAACGATTCATGAATCCTCAAGCCTCATTTCGTTAATTTTGAGGATTGTTTCGTCAAACTATCGCGTGACTTGAGTAAACGCGAATCCTCACTTTTACGATCGTGATTTGACGACTCTGTATCTTGATTTTGAGGAAACAGAATATCTTTGTTGTACTCACATGCTCAAAAATGATGACATTTCTTTAGCTTAGACGACATTCAAATCCTCATAAAAATGACGTTTCAAATTTCCTCACTTTGAGGAAACGAAAACTCGGAGCATTTGCCAGTAATGGAATCGTCAAAATTAAGGAAAATTTCGTCGTTTTTGAGCATTCATTTTTTAGAGTGCCCCTTTGACAGGTATTGCGATTTAAAAAATAATATTAGATATACGGGATAGCCCATCCCTCCCAAAAGCAAATTCAAATCAAACCAAGGTGGGGCAGGTGGTGTGCGTTTAAGCCGCTCAACCACACAAGTGCATCGATCAAAATATGATTTTCCTTTCACCCAATTGGCGAATGATTATATTAATCTCCATTATTTCAATGCAGCTTATGTTACTTAATTAACACACGCAGACACACTTTTCACTTACTTTTCGAATGGGAATGAATTGAACACGCGACGTTTTTACATCTTGTTGCATTAGAGTTACTCATATTGATTATGCTCATGTTAACCATTTGCTCATCCGCATCAATAAAATTGAATAGATAAGTATAATAACATAACATTAGTCAAATATACTAATATATTAAGTGTAAAGGGTACACAGTTTTGATTTTAACTTTTCTTTTTCTTGAAATAAGATGTTACTATGACAGTATTCATACAAGAGGAATCCGCTATGTTATGGCTTAATACTAATATATTTAGTGTAAAGGGTACACAATTTTGGTTTTAACTTTTTTTTTCTTGCAATAGGATGTTATACTATGACAGGAATCATACAAGAGGAATACGCTTTGTTATGGCTGTCATTCGAGCCAACTAACTGATTTCATTTGTTTAAACTCGCAACTCACCATTATTAGCTAATAATTGTGAGCTAGAATAACTCGTTTTTATTTCCTCTATATTAAAGCAACTTTGAAATTGAAAACCATGTTGGTTGTAATTTATGAAGGATGTCAATAGGCGCATCTTTTAAAGGGATTCCTACACTGCAAATCAAAGTGCCTTAATGCAATTCACAACACTATTTTATACAACAGGCACTGGAGTCAGGCAAATAGAATCTTAAAATTTACTTTCAAATGTTTAGAAAAAAATCAATTTACATATAAGTTAAATGAAATAACGATGCCGTTGAACATGCGAGTTTAATTCGTTAAAGTGAGACAAGATGTGTATTAAAAATAGCATTCATCATTTTAATCTCATTTAATTCCGAAAGAAAACGTCTGATTTAATGCACAAAATCTGTATACTGTCTATTAAAAAAAAGAATCTGTTGAGAAATAAATAAGTGATAAGTGAATAAGTGTCATTTTAATATAACTGTGTTTTTTTTTAAGGGAATGGCCGTGTCAAGAGATTAAGCTAAATATCCTTTACCTAATCTAACCCTTAAAAAGCAAAAACCCAAATGTGCTTTTGGTTGAATTAATGTTGCACTAGAGCTACTCGATGGTTATTGGCGACAGGCCTCATGATTTTGAAAGACCCATCCTATTACTTAGGTACTCGCAATTGTTCTCATCTATTTTTCAGTCAGGTCGTAAATATAAGAACGTGCAAGCAAACATATTGGGATTACTTCCTGATTTTTCTGGAACAACCTAAGTCTATATTTCTCCAGTTTATGCAACCAACCTAAAATCAAGGAAACTCATTCAATATTAACCGACCCCCTGTGAAAACAAAAAAACCTCAAATCCGATCACCGATTTAACAATTCCCCATGCAAATGGCATCCAAAGGACATTGGCAGGCACGAACGATGCCATGCCTTGGGGCCATTAGAGGCGCGCAACCCTTAAATATTGAATCAGGCGTTCGGTAAGACATTCCTCTCTGGTTTGTCACTTGGGATGATACCCGCACGGCATCGCGCCATTAGGGCACGAGTGACGTCACTCGAGTGCGAAGGGATCTAATATTCATGATCATGCAGATCGAGGGATTGGCTGGTGGAGATTGCGGGCACACCTCGATGGCGGGAAAAAAAGATGTCGATCGTTACAAATTAATAGACTTTTGTTGTGGAGATTTCTCAGGGAGACGCAAATATCTGGAAAACAGATTCGGGGCAGGTTCACTCCAAAAAATGAATGCTCAAAAAAAGACGAAATTTTCCTTAATTTTGACGATTCCGTTACTGGCAAATGCTCCGAGTTTTCGTTTCCTCAAAGTGAGGAAATTTGAATCGTCATTTATATGTGGATTCGAATGTCGTCTAATCTAAAGAAATATTTCGTCATTTTTGACAACAATGAGATTCAGTTTCCTCAAAATCAAGATACAGAATCGTCAAATCACGATCGTAAAAGTGAGGATTCGCGTTTACTCAAAAGCAGGGCCGGACTGGCTCCCTGTCAAGGGCGCAGTTTTACCGGCCCTTCCCGGCTTCAAAAGGCGCCCGCCCCTTCCTCTAACCGCATATTCTTAACCAAACTTAAATTATTCTAGGCGCACATACAAAGTGATTTTTATTGTTCAAAAGGAAATGCAATTTATACCTTACTTTAGGAAACATAAAGGAGACAAAATAAATCAAGGAGTGATGAAATAACTATAAAATAGCCTAGGGCTTGAAATTGATACTTTAATACTCACAAAAATTTGGATCTACAACAAGTACAAAGCTATATCTCTGATATCTAGATTTTAAATCACAAAAAACTTACAGAGCTTGTTCATTCATGACAAAAAAAAAATTTTTAGAGCTCAAAACACAAATTCAACTACATTGACACGACCCCCTGCAAATATTAAACGGCTGTTAAATGGACAAAAAGTACAAAGATATGTCTCTGATTCCGTACCTTTCAAACAAAAAAATAAAATCGGAAAGATACAGTCAGACGAAAAAGTAAATAAACTGATGTCAAATCAAATCTTTCCAACAACAAAAATAAAAAAGCCGATAACGCCTAAAAAATTCCAGAAATAGGTAGCATTTATGACTACATATTGCAAATTTTAAGCACATTAACGCAAATCATAACTAAGGGTGCGGCAATCTCACGGTGCATTTTTCAAAATTAGTATTTAAAGTATTCAAAATTGTAAATGGAGTCACCAAAGAAAAAGACACCAGACCGCCTTCTTTTTCTGCAACATACACTTTTTATTTGGACGTTCGATATACCCGGGAACGGGGAATCTTTAAAACACATAACAAATCGAGGTCCAACGACAAACAAAACAGCAGCTGCATCGTGGGATGACGGTGAAAAAATACTTCTTGCAAACGATGCATATTTTGCCTACGTTTTCTTTGTGGAGTGTGAAAATAATTTTTACATGTGGCCTTTGGTCTGAATTAAAACTAATAAAGAGAACAGAGAGAAGCGAACGCTAATCGAATCTATATGAAAGAACGGATCTTTCTTTTCTCCTAAAACTTTTTAGTACAGTTCGGAGAGCCACGATAAATATTATTTCGTAAGACTTTGCCAATTTTAGGGACCGAAAAAAAAAACTACTGCAATTTTGCTCCATTTTTCGTTGAATTTTTACGGAGAAAAACTACGTGACACTCATAAAATTTTGTTTGATAATAATTAATTTATAGATTACATTATTCTCTAAAAATAATAGAACGATTTAATGAGCATTTTAAAAATTAGGTATACATAATTTTTTATCGTTTTTTATAGACTTTTTCACTTCAAAATAACCGATACCGATGAAAAGAAGCTTTTCTTTCTATGCAAGATTTCTTTAACAAATGTTTGAACAACCAACAGAACCAAGAAGTTGGCCCTTTAAAAATGTAAGAAAAAGAAGTAAAATATTTTTTGAAAACACATTTTCGAATACCAAAACAAAAGTAATTCCAGACAACTTCTGAAAACAAAACGTTGGATATGTCGCATTCCACGACATACATTTACCCCATTAAAATTGTTTTTAATATATAATGGTAAAAACATACGGGTTTTTACAATACTTTAATTATGAACCATAACGCGCGGCTTCTATTATACTCAAATAATGTGCGTATTATTAAATTGATTATTTTTTTTAAATAAATAGGAAGTGCAATAAAAAAGAAAAATTATATTACTTATAGAACGTTTTCATGATATATTTACCTACTTAAATAATTTAAGTCACATAAGTTTTTGTACAAAAATTAAATGATGAGCTTCTGATTTTAAATTTAATTATTATAAAAAAGAATACTTAAATACGATTACTCAAATATATGATTCATAAATCATAATTTAATTATCAATTTTATTTCATCAACCGAAATGCTGCCTTGAAACTATAGGAATTAAACTTTTTGATATTTTGTGTCATCAGGCAAAATGCCGTCTTTTAGATTTATTGAACACCAGGTCAATGTATTTTTTTTACATGACATGACACAAAGACAAGTCTTTAAAATGGCACCTTAACAAATATTGTACGTGCAGCAACTACAAAATTTTAACTTATTATCAATGCTACATACAACATCTCATTCAAATAAATGTTACTTAATAACTGCTATTTGCAGAATAATTATGGTTTTAGTTTTTTAATATTATTGAGGCAATGTCAGAAAATGTTATAAATTAGAACTCACGTATAAAAGAAACTAATCATTCTCTGAACCCAATCTTGCACATATATTCAATGTGATGGTGTGATATATAAGCAGGGGAAAATAGACATAAACTCCGATTGAACCATATCGGCCTACATTTTATTCTTTACTTTACACTTCCTGTTTGAATACATGCTCTTTGGCGCATCGCAAAATTGGCGCCTCTATGATAGGCTGTACTTTTAATCGAAAGGGGGAAAAAACACCAATAATTCCACGAAAAGAAAAAAAAATCGAATCATATATAATAAATCTTTTTCCGGCGCAAAACCACCATTCGCTGGTAAATTCAGCTGGGGTAGTATTTTTTATTTACTTTCTTTTAAACTGTACAGTTTCGCGAACTTACGGGTTTGGGAATACAAAATATTACAGTGACTCACAAATATAAAAACAGAATGAATGAGATATATCGGCGTCGCATAAATTGATCATGTTGGCGCCATCGCTGATCATCTGTAGTTTCTTTTTCTATTCTGTAACTTTAAGATTTTGGTTTTCCATCTTTATTTATCATGCTTATTCTGACAAAAATGTAACTTTAACGCGGGCTTTTTTAGGGGAGAAGGGGATCTGAAACCCTTTTTGAGTAGGATTAGGAAGGGGGCGAAAAAGAAATTATTTAATCAAAGAAATACGACAGCTGACCCCTTGATCCGCGTCCGAACAATTCAAATAATATTCGGCACCAGGCAATGAAATTAAAAACTAGAAAGCCCAGCGCCCTATGTCATATCCCACATGCTCTAATAAAACAATTAAACAATTTAAATAATATTCGGCATCAGGAATCGAAATTTTAAACAGCGAAGTCCAAAGGCGCTTTATGTGATATCGTAGCGCTAAAAGAAAACAATTGAAATAATATTCGGCACCAGGTTTTTAAGATTAATAAACAAGACCCAAATTAAAGTTTTTAAAAATGCCTTTTTCACTAAAATTTAGTTTTATTGAGAATGTGAATGACGATTGGCAATGAGTCTCAATTTTAGGAACGCGGTCGAATGACGTGGTCGAAAAATAACCAGGCACCCAACGCTAAGTTAGCCAGCGGCGTCAGGACTGTAGACCACAAAGTCTTTAGCTTGCACCAGTCTCATATGCAAGGCGCTACTTTACTCAGAAAATTGAGAAATATATACAAGAAGGTGTGTGAAATTAAAGGCGCTCTAATACACCTTGACGCAGTTTTAGGCGAGCGGTTGAACCTTGGAAGGTGTCATCAGTGGCATACAACGCCTTAACGCCACACTTGCGCTCTGTTTTACTAACGAAACCAAATGAGTTTTCCCTCGGAAAACTTAGTCAGAAGTTTTTTTTTTTTTTTGAAAAAGGCGCACCGGCCCGAGGGCCGATGGGCCGGCGGGCCAGTCCGGGCCTGCTCAAAAGTCACGTGATAGTTTGACGAAACAATCCTCAAAATTAACGAAATGAGGCTTGAGGATTCATGAATCGTCAAAAATGAAAGTGTTATTTCTGAGAGTGTTGGAATTGGAAAAGGATCAAGGATCCACTTTATTTTGAAATATGGGGCTTTGCGATGGTAAACAGCATAAGAACTTCAAAATACAATGGTTTTCAAAATTGACAGGCATTTTTCTTTTACTAACTCTTAAAAAAATACTTGTCGAGTCAATTTAAAAATTAGACCACGTAATTTATATTTGTTTCTTGCATTTCTGTGTTCACATCATGTCACTTATTTAAATAGGGGGCTTAATTGTAACAGAGGCATATCTTTAAGGAAAGTAAAGCACAAACGCCTTATGGCAGCCACAATATTCAAAGATATATAAGCTAATTTTGAAAGTTAACTAAAATATTTTTCATTTTGTTCATAATATTTAAATTTTTGCTGTGGATATATATGTGCGTACCCATAATTTTAAAATTCCAGATCTGCCTCCAAAAATAAAGCAGTCTTTGGATTTTTCTTTTTGCATTTTGTTTCTCCATAATATCGTGTAACCAATTTCTTCCTTCATCACAACATAGTAAAAAGTATTAATCGCTTTAAAGTCTTCAAAAAAAGAAATTAATATCTAACCTATTTAAATGTTTAAAAAAAAAATAGTAGAACTAGAAACTCCTAACTCCTCCTCCCGTTCCATATGGTTGTGACAAGATCGACAGTGAATTGGAAAAAAGTCCATCTCTTGAAACCAACTAAATCATGCTTTATAATAATATTTCAAATTAGCATCAAATCATCTAAGACTACGAAATTGGATAAAACGACCAACACATCCAATTAAAAATAAGAATCTTTTTCATTACTATTATCTTTTCTACATTTACTATTTTATTTAAGAACAGTTGGATTTTAAATAAAACTATATGCTGTAAGCCCTCGCTATATCGCGCCTAATTACATCGCGCATTCGAATATATCGCGCCTTGTATCATATCTCCCAATTTTTCCTCCATTTTTTTTCAATAAGTATTTTTCTTAAAATCGACGTGTATCTTATCGACACGAAAACACATATGGTCAAGATTTTAAACATTAAAAAAAATTTCAAAGGTAAACAGGTTTTACGAGAAAATTAAAGCAGCTAACTTTAGATGGATTTTTTTATTAGAAAATGAGTGAAATATGTTTAGTATTACTTGTGAAATACTGTGTTATGCTCATGATAGTCCGTTTTAAATTTTCGCTTCCTCTTGTTAAAATAACTCATATTATTTAATATGATTTAGTTTCATCTTTTAAAAACATACTGTGCTTCAGTTTAAAAATTTTGTTGAGAGCATAAATAATCAAAAGTATAATATTTATCAAGTTGCTCGTTATATCGCTCAATCGGTTTTTTGCTTGTCTCCCGGGCAGCGCGATATAACGAGGGGTTGCTGCATTGAGAATTAATTATTCGTTTTATTGTGTTGGAGTTCTTATAATTTTAAAGAACGTAATTTATGTTATTTATTCTATATTATTCTACTTTGTATAACTGATTAGAATATTCTTCATATAGAATATTCTTCTATTTTTTTATAGTAATCGTTTTATTGGATTTTGCTTTTTTACTAAGAACTACTCTTATATTATCACTGTTTTCTCATGATCTGTCTTTCTCTCTTTTTTTTTAAGTATCTTTCTACGCTTATATCTATTTCCCTTTCTGTCTCTCTCTCCTTTCTCTCTTTCTTTGTTTTTGAAAAGCTTAAATTACTCTTTAAGGATGAACAAATCCATTTGGCCAAAGCCAAAGACACTTTTTCAGAGGAGATAGTGTTACCATGGTTGGACATGCTTTGCTAGATCTTTTAACGAGCGATCGAACTGAACACAGAATGAAATTGAAGTGATCCTCCCCGCCGCAAATGTTTGTTTCCATATCAGTTTTCATACCAGTTAATGACATCAGTTTTCATACTTTAATGATTTAAGTATGCCAGTCACAGAGCCTAATTGCATTGGAATTGGCTCGTAATCGGCATTAGTCCTGTGATTGCTCTTCAGATATGCGGGAGGTCGGGGTAAAATAGACTGGAACGGTGCTTAAGTGGTGCAGACTTTTATTGAGATGGTGGAGTTTTGGCATGAAATGAAATCTATTAAACAAAGGGAGGTGTCAGAAAGAAAAAAATACTCATGGGATAATGACTATTCACTGAATTAATGAAAAAGTAGTACAAATATCGGGTAATTCACGAAGTGTTCCGTTTTACGGGAGTAGTTTTTTAAGGAACGTGTTTTCGATATAACGAGATGGTTTAGTTTAAAATATACTTGCGCAAATGGCTAGGGCCTTCAGGGACACGTCTAAATTGCGGAGGTGGCGATAGATGGCAGCATCTGTCACTTATGTGTGTGTGCGTGTTGTGTCTGTCTTACTTGGCGAAGATTTATAAGCGGGTCTCTGTCCAAGCACACAAACCTGAATATATATGTCTACCAACCAACCAAATGGCTAGGTAGATCCCATTTACCTCATAAGACCCAAGCAAAATCCCTCAGATATATTTTTTATCGTATTTACATAGTTTTAGAAACATATTTTTCAAACAAATATAAGGGATGGTTAGCCCAATTGGTAAGGCATCTGTCTTGCTTGCGAAAGGTCCCGGGTTCGGGCCGGGCATTGCCAAAATAATTTCTGACCTATAAACGGCCTGTGCAGCCAAAAATTTGTTGCGTATGATGGTGCCCTAAAAAGTATCGTCGTAAGTTTCTTACCTGAATGTCGGCCCGTCACTTGACTGTGGTTCTAAATTACGACACCCGGATCTTTAGTGCGACGATGATTCAACTGAACTCAATAATTCAACGACATACTTGAAAGTATGTTTTTTTAATAAAAAAATAGCATTAAATATTTGCTGTGGGATACCTCGATTATATGGCTGTTGAGATTTTAAACAATTAAAACTTAATTTTTTCTGTACTGTAAATCCACAATACAGCTTTCTAATTTCTTTTGGTTAATAGTACATTCTAAAATATTTTAATGCTCAATGCTTATAAAATTTACTGTCGAAAATCTTTTGCCTTTAAACTAATTAATACAATCCGTCAATCCCTCTCTTATCAAAACGTATCTTAAATATCAATCTAACTTTTAAAAAATAGATGTAAATATACATGTGAAACTTAGTTTTTAAAGTGATCATGATTATATGATTTGTAATAAGTTTTATTTTTGCAGGTGGAAAAGACGAACTTAAGGCTGAAACGAACCTACACTAAGAGTCTTCAATTTTTTGTTTAAAAGAGACGATACTTAATAATAATTATTGTACTAATAATTATTGTGCTTAATAAGGTTTTACTAAAAAATAAAAACCTACGTACAAAATTATAAGTTGATATAATGCTTAATAAAAATAATACCTTTATAATGGTGAACTACTTTTTTAATAAAATATGTTCACCACCAGATGTTGTAAAATATTCAAATGTCAGAAGAAAATTGGAAAACTCTTTTCGATAAAGACGTCATAATATACCAGGACACAATCAGATTCAGCATTAATTCAACGAAACCCAGTCAATGTTGGGAATTAATCAATTAATTTATCAATTATCTCGTTAATTGACTAAACAGTAATTGCAATTAAATTAGTTACAATTAAATTAGTCACAATTTAATTTTTAATTGCTCTTTGCAATTAAATTAACTTGATTAAGGTACGTCAATTGTAACTCACTGTTAAAATAATTGCAATTAGTTACTTGTTAATACTACAGTTAACAATTAAACAATTGTTAATTGTTATTTTCCACAATTACAATTGATGAATTGTTAGTTGTTGTGGTTACATTTACCAATTAATTGTTAATCTGTAATTGTTCTTGCAATTAAAATTTTCCCAACACTGGTGGACGTTAAGTAAGGAAATATAATTTTTATAAGACTTTAATCTGCATTATTCTAAAATTGCCAAAAGCAATATGATCAAGAAAGTCATATGCAAATGCTCATACTAGAGTTCAAATTGTGTGTTCGTCACTAAGACGGAAATGTTTTTGTGTAGTATTAGAAATAAAATTTTTAAATATTTTAAATGTTTTTATGTGCAGCAATTATATTTTGTGTTTTAAATATTTAATAAGGGAAGGGTGATTGTAATTGCCAGTCTGGTGTGCAGGGCTTCTAATGCTTTAACACTTTTGCTATCTTGAAAGTTTAATATATTTTCAATTTGTTTATAAAAAATCTGCAATGCAAGACTTATGGCATATGTGTCTATCTTTTCCCATCTTATCAAATGGCTAAAACCCAATAACATCAATAATCCCAATAACAACCAATTCACTATGTACAAAATAAATTTTTGAAAATACGAATTTTAAGTACACAATTCTGCAAGAGTTCTAAATATCATCCGAGACATTGCTTCTCAACTTCAAACCAAATTTGAAAGAAAAAAGTTCAAATTCAAAAACTTCTATCATGTCTTACTTTGATATAAAAACAATAAATAAACTTGAGGGGAAATATTTAAAACGCAATTTTTCACCTCTTTATTACACAACTTTCTTCGATACTAATCGTCAATTTATCATCCAAAGAACAACAACAAAAAAACCCTTTTTAAATTCCGTAACTTAATAAATCTTCGTAATTAAACAAAGAAACAAAAAGGACCGGGGAAGAATAAGTGGGTAGATCCATCTTCCCAGTTTAAAAAATATTGATATTTAAACCTCTTCGAAACAAGGGGAGAAGTCCCCTCTAGGAAACGTGATTATCTCGAAAAAGACGACATTGAAAAATAAACAAACTGAGCGGAAAAAGAATGCGACCTGTCAACAAAAAAAAAGCGATCGCAAATTTATTGCCCTGAAGTCGGCTCAGGGGCGAGAAATAAATCACCCACGTATCGAAATTCTAGGGGGGGGGGGGTGAAGCTATTTGTCTTTTATATGCAGTGTTAGATGATTCTTGGCTGTCTCCAAAAGTCGAACAAAGCGAAAGGCGAACTTTGTAGGTCAGCTTGAAAAATAATCCACCAGGAAAGGGAGTGGGAGTTCGGATTTTTCTGAGGCTCGAATTATGCACGATTAATATTTGTCCCGTTTTTCCGGGTAAAATACTTATAGGTGGGAGAAGATAGATTAGGGGGGGGGTGGAAAGCCTGCATGGAACAGATTGACAACTTGAAGCATATGAACTTTCATACAATTTTTCTTTTGCTAGAAATATATTTTTACATGGTTGTACAGTACAGTACAAACGGACAGTATTTTTTTGTTGCTTTACACTCTTAAAACAAACGAGTGAATTTAACTCAGTCTGAGTTAATTTCCGCTCTTTTCAGTGTCGAAAATGCACTTATCCTATTGGAGTGGATTTCACTCTTTTGTTCAGTTAAACTCCGACAGGATCACTCCAAACTAGTGATTTTAACTCAGTCTGAGTTAATTTTCACTCCTTTCCAGTGTCGAAAATGCACTTCTCCTATATGAGTCGATTTCACTATTTTGTTTTAAGAATGTACTTCTTGCTTTTTTATCTATGTCTAGAAACACGTGGAATTTGATTTGTTATATAGCATTCAGCTAAGTGCATTAAAAGGATAGTAACATTTAATATTCTACTTTATTTTCTATCTGTGTAACTAGAAACATGTTAACTTCAAGCATGTAAAATTTTATTTGTTAATATTTTCAAGCATGTGCTCAAAAATGGCAACATTATTTGTTGTTTATACATTGTGTTCAAGATTGATCCAATGAAGAGGAGGAAGTAGCATTGAATGCAAAATTTAAATGATATAGGTACTATTTTCAGAGTTAAATATAATACTTTTTCGTGTACTGTTGTAAAACTTCTTGTGTGAGTACTTTATTATAGAACCGGCACATTTGTTATGATACTGTTTTAAACGTTATACATAACTTAAATAAATCGGTAATTTCCAAGATTCATTAAGAAAAATAAAATTCATTCCACATAGTTACGTGTATGTAAATTGTATAAAAAAATAAAGTATTAATGTTTTAAGTATCTTATTACCTCGAGTGAATCTTTCCTGGACCCGTTAAATTATTATTAAAATTATCAACGAAAAGAATCTTTGACTTAAAAAATTTTTGCTGCGTTTCCATTTTCCAACTAACTTTATTATCCACACGTTAATCAAGGTAAGATTATAAAGTTAAAGTAAAAAAAACCTGCACATCTACAAATTCGTTTAACAGAATCTATATATATATTCTTCTTACGTGGTCAGAAAAAAAGGGAAATTTCTATGGTCGGAATGGCAACGGCTCTGTCAGCACGGCAGCCAAGTTAGGCTTAACCAAAATTATCAGCATTCAAAATACGAATTTAATGGATTGGTGACTTATATTTTTGCATATAACTTCTATTTTTATTAAAAAAAAACTGATTTCTTAAAATATTTCCATGAGAAATATAGCTAGAAAAGCAGAATTACGATTTCCAAATCATCGATTGATTGGTTGATTGACTTGGGTTGAGGCTCGCCCTCTGCTTCCATATCATTTAGAAAGTGGGTGGCTAAACTAAGAATGTGGAATACAACATAAAATATTAACGAGCTAATGGTACAAAATAACATTTTTATATTTTATGAGCTTTTCGGTCTTTCATTTAAAAATAAAAATAGTTTTCTGAAGACATTTTAACAGAAATATTGCAGATTGTACCTATTCAATCACGTTTGGCAACACTATATTTTCATTTGATTTGTTTGTTTGGATTTGAGATCTTTGTGTTGACACATGGTTTCGATATCGAATTTTGGCACTTGGTATCGAATTTACTTTAATAGTGATAATGAATTTAGATAGGGCAGTTCAATATTTACGCAATGCTTGCCGAAGGTTAGAGAGACAAAATGAAACTGCAGTAGAAGCATCTATACGAAGATCTAACCGAAATGAATCTGATCGTCAACGATTATCAAAACGCATTTGCTTTCAAGATTCTTCAATTCCAGAACATGATTGTGGAGAACTTAGGGAAGTTTGTGAGTTTTGTGGAGCACTATTTTGGAATAGAGAACGAAACAGAGCAAACGTGAAGCCTCTTCCTGGTGTGGGACCTTACTGTTTTCACATGGCCAGATATATCAAATAGCCTGGCCACTTTATGCAAGTGCAGGAAATAAAGCAGGCTATGGTCAACTTAATGTCTTATTATTTTTTACTATTTTTTATATTATCCCAGACACTGGAAATATTCTTATACAGTCCAAAACCAGTTTATCAAGAAAAGTTTGATCAATGTCATTCACTTCAGTGTTTGTACTACATGTTAAAAAAAAATTAAAACAATTGAAAACAGTTCAACTGTTTTCAAATGTGTTTCTCTCGGAGAGCCTGCAACCCCTAATTAATGTCACATTATTAAAATATATGTTTAGTAACATTTTTTTCACTTCCTGTGCATGTAATATGTATCGCTTCATATTTGTTTTTTTAATTGCTAGCACATAATCTTATTTATGTTCACCAGCGAGCGAGCGCAGCGAGCCGGTCGCAAAGCGGCCAATGGGAATTGCGTAGCAATTCCCGGGGGTTGGCGAGCGATAGCGAGCAGGGGGCGTAGCCCCCTAGTTCTCATAAATTGATAAAACTATATCTCAGGTCTTCGGTATATCCAGATATTGTTTATGTTGGGGGGAGGGGGGCTAATAACATCAATTATTGGGATTATTGGGGGAGGGGGCTATTTTTTAATTACTACCCATATAGTTATTAAATTTAATTCTCCATTATTACTCCACACCACCCCATGCTACTAATGAAAAATCCAAAATTACATCTCGTATTTCAAATTTGGATTAATTTACTATTCACCTCTGAAATAATCGTATATTGAGTGACATTAGGTACATTGGAATTACTCTCTGCAAATAACACTTTGAAGAAAAATAATTTACAAAATAATAGTACTATAGATATACAGAAGTGAGATATGAGAGTGTGTTGCAAAAAGTAGATCACCTGCATTTTTTTTTCAATGCCAGAAATTAATAACATTTTTATTTTGCAAATATTAGGATTCTGATGTCGGAATAATTTGGAAAAATTAAAAAATTTATAAATTATTCGTATTTGCTCTTGTGATGACTGATTTTTTAAGTTTATGGGTCACATATGCTCGAAGATCCTTCGAAGGTTAATGTACAAGATATTATATGCACTAAAATAAAAATTAATTGAGGAATTAATCATAAGTATTAAATGTATTTTATTTGAGATTCTTGATTTATTGATACGTTGTGTATTATAAAAAATTAAATGAATGAAGTGAATGAAATGAAATGAGAGAAATGAATTGAGGTTCGTGCATATTTCTATTAAAATCAATTGAAGATTAGTAGAAGGACGTGCAAAGATACATTTTTGAAAAGTTGAGAATCTTGTGCTAATGAACATGTCATTCCCCCCCCCCCCCCCCCCCCCCTTAAAAATAATTACGAATCACTATTTATCTCCAAAAACTATTTTTTTTTTCAATTTTAGCACAATTTTCTATTCTTTTTTCTCTCCCGCATTCTTTAACAGTATTGTGCGGAACAGTATTACAACGCCATCTATTGGGTAATTTAGAAGTTAAGTATTCCAATGTTGTATGATTAAACAACTCGACTCAATATTTAACTTCCAGAAACGCTAATAGATGGCGCTGCAAGAGCAATTTCATACACCTACTGCAAGAAAAAAAAATAGAGTGACTAAACCAAGTGAAGAGATTTCTGAAGGTCTTTTTTTTTAAATGCTTTGAATAATTAAAATTACCTTAATTGTTGATTGATATTTAATATATATGTTTGCAACTACAACCGTTAGATAATCATATTCTTGAGAAAACCAGTAATCAGTGTGAATACTTTAATGCTACATCAATTTACATGAGAACTAATTGTTTGAAGCAAATTAACTTTTATTTATTTTTTTATTTTAGAAATATAACCCTAAGTTGAATATGAAATAGCTTCTTTTGCGACGACAACCTTTGGCTAATGGTGGCGCCACCTTTCTTTTTAAGTTGAATTTTAAAAAATTTACTAGAATTTGAGTTCCACACTTCCTAAAGTGCCTTTGACTAGAAACTTTTTAGAAAACAAGAAAAGCTCGTATTTAATTAAGTGAAGTTCATGTCTGTGATGCGTATAAAATCTGTTAACAAAGCAGAACATAATTTTATACGGTTTTTTTGGTTGGTATTATTTTAAAAATTAGTATTATACATTAGTATCATTAGTAGTACTGGCCCGTCCGTGGCTGAATGGTTAAGGCATCAGCCTCAGGATTCAACCCTCTCAAGTTCGAATCCCACCTACTGCCAGTCATCCTATAAATCGGATATATGTTCTGGGAAAAGAGTAGAAAATCCAACTCGTGACGGATGGACCCGAGTACACTGGGACTGACGTGCTCGTTAAATCTGTGTAGTCCAAAGTCGCGACGGCGTCAGCGTACGATGTCGCTCGAAGACATTATCATTACTACTACATATTACAAATAGGTAGTTGTAGAATTGAACCTTTTTGAACCTAGTAAGTATTAGAAATGACTTCATTTAGGCTTTATCTTAGATGCTGGTGAGGGGGTAGTTTTTTTTTTTTTTAACTGTACTTTTTGAACTATTTTTTGAACTGTACTTAACTATAAAAAGCACACTTTCTGATGATTAGTTACGAACAGTCTTCTCGAATATGCGTCCAATTGGTTTGGTTGTTTGAAAGTGACGTGTTTAGTTTAACCCTCTTAGTCCCAAAAATTTACTAATAGCCCACGTGTAGCTCTACTGCGACGATAATTCAAACCTAACCTAACCTAAAATTTACTACACTACAGAAACATCTGATATTCACAAAATAAGATAATTTTAGGTCAAAAATAAGAGTTCCATAAGAAAAAAAATTCACTTAAATTTTTTATATGGTTTTTGAAATAATGCCAAAATTTTGTAACTGTGGAAAACAACAAAATGAAAAAAATATATATTACCTAAAAACACTTTGAGTTATATATTTCAAGATATCTTCACAATTTTATTATTAAAAAATTTCAGTTATTATTTTAACCGAAACAGTTTAAATTGTGTTTTAAATATGTGGAACTGAAGTGAACTTTTCAAACATCAGGGGAAACGATTGTTAGCTATTTTCTAAATAAAAAAAAATAGTAGTTCTGACTTCTATTGAGATTAATGTAAAATATTGTCTAACAGAACAAAGTATGAAGAATCGAATGATGTGTGTTTGGATGTCATAGCGTGACATAAACATTTGGAAAAAAATATTGAAAGTGATGATTCCAAATGGCATCACTGGGACTGAAAGGGTTAAATATGTCTGTTACATCATTAAATTTTATACAACGGTTTTTAACAACCGTTGAAAGACAATTTGGAAAGGTGATTCGGTTCTAAACGTTTCTTAAAGGCAATTTATATCAAACCATGTCAAATAAACTCAAATTAACGATGTTTTGCAAAAGCAATAAAAGTAAGGAATGGAGTTTTTATTGAAATTTTATCATTAAATTTGGACTACAAATACCGTTGAAGAAGAGCATGTTATGGTTAATAGAAGCAATTAATAGTGAAAAAAAACCTCTAGAGCAGACGGCGGTGGCTTTAGGTGGCGTAGCAATACGCCTAGTAGCAATACGCCGACAAACTGACAAGGTTAGTTTATCGCCACACTAGAGATATGGTGCGTTCCTAAAAAAAATACGATGCCTGTCGCCAATAGCCCTCGTGTAGTTCTAGGGCGACGATAATTCAAACTAAATTAAACTAGAGATACACAAGGGCTAATAAGAAAAACTGACCAGAAATTTGTTAAACGGCACTTTAATTAATTTTGCAACATGCATCTTATCTATCTTTTAACTTTCATTTATACTGATAGATGGCAGCACCACCTAAAGTGTCGAATTTATTATCGGGAGTCGGATGGGTGTTTGGTCAAAAATGTCGATTTTCTGTGTTTTATTTTTAATCTGCATATCTATAGCTTTAATTTAGGACCAAGATTATTGGTTTATGTTTAGTAGTTTTCTTTTTACAAGTAATTTTCAAAAACTCTGTATATCAGTACCTTAATTTTCTTTTGCACGTCCTAAAATATAAGGTTTTCAGGACAAGAGGTTTCAAAATAAGGTTTGAAAAATTACATTTTTGTCAGGAACTATAAAAGATGTCATTATGATTTATTTGATTATTTCTTCCCCGTTAATAGCTATTTGATTTAAATTGAGTAATTTTAAATATCTCTGCTCAAAAAAAGTTATTTGGGGGGGGGGGGGGGGTAATACACATTTTAAAAAAATCACTGTAAAAGTATTTTTTTTAAACTTCAAATATTCTCAAATTAAATCAAACGGCTATTATGTGAGGAACAAACTATAAAAAAATCTTCCTGAGAAAACTGTTCCGATCTACTAAAAATTCTTCAATATAGGTGAGGGGCTGGGGAGCCCAGTCGGTTAGCACTCGCTTAGCATGCGGAAGGTCCCAGGTTCGGGTCCGGGCATCGCCAAAACAGCTGCCGACCTATAAACGGCCCGTGCAGCCAAAAATGTCCGACGACAAAAATGTCCCCGTGTAAGGGAGTGCACTTTAAATATCCTTCAAAGTCCTAACGCTGCGTACGATGTCGCCCTTAACGGTTGCGTTGGGTGCCTATTCAGGTGTTGGCTCGTCACCTGACTGTGGTTCTAAAATGCGACGCCCGTCGCCAATAGCCCTCGTGTAGCTCTAGTGCGACGTTAATTCAAACCAAAAAATCGATATAGGTGACTTCACCTTGACTAATCCATACCTTTTTTTTTTAATCTAAATATGCATTAAAAGAGAGTTGTTATAATTTATTTTCCAAACAAGTTAGTTATCTTGCTCAACAACACCTAAAATTCGTAATTAAGATTCTTGTAAATAGTTTTATTAATTTCTATTAAGTAAATTCTCTTTACACTAGAGCTACATGCGCGATTGGCGACGAACGTCATAATTTAGAACCACAGTCAAGTGACGAGCCGACATCTGAGTAGGCACTAGGCCCCCAACGCAACCGTAAAGGGCGGCATCGTATGCAGAGTTGGGGCTTTGGAACATATTTAACGTGCACATCCTATACACGGGATATTGTTCGTCAGACATTTGCAGCTGCACATGCCGTTAATAGGTGGGCAGTTATTTTTGACAATGACTGGACCCGAACCTGGGACCATCCGATGCAAGACGAACGCCTTAACCAACTTATTTCTAAATAATTTAATATTCATGTAAATAATTATTACAACAAATTAGTAATTAAAATCCTTGTAACTAGTTTTTCTAACCTCTTGGTTTTCAAAGTTACTGATAAGTATGAACAATAACATTATTTTGGTTGATAATTCATTGATGTTATTAATGACAGTAGAACTCCAATTATTCAAAGCAATTGGGACGTAACCACATTCGTATAATCTTATCAATTCGGATAATTGGAGTAAATCGGGAAAAAAGGGGTAAATTCGATCAACTACTTCAGCATTATTGGGATATGAGATAATGTAGTTCTCGTTACGGTTTTATCTACGCAACCAAAACCAAATTGTAAAGTGCTGTAGTCAGTTTGAGTTAAGTGACAGTTTGAGTTAAGGGGGTTCAGTATGTTGTATATCGGTAACAGTGGCGGATCCAGCCAGGGGGCGCGGGGGGCGCGCGCCCCCTCCTCAAGACCTGTTGACCGTTTTTTTATTATTGAAAACAAAATTAAAGGAAAAACTTAGACAAAATTAAATCGCACACACTCTCTACACAGGTTACTAATCATCGAACATTTTTTGGCAGCACGGGGCGTTAATAGGTCGGCAGTTATTTTTGGGATATTAATAGGAACTTAAACATCTTAAGTTAAAATTAAGTCAGTGACGCGTTTATGGATGTTGGGGCCATAGGCGGCTTCAGAATTTGCCCCCCCCCCCCCCCCCCCCCACCTCCCAAAACCAAACAGAAATTAGAATTTAAAAAATCTTAATACTTGTACAAATAACAAAGCATGATGAAGGATGAACCAGTTTGTAAATTGGGATTCTCCCCCTTTTTGGAGCATGAAATGCTAGTAACGCAATCGGGGCTGAAAAAAAAAATGGTCGGCTAAATATTACAAGAGACAAGAATTTCACTTATACTTTTAATGCCCTTACATTTACATACTTATTTTTCATTTATAACTTTTTCTTTCTGCATTTTCTTTTTGCAAATTTGTTTATCACCTCGTCGAGCAGTTGCATTGTCAATCGGAATTGTTAGATACATATGCAACAGCGTTTCCACTCTTGGAAATGTCGATTTACAAAAATTGACATCTATTGTCTAAAATATCCCGTCAAAAACAGATTTTGTAATTTTTATTACAATAAAAGTGTTTTTTTCCTGGTTTACAAAAATAAATCGGGGGCCAACAAATCGACAAACAGTACATAAATATTTGAAAGAATTAGGATTATTAGGAACATTTTATTATACGTAGTATTAAGAAATTTTGAAATTTGGGGGCCCTCTCAATCTTGGGGCCACAGGCGGCCGCCTCTAACGCCTATTGGTAAACGCGCCGCTGAATAAAGTTGCAATTTTTATATAACGGCATACATGGCATACAATTTGAAAGTTGTTTCACATCGATTGTTTCGATTCGCGCCTGTACGACGTCCTAAAATTAACTAAAAATATAACTTCGGTGAAGTTTAAAATGATAAATCATTCGATTATTTTATAGCTGAGCTTTCACATGTCGTATTTAATTTAATAGTTACTTCGAATAACTATGCTATTTTCAAGTTATAGTCATTGTTTGCCTTGTTTATATGTTAGCTACTTAATGCCAACTTCTTGCTGTGCTGTTGCTTGTTCAAAACATTTGTTAGTATAGAATATCATCTACTTCATCTATTTCGGTCATTTTTAGAGTGAAACCAAAGCATCCAATGCAATCGCAGTACATAAAAAAGTGAAAACAAGAGCGTTCCATCATCTGAAACATTCCCATTAATTGATTTTTCCCTATTTGTTGCACTTTATTCATCAATAACCTATTTAACAATATAAACTTTAGTTAGGTAAAGTAAAAACTAGTGATAGTTCATAAGTAGTAAATTATTATTAAAATTATACCAGTAAAAATATGTATTTACCATTTAGAATTAGATTTTAAAAAATAATGTAAATCAAAAATAAATAATGTAATTTAAAAATAAAATAATGTTAATAAATAATAATTTTAATTAAAAAAATTAATTAAAAACTAAAATGATAAAATTTAACCCCCCTCCCATCCCCCAGAAATTTTTTCTAGTTGCGTCCCAGCTTTTGTGATAGCATAGTTGGGGTTTCAGGCAAGTTTTTGGGTGCGCCCCTCCCTCAGAAAAATCCTAGATCCGCCACTGATCGGTAATGTTAAATTGGCCAATTTCAATGTACCTTTTCACAATAACTACTGATCAAATCATCTTAAAAATTTCTGTGTGTATTATACCAACCTTATATATCAATCTGAGGTTTAAAATTTTTTTTAAATAACTGTTAGATTTTTTTTTAATAAAATAAGTTTTAAAGTACCCAAAAAATCATGAGATTTCTCACTTTTTTGCCCTATAAAATTTTTTTCACTTTAGTTTTATTAAAATTCATAACCTCAGATTAATCTATACTATGTATTACATCATATAAAAAAAAGTTATCGAGAAAAAATAGCATAGTTTTTGAGAAAAGGTACATCGAAGTTCAAAAAATCAAGTTCTGAGAAAAACGTGTTTAAAGTTTTTATTGTTAACCCATTTCCTTACGAAGCCATGACATTAAAATGGCTTTTAATGTCAAAAATAGTTTTCCAATCGTCTTGTTACTTTGTGACATTATTAATAAAGATTGTAATAGTATTTTAAGCCAATAATTTTTTCTTTGATTTTTTCACTGATTTGAGGGTATTGAACCCCCTTAAAGCTTTTGTAAGTTTTTTTATTCAACTAATGTTGAACCCCTGCTGGCCCTCTAATGCAAAAGTTATAAGGTACATATTAACTTTCACACCTAACCTATTTGTTACTGTTCGTCTTGTTGGATCTCATTCTTAATAATTTTTAATAGTCGACCAAAAAAATGCAAGGCATGACACCCAACAAAACAAACAGTAACAGATTTTCTGAAATTAGGATAATCATCAAAGCTTCGGGTAATTCGAGTTCTACTGTATTCATATAACATAATAATTGCTTTAATGTGTAATTTTTCATCAATAACTTAACCTAGCGTAGATTTCAGAAGAATCTTTTTCTTTGTAAAGGAACAAATTTGTGCACAAAGTGTCTTTTTTATGTCGACTATTTTCAACAATGCAACTCCAAATTCATTATAATATGCATCTTCAATAAGAAATAATTAAAATTATATTTTAACTTATTATTGTTTAATAATAATTTTGCTTACAACTTATTATGTTTTTTTTTCGTTATGTGAACAACAATTTAAACTAATGAATTAGATAATGAACATTTGAAGGTTTTAAATAGATTTTTTATTTTATACAATTAAAAAAATACACCATATATAAAGATAAAAATTTTATTTCTTGGTAAGCTTATAATAACAGTGGCGCCATCTGTCATTATCAGTTGAAGTTAAAAACTGCGCAGTATTGCTTAGACACAAAACAAAGGCTGTTTTAAGATGCAACTAAGCAGTTTTAAAAGAAAAAAATATCATAATTATCATCAATTAGGAATCGAAGCTTTTTTGCAGTTAAGCAGTTTTAGAAGGGAACCTTTTTTTTACAACTATTTAAGTTTTGAAAATGACTTTTTGAAGGCTGCCAACACTATTTTCCTTATGCTTGCTTTTGGTACTTATGTAGGTGACATTGTTTGAAAAGTTAAAACTTAATTTATAAAATTTTAATTCAAAATTTTGCCACTTCCATTAAACTGCAATTTAATAATAATACATCATGATGTCTCGAAATAATTGCCAGTTCATAGCATAACCACAGTAAATGTCAAGTCATTTTTAAGATAGTTTTAGTTTAAGGACTTATAACGATTTGCTTATCAAACTTCAAAGCATATTTGCTATTCCACTATTTGTATAGTTTTAGTTAAAGACGATCAGTCAACCAAAAACCGACGCCTTGATACGTTAGGTCGAAATATCTTCCCACTGCAACTACACAAGGGGACGACGGGGCGTCGTTATTTAAAACCACAGTTAAGTGACGAGCCGACACCTGTCCTACTTCCCTGTATTCAGTTTCCCTTCTATGCTTTACAGTGGAGAATGACCATTGACTACTAAACTTTATTCATTCCTACATGGCATACAGTTATTCTGCTGTAGACAGGTAAACTGCAGAAATCACAACAATGAATTGGACCAGTTTGCTCCGAAGTAATCAGTCGTATAGTTTACTTTCTTATAGGTTACAGTTATAGAGGACATGCAACAATGGTCCAAGTCATAGACTAGATACTGCAATTGCCTGTTCACAGCAGCATACTACAATGTATTAATGAGCTTTGGTGAAGAGATTTACAATTTCATAAATTATTTTACATTCTTAAACAGAAATTTCAAACCAGACAATATTTAAAACAGATTTATTACAAATATTTGAATACAAAATACAAGGATAATGAGTGATACATTTTTTGAAATGTTAACCAAATGTTTGAAAAGTGAAAAAAATTGAAGCAAAAATGTGATAAGTAGTTTTTATTATGTATCTGTTTCCACTTCTTTAGTCTCTGAAAATCCACTTTATATACATTTCCCTGCAGACAGAAAAATAATAAATGTAAATATAAGAGCAAAACTAAGGATAAGCTAAGATTAAATTGCTGATGCCAAGATAGTGGCTTATGAATGAACAAATTTATCAATTACGAGGGCTGTTTTTTTTTTAAACCTCCGATGAGGTAACAAAAATACAAGTCAAAATACAAAAAAAAAAAAAAAAGATTTTTTTACCAAAAGTAATATACAATGCAGGTATCTTGGTAAGGACACTATTGATACAGCCATACTCACATCCTCACACAACTATTTCATCATGATGGAAAGCTCAAAACATAACATTAGGATCATAAAGTGTGACCAAACAATAGACCATAGGTACTTTTCATAATATTTGTCCATAAAATATAACTTAAATCCAAACTTCTTAAATACTTGAATCAGGTCAATTTGCCATGCTATGTGCTGTTACTAATGATACATGCCAACATCTTGCTGCAAAGAGCAAATAACTTGCTCCCTGTCTCGTCTTTAAATGTTTCATCTAGTGTCGTTCAACTATTTTGTATTGAATTTGAATTGTGTACCTGATGAAGATAGACCTTGTTTCAATTGAAACATGTCCATGTTCATAAGAAATATTACATAATAAAGTAAAACTTCGACAACAGACCGCTTCTATTAAGCGACCACCTCCGCAAACGGGCAATTTTTCAAGGCACCGGTTTTTCCCCCTGTAGGCCTAATGTTAAAAATACCTCTCGGACAGACCAGCCTCCGGTTACGACCATATTACAGGTCTCATCCTGTGGTCACTTTTCCAAAAAGTCTTGCTTTCCCGCCGTTACTGGTCATTGTTTGCCCTTTTCATCCTTTGTTCACCAGCCTGAATAGTTGGAACAAATTCAGTCCTCCCCCCCCCCCCCCCTCCCCCCTGTTTGTTGTTTAAAGGATAATTTCGAAAGACCCTTCCACAAATTGTCTGAGTTGTCAATAGGAAGCTT
Organism: Hylyphantes graminicola; assembly: GCA_023701765.1. Classification (NCBI taxonomy): domain Eukaryota; kingdom Metazoa; phylum Arthropoda; class Arachnida; order Araneae; family Linyphiidae; genus Hylyphantes; species Hylyphantes graminicola. Next base: position 8,034,537 of record CM043122.1, read on the forward strand.
CTTTCACTTCACTGCAGTTAACAATCGTAAGGAAGGGTCATCCATTATGTACGTTGACATTCCTAGCCAAAGTAACGCTTGGACACGCCCTTCCAAAAACAAATCACTAGGGCTGATCGTTGTCACAAGTGAGGGGCTAACGCTGATGGCAAGTTTAAGGTAGGTAGGTTTGAATTATCTTAGCACTAGTAGGATAACATTAGTACGCGGTTTGAGAGCTGTGTAGGATAACATTAGCACGTGGCTCGGGAGCTGCAGGACAACAAACCGTGTGACATCACATGAATGTTCCCCATTGAAATACGAGGTACTTTCCGAAAAAATCGAAAAAAAATTAATCAAAAATATTTTTTTCTTATTTTAAAAGATTGTAACTTGAATTGCAAAAATTAGGACCTTGTTTTTGGATATAATTAAAATAACTAAATAAAATGATGAAAATTGTATACTTTTTTTTATTTTTACTACTAAACCATTGTTTATAAAATTGATTTGAACATTTAAGTAGCTCAGTGATGAAACTTCTCAAAGAGACCACCCTCCCTCAACGACCGATTTTCTTCAGAACGGAGGGTGGTCGCTCCCGAGAAGTTTTACTGTAAATTTTTTTCACCAGGAAATTACATTGCTTATTCAAGAATTTTTACTATTAAAAAATTACCTTCTTAGGTTTATTTCCTCTACATCATAATTATCAAACAGACGTTGATCACCTAAAAAAAAATCAAACAACCAATTGTAAGACATACTAAATATAGAATGCCTATAGACATACTAAATATCAAAATATTGATAATAGAGTTTGAAAATAAATTTATAAAACATAAACCCTGCCAGATGTAGTGTTGTTGCACTAATATTTTTTTGCCAGAATGCACACCCCACAGGAGAGAAGAGGTGGTCACACTAGGTTTTTTGTGTCGGGGGGGGGGGGGGGGGGGGGGGGGGGGGGGGGGGGGGGGGGGGGGGGGGGGGGGGGGGGGGGGGGGGGGGGGGGGGGGGGGGGGGGCATGGCCAACTCAACTTACAAGGCCAGAGAAGCACTCGTAAACACATGGTAGAAAAGTCTGACATTGAGGTTTCCAGATCTTCTGAACCGCAGCACTCTAAACAGTGACATCAAACTTTCTGTCTATGCACGTTTTTTGGAAGAGCTTCTCTGGCCTTGTAAGTTGAGTACTGGTCGTGGAGAGGGGATATTTGAGCAATAAATATTAAACTCTAATGTTCTTCTTTGAAAACTTTTTTAAAAGCAGGGGAGAGGAGAAATCAGCAATGAATCAATTTTGTATTGAAATCTGTATATAATTATGCAATTTTGTATCACTCTTTTGAATCATCGTTCTATACAGTACCTAAACAATAAGATTTACAACATGAGTAACAATACTTTAATCCATTCTAAAACCACTTACGAAAATTTCCAAAAGCCATTTTAGAAACAGTACCGAGAAACTTTTTTACTATTACGCTGGCTCTTAATTTACACTAAGAGGGGTACAAAAAATATATTATAAATAAAAACTGAGCAGCCCAGGCCCTCTCTCATTTAAATTTAATGCTTGTAAAGTTTCAGCATTTATAAGAGAATCAATAAAAACTCAGAGGGGAAAGCTTTAGAGAGAGTTCTAGTTGAACATAATGACCAGCGAAAGGTTAAAACATTTTATATTTGGGTTAGGTTGAAATATTGTCACACTAGAGCTACACGAGGGCTACTGCTGATATAGCTATTGCCGCAATTTTATATCTAGTCAAGTGATGATCCAATACCTAAGTAGGCACCCAATGCAACTGTTAAATGCCACTTTATATACAGCATCTGGTCTTCAAATCATATTTAACATGCACTCGTTCTACACATAGAATTATTCAACAGACTTATTAGACACACAAACAGTAGAGCATCTTATATCTACGATAAAGAAGTTAGTTTGATATTTGGGGGATTTTGGTTGCAGGATTTAAAATTAAATTGGAATTAAGTTTAGAAGGATTTAATTTTAATCTTGAAACAGTTTTTAAATATACTGCTACATGCCTCTGTCTACTGCATCTTCTTCGGCTTTAGCTTCAATCCGGGCTTGTTCTACTGCTTCTTTTTCAAATGCAGCCATTTTATTTGGAAGTTCATCATATGCTTTGTTTAAAGCTAGTTCAGTGGCTTTTTTCTGTATGGCAAGGATGACATCAGTAGTAGCTCTGGTCTGCAAGTCCGTTTCAATCTGCTGCCTAAGGCATTTAGCATAGAACTTGGTGTTCCGGAAATGTTTATCTGTATCAGCTTTTCTCTTTTCAATTTGTGCTTCAAGTACTTTAATCTGAAATTTAATTTTAAAAAAAATTTTAATATGAGATGATTAAACAATTACCACCTTAATACTAAAATTTTCTAATTTTAACTTTTTTAAAGTAACAAATGCAGGCGGGGAAAAAGTGATAACTTGCATATAAAATAATCATTTTGCAACCAAATATCCATCTAAAATAAGAAAAGTACATGGGCCAAAGTAGGAAATGCAAATTAAAAAAGGGTTTAAAAGCAATAAATCCAACTATTGCACAATCCATATACATTTTTTTTTGTAAAAGGATATTCTTATCAATAACATAATCTTGCGTTTAAATGTATTAAAACATTTAAAAGATTTGTCCACATTCTATCCACTTGTAGGCAAGTGTGCACAATAGATGAAATTTGTAACAAACAGTTGTGTGCATTGATTATTGCCAGTCTGAGTTATAAGATTTTTAATTTCATGAAAAGGATGAAGCGCACAACTGTTTCAGATTCATAAAAAAGCTCATTAGCCTACTCAATTCAAAGTTAAATTCTAAGGTTTCTCACTTGTTATCCTACAATCCGTGCCAACCTAACTTGGATAAAAACAAAGAGTAAAAAGGCATAAGAAAAAGCGTGATTGTTCTGTTAGTTGGAAACTCTTGTAAGGTAATATTTACATACAAAATAATCTGATACAATTTAACACAAATTTATATTTCATTCCGAAAAAATTGCCAAATTTTCTCAAATAATTTTCAAATGTTAGACTTTAAACGAAATTAAAGTTTTAAACATGTTTCAGGATGGATTCACGAATTATTTATGGAATTCCTTACATACGCTGAAGGATCTCCTTCATAGCATATTTCTATTTACCCAACTTAGGTTGGCAAGGAGTTTAGACATAATTTTATCAAAATAACAAATATAAAACATACAAGACAATTAGAAAGAACTCTTCATAATTTGAACAATCCTCCCCCTTTATTTGAAGGATTGCTAGTAAACTAATTCATACTGAATCCAAAAATAAAAGGATTGATTAAGTTTTTTTTATTATAGAGACCGCAAGAGTAGATGTTTAGGTAATCTGCAGAACAAAAAGGTCAAAACTCTTGCGGAAACATTGCACTGAAATCCGTTTGTTCACCATGAGAACCGTTTCTACAAGTATTATTTTTCATATATTTATCAACTATATTTAAATAAAATATTCTGAAATGAGTAAATATAACTGCTGTGTAGTAGGATACACAAATATGTATGTGAAACCAATCAAAGATAAGCATTAAAAATTAAGGTTTTATAGCTTCCCTTCTGAACATTGATTTCCGGTACTCGGAGATAAATGGATTGTTGCTATAAATTAGTATCTTACTTCATGCCACTTTTTTTCTTTATTCCTTAGATTTCTTTCTGCAACTCCTATAGTAACAGATAATTTTTTTGCGGCTGCTTTCTGCTTATCTAACAAGTATGATACCCTTTCTTTAACTGATATTAATTCCTGTTCTAAGAAAGGACAATTTTCACACTTTCCTTTGTTCGTCTCGGCTTCTTTTTCAATTAATTTTCTAAACCTGTAACAAAGAACAGATTTCTAAAAATGTGCTTTTAATTACAAGCACTTGGAAGATTATATAAACTGAACATTGTAACGATTCATAATTTTATTTTTATTAGAATTCATTGAGTACTAAAAATAAACAGTACTACATTTTATTTAAAGCCAAAAACACATTTTTATCCAATTATTATTTTTAATACTAGTTCAAAGGAAAAGGCTATTATTAAGTTTGATATAATGATTACGATTGTGTGCATTAGAAAAAAACCTAGTTCAATACAAATTTGCCAGAAAACACAGAACTGCATTAATAAGCATTTTATTAATTAAAGATATATATTCAATGGTAATATCACCATTGATGCAAAAGCAAGAAAAAATGTGTATGCTTTTCAAAGAAAGAAATCAAAGCCTATAGTTTTTAAAACATAAGATTTTCGATATAGTAAACTTTTGAAGACAGTTTTTGAAACAAACTTTTTTAACTACTCACTTTATAAGATGTTCAATTTTGTTTTTTCTATTCATTGTGCACTCTTCTTTTTCATTTTCCAGCTTCTCTTTCATAGCAACGATCTGCTTTTGTAAATCCTCCTTTTTACAATGTCCTACTTTTAGGATCAAATCCTAAGAATTATATGATGGAATAAAAAAAAATTATTAAATGAAATACGTATTCTTTCACAATTATATTTAATTTATATTTTGTACAAATAAAGACTTTAAATCGTTAAATCATTTACAAATTGTTATACTATAAAAACTGTGTGACCAAGAACAATTACCTTCCTAGAGAGTTAACAGCTAGTATCTAGTCTGTTTTGTAATCAATGCACTTAGCTTTAAATTATAAAATATAAAGATACAGTATCAATGTAATGTCTGTAGCTCATTTATTAAACAAATTCATGATTGTTATTCTTATCCATTAAAGTGTATTTTCATGCACAAGGCTGCACACCTAATGTGGATATAAAAGCAAAACATTCTTTTTACATTCAATTACCTAACATGTTAAACCTAATGTAATTTCCTGCTGGACATCATAATAAGGTTCGAT